>OX422207.1:164438553-165638553 GCA_949130495.1 Sambucus nigra
AGTACTTTTGACTTTGAGTCTGAGTGTACTAGGCCTTTTATTTTTAGACTCTTTAAAGATTGGGTTGACCCTTATTTTCCTTTTCCAGGCTTTCATATGATCTCATGATCTTCCTCTTCTAGAAACTAGACTCTCACTGGGGATGAAATTCCTAGTTAAGAGGCAATCAAATTATTCCCTAATGGACCTTTTAGCTTGGGTCACCCTATCTCTGTTTGTACAAATCTTTTCCAACTCCTCCTATTGATGAGTTGGCTAAGTATTATGAAATCATTCACCCCAGAGAACATTTGAATTACTTGCGTCAAAAGACATATCATTTTTGTACCATTATTTTAGGGGTGATTACACTTGGTCTTTGACCATCAAGCTATTTTTCCCTTCTTGGTCTACCTTGGGTAAACATATGAGTATTTTTGCCTCTTGGAATTGTTCAATTTATGGTTCTCCTAGGTATGGACTCCTCTATGGTTGTTTTCACACATTTATTCAGTCATCATACCGGGTTATTTTAATGGTACATATACCACCCTTATTCTTACTGAGGGAAGCTTAGATCAAGAAGCTCTTGAGTTTTTGGTTGCTCGAACGAGAACCTCTCATTTCTTATTTTATGAGCTTGTTTCCCAACCTCCTATTTCAGGAAAGGATGCTTTCCAAAATTTGGAACAATATATCAGGGGAGTCTTTTCTACCAAACATCCCTCTTCTGAGTTTCCACCTTCTGCCTTCGATGTTAATAAGGCTTTGGAAGATCTTCATTCCTTTTCCCATCTCCCCCTTCCATTATGTTGAAAGCCATGGAATTAATAACTTATATTAGGCTTGAACGGTTCTTCAGACCCTTCATGTCTGTCCCTCTAGCCTTCTAGTTCATCTTTATCGTTTCCTTTCATCTTTCCCCTTTTCTATGAACAAGTTAAGGCGTTACTCCAATGATCTTATAAAGCATGAGAGACAACTTGAAGCTCATGTTGAGGTTTTCTCTAGTTGTAAAAGGATCTTAGAGGAAAAGAAAAAATTTAAGGAGGCTTACATTGATAGTAAAAATATAGAACCCTGTCGCGGAGGTTACTCAGGCATACAGAAGCTTATAGGCCGTGGCCAGAACTCCGAACAGGGTGCGGCCCTACTCAGCACAGGGTACGGCCCTACCAAATACAAGGTGTCGCACATACCACTTGCCCTTATGTAAAGGTCGCGGCCCTACCCAGTACAGTGTGCGACACATTTGGGTTTAGCCTCATGCAGGATGCAACACTCAATATGCTTGCTTTACAGGCTGCATCCCTTTCTATTACAGCAACTCCAGACTCATGTCACTTTCTCAAGGCACATGACACAACATACATACCTCATATAAATAGAGGGCCACACCTTGAAGTAAGGGATGGATTCCAGACCCCCGGGTGAGATTCTACAATACTAATTCTCTCTACACAACCTCAACATATGATTTGGAGGCGACACATCTACATCGCAACCACATCTCCGGCACACCGGAATCCTTAATACTACCATGTAATCTCCTTTATTCTCTTACTTCTACACCTCTTTAGGCACGATTATATTATACAATGCAATGCATATAATCAGAATGGAGCAACACAGTGGACGTAGGCCTATTTTAGAGGTTGAACCCCTCTATACCTTGTCTTCTCTCTATTTACTCGCTTTATTTGTTTATTATACACTTTACTCTTGATTTGCTGGTACGAGAACAACAAGTGGACGATTTCTCGTATCATCAATTTGGCATCGTCTATGGGAAATGAGATATTTCAATCTTTTTTCTCTATGTTTCGAGTTCTTAAACACCTTATTCTATTCCTGGGGAAACTCTGGATCATCATCCCATGAGTAAATTTTGGTTATTGAGCTCTATTTTATACTTACACCCTTAAATGGGTATTTTGTACCTTCAGATCTGCTCTCGTGTCTCCATTTTATGACCTTAGATCTATTTTACATACCCCTGTGATATCGTTAATGGGCTTTAGCCCCGTAAAGGTGGGTGATTAGGTAAGAGTTATATTTACTCCCTTTTTGTTGTTCTTTGCCTATGATCTAGGGTTTGTCATTAGAATTGTGCCATTTGTGCTCCGAGAGGTTATTCTCTCAAGGATAGATCCTAGTAGGTATGCTCTCCATGAGTTTCGGGAGAAAAACTCAATTTTTGAGTTTTAATTTTGGGATTGTCCCTTCACTGCCTAGGTAAGGATAAGACATGGTAGTTCAATTGTCTTTTATGTCGTGGCCTCTACTGGGGCAGTGGTATTACAGAAGCTTCGAATCATCGGGGAATGGACTCAGGTGGTCTCCAGCTCAACCTCGGTGAATAACATACAAAGGCCATGGCGGTGCAATTATGTGCCTTACTGGTCGCGACCTCAGCAGTAACACCATGTAGAAGTGCAAATGCTGCATCCCCATTTCCTACTTAGTTAATTCAATATTTCTATGATTACTCACTTCTGCTAGTTTTGTCTCAGATTCTATGTTTTGTAAAGACTAACAAAAGCAGAAAATGTAAGGAGAGTCCAGCCAGAGCACAGAAGTCAAAGATGAGATTGTGTAGCTGTACAATCACCTCAACCATCTCTACAACATCCATGCCTCACTCCAAACCCAGGTCAACTATTTGACTCAGAGGGTCCTCATGCTAGAGGTCGTGACCTCATCCAATAAGTATGCGGCATCAAAAATCTTTGTTGCAGTTCCTATCACTGTCGTGGCTGTTACATCAGAAACCAAGGAAGTGTCCCAGCTAAAAGCACTGGCCGTAGAAGGCAAGGCCACAGCCAAGGCCCTAAAAAGGAGAATAGAGAAGGCAAAGAGGAGATCTGATACCTACACTCCGTTGTCCTTTCCGATTGAAGACATCTTCAATTTTATCAAAGAGGACAAGCTGTTGAGGTGGCCTGAAAAGCTGAGAGCTCCACCCCATAAGAGGAATAAAGATACTTGGTGCAGATTCCATCAGGGCCATGGACATGACACTGATCAATGATATGCACTGAAGGATGAAATTGAAAGGTTGATTGGGCAAGGGATGCTGCAGAGGTTCCTCAGAGATGTTTAAGGGATGCAGCTTAGCCTCACATACCACATGCCCATCTTTCATGCATATTCCTTATATTTCATCTATTTCTATTTTACAGCGGAACTCTTCCTATGCTACTTCAAATTAAACTTTGTATTGAAATAGCAAAGTCTTATATATATTAATAGATAAAGAAAGTTCACTCCTATGGTACCTTGTTTTGATTTTCACTTCCATGAAATGTTATCTTATAAAATACCATTTTGTCTTAAACAGATCTCGAATCGAGACAATATGTTATATAGAGAATGATAATATCCAAATTGGCCCACAACGCCCACCGAGACACTTGATTATCTGAAAGCAAGTGATAATTGAAATGGCGAAAGCAACTACTGAGAGCAGCTATCTAAATTGATCTGCAACATCACTCATCCTTGAAAGCATTTATCAAAAAGCATTATTAGCAGGGACGGCTTATAATTCTTATTCTTATCTTTCTGGATGTGTCAATAGCCACGAGGGATAAAAATTCCCGTTCTTAGCTTTTGGGATGCGTCATAAGAATCAGTGGCCTCAAGTGCCCGGTCTTAGCTTTCGGGATGCGTCATAAGAAGCAGTGGACTCAAGTGCCCATTATTAGCTTTCGGGATGCATTATTAACCTGTGGAAGTTACTCCGCCGACAAACATCATTAACTTGGTGTATATGAGACTAGACATCATTCATTTGGTGATCTCAGCCCTAAAACATCATTAACTTGGTGGATATGAGACTAAGCATCATTTAGTTGGTGATCTTAGCCCAAAAACATCATTGACTTGGTGGATAGAGACTAAACATCATTAACTTGGTGATCTCGCTTTAGCTTGGGGAAGCTTCATAATACCTAGCCCGGGATGGCCTGAAAACAACCCACAGGGGCCGGAGACTTGATTATCTACGGATAATCCTATATTTGAAGGGACCAAAGACTTAATTGTCTACGGATAACTCTATTATAGCCTGGGAAGGCTTTATATATATCCACATAAGCTTGGGGAAGCTTTATAATACCTAGCCTGGGGGGGATGATAATAACCCAATTAAAGCGACTAAAGGAAAGCCATGAAAAGCAATTGAAGCGACTAAAGGAAAGCCATAAAAGGCAATCGAAGTGACTAAAGGAGGCTATTTTGCTGGGATCACAAAGCATGCCAAAGCTATAGAAGGATGGACTTAATCTCCTAAAATGATAAATATATGGTTGCGGCCATTAAATGAATACATTAAGAAGACACGACAGACAAAGTCAGGCAGGATTGTCAACCTGCCGCGACCCTGTTCAAGAAGAGACTGCAGCCACTTTCAAACCTTCATGAATGCAAGTATAAGGGAATAGGCCACAGCCTATGTGAAGAAACCACCCACACTACAGTGTTGCGGGATTAAACTATATACCTACGTTTAATCAAGCAAGCAATTCAAATGAAAAGCATCAGTTCAAGCACCAAGGCATTGGAAGTATAAACCCATGAAAATGAGATACATAAACCATTGGTTTAAAAAAAATAGCCTCAAACTTGATAGTAAAGAGTGGACAAAGATCTATAGAGAGAATTCATCAAAGTATTGAAGCAAGAAAAACAAAAGAATAAAGAATCTACTAGAAAAGAAAGAAAATAGCCAACAATAGAAGAGGCAACGGCCTTAATTAAAAGAACAAATCTGTTAAGGGGTGTAGCCCATATTTACAAAGTTTAGAAATTGGAAGGGACATAGCCCTGTATGGATTAGCAGTTTAAAAAGAGATTACACAGGCTACAAGATTATGAGGCCACATCATCATTGACATCAACTTCCGCAGCTGTTTCGGTCTCTTCATCTCCTGCCGCAGCCTCCTCAGCTTGTTTCCTTGATCTCTCAGCTTCAGCTCTTAGTTCAGCCACACAAAAATCATGCTCAGCATCACCCAACTTCCAAGACATAATTTGGTCCTTGGACTCTGGGAAGTTTTTAACGACTCTGTGCCTCAACTCTTGAAAGCCGCGGAGGTAGGCTTTATTATTGATTAGAAAAAAGTCCTTGGACTTATTGAAGTTGGCCATAGCAATATCTGCAGCTTGGCTTAAGGCTGCAATATATTTCTCTTCTTTCAGCCTGTTATCCCCGACATGTTGGCTCTCAAGACTTTTGAGAGCCGCAGAATAATCGACAGCCATCTTCTCCATTTGCTTTCCAGACGCGACAAGCTTATTTTGAGTAGTAGTGGCTTGTTGCGCAACCTCAAGAGCTTGAGCCTTGGAAATTGATAAGGCCTCTACGACCTGAGAGAATTTCTGCTCATCCTCATCTTTCAACTTAAGGGAGGCCTCCAGGTCTTGCTTAGCTGCCTCAAGTGCCGCAGTCGAGGAATCCTTTCCCGCTTGAAAAGAGGAAGATTAAGCTGCGTCCAGGTCATTCTTGTGGGACGTATTCGTAGCCCTATAAAGCTTGAAGACCTTCGTACTTCATTCTTTGGGTTACCACAATGCCCACGGCCTGTTGGAATTCTAAGAGTCAGTAGAAGAGTTAATAAACCAACAAAAAAAGGGCCAAGTGGGAGAATTTATTACCCATAGTAAGCTATGAAGGGTGAACTCCTCCAAATCCTCGTGATGTTCCTCTACAAGATGATTCAGGTCCATCACCTCTGGAACCTTTCTCATTCTACGGACGACTCTTGCAGTCGTATCCCAGGAGGAGCTAGGATTTGCTTCCCTGAGCTGAGGCCACGGACGGCCATCAGGTCAACCCCTTAGCCTGACTTGATGTGGTGGCAAGTTGGCATTTATGGCCATGTTAGTGCACAGAGGGGAAAAGTTGGCAGAAATAATAGGTGAAGGTCCGCGTCCACTATGGTCCTCAAATTTAGAGGCCAGCAGGCCTGTCGCGGCCAGATGTTTGCCAATGTCGTCATCGTATTAGCCTTTTCTTTGTGATGTCGTGGCACTACCCTCAATTACCATATGGACTGCGGCCCTCCCAAGTGTCAGATTCGTTACATTTGCCTCTTTAATGGTAGTGGGCTCAACATCATTTGGGACTGAGGAAGGAGCCCTCTTTCTCTTCCTCCTTTTATTTGTAGCATTACTGAGGTTAGTCGCATCCTCATCCATCTCTACCAACTTAGATTTCAAGAGCTCCCTATCTATCTCCTCACCTGAAGAAGAAACAAAGTAAAGATTTCAAGTATTGACTATTGAAAGACAAAGTGCTGCGAAGTGCTAAAGAAAGGTGATTGTTACCTTTCGCAACCATATTTATTGGAAGAGACTTGCTGGGGAAGTAGACTGCCTCAAAAATGGTGTCGATAGTCCAGATAGATACTTACGTCTAGTTATCTTGGGTAGTATGGCTAGGTGGGCTATGTAGAATACATTAGGCATGCATAATAGTTGAGAGGTGAGGAAACTCAAGAGAGTGTACGTGAACCTAACATTTGTAATTTATACTCTATTTTAAATTGTGATAAATACTTGCTAAATGTTTTCAAAATATTTTGGGCTATAACCTTTGTTATTAATATTTTCCAAAACCTTTTAGGTGTCCAGGCATAGGGACGCCAGACTTGACGATTTATTCTAGGGACAATTAGCTGTAGCACTGTGGAGGCTTACCGGACTTGATTAGACACTTCCACCGTTCATTCCTAGTGTAGGATTTCATTCCAATGTCTCAGTTAGGCATGTTTCCCCATTTAGACTTTATTTATTTAGTTATTCAGTTCAGACTTATATCAAGATTTTTGTACTATATGTTGGACTTATTTATTGGATTTGGATTTTTTAGCCGATGGTTTATTCAGAAAGACATTTATTCATTTATCTATTCCTTGTGATGGTTTAGAATATATTGATTGTGTGAATATTTTAATTTAGTTTTGTGCACTTTATTATTATTTGTGTATTGAAAGATAAAATTTTGACACCAGCTTAATTAACTAATAGGTGGTTAGTAATTAATATGGTTTTCGACAATGATGCTGAGAATGATTCAAATGAGAAACCTCTTTTAATTTAATAAAGGACTGATCACCCGATATTTAATTAGGCAGGGTGTCACACAATTTTATTCTTAAATAGGTATGGTTAACATGTATTTAATTAGATCAAATTTTGAAATAGCATACACTTCTCTAGGCAGTAAATAATATCTTAATTTCATGGAGGCAAAGTACAATGTTAAACATAGTTTTTCCATTGAAAAATATATATATTCACAATCATTTACGAACCTACTAAGGTAATAAATGGATTTCCCTGTGTGCCCTTCAAATTCTTGATCCAACACTACTCCAATAATTGCATCAGAGGCTGAAATGTATAATTTCAATGGCTTATCTTCTTTGGGGGGAGCCAAAACAGGTGGCTTGACTAGGTACTTCTTGAGGATTTGAAAAGGTTGCTCATGCTCATCCTTTCAATCTAGTTCTACTTGGTCCTTTAGCTTTAAGAAAGGATAAAATATTTTAGTCTTTCCTACAACATTAGAAATAAATCTTCTAAGAAAATTAACTTAACCCAAAAACCTTTGTAATAGTTTTTTGTTATTGTGGGATTTGCTTTCAATAATTTTTTTGAGCCTGTTTTGATCAACTTAAATACCTTTTTGGAGTACCAAATATCCAAGGAAATATCCTACGAAAACTCCAGAGGAACATTTCAAAGGATTCATTTTTAGTTAGTAAAGCCTCATTCTCTCGAAAGAATTTTTGAGGTGTGTTATATGAGCAAATGTTGATTTGGATTTTACAATAATGTCAACAACATAACACTCCATAAATGTTCCAACCATGTCATGGAAAATAGTATTCATCCCCCTTGGTATGTGGCACTTGGATTCATTAGACCAAATGGCATTTTGATCCATTGATTGTACCCAAGTTTCCAGGGCATCTAAAAAAAATTGTGCACATTTTCTTCTGCAATGCATTTCAAGTTATAACCAGATTATCCATCCATCATAGACGTGATAGCATGACCAAGTGATCTATTAACCAATAAGTCTACTAGTGGCATTGGATATTCATCATTTACAATAGTTGCATTCAGATTCCTGAAATCGATGGAGACCCTTAATTTTCCATTCTTTTTAATTATTGGTACTATATTATATAGCCATTCAACATATATGGTCATTCGAATGAAACCATTGTGGAGCAGCCTCTATATTTCTTCCTTTATATTTTTAGTTACTTCTAGGGTCATCTGTTTTGGTAGTTGCTTGATAGGTTTATATCCTTCTTTGATTAATAGTCTTTGCTCCACTAATTTTCTATCTAAACGAGGAAATTCATCATACCCCCAACCAAAGCGATTCTTGTACTATTGTAGAAGGTCTATAACCAACTGTTAGTCCTTTTTTGCTGAGATTTGAACTGACGTACGTCAACTTCTTATGTTAATCAGTCCCCAAATTAGCCTCTACTAGGGGATTATGTTATATCATCATCAACTTTTCACACTCAACTAGTGAACTTTCCAATTCATCATTGCTTTGAGTAGTTTCATTCTCTAGTTCCTCCTCGAAGATATAGTCAGCCCAATTAATGGTCTTTTCCTCACCAAGTCTGGTAATCGACTCAAAATATTTAAACTTATATAAAACTAGGTCCAAACTTTCATTGGCTTGTTGACTTTCTATGGGTATCAACCATTAAACACTCATTTTATCCTCTTTAGTTTGCCCCATTAGTCCAAAAAATAGTTCATTCCAACCTTCATCTGAGACTTCTCCTTTTAATGCCTTTGGCAGTAAAGCCTTTGCTCTTAATGGTCCCACATTTTCTTAATAGAGCCCAACCTCGACACAATTGGAACTTGCATGGAAAGGGAGTGGATCCACTGAGAATGCGTGATATTGAAAAACTTCGCAAATTTCTAATTTGGCAAACTTATTAAATTTCAGCCCCTAAACATGCATCTAAAGTGCGTGTGTGTGTCAACCCATAAACAAATAAATCATGTGACACCAAGATAAGGAAAAATCCCCGCAGGGCAAAACCTTTTATTTCACTATAAAGAGTAAATCGCAACTTACAAGATTTACAATGAAATACAGCAATGAATCCACACGCAGCGAACCCACATGAACCTCAGTCCAATCCGCAAAGGAAGAACCGCAGCACTCCTCAATGACACGCATTCATAACACTTCGTAGAGACTCCCTCGGCAATGACACACAGCCCTCGGTTGCAAAGTTCTCTCCACAAAGATGAAAAATACACAAAGCTTGTGTTCTAGGGTTCCAAAAGATTCACAATGGTATGGCAAAGTTGTGTGAATCAAACATGAGTTGGGGAACTCAAGAAGGTGAAGACTTGGAGTATTAGGACTCTGGATTTTATCTTTGAAAGTCTTAAAAAATAACTCCCCGAAGATGGCTTTAAATAAGAAAACCAAGGAAAGAGTTTTCAAACACTGGGACTGCTCGTAATTATCCCAGGCGGACCGGTCCAGTTGATGGGCGGATCGGTCCGGTATACCGGATCGGTTCTTTTAATTGCAGGCGGATCGGTCCGGTTGACATCGAATCGGTTCGGCTTTTTATCTTCATCGGTTCGCTATGGATTCGGGGTATACTGGCCTCACTTTAGCAGGTGGATCGGTCCGGTCTCTTTAGGCGGATCGGTCCGATCCTCAGTAACCAGATTCCTTCGAGGAATACTCTCCATCTTCAAAGGGCCATATCTTCTTCACCGTAGCTCGGAATGAGATGCCGTTTCTTCCAGTATCTTTGTTGTGGAAAGTTATTCAACTTTCCAGTTGACCTATCCTCCGGACGGTGGATGTACAATTTCCAAATTGCCCTTGAACTTCCACATCGTGACTTCTTTCATTGATTTGACTTCTCTTGCATACCCCTAGAATATAGACCCTAAAAGCATGGTATGTGAAGTTGTTGAGGACGATGTGGGACACATGATGGAGATGTTGGATGCTTGATTCCCGGAAATCGAATAGAGGCCGTCATGTGAGATCGTGAGGTGACGTGCAAAATGTAGCGGCGTACGACATACATAAATGTAAAATGTTGGACATGAGAAAAATGTCCATACAAATCTCCCCCTATGTCTATGCCGGTACATACATAAAAAATCCGAATTATCAAATATGAAATTGCCTATACAAATCTACCCTTCCATGAACCCAAAACTGAAAGAGTACAAGTGAATAAGACTGCATCGTTTGATCTTCAAATCTTCGGGAATCTCAACGCTTTTCTCATCAGGGAGTGCAATTCAGTGATCATCAAAGTAGTACCTACACACATGAGATAAATCAAAATACCAAGTGACATATCGAGTTTGAAATGAGATAAATATAGACATAGATACCAATTTATGAGAAAACTCAAAACTCCCCCAGAATAAGATAATTCTTTCTCCCCCTTTTTATGATGTCCCCAAATAGACAAATAAGAAGAATGAATCAAAAAAGCAAAATCGGGGTGTCACGGTATACAAAAAATACACAAACTATTTTTGATTTTTCAAAATTTTCATACAAAGATAGAATACCAATAGGAACAAATATGAAATAAAAATCACACCATGGATTTAGACTCAAACAACCAAGTCATGGAAACGAAATGAATGGGTGTGAACACATTCGATAGGTAAATCAACTCAATCAATCATATGTGCACGATGCATACGAGTACTCCTAACGAATGAACATCAAAGGTATCCTTAGGTGAAAAAAGTGTTGAATTTAGATGACATCGTCTTATGCAAATCAACAAATCAAAGTCAAATGATTTCCACACCAATAACGTCCAAAACTATATAGCGCATTTTCAAGCATTTCAAGGATGTGCAAACCCGTTTTAAATTCTCCAACCAAACTCCCTCATATATATATTTTCTTTTAGAGGTAATCTAAATTCTCAAACTTTGGAGAATTGGTGCAAAAACCTAAATGGCCCATAATTTGGCATGAATATTTTTTTTGTATTGCCTTTCAATTTTTTCGTGCTCTTTTAACCTCTTTGGACCTCGGATAATAAAATTCCTCAATTTTTTAGGTCCTTTTTAACGGTGGCTTTTGCGCAAAGGATAGATAATTACCTTTCGCAGCCCCTCCCCGTTATAATACAAAGCACACAAACTCACAAAACGGTTTTTAAATGCACAATTTCCTTATCAAAATTTATCGCGCTTGGTTCGTTTTAAGGACAGGATTGAAGTGAAAACACCCAACCAACATGTGATAAGACAAGCACAATAATCAAACAAATCCGTGCAAGTGTGCATTAAAGGAAACATGAGTCAAACATGTAGGAAGCAACACTTAATTACATCTTAATGACTCCAAACATTATAAAGCACATGGATGAATTGACCTATTGTCTCAAAACACTATCAAATAGTCACATGAAAATAATGGAATGATGTTGTGACTTGGTCATCCAAAGTGTTCATCCATAAACAGTGCAAACAAAATACAAAAATCTTTTTGGATTTTTCAAAAATTTTGTCAAAATAAAAATCTTTTTGTATTTTTCAAAATTTTTCAAAACAAAAAATATATACAAAATGATACATACTAGCAATAGGCAAACAATGTCATCATGAAAATCACCCTATGCTAGTAAACAAGTCAAACCTCAATCATTAGGTGCAGAGGGGTTTTCCAAAGGTGGTGACAACTTATGAAAAACCTCCATCAGTTCTTGTGAAGTTTTGACTAAAAACTTAACTTGCTCTCCTAAATGTGCAAACTCTCTCATGTAGTCTCCGGGAGCATGTAAAGTATCATGTGTGGGTGCATGTGTGCCAGAAACACGTGTAGAAGCAAAACGTGACACATACCCCAACTTAAAGCAAAATTCCCTAAGGTGTCCTCTCCTCTTGCAATGTGAGCAAACATAAATAGGCCTAGGAACACCTCTCTCAAAAACTCTAGGACGCACTTTCCTAAAAGGAATGGGACGCCTAGGTAGGTTAGGGTGAGACACATGTGAAACTGTCACTAAAGTGGGAACCGGCTCGGGTGCTAATTGGGAAGAAGAAGCACCGTCATGACTTATTCCTAACTTCTCACCTTTACCCTTAAGAACCACCTTTTCAACCTTCTTAGGTGCGTTCTCAAACTTGACTTTGACCACCCTGGCACGTTCGAGATCACTCTCGAGTTGGGATACACGTGTCGTCAGACTAGACAACGTGTCGACCAAATCACACTTCTCCTTTCTCAAAACCTCCTTCTCTTTCTCCAAATCTAAAACCCGACGACCTAAATCCCTATTACACCTTTTTGTTTTCAAGGTCTCGGTGTACAACTCTCTAAAAGCTTTTTGGAGCTCACTTTCATCTCCACTTTCACTCTCACTTTCTCCCTCACTTGAAGAACATGAATCACTATTATCGCTCTCGTGTGCACTTTTGTGAGACAAACTGGGTGTGCTTACACGACTAGAAAAGGCGACAACCATCCCATGTCCTAAACCTTTATCCGACTCATCTCCCTCATCATCACTAAGTGTGGCAGGCATGGCTACTTTCTTCCCTTTCTTTCTAAGCCAAGTAGGACACTCAAACGACTTATGTCCCTTGCCCCCACATTCAAAACAGGTGATGTTCTCTAAATCTTCCTCACACTCCTCATCAGAGTCATTCTTCTCATCACTTTCTTTGGCCTTTCCTTTCCTTTTATTTTTCTCAAAAAAATTCCTTTTATTGAAAGAATTATTTCTTTTCATGTTGAGAAATTTTTTAAAGTTTTTCGCAAACAAGGCCATATTATCAAAATCAACATCTTCCTCAGAATCAGACTCACAAACTTTTTCTTTCTTTTTCTTAAAATGAGTCTTTAAAGCAATACCATTATCCTTAGCCTTAATGGATTTAGGAAACATGTCAATCTCATAGGTTTGAAGATCTCCTACAAGTTCTTCCAACTTAAGTGATTTCAGATTTCCCAAAGAGTTCAAAACAGTGACTTTAGGAATAAAGCGTTTTGGAAGAGATCTCAAAATCTTTTTAACGACACACGTGTTATCAATCACCTCACCCAAATTAAAACTAGTGTTAACAATGTCCGACAAACGTGCATAAAATTCATCAAAGCATTCGGACTCAGACATAGTGATAGTCTCAAATTGGGTGGCCAGATTTTGTAACTTAGACTCTTTAACAGCGTTCGTACCCTCATGTGTCAGTTTCAAAACATCCCAAGCCTCCTTAGACGTGGAGCACGTCATGATTCGGCGATACTCATCAGGAGTGATAGCACCAGAAATAGCACTCAGACCACGGGAGTTAAAATTGGACAACTTATAATCATCCTCAGTCCAGGCTGACACGGGTTTTAGAGAGGTGATGTTATTAACAGTGACCGTGGGAGGAGTCCAACCATTTTCGTAAAGCAACCAAACCCGCTCGTCAATAGATTTTAAAATCGATTTCATACGAGCTTTCCAATAGGCATAATTAGACCCATCAAAAATAGGCATCTGATTATATAAGTGCTCCATAAGAAAAAAAATGCGAATTTTCACAAACCTAATTTTTCAAAAAAAATCAATATCACACAATTTTGAGGAAAATAGGAATACGCAATAAATTAGCGTAACCTGCTCTGATACCAATTTGAGAATGCGTGATATTGAAAAACTTCGCAAATTTCTAATTTGGCAAACTTATTAAATTTCAGCCCCTAAACATGCATCTAAAGTGCGTGTGTGTGTCAACCCATAAACAAATAAATCATGTGACACCAAGATAAGGAAAAATCCCCGCAGGGCAAAACCTTTTATTTCACTATAAAGAGTAAATCGCAACTTACAAGATTTACAATGAAATACAGCAATGAATCCACACGCAGCGAACCCACATGAACCTCAGTCCAATCAGCAAAGGAAGAACCGCAGCACTCCTCAATGACACGCAGTCATAACACTTCGTAGAGACTCCCTCGGTAATGACACGCAACCCTCGATTGCAAAGTTCTCTCCACAAAGATGAAAAATACACAAAGCTTGTGTTCTAGGGTTCCAAAAGATTCACAATGGTATGGCAAAGTTGTGTGAATCAAACATGAGTTGGGGAACTCAAGAAGGTGAAGACTTGGAGTATTAGGACTCTGGATTTTATCTTTGAAAGTCTTAAAAAATAACTCCCCGAAGATGGCTTTAAATAAGAAAACCAAGGAAAGAGTTTTCAAACACTGGGACTGCTCGTAATTATCCCAGGCGGACCGGTCCGGTTGATGGGCGGATCGGTCCGGTATACCGGATCGGTTCTTTTAATTGCAGGCGGATCGGTCCGGTTGACATCAGATCGGTTCGACTTTTTATCTTCATCGATTCGCTATGGATCCGGGGTATACTGGCCTCACTTTAGCAGGCGGATCGGTCCGGTCTCTTTAGGCGGATCGGTCCGATCCTCAGGAACCAGATTCATTCGAGGAATTCTCTCCATCTTCAAAGGGCCATATCTTCTTCACCATAGCTCAGAATGAGATGCCGTTTCTTCCAGTATCTTTGTTGTGGAAAGCTCTTCAACTTTCCAGTTGACCTATCCTCCGGACGGTGGATGTACAATTTCCAAATTGCCCTTGAACTTCCATATCGTGACTTCTTTCATTGATTTGACTTCTCTTGCATACCCCTAGAATATAGACCCTAAAAGCATGGTATGTGAAGTTGTTGAGGACGATGTGGGACACATGATGGAGATGTTGGATGCTTGATTCCCGGAAATCGAATAGAGGCCGTCATGTGAGATCGTGAGGTGACGTGCAAAATGTAGCGGCGTACGACATACATAAATGTAAAATGTTGGACATGAGAAAAATGTCCTTACATCCACCTCCACTTCTTCAATAACTCCGACTTCCTTCATCAAAAGTAGTTTCTGATGCCTAGATTAAGGAATGCACTTGTTAGAATGTATCCAATATTACCTAGTGATGCATTGAAGCTAGGTTTCCCTCAGTTATGATGAAGGCAATTTTAGATTTTTTGGTGCCTACTTCAATGTCCACTAGTAACAAACCTTTAGTGGACTTTTTATCTCTAGCAAAAATTGAGATAACAATTTGATCCTGCACCAATTTTACATTTTGTTTATTAATTTTGGATAACATAAAAAAAAATCACGAGTTTAATTTCAGACCCACAACTATTAATAATTACTCCATTTATAGATGCTTTTATAAATAGAGGTTCTATATGGTGTGCCATGTATTTAATTGGTTCTTTGAACACATAAACAATATCCAGTACAGAGATAAATAAATTAAAATTGTCCACCTCAGATTCATCTTCTATATCCACTTCTATAGTAGGCACCATTTGTCATCTATCGGCTTCGAACTTGTTAGGAAGGATTACATCCGTGTTGATTGGCACTTGTTGAGGTAGGGAGCCAAATTAGATGAACTATTATGGCTCCACTCATAGAGTTGGTCATGTGGAATCAACTACAATCGTTTCTCTTTTCTCTTCCTCATTCGAAGAGATTTCCTCGGATGAACTTTCTTCATCCATGCTCGTGGTCTTATCGAGGGCCTTCAACCTTTTTGTAAAAAGGTATGACGATGTTTGAATTTCATCTGGTTTTAGATGAAACCTTGGGTTAGGTTTTGAGGATGAAGATGCAAAGTTTTAACATGCACTAGTCTTTATAATTTTAGAGGCTTTTTGTTAGGCCGTATGCTTTCTCTGGATCCTCCTTTATTGAGTCCTAAAGCTGATCACTTCAGGCCCTCTCCTTTTTTATCTTGGTTGTTGCACCATATGCCATATATCAAGGGCCACTTGTCTATATTTGATGAAATTTGTCCTCTTTAGCATGTAATTTAATTATTGTGCAACTTTTAGGTCTTGAACCACGAACCAACATGGTACACCCTTGAACATTGGCACGGACTTTGGCATTTTAATTGGCCTAGAGACATTTCTCTAATATTGAGGTTTGGCCTACCTGAAGCTAGCTCTAACGTATTTATTACTCTTTGATATCTTAGCATTCCTATTAGGGATGGCAATGGGGTGGGTAACCGCCCCGACTCCGATCTTAATGGGGTGAATTTTGGGTTCATAAATGTGGGGTTGGGTTCGAGGCTGGAATTAAAAACCCCATCGGTGTTAAGGCGGGGTCGGTTTGGTGTACAAGAAACCCCGACCCGTTTATGTATATTATTACAAAAATACCATATTTATAGAGAGAGAGAAATAGATATCCACTTATTATTTTTCACTCTCTCACTCACATAAAACAAAAGCAGTCTCTCTCCAAACTCTTACTTTCTCACACAAAAACTGCACTTTTGTCAGCTAAGAGTTTTATGGCCACCACAAAAATGGTTGTAGGGAAGAAACACTACTCATCCCTTTCCCTTTTCAGTTGCTTCCCTATTCCTTTCCCTTTTCTCTGGTGCTCTCATCTCATCTCTGAAATGGATCTTACGGTCACCACTCCTCTCTGTCCAAGTCAACACTGTCGATCATCTTTTCGTTCAAAATCCTTATGCCACATGTCATCTTTGAAACAGTTAGTGTATAAAAGAAATTCTATGACAGTTAGTTTAACACTGGCGTTTCATTCATAAAATAACATATAATGTAATCATAATTGTGTGGCAGTTAATTTAAACTGAAGATTGGTAATAAACTAAAGATTCAAATAAAATGGTTTATTTGAAAAGCATCTGAAATAGTTTGTTCATTTGAAACAAATCTGAATTAGTTACTTTTTTATGGATCAGTAATGTTTTTTTTTAATATTTATTTATGGATGCTCTAATTTATTTGAAAATGATCTAAAACACTTAGTTTATATGCTCATTTTTCAAATAAACTCACCTTTATTTATGGATATTAAGGTATACTCTGATTTTTTTATAATCTGATTTGTAATGTTTCTTTTTTACATATTTGTTAGTTTAGAATGTATACTCTGATTTGTTTATGTACATATGTATTAATTTAAAATATTATATAAATTATTTATGGGGTTTCAAGTCCCCCGTGGGATTTTTAAACGAGGCGAGGGCGAGGTTAGGGGCAGGGTAATCGGGTTTGGGGCGGGGTAATGGGGGAGGGGAGGTCACCCCCGACCCAAAACTGCCCCGTTGCCAACCCCAATTCCCATATGTTAAGAAAGGACCAAAGTTGGTATAATTCTACCACGAGGCCTGCTTTGAACCTCTTGTTATTCCATAACCATTAGGGTTTTGGTTGTACTGCTAATATTCTCTTTATTCTTGTTCTTTTTTTAGAGGATTTTTTCTTTCGAAGCCAATAAATGGCACATCTCAGTATAATATTCTCCACACCTGATGCATAGGTGTTATATCATTTTTTTTTTGTCAGGATCTTCAATATTATGAGGCTTGGAAGCCTTAGACTCAGTGTTAGTTTTGACTTTGAATCCCCATGTCCCTTGTTCCTAGACATTTAAATTGACTGCACATTAGATCCCAATTCTTTAGCTTTGGGGAAGGGGTCTTCATCGAATCCCACTATGCTTTCTTCCATTGTAGGGAATTTGATTTTCCCTTCTTGATTAATTCTTACACCTTGTCAAGAAACACAGAGAAAGCATTAGTCAAATAAAAAAACACATTATGCCATTTGTAATAATTTTTTACTTTAATTTCACGTATTTTTTAGCATCATTTAGTGGTTTTAACATTCTGACTTTTAAGAGAAAAAAGTCAAAAATCTCATCGACCTTAGTTATATCTAAATGATATTTGTTAAACATTCCTTTTAATTTTTGTGCAAAGGATTCAATAATAGTATCCTTTCAAACCAATGGTTCATATATTATTCTTTTAATTTCTACAATTTTAGCAATGTCTATTTCGAAATTATGATATTTGTAATATGTTTTAAAAGAAAAAGTATTCCTATCATGTTCTTCCTTAAAAAGAGCCTCATATTAAGACACTATCTCCAAATTCGGTGGCATCAAACTTCTCTCGAATACTGAATTCTAAACCATCATGTGCA
This sequence comes from Sambucus nigra, assembly GCA_949130495.1. Taxonomy (NCBI): domain Eukaryota; kingdom Viridiplantae; phylum Streptophyta; class Magnoliopsida; order Dipsacales; family Adoxaceae; genus Sambucus; species Sambucus nigra. The sequence continues at coordinate 164,456,580 of OX422207.1, forward strand.
AATTTTACAAATTCTAATTCTAGTATTGCTATTTTACATTTATTACTAGATCTTTTGAACTTTTTCATAAATGCAATAGCCTTTTCATCAGATTTTTGCGTTTGTCTAGCCAATTAATCCATTGACACTTCAGGTTCAGTTTGGAAAAACTAAGAGTGGAATAATTCTTCCATTTTTTGCCAATTATGAATGAAGTTTGGTGGAAGACTAACGAACCATGTGAAGGTTACATCTATTAGTGAATTTAAGAATAAACGTAGCCTCAAATAATCATCTATTCTAGTGTCTACACATTGGCTGGTGAGCCTAGAAACGTGCATCATCATTGATTGGCTTCCATCTTGTGAGAATAGGATAAAATCTAGGAATTTGAAGCCTTTAGTAAGTTCAATCCTATCCATTCATTCTGGGTATGACTTTCTGCGGAGACCCTTATGTGAACCAATTTAATTAGTATGATGCACCAAATATGTGAACCAATTTAATTATCCCACTTTTATCGTCGTAATCCGAAACATGCATCTAGTGAGATTAATTAGATAAAGTGAAGCAAGTTCAAAACTCCGATGTACAAGGAAACCACTAAGGGAAAAACCCTCGGATAGTCCAAGTCAGACAAACACTATGATATGGTTTTACAAAGCATCGATAGTAGACTTACATAATGACTCGATCCTCACAAGTCTTAACGCTCTTCTATATTTAACCACCCCTTCACGGTGCTATGTAGGAGTCCATTTATGCAAGGTCAACATCACACGAGTCCACATATGCCTCGGTATCCACCGATACAGCCTCAGCAATAGTCTATGATTCAGAACACGGAATCCACCGCTTCTTTACCGCATTCAGCGCGTCATTCGAATGAAAAACATATGTCGTTCAATTGCAATGTCTATCTCGTTAGAATGAGAATACAATCTCGTTTAAATGAGAGAACAATCTCGTTTCAACGAGGAATAAAATCGTCTAAACAAGATAAAGTGTAAGACATTGTTCATACGACTCTAAACTCGATTTAACTCAGAAAAGATTTATAACACTCATTTTAAAAGCAGTTTTAAATAAAATAACATCTTTATAAAAAAACATCGAGAACCATAAACCTTTATGCATTCATATTTGAGAGAATCCCATAAATCCATGTGAATACTTAAAACATGAACCAAAAATGCGGCATGAACCATCCTTTGAAGCTTGGCCACTACGTCTTCACCACTGTATCGTAGGCGTAAGGGAATCGCAAAAAATAAATACTATCCTATGACTCAAAGTGGTTTTTGTAAGGACATTTTTCTCATGTCCAACATTTTACATTTATGTATGTCGTACGCCGCTACATTTTGCACGTCACCTCACGATCTCACATGACGGCCTCTATTCGATTTTCGGGAATCAAGCATCCAACATCTCCATCATGTGTCCCACATCGTCCTCAACAACTTCACATACCATGCTTTTAGGGTCTATATTCTAGGGGTATGCAAGAGAAGTCAAATCAATGAAAGAAGTCACGATATGGAAGTTCAAGGGAAATTTGGAAATTGTACATCCACCGTCCGGAGGATAGGTCAACTGGAAATTTGAAGAGCTTTCCACAACAAAGATACTGGAAGAAACGGCATCTCATTCTGAGCTATGGTGAAGAAGATATGGCCCTTTGAAGATGGAGAGAATTCCTCGAATGAATCTGGTTCCTGAGGATCGGACCGATCCGCCTAAAGAGACCGGACCGATCCGCCTGCTAAAGTGAGGCCAGTATACCCCGGATCCATAGCGAATCGATGAAGATAAAAAGTCGAACCGATCTGATGTCAACCGGACCGATCCGCCTGCAATTAAAAGAACCGATCCGGTATACCGGACCGATCCGCCCATCAACCGGACCGGTCCGCCTGGGATAATTACGAGCAGTCCCAGTGTTTGAAAACTCTTTCCTTGGTTTTCTTATTTAAAGCCATCTTCGGGGAGTTATTTTTTTTAAGACTTTCAAAGATAAAATCCAGAGTCCTAAGACTCCAAGTCTTCACCTTTTTGAGTTCCCCAACTCATGATTGATTCACACAACTTTGCCATACCATTGTGAATCTTTTGGAACCCTAGAACACAAGCTTTGTGTATTTTTCATCTTTGTGGAGAGAACTTTGCAACCGAGGGCTGCGTGTCATTGCCGAGGGAGTCTCTACGAAGTGTTATGACTGCGTGTCATTGAGGAGTGCTGCGGTTCTTCCTTTGCCGATTGGACTGAGGTTCATGTGGGTTCGCTGCGTGTGGATTCATTGCTGTATTTCATTATAAATCTTGTAAGTTGCGATTTACTCTTTATAGTGAAATAAAAGGTTTTGCCCTGCGGGGATTTTTCCTTATCTTGGTGTCACATGATTTATTTGTTTATGGGTTGACACACACACGCACTTTAGATGCATGTTTAGGGGCTGAAATTTAATAAGTTTGCCAAATTAGAAATTTGCGAAGTTTTTCAATATCACGCATTCTCAGTTTTTGTCTGGAATAATGCCAAAACATACAAATTGACATGATTTGGAAATTTGTCCTTACGAATCTACCCTTTTAGCTATTCAGGGACAAAACCAAAAAATAGTGAAACTCTAAGGCGGGTCGTCAAGACAAATGACATATGTCCCATCCCATAAACCTAAAAATAAAAATACAGCACACGTACTAGAATATATAGGGTCGACCAGCATGAGTTGTTTGAATGTGATGTAGTTGAAAAGTTTTAATCTCTGAACAATCACTACATACGTGAAACAAATAGATACCATGAGAAGAATGGGGTAATAAAAGATAATATATAAACAATATGATCAAATATCAAATCTCCCCCTACAGCACATATCTATATCTAACTTTATTTTCCTGGAATAGACAACTAGTGGGATAAATAAACAGATAACACAATATCTAGCATGAGTATAGCACGGGGAGCATAACTAGATAAACAAGAGTAACTAGATAATAAAAGATCAAAATATGACAAAGTCTAGATAGAAATCAATCACAAGAATCAGCCATCACTATAACAAATGATGTGACTAAACAAACTATCATCCCCAATGTAGTTTAGTAATGAAACATGAATAATCCAAGCCCACTGTATATAAACTTCCCACAAACAATCCAAAAGTAAATATGGGAATAATAGAAGTATATGAAGCATAAATGTATTGAAACTAATTGAATTTTTTTTTTTAAATAAGTAGGTCGTTTGAACAATTATGAATGTAGTTCAAATGACAGAAGGATCTCGCTTGAAACAAAACAAAATCTCGCTTCTAATTATGCAAAACAGTGAGCTCTGATTCGAAGCTCGTTTGAAGCAGGGCATCTAATAACCTTCTACTAACACTATACGTCAAAAACACCTCGCTCAAAGCTTGCTGGAACCATACTTTGAATGACATGACAAAGTCATTCAAATGACTCTGACTTCTCGTTCTAACGATAGCAAAATTTCTCGATTCCAATATAGAAAAATATGCAAACTCAGTCCAGAATGATGTTCCACATATATAAACACCTGACACTTCAAAAACATGTAAAAAATAACTCAAAAGGCAAAAATGAGTTACACTTTAATACGGTTTCGATGTGCCTAGACATGGGATGGAATGAATGGGTGTAACTAACACAAATGATTCATAATTCAAACACATAAATACGTTCAAGAAGCTCTAATTGATCGCTAAATGTCATTAAACTACGATTTATTCATATGTGACAATTATAAATTAAACTGAATGAACTAAACAAACATCATGAACACAAGTCTATAATTTTGACGATTCAATCAAACAATAGAGTCATGACACGACTTTTTCAACCTGAGACCCATTGTGCAACCCATTAATCTTCAACTCTAATCCCTCAAAAGATAAACATACATGATAATTTTTTTCTAATGCGTTCTTCTTTTGAAATTTCATTTTCTCTTTTAAGAAATTTCCTATTGTCCCTTTTGGACAAAATATGTTCTTTTTAATGCCTTAATTTTTTCTTGGTCTCTTTTAACGGTGGCTTTCACGACGAGTTAACTTGTCTCTCACACCCCTTTCCTGTGTACACTCATATTTTTTTCAATGAATAATACATATCCTCACAGGAAATGGATCTTACATGCACAAAACCTCCTAAGTCTTATGTGCGCATAGATGAGGAGATTCAGAGGATAACGTCATACCAAACTTAAATGTAGATGAGAAGTTAAATTGAGAGGAGAAAGTCTCACCAAACTCAAATGTAAATGAGAAGTCAAACATTCAAATAAGCTCATGCATTGTGTGTGCAATAGCGTATACATAATCAAATCTAAATGCAAATTCAGTTCGAAACAATTCCATTAAGCACATGGTTAAGATCAATCTAGGAATTTAAAATCATGACTAAATGTGATCGCCACATGGAAATAACGAATTAAAGGGGATTCAAGCACACCAATATGCCATACCATAAGTGTAAATTCAAGACACAAAAATCAAAAATCTTTTTACGTTTTTCAAATATTTTTAACACAAAAGCAAAATATTTTTGCATTTTCAAAATATATATCAAAAATAAAATCTTTTTGTATTTTTCAAAAAAATTGAAACCAAAAATCTTTTCATATTTTTTCAATAAGACTCAATAAAATAGAAATAAAATATAAGTGATACAGATGCCATAACACTAGAAAGTATATCATGAAGCAAACCTAGCGTATGGAAAAAATTGCTAACACGATCATCCGTAAGATCTATCATGGGAAGAATCACGTGCTAGCAAACGATAGTCATGAAGTCAAATTCCTAAAGCCTCTAAGTCTGATTTCCCAACCCTAGTAGGTGTCTAACAATGCATTGGGGTTTTGTTAACCGAGATGACTTTATTCTTAAACTTGCTAGGAGCATTTGTAAGATCATAGTAATAATGCCTAAGGTGACCCTTCTACTGCAATGAGAGAAAGTGTAGATACAGTAGGGAATGTTACCTAAATGTGGACCTCTCCTAACGCTCCTAGTTGGATCTCTCACATGTGTGTTGTTTGCTTTGGGAATGGGATCAATACGATCATCGAAGCCAACTCCACACCTATCATCTTTGATTTGGACGGTGCTTAACATCCTATCTAAGTTTTTTGACCTATCCTCAAAATCAAACTTGACCTTACTCGAATCTCACAATCTCTCCTCGAGCTCTCTTATCCTAGACTCGAGTAAATTCCTAGTTTCCTCAAACTCCATAATATCCTTCTTCATGGCCTCCATAAAACCACGAAGACTATCTCTTTGACCCTTAACATACTCTAGTTACTCTCAAAGTTTCATTTCACGTGCCTTAAGATCCTCAATCAATACATCATTATTTTCTACTGCACGTTCTTTCAACCTATCTTACAACTTCAAGTTAGCCTTTTTCACCTTCACATTTTTTGCATATAATTCACAAAAAGCAACTTTCAACTCATTATCCTCTATATCCTCATCCTCACTCGCTTCACCCTCACTCACTATGGCCTCGGAGTCCTTGTATGCCTCAATATCCATCGATACATCCTCATCAACCGTTTATGATTCACAACATGAAATCCACCACTTCTTTACCACAATCAGCACGTACGGAGTCCGCCGAATAAACATAGTTCTTCTAATGATGGAACAATCAAACCAATGGGGAAAACCAAGATCTCTATAACATAAGTATTATGTAAACTAGGATCTTGAAACAGGAAGGATGTTTTTGTTTTAGCTTTGGAAAACCTTTGTAAACAAATTTGCAAAAAATTTATGACTTTCTTTTCTGTTTAGCATACCTTTTTCTGAGTCAAAGACGTCTTAAATAATAAAACACAATTTTTGAGGCAGCACATCATTTGACCAAAAAAATATATCGTTCAAACGAAATGTGTATCTCGTTCGAATCAGAATACAATCTCGTTTGAACGAGAGAATAATCTCATTTGAACAAGGAATAGAATCGTTTGAATAAGATAAAGTGTAAGTCATTGTTCATATGACTCTAAACTCGATTTAACTCAAAAAAGATTTATAACAAAATTTTAAAAATAGTTTTAAATAAAATAGCATTCTTATAAAAAAAATCCTATAACCATAAACTATTTTGCAAGCATACCTGAGAGAGTCTCGAAAATCCATGTGAAGACTTCAAATGTGCACAAAAATGCGACATGATCTATCCTTTGAAGCTTGGTCACTACATATTCACCACAACAACATAGGCTTAAGGGAATCGCAGCAAATAAGTATTATCCTATGACTCAAAGTGGTTTTTGTTCTGAATAATTCCAAAACATACAAATTGACATTATTTGGAAATTTGTCCTTACAAATCTCCGCCTATGGCAATTTCAGGACAAAACCAAATATAGTGAAATGCTAAGACAAGTATCAAGCCGAATGACCTATGTCCTATTCCATAAACCCGAAAATAAAAACATAGGACATGGACTAGAATATGTAGGATCGGCAAGCATGCACTGTCTTAATGTGATGTAGCCAAAAAATCTGAATCTATGAACAATCACTACACAAACAAAACAAAAGGATACCAAGTGAAGTATGGAGGAATAAAAGATAATATATATAAGCAATATGATCAAATATCAAATCTCCCCCTACATCACATATCTATCTCTCCCCCATTTTGCTTGGAATAGACAACTAGTGGGACAAATAAACAGAAAACACAATGTCTAGCATGATTATAGCATGTGGAGAATAACTTGATAAGCATGAGTGACCATCTAATAAAAGATCAGAATGTGACAAAGATTATCTAGAAATCAGTCACATGAATCAATCATCACTATAAATAATGTGACTAAACAAACTATCATCATCAATGCAGTATAGTAATGAAACATGAATAATCCAAGTCCATTGCACATAAGCTGTCCACAAACAATCCAGAAGTACCATATGAGAATAACAGAAGTATATAAAGCATAAATGTACTGAAACTAATTGGAAAAAAAATTGAAAATAGTTCGAACGATTATGAATGTCGTTCAAATGACATAAGGATCTTATTTGAAACGAAGCAAAAATCTTGCTTCTAGTGATGCAAAATAGTGAGCTCTCATTCGAAGCTCGTTTGAAGCAAGTCATTTAACGACCTTCTAAAGACCCAACATTGTACGTCGAAAATACCTTGACTTGAACCTCGTTGGAACCATACTTAGAACGACATGACAAAGTCATGAACGATAGAAAATTTTCTCGATTCTAATATAGAAAAATATACAAACTCAGCCTAGAATGATGTTCCACAGACATAAACACCTGACACTCCAAAAATAAGTAAAACTGACTCAAAAGGCAAAAATGAGTTAAACTTTAATACGGTATCGATGTGCCTAAACATGGGATGGAATGAATGGGTGTAACTAACACAAATGAATCATAATTCAAACACATAGATACATTTAAGAATCTCTAATTGACCGCTAAATGTCATCAAACTACTATTTAGACATATGTGACAATTATAAATAGAACATAATGAACTAAACAAACATCATGAACACAAGTCTAGAATTTTGACGATTCAACCAAATAATCGCGTCATGATACAACTTTTCAATCTAGGACTCGTCATGCAAACCCATTAATCTTCAACTCAAATCCTTTAAAAGATAAACATAAATGATAATTGTTTTATAATGCATTCTTCTTTTGAAATTCCATTTTCTCTTTTAAGGGATTTCTTATTCGCCTTTTTTGGAAAAATTTGCTCCTTTTAATGTCTTAATTTTTTCTTGGTCTCTTTTAAATAGTGGCTTTCACGATGAGTCACCCTGTCTCTCGTAACCCTTTCCCATGCACACTCATATTTCTTCAGTGAATAATACATATCCTCACAAACAATGATTCTTACATGCAGAACTCCCCCTAAGTCTTATGTGCACATATATGATAAGATTGAGAGGGGAGCGTCTCACCAAACTCAAATTTATATGAGAAGTCAAACATTCAAATAAGCTAGTGCATGTGTTTGCAATGGCAGATACATAGTCGAATTTAAATACAAATCAAGTTCGAAACAACTCCATTAAGAACACGGTTAAGTTCAATTTAGGTATCTAAAATCATGACTAAATGTGCTAGCCACATGGAAATAATGAAGTGAAGGGGGTGCAAGCACACCAATATGCCATACCATAAGTGTAAACTCTAGACACAAAAATCGAAAATGTTTTTGCATTTTTAAAATATTTTTAACCCATAAGCAAAAGCTTTTTGTATTTTCAAAAAACATATCTAAAACAAATCTTTTTGTATTTTTCAAAAAAAATGAAACCCAAAATATTTTTGTATTTTTTCAATAAGACTCAATAAAAGAGAAATAAAATACAAATGATACACATGACATAAGACTAGAAAGTATATATCATGAAGCAAAGCTAGCGTATGACAATAATCGCTAACACAATCATTCATAAGATCTATCATGGGAAGAATCATGTCCAGGTAAATGAGAGTAATGAAGTCTAATTCCTAAAGCCTCTAAGTCTGTTACCTAACCTAAGAAGGTGTGTAACGATGCATGGGGATTTTAGGAAACGAAACAGCTTTATTCTTAAACTTCCTAGGATCATTTTTAAGATCATAGCAATAACTCCTAAGGTGACCCTTCTTACCGCAATAAGTGCAAGTGTAGATATGGCGGGGAATGTTACCTAAATGTGGACCTCTCTTAATGTTCCTAGTTATCTCTCTCACATGTGTGGTGTTAACTTTAGGAATGGTAGCAATACGATCATCGAAGCCAATTCACACCTATCATCTTTTAATTGGACGGTGCCTAACATCCTATTTGAAAAAAATACTTATTTCCCCGGATGATCATTATCTCACAATAAAAATATAATTTCCTTTTAAATAAACTCAAGAGATGATGCGGAAGCGTAAGGTGATGGTTCAACTAAAACAAACAAATAACAAATTTTAATTTCTTGAAAACAAATTAAAATTAAACCAAATCAATAATTCAAGCCCTAGAATTTGCCTAAGTCATAATTAACAATTATCCAAAGTTAGGCGAAACCAATTTTAGCAAAGGACTTGAATAAACCAAATATACCCAATATATAATTTAGCACCAAATTAAATGAGTGTGATGATTTAAACCGAATTTTATCTTGAATTATTCTAAGCATGCGTTCTACGTTATTAAAGCAAGATAAAATAAATCAATCACACTACGCCGCGATGTACGAGGAAAAACCCAAGACGGGAAAAAACCTCGGACGGCCCTAGCCACAAATCCACTAGATATGGAATTACAATTACAAGACAGATAGACTTACAACGACTGACTCGATCCCTCTCAAGCCTCGACACTTCTTCTTGTAGACACCTCTTCCTAGTGGATAACCTCGGAACACCACCGCGGTCTCGAAATCCACCGATAGGGCTTTCTATGGTCACCGTCACCCAAGAAAGGAGCCTTTCTCCAAGTGGGTAGAATCACAACAAAATGTCTTCTTCTTTGATGGATGTAGAAGCAAACCAAAACTTCTCTTTGAAACGGAAGAGATAAACCGGTGCCAAACTCCAAGCAATTGATATGTATAAAAGAACTTGGAATAAACAAACTTGGGTGTAATCTAGAGTGTTAAGTGAATTTCGCTTTGAACATTACCACTCAAAACATGAACATTTTCCTAAACAATTTTTGCTCTCAAACTCTCTCTAAGAGATAAACTAGGTTGGAAAAGTTATGGAAATGTTGAGTTGGAAAATGTCATTCCCGCACCTATTAAAGTCTGTAAAAGTTGGTTAAAAACCAAGTGGGGAAGTGGGTGCAAAACTGCCAAAAAACTGCCAATAACTGTTCCCGCCTGGCATCTCGTTCGAACGACATTTCGTTCGAACGAAATCTCGTTCGAACGAGTCTTCTAACGATGCTCCAGTATGGACTCGTTAGAAGCTCGTTGGAAATCTCGTTAGAACGACAATCTCGTTCGAACGACATTTCTAACGACGGACCAGTATGCCTTAGTGGGAACTCGTTGGCAAAACTCGTTCGAAAGACATCTGGTTCGAACGAAAAAACTCGTTCGAACGACATATCTAACGAACGACCAGAAAGTTTGAAAAATTCATTTTTAGCCCAGAAAACTTTATAAACATTTATTTAAAGTTTTAATTAATTCTTTCTTAAAAACAAACGCATTTTTTATAAACCTAACACCCAATAAACTTTGTTCCAAGCTCCTATATATATATAATTGCATTCATACCTTGGGAGCATGGAACTTGTTGATGACGTAGAAACGAGGCACGCAAACCGGCACATTTGATGAAGCTTTATACTCTTTACCGCTACGTCTTCAATAAACACTTCATAGGCTTGAGAATATTACAATTAAATACTATCCTATGAATAAATGTTTTTGTCCGGAATTGAGCCAAAACTATATATGGACTCAATTGGAAATTTGTGTCCTTACAAATCTCCCCCTTTGGCTATTCCGGGACAAAAAGGGGGAGAATGATAGGGGGAGAAATGGTATCTAATCCTATTATTATCGTATCTTAGTTTGGAGTCTAATCCTATTATTATCGTATCTTAGTTTGGGGGAGATTTATCTTAGGGGGAGACGTCTTTCTAAGTAGGTCATTTGTTTGATAAAGGGAAGAATTAATTTAGGGGGATTAATTATTTAATTGCATTTAATATTTTGATATTCCCTATGCATTTGATAGTTTGCTTGAGTGTGCAGGAATACTTCAAAATGGCAACATTCAACATCGGCAAAGATATTGATCCTTGGGTTGTTTGAGTCAAGCATTGTATTTTTATTTTGGGTGGGACATTGTTTTTGAGTCTAGTGAGCTTGACGGCCCTTTAGGATTTTTGTTTAGTTTTTGTCCCGGAATAGCCAAAGGGGGAGATTTGTAAGGACACAAATTTCCAATTGAGTCCTTTGTAGTTTTTGGCTCAATTCCGGACAAAAACATTTGAGTCATAGGATAGAGTTCAAGTTTATCCATTCAAGCCTATGACGTGTTTGTTGAAGACGTAGCGGCCAAGATATTAAAGCTTCATCTAATGCCGTGTGTGTTTGTGCCTCGTTTCTACGTCATCAACATGGTTCCATTGCTCCTAAGGTATGAATGCATTTTTAATATATATATATAGGAGCTTGGAACATTATTTATTGGGTGTATGTTAGAAATTTATTTTGGGTGTTTGAACTTTTTGTAAACTTTTTTGAATTCATAATTCTAAATATTTTGTTCTCGGACACCTTTCAGTAAAAAAATCATATCAAATCCAAAAAAAAATCAGAATGACACGAAACTGGCGGCCACGCGTTCGTATCGAAATTATCTAGAACCATGGCCTGAGATCTCGTTAGATAGGTCGTTCGAACGACCTCGTTCGAACGACTTCTCGTTCGAACGACTTCTCGTTTGAACGACTTTTCAAACGAGAATTTTTTTTTCCTTTCTGTCTCTTCGTTAGAAGTCTCGTTCGAACGAGATTTCTAACGAGAAAATAGCGGGAACAGTTTTAAGCCAGTTTTTTCCACTTTTCCACTACTTTGCCCCACTTCCTTTTTGACATACTTCTTAAGTGCGGGAACTAACTTTTTGAAGACAACTTTTTCACATTCTAAGAGTCTTTTGAGAGCAAAACTTTCAAGAAAAAGTTCCATGTTTTGTGTTTGATTTTTATGGATTAAACTCATGAAAAATTACATACACACCCATTTATTTAGTTTATTCCAAGTACCTATTGATATATCATTGCTTGGAGACTTTTGGCACCTGGTTTTCTCTACACCAACAAGAAGAGAGTTTGGGTTCTTCTCTACCCCAAAAAAGGAGAAAATTTTATTGCGGTGTTCTCACTCGAAGAAAGGCTTCGCGTGTGGGTTGACGGTGACCATAGCCCCATCGATGGAGTTCGAGACTGTGGAGGAGTCCACGGTTATACACTAGGCGGAGGTTGAAGATCGAAGGAGCGCGTCAAGGCTTGGACGGACTCAAGTCAGTTTTTGTAAGTCCTCTTGTGTCGAGTCTTTGTAAAAACTACCATACTTAGTGAATTCGTGGCTAGGGCCGTCCGAGGTTTTTCCCATTTGGGTTTTTCCCATTTTAGGCAAAAATTATTTAAGGATCTTTAACGAAATAATTTATCGCTTTGGCTCTGATACCAATTTGAAAGTGCGGAAGCCCCCAATTTTTAAATTCAAATATAATGAAATGATTCAAATTTTAATTTTTCAAAAGTTATTTAAAATTTTCTTTTCTTAAAGAGAACAAACCAACTTATGAAAAGATTAAAACTAAACGAAAAGTGAAATTAAACTACACACACAATTTTCATTTAGACTTAAACACACATTAAACAATTCAAGTTAAACTTGCATGCTATCAAGATAAAGTAATTTTGCACTTGAATTAAATTGAACATACCCAAACATTAAATTTTCACCAAATTAAATAGATTTTGATTTTGAACTAATTTTATCTTTTAGTCCTAAGAATGCATCTAGGTGATATAGCAAGATAAAATAAATATCAATCGCACTACGCCGGATGTACGAGGAAAACCCAAATGGGAAAAACCTCGGACGGCCCTAGCCATGAATTCACTAAGTATGGTAGTTTTTACAAAGACTCGACACAAGAGGACTTACAAAAACTGACTTGAGTCCGTCCAAGCCTTGACGCGCTCCTTCGATCTTCAACCTCCGCCTAGTGTATAACCGTGGACTCCTCCACAGTCTCGAACTCCATCGATGGGGCTATGGTCACCGTCAACCCACACGCGAAGCCTTTCTTCGAGTGAGAAGGCCGCAATAAAATTTTCTCCTTTTTTGGGGTAGAGAAGAACCCAAACTCTCTTCTTGTTGGTGTAGAGAAAACCAGGTGCCAAAAGTCTCCAAGCAATGATATATCAATAGGTACTTGGAATAAACTAAATAAATGGGTGTGTATGTAATTTTTCATGAGTTTAATCCATAAAAATCAAACACAAAACATGGAACTTTTTCTTGAAAGTTTTGCTCTCAAAAGACTCTTAGAATGTGAAAAAGTTGTCTTCAAAAAGTTAGTTCCCGCACTTAAGAAGTATGTCAAAAAGAAAGTGGGGCAAAGTAATGGAAAAGTGGAAAAAACTGGCTTAAAACTGTTCCCGCTGTTTTCTCGTTAGAAATCTCGTTCGAACGAGACTTCTAACGAAGAGACAGAAAGGAAAAAAAAATTCTCGTTTGAAAAGTCGTTCGAACGAGAAGTCGTTCGAACGAGAAGTCGTTCGAACGAGGTCGTTCGAACGACCTATCTAACGAGATCTCAGGCCATGGTTCTAGATAATTTCGATACGAACGCGTGGCCGCCAGTTTCGTGTCATTCTGATTTTTTTTGGATTTGATATGATTTTTTTACTGAAAGGTGTCCGAGAACAAAATATTTAGAATTATGAATTCAAAAAAGTTTACAAAAAAGTTCAAACACCCAAAATAAATTTCTAACATACACCCAATAAATAATGTTCCAAGCTCCTATATATATATATTAAAAATGCATTCATACCTTAGGAGCAATGGAACCATGTTGATGACGTAGAAACGAGGCACAAACACACACGGCATTAGATGAAGCTTTAATATCTTGGCCGCTACGTCTTCAACAAACACGTCATAGGCTTGAATGGATAAACTTGAACTCTATCCTATGACTCAAATGTTTTTGTCCGGAATTGAGCCAAAAACTACAAAGGACTCAATTGGAAATTTGTGTCCTTACACTATCTAAATTTTTTAACCTATCCTCGAAATCAAACTTGGCCTTACTTGAATCTCTCAATCTCTCTTCAAGATCTCCTATTCTAGACTCTAGTAAATGCCTTAACTCCTCAAACTCTAGAATCTACTTCTTCGTGGCCTCTATTAAACCACGAAGAATATATTTCTCACCCTCAACTTACTCTAGTTTCTCTCGAATATTCCTTTCACGTTCCCTAAAATCCTCAATCAATGCATTATTATTTTTTACGGCACATTCTTTCAACCTAGCTTACAACTTCAAGTTTTAGCCTTCTTCACCTTCACGATTTTTGCATATTATTCATAGAAGGAAACTTGTAACTCACTCTCCTCTATATCATCGTCCTTACTCCCTTCACCCTCACTCACTTGGGGTTCACTCACTATGGCCTCGGAAGTTTCATTCATATGAGTATCTTCATAAGAAGATTTATCATCGTTGCTCACATGACAAACCATGAATGCATTATAGTTGCGCTCAATGTGGGAATCCTCTCCCTCTACTGGATCACTATCACTAAGGGTGGTGTTAAATGTTATCGGTTTCTAGTCCTCCTTCTTAAGTCTAGTGGGTCACTCCACTACCCTATGGCCATAACCCTCACAACCATAACACCTATCCGACTTATCCCTCTTAACATTCTCACTCTGATTGTTAGCAATGTGATCGGTCTTGTTATTCTTATTTTTCTCAAACCATTTTGCATCTTTCGATTGCTTTTGAAATTTGAGAATTTTTTTAAACTTCTTTGCCAACATGGCCACATCTTTGAAATCGGTGTCGGAATCATCATCTGAAACTTTAGTTTCCTCCTTCAAGGCTTTCAAAGTAATGCCCTTTTCTTTCTTCAGCACTTGCTTAGAAGTAAACATGTTAAGCTCATAAGTCTATAGGTCACCTACATGCTCTTGTAGTTTAGTTGAGTCAAGCACCCCCAAAGAGTTTAAAACGATCACCTTTGGATCGAATCATTTGGGAAACGACCTTAGGATATTCTTTATGACTCAGTTGTCGAGTATCTTATCTCCCAAGTTATACCATGAGTTAACTATATTGGATAATCTAGCATAGAACTCCTCAAAGGTCTCACTCTCTAACATCTTAATTGTATCAAACTGGGTGGTGAGTTTTGGAGTTTATAAGCCTTAACAGTGTTGGTTCCTTTATGGGTGAGTTGGAGTATATCCCTAGCCTCTTGAGACGTCTCACACGTCATAATACGGTGTAATTCCTCTGGGGTGACTGAAGAAAATAAAGCATATAAACCTTTATAATTATATAACGACAATTTACGCCCGGCGTCAGTCCATGACTCAACAGGTTTCAAATGAGTGGCCTATCCCACTCGTGTGACTGGTGGGTACCACCCTTTTTCAACCGCTAACCACATACGTTCATCTATAGCCTTAAGTGCAAACTTCATACACATTTTCTAGTAAGTATAGTTCGACCCATCAAACATAGGTGTTCTAAAACCATCAAACATTTTGAAATTCGTACCTAAATACACATAGGATCACTCACACGACAACCTGGTGTTCTATCTCTGATACCAATTTGAGGAGGCCCATTATGTGTATGCGTTTTAGGCAAAGACAATCTTGTTAAAATTTTCTCAATTTTATCGTGCACCAAATATGTGAACTAATTTAATTATCCCAATTTTATGTTCTTAATCCTAAACATGCATCTAGTAAGATTAAGTAGATAAAGTGAATCAAGTTCTTAACACCGATGTATGAGGAAACCATTAAGGGAGAAAAAACTCGAAAGGCCTAGGTCAGACAATCACTATGATATGGCGTTACAAATCATAGATAATAGACTTACACAACGACTCGATCCTGATACTCCTTGACGTTCTTCAATTTTCAACTTCTCCTCCACAGTGCAATGTAGAAGTACACCTATGCAAGGTACATAACACATGAGCCCATGTATGCCTCTCTATCCACCAATACAGCCTCAACAACTGTCTACAATTCAGAACTCGGACCGCTTCTTTATTGCAATCAGCACGTACGGAGTCCATCGCATAAACACAGTTCTTCTAATGACAGAATAATCAAACTAGTGGTGCAAACCAAGATCTCAACAACATAAGGATTATGTAAAATCGTATCTTGAAATAGTAAGGATGCTTTCGTTTAGCTTTAGGAAACCATTGTAAACAAACTTGCAGAAAACGTATGTCTTTCTTTTCTGTTTTGCACACCTTTTTCTGAGTCAAAAATGCCATAAATAATAAAACATAATATCCTAGGTGGCGCGTCATTCAAATGAAAAACATATGTCGTTCGAACGAAATGTGTATCTCGTTAGAACAAGAATACAATCTCATTTAAATGAGAGAACAGTCTCATTTGAACGAGGAATAGAATCGTTTGAACAAGATACATTGTAAGACATTGTTCGTACGACTCTATACTCAATTTAACAAAGAAAAGGTTGATAATTTTCATTTTAAAAATAGTTTAAAATAAAATAACATCCTTATAAAAAATTTCGAGAACCATAAACCATCATGCATTCATATCTGAGAAAATCTCAAAAATTTATGTGAAGACTTAAAACATGCACCAAAAATGCGACATGATCTATCCTTTGAAGATTGGCCGCTACATCTTCACCACAAAGTCATAGGCTTAAGGGGATCGCGATAAATAAATACTATCCTATGACTCAAAGTGGTTTTTGTCCGGAATAATGCCAAAACATACAAATTAACACTATTTGGAAATTTTTCCTTACATTTTCTATACACTGGGGTATGCACCCCCCCTCCCCCCCGAGTTATTGGTCCACAAAATTCTCATACGAGATCCATGATCTTATTCCTCCCCACTCCCCCAAGCAGTTTCCTGTGTTATGGAGCAGCTACCTGGTTTGCCAAAGGAATTATTTGTACTAAGGGTTGAGAAAATTATAGAGCTACATTTTGTTGTGTTTAGAAAGGCATGGGTTTTCAGACTTAAAGGAATTGATTGTTCATTCTTATAAGACTCCCTAACCTCCCAAAATCTGGTTCGAATATTGGATTGTTGATAGCTCATAGTTCGAAGAATTTGGTAAATCTTAGTTAGCCTCATTTGGGTAGGCCTAGTTCTTCATATGTCTGAAAGAAATGTTCTCCTTAATGGGTTGTTGTGGCCTATTTTTTAGTAGGAGTTAAAAGGTTTAATTACTTCCATTGGATTATTTTTTATTTGTATATCCTCTTACCCTAAAGTTATTTTCAAATTTAGTTTCACCATTGTTAGGTCTGTAATAAATAGGGTGATAAGGATTTGGTTGTGTGGTCACATTCACACCAAATTGTGGCATATTGGTTTCACTATTATTATCCATTCCATTAGGTAAGGCAAATCTTCTAGTGACGGTGGTGATCATGGGGTTGAGATTTTGATTAATGTTCCCAAAATGATCAAAAATTGGGTTCAGTTGGTTGATTAGTTGGTATTGCATGTTCACAGGCACACCAATTAGGGATGCATTTTGGGCATGATTGGTTGTAGCCATTTGCATGTTCATTTCCTTACTGTACGCCATTGGTTCTAATTGTATAGTTGCTTCGACCATTATTTACTCTGAAGTGGTAATTTGTTGGCTTGTAGAGCTAATCTCACTAACATTGTCTTTTATATCTTTGTTGTGACATGTCCAAACCATATATCACCATTACACAGTATTGGTGTCACGCCGGTCATGCTAGAATTATGTTTGGGTTATTTACACTGTGCTTGGTTAGTAATTAAGGTTTCAATCGTGCCAGATAAGATTTGTGGTCTTGTCAACCAAATATCTTAGCCTAGTGTTAATTATCAAGTGATTGTGCTGCATTCGATGCCTCAATTAAGAGGACTTATGCTTCCCTTATGGAAGACTTAAAGCAATTGCTATATTATGATGACTAACTAGGACATAAATAGTAAATTTCGTGAATTGGAAGTAAAGGAAAGATTTGTAAATAAAAGAAAGAAAATTATAGTTAAAGTGGAGATTTGCGTGAAAGTAAATTGCGAGTAAAGTAAAGATTTCCATAAATTAAAGGACAATAAAGACAAGAAACTTTTAACAATCTTAATTGGAAAAAGAGTTACAACTACCTTACAATCTACTTATGAAATCCAACAAAAAGTAGTAAAGAAAAAAAAAGATAAAATCAATGTAAATGCATTTTGGTGATGGAATCCTCTTTTCCTTTTTAACTTTATTGCTTATTTATAGTGTTTCTTGCCCATGCAACATAAATATCATGGTAATTGTGGGGAAGTTAATTTCATCCATTCGAGTTTCCTACTTTGGTGCACTAACGCCCCATTTAAATTTTAGTGCATATCAACACACAACACTTTGTGCCAAGTGTCACGTATGCATGTTGACCCTAACATATATTTTCTTATAATATTATTCGGCTATTTTGTTGGTGTGAATATTACGTGGAAATGTCTAATCGATTTGTGTTAAGGTGGTGTAAACAATAATAATAATAATAATCTATAATATAATATATGCACACACATATATACTAATATAATATTTAAATATATACAAAATATAACACACACATGGAATCTAGGAAATGGAAATTGTTTGGGACATTGGTAGGGGTTTGTCTTTCATTAGGAACCCGCGTCTCGGGTCACATAGAATTTTTCTTTTACGTATTTGACCACATTCTTGTCGCAATTGCATATTGACCTACAAGATAAACAATTACACAAATAGGGCCAATACTAACAACAACTAACAATACAAATGACTTTATTTATTTAGGGTATAAATATACCCCCTTGGGTTTGCTAAAATTGAATTTTACTCGAATTATTTTAAAACTTATATTTTTCTTTTAAATAATAAAAATGACTCTAAAATCTCTTTATTTATAATACAGCGGGACTAACAAGGTTTGGATTTGGATATAAATTATATAAAATAATTCACTTATCGACTCCCAATCTATTAGAGGAAGATAATGCCCCAATTTCTCTAAAATCCCAACCTTCCAAAAGGAAGGAGGTTGAGGGTCCATCCAACCATGTTATCTTTGAGAATTCCCTCGACGAATCACAACATATCTTGCTCAGAAGATCAATAATGGAACAAGTCTTGAAGTCTCTTTTCCCACCGAAAAGGTGGATGCCCTTGGTAAGGGGAAGATCCCTACCATCATGTCAGTGGCTAATAATGCTGACCTTGTCCCTAGACTGCTGAAGGAGGCCTACTTTCATGCCAACCAGTATATGGTCAATAGATTGTCAACCGATCAGCTGGTCTCCCATGTTGCTCAAACACATTCCTTGGTGAGTTCTAATAATGTATTCAGATATTTACTTCTCTGAATTTTTTTGTTATACTAACTTTCTTGATCGAATTTTGTCTTGGAGTTCCTGGTGGACTTTGTCGATATTCTAGACAGAAAGGCTGACCAGGACTAGTCAAGTGTCGACCTGAGCCGTGCCTTAAATGAGTCTCAAAAGGCTCTGAAGCCTGCTAAAAATTCCTACAGGACTGAGGCGGAGGCTAAGGAATTAAAGCTCGCCTAATATAAGTCCAAGATCAAGAAGCTGGAAAAGGTTGCCAATGATTCTACACAGAACATGAGGCCTTAGAGGCTAAGGACAAGGCATATGACCTCGGGTGGGATGACGCCTAAATCTAGGCCAAGAAATATATGGACTATATTCATAAGTCCTTCTTTAAGAAAGGTTGGGACAAAAATTTGGTTAAGACAAAAGTGCCCCTGAGTCTGGGCCATTCGATGAGCACCATCCATGTCCTCCTCCAAACTTGGTTAAAAAAGAAGGCGAAGTAGCAAGCGACGGCCAGGAAAAGGCTAAATTCGAACAAGAAAAAGAGTTCATGAACCCAAATAAGGTCGTGGCCGAACAAGAGCGGGTGAAAGAGAATTAATGCTAAGCTAATTACATTAGCCTAGGACTTCTTGCTCTTTATATTTCCTATCTTATTATATTTTTCATTGCAAGGGCTTGCCCAAATTTTATATTCTAATGAAGAGTTTTATCATTTTCGCCTTATTATATCTTATTCAACTACTTTTGATTGCTTGTGTGTGCTTGCTCTGCCTCTATTTTCTGAATAACTTTTATATTTTATCTTTATTGTATAATAGAAACTTGAAACTGGTGCAAATAATCTAGGAGAATAATACCTGGATTTCATTATTTATCGAGATGATTCTGGCCAAGATTGAGAAGTATTTTCATCTCTTAGGCAAGCAATCGAAAAGATAACAAGTTCTTATGGCGGGAAGACCCATTTGGTGCTTCTGTTCAGGTCGATATCAAAAATGTCTAAGACATTGTTAGCCTGCTGCAATATGAGAATAACTCTCTAAGGGAGAATCTCGATAGAGACGAGCAAACTTTTAATATAAACCAAGTGACCAAGTAGAGTCTTTAACATAAGGTGATGAGATTAAAATATCAGTTCCATTATAGACCACTCATAGCCATGTCAGAGGGTTATGATAAGGGATGGATGGATGCCCCACTTCATTAGGATGAAGCCAGTCAAGTCGCTTAAAAACATGGGTGACTTAATACTTTGGTAGCCATGAGAATTCCCCATGATTACCAACTTTGGTATTTGTATGGGATTGATTGTCCCTTTGTTTGACTCCCTCCACTTGGAAGTAAGGAATCATGGATTCCTACAGACCCCATTCTTATTCAGCTGATAAGGGATTATTTGTTCGATCATGGTTGTGATGAAGAATTCTATCCCGATCCAGACGATTGTTGTCGTGATGCAATGAATGCCAAGCTTAATCATCAACGATGAAGTAGCTATAGTCATTTTTCTGTACTTATGTTTTGTAATCTTCTGATCTGGATACTTGTAATCGAGTGAATATAAATGAAATTATCTAGTTAATTCCATGTCTTTAATTTTCCCATTTTCTATGCCAAACATGTTTTTATTGTTCACCTTACCTTTAAGTATAGTTTCATCACACCACCTTAGGCCCACGATAAACCATTGAGAAAATTCTCCTGGTCGCAGGACCATCCACCCGTTAAGGATTTATACGACCAAAGTTGGGACGCTTAGTGCCTATGGATTCCCTATAGTTTTTTTTCTTATTTGGGAAATTATTGATGTTTTTGAGTTTATTAATGAAGAAAATATGTAACCTTCATAAATAATTAACTATATTCTCACTAAGGCATTTTAAGGGGTGATTAGAACTTAATCAGACAAATTTGAAAAAATTACAATCATAATATCCATATAATAATGAATGTTTGAAATTAACAAAATTGGCCTACCATTTGGAACAATAGGAAAGCTAATTGCATTAATTGAATTTTAAACCATCCACGAAGTTGGAATAACAAAATCTTAAAACTTGAATAAAGCTAAAAAGTTTTAGAAATAATATCTCGCAAAGTTAGTCGCATTTCAATCCCTATGTATATGCATGCTCCCCATTATTTGTTGATGGTAGGATCCTTGGAGGTCCTTTCTAGTGACTTTGAATGACCCTTCCCAATTAGGACTCAATTTTCCATCTTTCGTCTTCCTTGCATTATCGATAAAATTTCTCAGCACATAATCTTTGACCTGGAACTTCCTTGGATTGACGTTGTATTTCTTAACCAACTTTTATTGGTAGGAAACCAGTTTGATCAAGGCTTGTTATTGACTTTCCTTCGCTAGGTTTACTTTAGTCTTTATGATTTTTTCGTTCATGGATTAATTGGTAACGGTCATCCTCATGGTCGGTAATCCAGTTTTCAGTGGAATTATGGAATCCATTCCATAAGCCAAGGTGAAGGTCGTTTCCCTAGTCGACCTCCTATACATTGTTTGGTATGCCCAAAGGACATGGGGAATCTCATCCACACAAGCATTAATTGCTTTCTCCAACCTTTTTTTCATTACATCGAGCATTATTTTATTGGAAGCCTCGGCCTGTCCAATCCTTTTGGGGTAGGCCACTGAATTCTAGTAGTGCCTGATGTTGTGATTGTTATAGAAGTCTTAGAATGATCCTCTTTCCAATTGCATTCTATTTTCAGTAATGATCATTCTTGGCATGCTAAAATGGGTCATAATATTCTTTCAGATAAATTTGATCATATCGGTGTCCCTTATGTTCACGAGAGTCTTAGCTTTTATCCATTTGGTGAAGTAGTTTTTGCCGACTAGGAAATACTTACGATTTACTAGCATTGTTGGTAGGGGATCCACAACGTCTATCCCATATTACGTAAAAGGTCGTAGACTGGTCAGTGATTTGAGTTCGTTGGCTGGATAATAAAGGATGGACGAGAAAACTTGAAACTGGTTTACATTTTCTCACATAGAAGATTGCATCCTTTTGCACGTAAGGCCACAAATAACCCTCTTTTATGGCCCTGGATGCCAGAGATATTCCCTCAACATAACTCCCATATATTACTTCATACAACTTGTATAGGACTTGGTCGACGTCTCTAGGGTGCACACACTGTAGGTATGGACCAGTGAAAGACCACCTGTAGATCATCCCCTAAGGTGACAGATAAAATCTAGCATCTTTCACCTTGATCTGCTTGTCTTGATTTATTAGTAGGTCGAATATACTTTTATAAGTATTCCTTAATATTCTCTATCTAACTGGGAGACATTTGGGTAGTGAGAAAATATTTGGTGGTATTTTTCTTTGTGATGATCGGTTGAGCCAGACACTCTACTTCAATTCTTCTTTTGAGGTTAGAGTTGACGGCTAAAGCTAAAGTGTCCACGGCATCTGCATGGATATTATTTTTGCATGGAAACTGTTGAATTTGAACCATTTTAAACTTGGAGACTAGTTCCTGGGTGATTTGTAGGTATGATGACATGCATCTCTGTCATTATAGCCTCTTAGTATTTAATTAGATGGCACCCTTGAGTCATAAACGCTTCAATGTGACTTGCGCCTAAAGATATGGCCTTCTTTAATCACGCGATGAGAGTTTTGTATTCAGCCTCATTATTGGATTCTTTAAATTCAATATGGACTCCTTGCTTGAGCATGGTTTGCTCTAGAATTACAAGGACAATTCCCACCCCTGTCCCTTTTTAGTCAAAATACCCATCGATATAAAGTTTCCACTTATTGATCAAGTCAAACTCTTTAGCGTTGACTTGGTCGGCGTGTTCCTCTCTATTAGTCTCCTGCCCTTCGATGAACCCAGTGATGAAATATGCTAAAACATGCCCATTGATCACAATTCTTGGTTGATAGTGGAAAGCTAACCTCCCCAATTCCACCAACCATTTGTACATCCATCAAGATAGGTCATCCCTTTTGAGGACTTCCTTAAAGGAAATGAGGTGATAACTATGACTGAGTGGGCTTCAAAATAGTTCTTTAATTTCTGTGAACTGATCACCAAAGAATAAGTTAGTTTCTTCAAAGGAAGGTTATATTTCTTTATCTCCATTAACATCTTGCTAACATAATAGATTGGGGCTTAGTAACCCTCCTTCTCGCACATTAAAATCGAACTAACTGCATGTTCAAACACTTTAAGATAGAGGTAAACTAGATTACCCAGATTGGGGATCGCGAGCAAATGTGGTTGGCTTAAGTAAAGCTTGATTTCTTTAAGTACCTTAAGCATTCTTCAATCGAGTCTGGGCCTTTTTTGTTTTTAAGAGCTAAAAGAATGGTCGGCAGTTCTAATAGGACTTAGAGATGAAGTAGTTGAGTGTTATTAGCATTGTAGTTAGCTTTTGCATGTCCCAAACCGTTTTAGGTGATTGAACGTTATTGATTGTGTCACGACCCCGACCCAAAATAGTAGGGAACGAGTGTCTTGACATGCCACCAAGGCATCTAATATTCTGGAGTTAAAATTTTTCTTTTTAAAATATATGTAGCGGAAGTATAATCACATGGTTATGAATCATAAAATACTGAAAGTGAAGGAATCATCATCAGAGCTTTCTAAAGGGAACTTCATTTGTATTAAAATATCAACGAGTTACAACTTGACACAAAGAGCTAAACATGCTCTATCTAATTAAACAAACTTCTACTTAAGGTAACAAAAAGAGCTTTAAAAGATAAATCTTCAACATAGTCCTTTTTTGTTCCATCCACGAGCATAATTATTTCCTGAAAAATGATTATTTATACAACGTCAGCTAAAAGCCGAATGAGATTCAATCTCCAGACATTCCATGGTTTTTCAGAAAATTGATACCTATTCAATTTAGAACAGAAGGTATATACATAGAGATAGGAATTTCAAGTAATATATATAAAGTAAATGACAATATATATTCAGAATAAACAGTTCAGAACAGAGCAGATAAAACAATTGAGCATATGTCAATTATTCAGTTTTAGTGGCCATGTACGCTCTAATACCCAGACAGATAGTGTTACCAAATGTTTCCACCCGGTAACATCACAGACAGATAATCATGATTTCTAGAACAACGCCTTGTTTAGGGCACCAGCGATAAACCAGTTGGGAAGGTACCACACAAATATTTCCACCCGTAGTCAAGGCCAATATAGTAAGAGTCCATAGGCCGAATCAATAATTTCATAATTCAAATCAGATGTTTATATGGAGAGATATAAACATATAACAAACGACGAAATCATCGGTATCAGATGCATTTTGAGAATAAAAGCATTTCACAAAATATACATAGTTTGCATAATATAATATAATCAAAATGCGCAAGAAATTGCATAGAGTACTCACCTAAAATAGAGGTCAAAATTATAGATAATGAGTCTTCGATCGCACGTTAATCTAACAAATACGATAAAGGTTTAAGTGTACGTTCTAAACAAGGTCCAGTCTTCATATTGTATTTTAATAATAACTTGTTTCAAAGGATTACTAAAAACCATTTTCTTAACTTTTAAAACTCATTGATCGTAATTAAAGGATTCAATTCATAGTTCTTCCTAATCAGTCGGTTCCGAGTAGAGATGGAGGGTCACAGGGGCACCGCTTAAATACCATCTCCTCTAGACAGAACATTTTCGGATTCATTCCCACTAGAGATGGAAGGTCATAGGGGCACCACTTAAATACCATCTCATCTAGACAGAATTTCACCGGGCCTGACTTTGGAATTACTTAAATGGGATTCCATAATAACGAGTAATTACTTTTAAAAAATCATTTTTTTTAAAAGCATATATATAATTTCAAACAAGTTTACACAAAATCAACTTGGATTTCTTCTAAACTTTAAGTTTTGATTAGTGAAGTCCTTAGTGTATTTTACCAGCATAACTACTAAGTAAAGCTATAAAACATAAAATTAAAAATATAAAAATACATTATAACATTTAAATAAAATCGTACCTAAAAAATGAATTCTTTCTTTGAATTTATAGAACTCCTTCTTAAGATATTTCCCAAGCTTTCTATCACTCTTTCTTACTATAATTCTCATGGAATTGGTGTGAGTTTCAAATGAACCCTATGGCCCTATTTATAGGTTTCCAAAAGTATTACGGTGTTGACACGTATCTAATGACTAGACTTTTTGGAGTGGTGATTCAACACCGAGGTGTCACGATCCGGAGTGGTCTTGCAGTGTTAATATCACCAAATGATGACAAGTGTTTTAGCTTTCTCTCTAAAGACGACATGTGTAAGGTGGAAGTGACCAGCACGTGGTGGAAAGGTGATAAGAGTATAAGGGTCACTTCACACATGAAGGGTATTTTGGTAATTTCATACTATATATTTTGAATATTTCTTAGAGGTCCTTGAAAATATTTTACTTACAAAATGGCCCATTTTATATTTTTATTTTAGTCCTTAAAGTTTCATAAAATTATATTTTCTACCCCAAAACTTATTATTTACCTTAAGATATGTCATAAGACTTCGATTTGATCCAATTTACAGTTGATTCTTCGTAATTAAAAATGGGGTTTGTTATATTGATAGCCAATAATACCACATATCTAATACTACAAAATTTATAAGATAATAAGTAACACAAGAGTGTAAAAAAAACTATATATATAAAAGTGGGTCATTAGAGATTGCCTCAATCTAGTCGATATTTACATTGATCCTACTTTGGATGACCAGGTAGCCTAAGAACCTCCCATACTGTACTCCAAAATATTAGTTAATTGAGTTAATCTTCATCATGTAATATCTGAGAACCTTAAACGTCTTCATCAGATCCTCCAAATGATCATCATTGCTCTTGCATTTTACAAGCACATCGTCTATGTAGAATTCCATGGCGTCACCCACTAAATGTTTGAATATCTTAGTGACCAACCATTAGTAGGTAGTTCATGCATTCTCAAGCCCAAATGGCATGATTGTGTAGTCATACAAGCCAAGGGTAGTAATGAATTAAATTTTCTCCTGGTCGAACCCGAATAAAGGGATCTGATGATACCATGAGTAAGCATCCAAGAAGATCATCTATTCATGGTTAGTTGTAGCATCGACCAACTAGTCAATCTTTGGCAGAGGAAATTTGTCTTTAATATATGCTTTGTTAAGCTCGATGAAGTCTGTGCACACTTTACACTTTACACTACCCAATACTCTTCTTAATGACAACAGGGTTAGAGAGTCACTTGGGGAATTAAACTTCTTTAATGCACTTTGCCTCCAGAAGTTTCCCCACTTCTTCCATGGCTTTTTCCTTATCGGGGTTGTTCGTCGTACCTTTTGCATGATCAATGAAAATGTTTGATCCATGAGAAGTTGGTGGCACATGACTTAGAGATGAAACCCATGAATGTCATATGGTTTCTAAGAAAATACGTCTTGGTTCTCTTTGAGGAGAGAGATTAATTTTTCCTTTTTGTTATCTATAAGTGAGCAATCGATCAAAAATTTCTTCTTCGGGATATGAGTCATCGAACATGACATCTTGCAATGGTTCCATGACTCTATCTGCTAGGCCCGCACTTATTTATTCCACCTTTATTATCTTGTACTTTAGTTTCCACTTGGATGCTTATCCATGTCCTAGGTTGCTTCGTCTACAACCACTTTCTCCTTTTTCATTTCTTGCTTAGGCCTTATGACAGCGATAAAGTATTACCGAGCAACACCTTAATTCACCCGTATCTTTATTATTCCCCGATAGATTATGCATTTGAGATTTTAATGAAAAGTGAAGGGGACATCATTCATCGTGTGAATCCATACTCGTCCTAGGATTATGTTGTAGGGGGAGTCAATGTCCACAACTAGAAATTTGATCAGATTCGAGATATTTTCAATTCCTACTGGAAGTACCACCTTTCCCAGAGGCATAATCTAGTGAAGTCCCCAAAGGGATGGTCGCTTCCTAAAGATCTTCCACATGGAGGTTGAGCTTGTTGAACAGTTTTAGGTACATGACCTCTGAGCAGATTCCCTAGTCGATTAGTAGCTTGTCTATATCCCAGTTTAAAATATTGAGAGTGATTACTAGTGCATTGTGATATGGAGTTCCGACTTCGATCGAGTCTTCCTAAATAAGACTATATTCTTATTATAGTTAATGTCCTCTGGTCAACGGTGCTTTCCCATTAGGGTCTTGGCGGGGTCAATCTATAAAGCCTCCATAACTGCAGTGACCTTCTTCAATTCCATCCGAACATTTTCCTTCAATCTGGTTCGGACTTCATACACTAAGGATGACTGCAAACTCGTGTCCCATTTCGTCATTATCTAGGAAATTATTAGGTTTTTATTCGTGCTCCACGGTGAACTTTTCATCGTTCTTTTAACATAATCATCTAGTTGGCCTTCTTGGAATAACTCTTCCAAGTGGAATTTGAGCACTTTATAGTTCTTGTATTGTGCCCATGCTCCTTGTAGTAGGAACACTTTAGGATAGGGTTGCTCTTTTACGAATCTCCTGTCATTTTCCTCAAATACTTAAAACATTATCGATACTTAATCTTATTCAAGATTTTGTAGATCAACTCTTTGAAGAAAGTATTCATTGCCTAATGGGGTCTGCTTTCTTATTACTTTTGAATCTAAAATTTTATTTCTTGCCCCCCTTTTTGGGGGGCGTTCTCCTTATCTTCGCTCTTCGTCTCCTTCAATTGGCCATTATTATCTTGGTGCCAGCCACCACGTCTTACACTTTCACATATTTATCAATATTGTACATAAGGTCACCGATAGTTTTGTCCTCTTTATTTGTCAGATATTGGTTCTACATAGGGTATCTCAATAAAACCATTCTTAAATGAGAGTTCAGTTACCTGCTCGAAACAATCCTCCACTTCATTATAGGTTTTCCAGTATAACCGATCATATCCCTGCAATCCTTCCTAGGGTTTCTTCCTCATGGTGATGAGTGAATTCGTCCTCTTTGGATGGGAACTGCTTGTGATAAATATGCGGTGAAAGCCTCTGTGGGATGTTTGAAGTTGGTGACCGACCTCTGTGGGATGCTTTAAGTTGGTGACTGACTTAAGTGGCAACTTCTGAAATAAATTTTGTGTTATATCACCCAGACTAAAAGGAAATATTTGACACATTAGGTCCTCATTGTTTCTCTAGAGAATTATATCTTGTCGATATTAGCAAACATTACCAATGGGATCAATTTTCCCATCATAGATTTTGAATATGTGGGTGGAAAACTTCTTATGAGGTTCTCGTTATTTAATTGATCTTGAGAAAGGGGACTTTATCTGACTGATGAGTTCTCTCCTGGCTAATTCCTTAGTGGATATGACCCCTCCAATAAGCAAGATGCCCGTCCATCTCTCCTACGATAAGGTCATGGAGATCTTTCTTGCGATGGTCTCCTTCCTTTTTTTACTTTCTGGAGGGATCCTGTGCTTGGATTTTTCCTGATTGTGTTGTGAACTCCTTTCTCAGTTGCAAGTTTTGCTCGCCTGAGGGATAGAGGTCAGAGCATACCACTTTAGCTTGTCTCTATGGATCTCCTGATCTATTCTTTAGCCATAAAATTGAATCTCGACATTTTCTTCCTATCGGTGGTGCGTGGTGTCCTTTTATTGACGAAGGCCCTGCTCATAAATGTCCACAAGTCGTGAGATTTGGTTAGATCTTGAACGATCATTATTTTCCATAGTTTTTTCCTTCTGGGGAGAGTAACATGAGCTACGAGTGTTGCAAATCCTATTGGGGTAAACCTCAGACCTAACTCTAGGTACTGGAGGTCCGTTTTGATCATTCTAACAATAATTGTTGGACGGCTGATGTGGGTTGTATGGGTCAGATATAACTTCTCATTGGCTTTTTTAGGTTGAGGAAAGGAAATCGCTTCCCACGGAGGGCGCCAATTGTAGGTGATGAAATCCTACCATTATGAATTCAACACAATTACGACGAGCAGAAAATAAAAATCACAATCACATAATGACACAGTATATATGTGGTTTGGTAATGTGCCTATGTCTACTAGGTGTTGATATATCTCTTTATTGATCGATTCTTGATATTAAAGATTACATTTCGCTTTTCCTAAGGGTTAAGGTTATATTTATAAATAACAATAAGAGCGTGAGTCGTGCGGGACTTTATGGACTTTGGTTGCTGTTATGACTTGATTGAGTGAACCAAATTTCCTTTCATCGACCTCCCTTTGTTCTTATCTCCAAGTTGTGATCGTTTATCGATCCAATCAAACACGTGCTATCTCCTCCTATCTGGTTGGATAATTCCCCCACACATAGATTTAATACCAAATGTACAAATGCAATGTTTGCACATTAGTTTTAAGGATGTAGACAATAAGATTAATGACAAACTATATAATAGCTTTGATAAAAATTCGAAAGAGTAATAAAAAATTGTGTAAGGAATATATCGTTAATAGCACTGGATAAGTTCTTGTATCTACAAATTCTAAACACGTCAAAGTTTTATCATCAAAACATCTCATTGCGTATTATGCGTACCATATATTTTTTGTGTTGCTAAGAGAATGCCATTTGTAAGAACATAAGTAACAGAGTGCAACTAAATCCTTGGTTGAAGTAGCATGCAAAATTTCAAAAATTATAAAACCACTCTTCAGTTCACAAAACTAATAAAAGTTCAAGTTTGGTCTTGTATGCAAATGAATTGATATACTAAATTGATTGAATGTATGGATTCAAAATATTTGAAACTAATAAAAAGTGTTTTCAGGTTGCCAGTTCAATTGGAAATGATTCTATTGTAATGGTGTGTTTTTTCCTTATAGCTTATGGGTGACACTAGACATCTCCATTCTATAAATAATAACAAATCTATTTTTCGCTATTATAAAAAGTTTTTAACTTATTATTGCTAATCAACATAATATTAGGAATAACCTTCATATTAGTTACCCACTATAAAAAAAAACATTTAAAATTTAAAAATAAGCTAAATTATATAGTTGATGCCAGAAATTATAGTTAAGTGGAGGGAAGGAAAATATGAGAATAGTTATTAAATTACCTAGTTGATTTTTAGATCAAAAATACATATCTAATGACCTTTAAAATATTCTTCATATTTTGTAAATCTTTTAGTGGTGTATACTCTGTCGTATTCAATAACATTACTCTCTCTTTGTTTGAGTCGTTTAACAAAATAGTTTGTATGCACTATGTCAAATTCAAAAGATAAGGACAGGAAACAGTTAGGAGATTAAATGTTATATTTTATATTACAAACTAAACTAAAATTAACTAACCAATATATATGTACATGATGAGAAAAGGATAAAATATAAATAACAATAGCAATATATATAGTCGCAAACCTTCACCCTATCTTTTTACATAATCAAACTTTTGTAAATAGATTGGGAGTTGAGAAGAAAATTCAAATAGAGATGAACCATGATGTCATAAGAAAATTTAGATTTCTTATATAATAAAAAATAGGGTCATTTGGCCTTTGACCCCATTTATTTCTTCGTATATCAGTTTGGGAAAAGTTTAATGTATTATATCTTTTGGTATATTTTTTGCTTTTATGGCCCATTATTACATTATTTGTGACCTTTTGCGAGACTTTTTCCCCACAAAAGTGTCGTAAAACTTGAACAAGGTACCAAAGTGATAATACGTAAAACTTTGGTACCCAAAGTACTATATTGTATAACAAATGGAGGTAAAATGTCAAATGACCGTATAAATTACACGCACATATACATATATTTATGCATGTATCCATTCCCAATAATAGTTTCCAACCCAATAATATATTCATGTTTTATATATATAAATATATATACACACACACATACATGAATACACAAATATGATAAAAGCAATAATTTGAAAAGAAAAAAAAAACACAATCCCACATAATAAAAATTCTATTGTAAATCAATTATTTTTTCATAATGAAAATGTAGTTCTTTTCATTTTGACAAATTACCAAACAACATATCATCATAGTTTGGTTAGGTAACAAAGAAATCAAAATTGATACATCTCAGCAAGAAAATATAATTTCTCATATTTTTTCAACTCGTTAGAATCAATACACCATTATACACAGTTCATCAAGCATTTAATGTAGTTTCATTCGGGACTATTTCAACTATGGGCAACATGCCTCAAACGGGGAAAACATAGCAAATAGCTATTAATATAAACTCAGCACTTTGCAAAGAAGATTAGGAAATCCTAAAGAAATTAAGAGAGCAAACAAGCTTGAGTAGTGCTTCATTTTGTAAAAATATAAAGATCTAATAAAAATGGAGATAAATACAAAAAAAATGGCACTGAAACTAAAATATACATCATTTCTGACCAAAATACTAACGTGTTGTAGAAGGTAGACCAAATTGAACTTTTCCCCGAGACTTGTGACTCTGTAAGCTTGAAAGTCAAACTCTACATCAATGGGGTGAATATACATACTTAAAATCCGTCTCTAACCTACTTCGTTCATTAAAAAGTCCAAACTCAAAAATTCGACAAATCACAATATAAAGATCGTATTTATCATAAAAAGAGAACAAAAAGGAATTTGCAAGTTTATGCAGAAAAAATATAGTAATAACTAAGTAACCTAACTAATTAAGGGTTTTATTGACTTAAATCCCACTTTTTAATACCCCCAATTTCTTAATCTCTTTAACGTAACCCCAAAAATTTTGACATCATTACGACTTTACTAAAAAATCGTATTTGCAAATTAGGATTAACCCCCTAAATTATCTTTGATCAAAATACCCATATTTTAATTTTTAAAATACTTTTTTCATCAAAACCCTTAATACTAAAACTCATACCTACCCCCATTTTTTCTTAATTAGCCCTTCTCCACCCTCTCTCTCATCTTCACCAATTACCGTTGTGATCAGGTACGATGTTCACCAAAATATTTCTTTAGAAAATATATCAGATCCAACATACTTTCCCATTGATTCATTATGCGCAAATTTGGTTACCCATTTGTGTGCGCATCATTTGGTTCAATCTTGATAGGTGAATATTACCGCTTTTGGTTGAATCTTTTGGTATTGATTAGAAATTCTTGCAATATTACTAAATCGAGAAGATAATGAGAAGCTAAGGATTTTGCCGTAAATGAGAAAAGAAGTTGTAATCCTTAGTTTCGAAATATAGAGACAAAAAATGAAAAGAACAATAAAAATAAAAATAAAAGTATATATGCAAAACATATTTCAATGTAACCCGAACATTTGATTCTAACTATCATCCCATTTCTTAACTCAACATCGAGACCAAAATGTTTATCAAAAGAACAATACTATAAAAAAAATTGGGAACCAATGCATTTTACATACCTACCCAAACACAAAATTACGGCCACGGACACCTTACCAAGTGAAAAGCAATTAGTAAAGTTACAAAAATTAAGGTCAATTGCACCCAACCCCTTTAACTATCTCGGGTTTACAGGTCGCTCCCCTCAATTAAAACATCCTACAAACTGATCCGCTTAACTAGGGGTGTTCACGGGTCGGTTTTGGACCCTAATTCAAACCGAACCGATCGGTTCGGTTTTGGAAAAGGTCAGACCGAAACCGAACCGACTATGAAAAAACCCGTCGGTTTCGGTTCACGGCGGTTTCGGTTCGGTTCGGTTTCGGGTCGGTTTTCGACGGTTTCATGTTTTGTCCGATTTTTTTAAGGGCGGTTTTCGGTTTGGGTCGGTTTTTAAAGTTGGGTAATGGTTTTTGGATATAAAAATATAAGTTATTTAGGTTTTTTTTAATATATATATTGGTTTCGGGTCGGTTCGGTTTGAGTCGGTTTTTCCCACGTATAAACCGACAACCGAACCGACATGGTCGGTTTTTTATATCCGTAAACCGTAGGCCGAACCGCGCTAAAAAAAACCGACGGTTTCGGTTCGGTTCGGACCGATTCGGTTCGATTTTCGAGTCGGGCGATTTTTTTGAACACCCCTACGCTTAACTATCAACGCGTTAAACAAAATCCCAAAAATTGGGTTCATGCGTATTTTGAACACAAATTGACTAAAATATCTCTCACCCAACAAAAACCCCAAAAGCAAAAAGGAAAAACCTGTAACTATTTCTCTCAATCTCATCACAATCTAAAAACCCCAAAAAAACACCATCCTTCCACCCTGCCCCTCCAACCACCACCATGAACCCCACTGCCCCTCCCACTCCATCCACCACCATCATTCCCACTTACCCTGCCACCACAAAAAATCTAGAAACAAATCGAAAACCTCATCCTCTTCTCCATAACCGACAAAATGAAAACCTCCCCTCACACCAACATCACCAGCCACCACCGTAACCCGACAAATACCCGCCCACTTAACCCATCCAACTCTTCCTCTTACTATTCATAACCACCCATCTGAAAACCTCCATCTCCGAACACCAGCCTTCGATCTGCTCCATCACAGCCCAAACACCATCGGACCACTAGCTACCCCATATGAAACCAAACAAAACTAAACAAATCCAGATCTCAAAGCTCTCCGGTGAAGATATAAAACCAATAGTGAGAGGGAGAAACTGAGATGAAGGTGGGTTTGGAAGGATAAGTGTTGTGCGGTGGTGTTGGGTCATTGTTTTCTATTAAAGTGATGGGGATGGGCAAAGGGTAGTGGTGGAGGGAGAAGGGTGGTGGTGGCAGGGGCAGAGGTATTGGTTCATAGTGTTCGTCGAGAGGGGACGAGGTTGTCTGTGTTGAAGAAGAAAGAGGGAGGATGGCTTTTTATTTATTTATTTTTTAATTTTGTAGTTTTAAATTGGGCATGGGGTTATTTTTGTCGATTTGTGTAAAAATCGGAGGAAATTGATTTCTAGATTTAATTGCGATAAATTAATGTTAAAGGAGTGTGTTTTTTGCGTATTTATTTAGAGGTGACTCATAAATTCGAGATAGTTGAGGGGGCTAGGTGAAATTTACCCTAACAATTATTAAAAAAACACATCTAAATCAAATTCTAGCATGAAAACATCATTTACAAATGTTGGCAATACATTGAACATATGAAAAAATAGACAGAGACCTGTGAAACCAAGTGTATTTCAGTCAGAAGGATTTTAATGAGAAGTAAATATCAATGCATCATACGTCATACGTCATAACAAATGTTCTAAAATCAATACACTACATACCTCATTCTTTGTGATTGGGAGTGTATCAGTCTATTTTGTAGATTTGTGAACGAAGAAAATAAGTTTGATTTTTCACACTAAATGAAATATAATGGTAAATAAAATATAAACTCAATATTATTTGAGTACACACCTTAGCAGATCGTAAATCAACCTTCACCCCTTGATTTTGTAGGAAATGTATCTACAATAAAATTTGTAGTCATTTTTTCAGAAGATAAATGTGAAATAATTTGTGTTAAGTAGTAATAAATAAGTCGTGTAAGACTTATAGTGTTTGCAAGGTCCAAGTCGATCTACATTGTAGGTAAAAGTTGTTAGACGAAAGGCATGCTAGTAATAAATAGCATTATGTGAATACATGTAATGGTTGAATACCCGGCCATAAACTGTTATGTACTTTTGCCTAACGCTCTTCATCACGAAACCTTGTAAAAAAGGAAGACAAAAATGAAATTAGTTGCAATAATTATGGTTAAAATATGTTCACTACACCAAAATGGTCAAATTGGTACCCTTTAAGCGCTTAGTCTTGTCACGGTCATTGACGGTGACAAAAAAAATACATATTTTTTGTCACGGTCATTAACCGTAACAAGCCTATAAAGTTGTCACGGTCAATGACCGTGACATGTCCGTGATAATTCTGTCAGTAAAAAACCCTCCCTCTTCTTTTTTTCCACCGATTTTGTTCCCTCCATTTCTCTCTCTCTCTTTAGCGGCTGCTCACTCTCTCTCTCTCTACGACTTTGGTATATTTTCTCTCTTTATTTCTCCTCCATTTATGTATATGTGCGTGTGTGTATATATGTATGTGTAAATGTGCATGTGTGTGTGTGTGTGTGGTGTATATATGCGTGTGTAGGGGGAGGCAGTAGGGCTGGGGGAGGGGAGGGGGTGTATGTGCGTGCGCGTGTGTGTGTATATGTGCGTGTGTATATATATATGTGTGTGTGTGTGTGTGTGTGGTGGGCAGGGGCAGCGCGGGGGGGGGGGGTATATGTGCATGTGTGTGTTTTTTTTAATTAAATTTTTATTAATATATTAGATATTGTCCCTCATATTGTAGTGCCCCTTATAAAAGAATTGATTGATTTAATATTGATTGGTTGTTAATTTTTTTTGTAAATTAATAATTGGTGCCCCTTTCATATGCAAGTAGGATTGGCCCTCATTGTAAATTAGTACATTAATAATTGTATACTTTAATTGTTAGTTAATTGATGAAAAGAATTAATTGAGTAGATGGATAAGAAGGAGTACGCGATACACATTTGTTTTTGCCATTGTGGTTGGATTATAGTGGATCGATGTTGGGTTGGTTAATTTTAAAAGTGGCATGACCATTGGATTATTGTCCATATGGGGGTGGGATTTTTCAACTTTTTTTTAAAATTACTTTGTATAATGAACAATATATATATATATATATATATATAGTATGATAATTAAATGAAACGTACTTGAAATTACATATAGTGCGCATAGATACCAGCCTTCTAGTTCTTATGCGTACGCATTCAATATCCCATAGACTCGTTCGAGAGTCATTACCCCAATAATGAGATCTCTCAAATTGTCCCGTTTGGACAGTTTGGGACTGCATAATTTCTATATAATAATATTCTTAGTGGCTTAAAGTTGTTACTTTTAGAGGAAGTTCTGCAGTCGTATCCTAATGTTCTCTGGGTACATACTAGATTGGCAAGTGTGACTGTTATTTCAATTGATCAATTGAAATAACACTCACACCCAATTGAAATAACACTCACACTTGCCAATCTACATCATATACTTGGAGAACTACGGGGATATGCTGTCGAATTTTTCTCAAATCATAACAATGTGCATGAGCTATTAAGTATATTACTGAAAAATGCGATCTTGAATGGAATAGGACCACTCACCCTTTAGAGGAGATGGAGGAAATAGAAATTTCTATTATAAATTGAATTTGAATTTGAAATTTAAAAATCAAATATAAATAAGACATAATTAAATGAAACATACGATAAATCTAAGTTTTGTTTATACTAATCCATGAATATACGCTTCTTACCTTTAATAGGTGATTAGTTGCGGTAGCTGTGATGGGATATCTGAAATACAAAGAGTGGATGGGTGAGACAAATAGAATGGGGGATGTGTTTCGCAGAGGTGCTAATGAATTTATGAAATACGCAAAGAGATGTCATAATGATGAAGAGTTTTCGTGTCCGTGTGCTAGGTGTAAGAATAGTAAGGTGTTTGAGTGGAAAACAGTTGAACTACATTGTTTAAGATCGGGTATGCAAGATAGTTATCAATTTTGGAGTTTTCACGATGAATTAAAATTTCCTTTTGTCCCCGAACAACCTTCACAACAACCTTCAACAAGTAGGATGGATGTAGAAGGGGACGACATAGATCATAATATGTTAGAGGATTTAGTTGATGATGCGTACGGAGTTTACAAAGCAGAGGAGAATGAGGTTACTGATGATGTACAAGGTTCAAGTGCTCGTGAAGATATCACGATAAACCTTGACGATGACTACCAAAGTTTAAAATTTAAAGCGACCCAACCGTTATACTCTGGCTGTGAGAAAGATCAAACAACTTTACATGCCATGGTTGGTTTGCACAATTTGAAGACGCAGTACGGTTTGTCTGGCAATAGCGTGACAAGAATTCTGAAATCGGTGAAGGGGTTACTACCCAAGGCGAATACACTTCCAAATAGCTATCATGTTATGAAGAACAGTTTGAAAGGCTTGGGAATGAAGTATAAATTGATTCATGCTTGTGTGTATGACTGCATACTATACCTTACCCCAGACATATAGTGACATTATTTGAATTGAATTGCTTTAAGTTGTTACATTTGAATTATATTTGGAATATATCATGATGCATATTTTTTTGAATGTATATTTGCATTATCTCTATTTTATTTGGATATATGATGTTTGAATAGGTACAACGTTGATATAACAGGTACAAATATACTGATGGGCAGTGGCAGTGGCAGTGGCCATACTGCCCAGTAGATTTTTTTTCAATTCTGCCTAGAATTGTCACGGTCATTGACCGTGAAATTTTTTTATTAAATGTAACGGGTTTGTCACGGTACTTAACCGTAACAAAACTTGTCAAGGTCAAGGACCGTGACAAGTCCGTGACAACAAAAGTTGTCACCCCCAGAATTGTCAAGGTCAATGACCGTGACAATTCGACAGATTTGGTGTAGTGGTTCATAAGTTATATGAACATTGTTGTAGAGTAGTTAGTTACGAAAGAAAATTATTTTACCAAAGATAATATTTGAAAATTATAGATATAAGCATAAATGATTATAGTTGTGTAATAAACATTTAGAATCATTGCTTATTTGTATACAATCTAAAAAACAATACTCGCTACGTATGTATTGTTTGACTATACTGTTGTATAAACATATCGTGTTAGTACCTAAGAATCACTAGACGATGCATTGTTTGTATGTTGTCTCATTTGTTCATCCTCCCAAATCTTGAATGCTTTCATGCATGGGACGTCATCTTTTATGTCTGTTAAATAGTTGGTTGTCACCTTTTCTTGGAAAGTTTGAAGTTTATTTTAGAATAGGTATAATTATCAATTTGTTAATAGTAAAGGTTATAAAAAAAATGTAGAATGTGGTAATTTATTTATGTCATTTTCACACTTTATTATTTAATTAAAAGTTCATGGCATGAGGCGTTGTAACTAATTATTCAGTATTACTTTTCAATATTTCTATTCTTAGTATATTTCATTATTATTTCTAATGTACTATAATAAAATATGGTTCAAGCAGTTATAAAATGATTGTCAGCAATATGAAACTATCTCAAGCATATTAATTTATTTTTCAGAGAGTAAAAAATTATTTTCGACAATAATAATTTTTTTCCAGCAAATAAAAATATTTCTAGGAACAAAGAAATGATTTTACAGAAATATAAAATATTTTCAGCTTATAGAAATGATTTTTGGCAAATAAAAAATGAATCTCAGCAGTAATAAATTATTTTCAGCTTATAAATATAATTTGAAGCAAGTAAAAATGATTTTTAACAATAATTAATTTTTCTTGCAAAAAAAAATTATTTTGAGGAGTTTAAAAATGATTTGCAGCTATATAAAATTATTTTCAACATATAAAAATGATTTGCAGCAATAAAAAAAATGATTCATTAGTAAAAAATAATTACTGGCAAATGATTTCAAGCGAACGGAAAATGATTTTCGAAACTAATAAATTATTTCAAGGTAAAAAATATCTTTAGGAATATAAAAAAATTAGAATATGGTAATTTATTTATGTCATTGACAAAATTTATTATTTGATTAAAATTTAATGGCATGAGGAGTTGTAACTAATTGATCAGTATTACCGTTTAATATTTATGTTCTTATTTTATTTCATTGTTATTTTTATTGTACTATAAATTAGTGTGGTATTTTATTTACGCCATTAGAGCACTTCATTATTTTATTAGAAATTAATTGGCATGAGGCATTGTTAGTAATCGATCAAAAAGGGTATTATGTGCACGGGCATGTGTTAAGCGTTTTGATCTCATCGTTTATATTTCGTACAATTAAAACTTTATATATGTAAGTATTCTTCTTATTAGTTTTTATTTGTAAGTATTGTTGTTGTTATTTATTTTTATATATTTTTTTAATGTTTTTGTATGTAAATTATTTAATTACATGAATTTTTTTTATTATAAATAAGTATGGTACTTCAATTATGTTTTTGACATAATTTATTATAGTTCTGGAACCTTTACAGACCCAGAAACAAGATACACTACCCATAAAAAAGAAGTTTTATGAATAGTAAAGGCAATAGAAAAATATATGTTTTTTCTTAGACCTAAACATTTTACTGTGTATACTGACTCTTCTTATGTAGTAAAACTCAGAGATTTAGACTTGTTCAAATCAAGGACTAATAGACTTATTAGATGGCAACAATTGTTGAATGGTTTTGAATTCTCTGTTATACATATTAAAGGAAGTAAAAATACCATTCCATACATTATATCAAGAGAACTAATGTTTACTAACACTAATATGATTTCATGTTTTATGTTGCAAACAGAAGACCTAGACATCATGAGTTCCTCTGGAAAAAATAAACTAAATAGAGAAGAGGTTGCAGATTATCTTAGATGCGTATGACCAAATGTTGGTGTAACATAAAGACAGACTTATATTCAAGACCCTCAAGAAAGACCGGTCCTAGAGAACTTTGATGATATCTTAGTTCCTCCTGAAAAATCTAGACATGAGATTGTTTCTCAAAATAGACATATCGGAAAAATGTATTTCCCCCTATATAGACCTGATCAAAGATATCCAGACTTGATTAAATTTAGATGAGAATTTTCAGAAGATGAAAATTCTCTCATAGACGCCCCTTGGTGGAATGCCAAAAATAGACTTTGGATAGAATTCAAGCAGAATCTGGTAGTTGTTGCTAGATTCATGAGACTCCAAAGACTTGCGGTGACCCAGCTTAGTGGGACTGCTACTCCTTGACCGTAGACTCAGACTTATGCTTAGACTCTTGGAGAATCCTCTAAAATTATATCAACTGATAATTTTTGTTATCAGAAAATGACTTTTAAGACTAAGATTGTTATACCGTTTGGTCATGATAATCTCCCATTAGCAGAAGACTTTCAAAAAGAAACAAATAACATTATTGATCATTTCAATATGTTATTATCAAAAATAAATGGAGATGCTTTAATGATTAGAGGTTTCTTCAAAGACGTTCCAAAAATATATCTTATTGGAAAATCAGATATGGCTCATATAACTCTTGCAGACCACGGGTTCATTGGACTCGTTCAAATAAAAGATATTAAAAACTCTATTACCCTTGGAAAAATAGTCCATGGGTACATTAAAAAGGTAGAAGACTTCCTTCCCCTATTTGCCAGGATATATCAGATTGCTCCAAGTTCTTGTAGACGAATGAGAGTTGAGGGATTCAGACTCATTAGATTTTCTAATTATTCATTCGAAAATGTGGAAATTCGATCCGAAGACGAAACTAAAGACCTAACTGTTGATAAGTCCAAACTCCAGATTGCTCAAGCTATGGAAATAATAGAAATCATGGAATTATTGGCAGGCGAAGATAGATGATACACAGCCTACCATAAAGAAGACCTAATAATCCAAGCTGATGATCCATTCAATGGAAGGCTCAAGAAAGAAGCCAAAGAACTGGTAGAGATAGCTTTGCGGGCTAGCCTTAGAATTGTGGGCCTCGTTGATGAATTTTTCAACAATAATGATCTCCCAGGCAAGGACATGACAGAAGAAGATATAGATACGACAAAGAACGGCCCCTTAGTAGTGGAAGAATTATTGAGGACTAAAGACTCAATTGTTTAAACTCTGCTTTCCATAAAACAAAATATTCCTGCCGCACATGGGCCACCAGACTAAAAAGAAGACGAAGACATTGATCGTTTGATTCTCTTACATTATCACAAGATGACAGACTTATGGGTCATCAGACGGTCCCATTCAGACAAAGACCTGCCAAAAGAAGATGAAATACTTTATGAAGAGATAAAGCTATAAACTTTAAATATTTGTATTTTTTCTTTAACCGATTAGCTTTTAGCCTCTGGTAGTAAGTCATATGTATGCTCCCTTGTTTAATAAAAGAGACGTGAGGGATGTGTTGAGAGGAGGAGGAGGAGAAGGAAGAGTGTGTAAGCTGGTAGAGAGTAATATGTATGTGAGTGAGTAATTCACATATAGTTAGGGGAATGGTGAGAGTTGTAATTACTTATGTTATGCAATAAAAGTATTTTCTTTTCCAGAAATCTCTTATATTGAGTTGTTATTATTTTCCAAATTGTCTCCAATTTTCTGTTCATAGAGAACTATTGTGTGGAACCTCTGATGTAGCACACAAGGTGTTATACTATTGAATCGCCGTCAGGTGCCGATTTTCCGCGAGCCATTAGCCAGGTGGGCATTAAGCATGAAGGCGTACAAGCAGGAAACGGGTACAATGCCAAAATAGTGGATTGAGGTGCGACACATAAAGAGAGAGTTGTAGGAGGCCGAGACCGGAGAAGAATAGTAGCAAAGCTGAAGAGAAGAAGGAAGGAAGATAAAGATATTGCAGACCAGAAGGAAGGTATAACTCGAACCAAACCCTTAACTATTTTACATATTATTATTTTAAAAGAAACTTGCATGAGCCTACAGATCACTACAGACTTTTTATCATTTTTTAATCAAACAAATTTAGACTTAAAAAGAGAAATCCAAGATTGGACTCTTACAGGCCCTAAAGATAAAGAACTTATAGAATTTGCTTTAACATAGGCAGGTGGTACTTTCAAATATATAGACCAG
The DNA here is from genome assembly GCA_949130495.1 of Sambucus nigra. NCBI lineage: Eukaryota > Viridiplantae > Streptophyta > Magnoliopsida > Dipsacales > Adoxaceae > Sambucus > Sambucus nigra. The sequence goes on from OX422207.1 coordinate 164,498,318, forward strand.
GTTATTGAGTGGTTAGTACGTGAAGTACCTAGGATAGAAATAATTAGAACAGGGATCTAAAATCTCTTTAGATAAAAATTAAGAACTGGAGATTTTGTAGAAGAACTGTCAAGACCTGAAAAATATCAAGAATATACTAGAGTACTTGAAGACAGTATAGATGTATTAAAATTTATTAAACGAAAAAGGTTAGCAGAAAGTAAAGCTATTTTAATTAGAGTCGGAGGAAGCCGTACTCTCCTAAAAAACGTGAAAACAGCTACCCCTAGAACATATCGTAGATTTTTGTCATCCTATGGTGATAATAATTTAGACGAATTTATAAATAACGATATAATTGATATTGTTAATCAGATATTGTAAGGACATTTTTTATCCATTATCGATTTGTATGTCGTACACCGTTACACCGTTGAAGAAACTCAAGATCGCATCTACATCAACGGATCCGAATATCAAAGTGTCTTAAACATCATAGCCTCTGCGAGAATGAACTTGGTAAAATTTTGTTTTTATGTTCCTTAAAGTTCATATTTAGTATTGGGAAATTTTTATAAAATGTTTTTTATAAAAATAAGAAGCATGTTTTTTCAAGCAAAATGAGGCATTTATTTTTCTGGGAAAACCGGACCGGTCCGCCTCGCTACCGGACCGATCCGCCCTCTACCCGGACCGATCCGCCTTGCTCGAGGTCCAGTAGACCCCGGATCGAATGCGAACCGATGGAGCCATATTTTAAAAGAACCGATCCGGTAAATCGGACCGATCCGCCTCCTAGCCGGACCGGTCCTCCTGGGATAAACTCGAGCAGTTCCGTCAGATTTTTATCCACCATCTTATATTTCCTATATATATAACTATTCCGATGGTGTATTTCTTTAAGTCTTTGAGAAAACGTTTTTAAGAGTACAAACACAACAAGACTTCAATTTTTGATGTGCCAAACATCTTTTTGATTCACACACAAAAATCCCAATTACTTTTGTGAATCTTTTGGAACCCTAGAACACAAACTTTGTTATTGTTCATCTTTGTGGAGAGATCTTTGCAACCGAGGGCTGCGTGTCATTGCTGAGGGAGTCTCTACAAAGTTTTATGGCTGCGTGTCATTGAGGAGAGCTGCGGTTCTTCCTTCGCTGTTTGGGCTGCGAGTCCTTGGAGGGTACTGCGTGTATTCTCTTGCTGAGTTCAAGACTGCGTGTCTTTGTGGGTTGGCTGCGCGTTGATCCATTGCAGATTTCTCTATGTAGTTGTAAGTTGCGGCTTGTATATTCATAGTGAAATAAAGGTTTTACCCGAAAGGGGTTTTTTCCTGTATTCTGTGTCTCAGCATATTTTTGTGTCTCATGCTTTATTTATTTATGGTTTGACACACACATACGTAGATAAACTCGAATTAAATAAGGGTTACTTTGAATCTTGCGAATTTAATTTAATTTAAATCAATTATCACACACCGAACCTATTCAGTTTCTCAAATTGGTAGCAGAGCAGGTTACGCTAATTTATCGCGTATTCCTTATTTTTCGCAAAATCGTGTGATATTGGTTTTTTTTTAAATCAGTTTTGTGAAAATTTGCATTTTTTATGGAGCACTTATATAATCAGATGCCTATTTTTGACGGGTCTAATTATGCCTACTGGAAAGCTCGTATGAAATCGATTTTAAAATCTATTGACGAGCGTGTTTGGTTGCTTTGCGAAAATGGTTGGACTCCTCCCACGGTCACTGTTAATAACATCACCACTTTAAAACCCGTGTCTGCCTGGACTGAAGATGATTATAAATTGTCCAATTTTAATTCCCGTGGTCTGAGTGCTATTTCTGGAGCTGTCTCTACTGATGAGTTTCGCCGAATTATGACGTGCACCACGTCTAAAGAGGCTTGGGATGTTTTGAAATTGACACATGAGGGTACGAACGCGGTTAAAGAGTCAAAATTACAAAATTTGGCCACCCAATTTGAGACTATCACCATGTCTGAGTCCGAATGCTTTGATGATTTTTATGCACGATTGTCGGACATTGTTAACACAGGTTTTAATTTGGGTGAAGTGATTGATAACACGCGTGTCGTTAAAAAGATTTTGAGATCTCTCCCAAAACGCTTTATTCCTAAAGTCACTGTTTTGAACTCTTTGGGAAATTTGAAATCACTTAAGTTGGAAGAACTTGTAGGAGATCTTCAAACCTATGAGATTGACATGTTTCCCAAAACCATTAAGGCTAAGGATAAAGGCATTGCTTTAAAGACTCATTTTAAGAAAAAGAAAGAAACAGTTTGTGAGTCCGATTCTGAGGGAGATTTTGATTTTAATGATATGGCCTTGTTTGCGAAAAATTTTAAAAAATTTCTCAACATGAACAAAAATAATTCTTCCAATAAAAAGAATTTTTTTGAGAAAAATAAAAAGAAAGGAAAGGCCAAAGAAAGTGGTGAGAGGGAAAAAGAGAATAAATCCGATGAGGAGTGTGAGGAAGATTTTGAGAACATCACTTGTTTCGAATGTGGGGGTAAGGGACATAAGTCGTTTGAGTGTCCTACGTGGCTTAGAAAGAAAGGAAAGAAAGTAGCTATGCCCGCCACACTTAGTGATAGTAGTGAAGGTGAGGGTGATGATACTAGTGGTGAGAAGTTTGTAGCTTTTTCTAGTCGTGTGAGCACACCCACCTTGTCCCACAATAGTGCACACGAATGTGATAGTGATGGTTTGAGCGCTTCAAGTGACGGAGAAAGTGAGAGTGAAAGTGGAGATGAAAGTGAGCTCCAAAAAGCTTTTAGAGATTTGTACACCGAGACCTTGAAAACAAAGAAGTATAATCATGATTTAGGTCGTCGAGTTTTAGATTTGGAGAAAGAGAAGGAGGTTTTGAGAAAGGAGAAGTGTGATTTGACCGACACGCTGTCTAGTCTGACGACACGTGTATCCCAACTCGAGAGTGATCTCGAACGTGCCAGGATGGTCAAAGTCAAGTTTGAGAACGCACCTAAGAAGGTTGAAAAGGTGGTTCTTAAGGGTAAAGGTGAGAAGTTAGGAATAAGTCATGACGGTGCTTCTGCTTCCCAATTAGCACCCGAGTCGGTTCCCACTTTAGTGACAGTGTCACATGTGTCTCACCCTAACCCACCTAGGCGTCCCATTCCTATTAGGAAAGTGCATCCTAGAGTTTTTGAAAGAGGTGTTCCTAGGCCTATTTATGTTTGCTCACATTGCAAGAGGAGAGGACACCTTAGGGAATTTTGCTTTAAGTTGGGGTATGTGTCACGTTTTGCTTCTACACGTGTTTCTGGCACACATGCACCCACACATGATACTTTACATGCTCCCGGAGACTACATGAGAGAGTTTGCACATTTAGGTGAGCAAGTTAAGTTTTTAGTCAAAACTTCACAAGAATTGATGGAGGTTTTTCATAAGTTGTCACCACCTTTGGAAAACCCCTCCGCACCTAATGATTGAGGTTTGACTTGTTTACTAGCATAGGGTGACTTTCATGATGTCATTGTTTGCCTATTGCTAGTATGTATCATTTTTGTATATAATTTTGTTTTGAAAAATTTTAAAAAATACAAAAAGATTTTATTTTGACAAAAATTTTGAAAAATCCAAAAAGATTTTTGTTTTTTGTTTGCACCGTTTATGGATGAACACTTTGGATAACCAAGTCACAACATCATTCCATTTTCATGTGACTATTTGATAGTGGTTTGAGACAATAGGTCAATTCATCCATGTGCTTTATAATGTTTGGAGTCATTAAGATGTAATTAAGTGTTACTTCCTACATGTTTGACTCATGTTTCCTTTATTGCACACATGCACGGATTTGTTTGAATATTGTGCTTGTCTTATCACATGTTGGTTGGGTGTTTTCACTTCAATCCTGCCCTTAAAAAGAACCAAGCGCGATAAATTTTGATAAGGAAATTGTTCATATAAAAACCGTTTTGTGAGTTTGTGTGCTTTGTTTGATAACGGGGAGGCGCTGCGAAAGGTAATTATCTATCCTTTGCGCAAAAGCCACCGTTAAAAAGGACCTAAAAAATTGAGGAATTTTATTATCCGAGGTCCAAAGAGGTTAAAAGAGCCCGAAAAAATTTAAAGGCAATAAAAAGAAATTCATGCCAATTATGGGCCATTTAGGTTTTTGCACCAATTCTCCAAAGTTTGAGTATTTAGATTACCTCTAAAAGAAAATATATATGAGGGAGTTTGGTTGGAGAATTAAAACGGGTTTGCACGTCCTTGAAATTCTTGAAAATGCGCTATATAGTTTTGGACGTTATTGGTGTGGAAATCATTTGACTTTGATTTGTTGATTTGCATAAGACGATGTCATCTAAATTCAACAAACTTTTACACCTAAGGATACCTTTGATGTTCATTCGTTAGGAGTACACGTATGCATCGTGCACATATGATTGATTGCGTTGATTTACCTATCGAATGTGTTCACACCCATTCATTCCGTTTCCACGACTTGGTTGTTTGAGTCTAAATCCATGGTGTGATTTTTATTTCATATTTGTTCATATTGGTATCCTATCTATGTATGAAAAATTTGAAAAATCAAAAATAGTTTGTGTATTTTTTTTGTATACCGTGACACCCCGATTTCTCTTGTTTGATTCATTCTTCTCATTTGTCTATTTGGGGACATCATAAAAAGGGGGAGAAAGAATTATCATATTAATGGGGGAGTTTGTATTTTGGGGGAGTTTTTATGTTTATATCATTTCAAACTCGATATGTCATGTGGTATTTGCTTTGTCTCATGTGTGTAGGTATAAGGATTGAAGATCAATATGTTGCACACCCTGATGAGAAAAGCTTTGAGATTTGATGATTGTTGAAGATTGAAGAACAAACGATGAAGATTTAAACATTTGTATCTTTCCATCTTTAGGGTTCATGGGAGGGTAGATTTGTATAGGTCATTAGTTGATAATTCGGATTTTTTTTATGTATGTACCGGCATAGACATAGGGGGAGAATTGTAAGGACATTTTTTGTCCATTATCAATTTGTATGTCGTACGCCGTTACACCGTTGAAGAAACTCAAGATCGCATCTACATCAACGGATCCGAATATCAAAGTGTCTTAAACATCATAGCCTCTGCGAGAATGAACTTGGTAAAATTTTGTTTTTATGTTCCTTAAAGTTCATATTTAGTATTGGGAAATTTTTATAAAATGTTTTTTATAAAAATAAGAAGCATGTTTTTTCAAGCAAAATGAGGCATTTATTTTTCTGGGAAAACCGGACCGGTCCGCCTCGCTACCGGACCGATCCGCCCTCTACCCGGACCGATCCGCCTTGCTCGAGGTCCAGTAGACCCCGGATCGAATGCGAACCGATGGAGCCATATTTTAAAAGAACCGATCCGGTAAATCGGACCGATCCGCCTCCTAGCCGGACCGGTCCTCCTGGGATAAACTCGAGCAGTTCCGTCAGATTTTTATCCACCATCTTATATTTCCTATATATATAACTATTCCGATGGTGTATTTCTTTAAGTCTTTGAGAAAACGTTTTTAAGAGTACAAACACAACAAGACTTCAATTTTTGATGTGCCAAACATCTTTTTGATTCACACACAAAAATCCCAATTACTTTTGTGAATCTTTTGGAACCCTAGAACACAAACTTTGTTATTGTTCATCTTTGTGGAGAGATCTTTGCAACCGAGGGCTGCGTGTCATTGCTGAGGGAGTCTCTACAAAGTTTTATGGCTGCGTGTCATTGAGGAGAGCTGCGGTTCTTCCTTCGTTGTTTGGGCTGCGAGTCCTTGGAGGGTACTGCGTGTATTCTCTTGCTGAGTTCAAGACTGCGTGTCTTTGTGGGTTGGCTGCGCGTTGATCCATTGCAGATTTCTCTATGTAGTTGTAAGTTGCGGCTTGTATATTCATAGTGAAATAAAGGTTTTACCCGAAAGGGGTTTTTTCCTATATTCTGTGTCTCAGCATATTTTTGTGTCTCATGCTTTATTTATTTATGGTTTGACACACACACACACGTAGATAGACTCGAATTAAATAAGGGTTACTTTGAATCTTGCGAATTTAATTTAATTTAAATCAATTATCACACACCGAACCTATTCGGTTTCTCAAATTGGTATCAGAGCAGGTTACGCTAATTTATCGCGTATTCCTTATTTTTCGCAAAATCGTGTGATATTGGTTTTTTTTTAAATCAGTTTTGTGAAAATTTGCATTTTTTATGGAGCACTTATATAATCAGATGCCTATTTTTGACGGGTCTAATTATGCCTACTGGAAAACTCGTATGAAATCGATTTTAAAATCTATTGACGAGCGTGTTTGGTTGCTTTGCGAAAATGGTTGGACTCCTCCCACGGTCACTGTTAATAACATCACCACTTTAAAACCCGTGTCTGCCTGGACTGAAGATGATTATAAATTGTCCAATTTTAATTCCCGTGGTCTGAGTGCTATTTCTGGAGCTGTCTCTACTGATGAGTTTCGCCGAATTATGACGTGCACCACGTCTAAAGAGGCTTGGGATGTTTTGAAATTGACACATGAGGGTACGAACGCGGTTAAAGAGTCAAAATTACAAAATTTGGCCACCCAATTTGAGACTATCACCATGTCTGAGTCCGAATGCTTTGATGATTTTTATGCACGATTGTCGGACATTGTTAACACAGGTTTTAATTTGGGTGAAGTGATTGATAACACGCGTGTCGTTAAAAAGATTTTGAGATCTCTCCCAAAACGCTTTATTCCTAAAGTCACTGTTTTGAACTCTTTGGGAAATTTGAAATCACTTAAGTTGGAAGAACTTGTAGGAGATCTTCAAACCTATGAGATTGACATGTTTCCCAAAACCATTAAGGCTAAGGATAAAGGCATTGCTTTAAAGACTCATTTTAAGAAAAAGAAAGAAACAGTTTGTGAGTCCGATTCTGAGGGAGATTTTGATTTTAATGATATGGCCTTGTTTGCGAAAAATTTTAAAAAATTTCTCAACATGAACAAAAATAATTCTTCCAATAAAAAGAATTTTTTTGAGAAAAATAAAAAGAAAGGAAAGGCCAAAGAAAGTGGTGAGAGGGAAAAAGAGAATAAATCCGATGAGGAGTGTGAGGAAGATTTTGAGAACATCACTTGTTTCGAATATGGGGGTAAGGGACATAAGTCGTTTGAGTGTCCTACGTGGCTTAGAAAGAAAGGAAAGAAAGTAGCTATGCCCGCCACACTTAGTGATAGTAGTGAAGGTGAGGGTGATGATACTAGTGGTGAGAAGTTTGTAGCTTTTTCTAGTCGTGTGAGCACACCCACCTTGTCCCACAATAGTGCACACGAATGTGATAGTGATGGTTTGAGCGCTTCAAGTGACGGAGAAAGTGAGAGTGAAAGTGGAGATGAAAGTGAGCTCCAAAAAGCTTTTAGAGATTTGTACACCGAGACCTTGAAAACAAAGAAGTATAATCATGATTTAGGTCGTCGAGTTTTAGATTTGGAGAAAGAGAAGGAGGTTTTGAGAAAGGAGAAGTGTGATTTGACCGACACGCTGTCTAGTCTGACGACACGTGTATCCCAACTCGAGAGTGATCTCGAACGTGCCAGGATGGTCAAAGTCAAGTTTGAGAACGCACCTAAGAAGGTTGAAAAGGTGGTTCTTAAGGGTAAAGGTGAGAAGTTAGGAATAAGTCATGACGGTGCTTCTGCTTCCCAATTAGCACCCGAGTCGGTTCCCACTTTAGTGACAGTGTCACATGTGTCTCACCCTAACCCACCTAGGCGTCCCATTCCTATTAGGAAAGTGCGTCCTAGAGTTTTTGAAAGAGGTGTTCCTAGGCCTATTTATGTTTGCTCACATTGCAAGAGGAGAGGACACCTTAGGGAATTTTGCTTTAAGTTGGGGTATGTGTCACGTTTTGCTTCTACACGTGTTTCTGGCACACATGCACCCACACATGATACTTTACATGCTCTCGGAGACTACATGAGAGAGTTTGCACATTTAGGTGAGCAAGTTAAGTTTTTAGTCAAAACTTCACAAGAATTGATGGAGGTTTTTCATAAGTTGTCACCACCTTTGGAAAACCCCTCCGCACCTAATGATTGAGGTTTGACTTGTTTACTAGCATAGGGTGACTTTCATGATGTCATTGTTTGCCTATTGCTAGTATGTATCATTTTTGTATATAATTTTGTTTTGAAAAATTTTGAAAAATCCAAAAAGATTTTTGTTTTTTGTTTGCACCGTTTATGGATGAACACTTTGGATAACCAAGTCACAACATCATTCCATTTTCATGTGACTATTTGATAGTGGTTTGAGACAATAGGTCAATTCATCCATGTGCTTTATAATGTTTGGAGTCATTAAGATGTAATTAAGTGTTACTTCCTACATGTTTGACTCATGTTTCCTTTATTGCACACATGCACGGATTTGTTTGAATATTGTGCTTGTCTTATCACATGTTGGTTGGGTGTTTTCACTTCAATCCTGTCCTTAAAACGAACCAAGCGCGATAAATTTTGATAAGGAAATTGTTCATATAAAAACCGTTTTGTGAGTTTGTGTGCTTTGTTTGATAACGGGGAGGCGCTGCGAAAGGTAATTATCTATCCTTTGCGCAAAAGCCACCGTTAAAAAGGACCTAAAAAATTGAGGAATTTTATTATCCGAGGTCCAAAGAGGTTAAAAGAGCCCGAAAAAATTTAAAGGCAATAAAAAGAAATTCATGCCAATTATGGGCCATTTAGGTTTTTGCACCAATTCTCCAAAGTTTGAGTATTTAGATTACCTCTAAAAGAAAATATATATGAGGGAGTTTGGTTGGAGAATTAAAACGGGTTTGCACGTCCTTGAAATTCTTGAAAATGCGCTATATAGTTTTGGACGTTATTGGTGTGGAAATCATTTGACTTTGATTTGTTGATTTGCATAAGACGATGTCATCTAAATTCAACAAACTTTTACACCTAAGGATACCTTTGATGTTCATTCGTTAGGAGTACACGTATGCATCGTGCACATATGATTGATTGCGTTGATTTACCTATCGAATGTGTTCACACCCATTCATTCCGTTTCCACGACTTGGTTGTTTGAGTCTAAATCCATGGTGTGATTTTTATTTCATATTTGTTCATATTGGTATCCTATCTATGTATGAAAAATTTGAAAAATCAAAAATAGTTTGTGTATTTTTTTTGTATACCGTGACACCCCGATTTCTCTTGTTTGATTCATTCTTCTCATTTGTCTATTTGGTGACATCATAAAAAGGGGGAGAAAGAATTATCATATTAATGGGGGAGTTTGTATTTTGGGGGAGTTTTTATGTTTATATCATTTCAAACTCGATATGTCATGTGGTATTTGCTTTGTCTCATGTGTGTAGGTATAAAGATTGAAGATCAATATGTTGCACACCCTGATGAGAAAAGCTTTGAGATTTGATGATTGTTGAAGATTGAAGAACAAACGATGAAGATTTAAACATTTGTATCTTTCCATCTTTAGGGTTCATGGGAGGGTAGATTTGTATAGGTCATTAGTTGATAATTCGGATTTTTTTTATGTATGTACCGGCATAGACATAGGGGGAGAATTGTAAGGACATTTTTTGTCCATTATCAATTTGTATGTCGTACGCCGTTACACCGTTGAAGAAACTCAAGATCGCATCTACATCAACGGATCCGAATATCAAAGTGTCTTAAACATCATAGCCTCTGCGAGAATGAACTTGGTAAAATTTTGTTTTTATGTTCCTTAAAGTTCATATTTAGTATTGGGAAATTTTTATAAAATGTTTTTTATAAAAATAAGAAGCATGTTTTTTCAAGCAAAATGAGGCATTTATTTTTCTGGGAAAACCGGACCGGTCCGCCTCGCTACCGGACCGATCCGCCCTCTACCCGGACCGATCCGCCTTGCTCGAGGTCCAGTAGACCCCGGATCGAATGCGAACCGATGGAGCCATATTTTAAAAGAACCGATCCGGTAAATCGGACCGATCCGCCTCCTAGCCGGACCGGTCCTCCTGGGATAAACTCGAGCAGTTCCGTCAGATTTTTATCCACCATCTTATATTTCCTATATATATAACTATTCCGATGGTGTATTTCTTTAAGTCTTTGAGAAAACGTTTTTAAGAGTACAAACACAACAAGACTTCAATTTTTGATGTGCCAAACATCTTTTTGATTCACACACAAAAATCCCAATTACTTTTGTGAATCTTTTGGAACCCTAGAACACAAACTTTGTTATTGTTCATCTTTGTGGAGAGATCTTTGCAACCGAGGGCTGCGTGTCATTGCTGAGGGAGTCTCTACAAAGTTTTATGGCTGCGTGTCATTGAGGAGAGCTGCGGTTCTTCCTTCGTTGTTTGGGCTGCGAGTCCTTGGAGGGTACTGCGTGTATTCTCTTGCTGAGTTCAAGACTACGTGTCTTTGTGGGTTGGCTGCGCGTTGATCCATTGCAGATTTCTCTATGTAGTTGTAAGTTGCGGCTTGTATATTCATAGTGAAATAAAGGTTTTACCCGAAAGGGGTTTTTTCCTGTATTCTGTGTCTCAGCATATTTTTGTGTCTCATGCTTTATTTATTTATGGTTTGACACACACACACGTAGATAGACTCGAATTAAATAAGGGTTACTTTGAATCTTGCGAATTTAATTTAATTTAAATCAATTATCACACACCGAACCTATTCGGTTTCTCAAATTGGTATCAGAGCAGGTTACGCTAATTTATCGCGTATTCCTTATTTTTCGCAAAATCGTGTGATATTGGGTTTTTTTTTAAATCAGTTTTGTGAAAATTTGCATTTTTTATGGAGCACTTATATAATCAGATGCCTATTTTTGACGGGTCTAATTATGCCTACTGGAAAGCTCGTATGAAATCGATTTTAAAATCTATTGACGAGCGTGTTTGGTTGCTTTGCGAAAATGGTTGGACTCCTCACACGGTCACTGTTAATAACATCACCACTTTAAAACCCGTGTCTGCCTGGACTGAAGATGATTATAAATTGTCCAATTTTAATTCCCGTGGTCTGAGTGCTATTTCTGGAGCTGTCTCTACTGATGAGTTTCGCCGAATTATGACGTGCACCACGTCTAAAGAGGCTTGGGATGTTTTGAAATTGACACATGAGGGTACGAACGCGGTTAAAGAGTCAAAATTACAAAATTTGGCCACCCAATTTGAGACTATCACCATGTCTGAGTCCGAATGCTTTGATGATTTTTATGCACGATTGTCGGACATTGTTAACACAGGTTTTAATTTGGGTGAAGTGATTGATAACACGCGTGTCGTTAAAAAGATTTTGAGATCTCTCCCAAAACGCTTTATTCCTAAAGTCACTGTTTTGAACTCTTTGGGAAATTTGAAATCACTTAAGTTGGAAGAACTTGTAGGAGATCTTCAAACCTATGAGATTGACATGTTTCCCAAAACCATTAAGGCTAAGGATAAAGGCATTGCTTTAAAGACTCATTTTAAGAAAAAGAAAGAAACAGTTTGTGAGTCCGATTCTGAGGGAGATTTTGATTTTAATGATATGGCCTTGTTTGCGAAAAATTTTAAAAAATTTCTCAACATGAACAAAAATAATTCTTCCAATAAAAAGAATTTTTTTGAGAAAAATAAAAAGAAAGGAAAGGCCAAAGAAAGTGGTGAGAGGGAAAAAGAGAATAAATCCGATGAGGAGTGTGAGGAAGATTTTGAGAACATCACTTGTTTCGAATGTGGGGGTAAGGGACATAAGTCGTTTGAGTGTCCTACGTGTCTTAGAAAGAAAGGAAAGAAAGTAGCTATGCCCGCCACACTTAGTGATAGTAGTGAAGGTGAGGGTGATGATACTAGTGGTGAGAAGTTTGTAGCTTTTTCTAGTCGTGTGAGCACACCCACCTTGTCCCACAATAGTGCACACGAATGTGATAGTGATGGTTTGAGCGCTTCAAGTGACGGAGAAAGTGAGAGTGAAAGTGGAGATGAAAGTGAGCTCCAAAAAGCTTTTAGAGATTTGTACACCGAGACCTTGAAAACAAAGAAGTATAATCATGATTTAGGTCGTCGAGTTTTAGATTTGGAGAAAGAGAAGGAGGTTTTGAGAAAGGAGAAGTGTGATTTGACCGACACGCTGTCTAGTCTGACGACACGTGTATCCCAACTCGAGAGTGATCTCGAACGTGCCAGGATGGTCAAAGTCAAGTTTGAGAACGCACCTAAGAAGGTTGAAAAGGTGGTTCTTAAGGGTAAAGGTGAGAAGTTAGGAATAAGTCATGACGGTGCTTCTGCTTCCCAATTAGCACCCGAGTCGGTTCCCACTTTAGTGACAGTGTCACATGTGTCTCACCCTAACCCACCTAGGCGTCCCATTCCTATTAGGAAAGTGCGTCCTAGAGTTTTTGAAAGAGGTGTTCCTAGGCCTATTTATGTTTGCTCACATTGCAAGAGGAGAGGACACCTTAGGGAATTTTGCTTTAAGTTGGGGTATGTGTCACGTTTTGCTTCTACACGTGTTTCTGGCACACATGCACCCACACATGATACTTTACATGCTCCCGGAGACTACATGAGAGAGTTTGCACATTTAGGTGAGCAAGTTAAGTTTTTAGTCAAAACTTCACAAGAATTGATGGAGGTTTTTCATAAGTTGTCACCACCTTTGGAAAACCCCTCCGCACCTAATGATTGAGGTTTGACTTGTTTACTAGCATAGGGTGACTTTCATGATGTCATTGTTTGCCTATTGCTAGTATGTATCATTTTTGTATATAATTTTGTTTTGAAAAATTTTGAAAAATACAAAAAGATTTTATTTTGACAAAAATTTTGAAAAATCCAAAAAGATTTTTGTTTTTTGTTTGCACCGTTTATGGATGAACACTTTGGATAACCAAGTCACAACATCATTCCATTTTCATGTGACTATTTGATAGTGGTTTGAGACAATAGGTCAATTCATCCATGTGCTTTATAATGTTTGGAGTCATTAAGATGTAATTAAGTGTTACTTCCTACATGTTTGACTCATGTTTCCTTTATTGCACACATGCACGGATTTGTTTGAATATTGTGCTTGTCTTATCACATGTTGGTTGGGTGTTTTCACTTCAATCCTGTCCTTAAAACGAACCAAGCGCGATAAATTTTGATAAGGAAATTGTTCATATAAAAACCGTTTTGTGAGTTTGTGTGCTTTGTTTGATAATGGGGAGGCGCTGCGAAAGGTAATTATCTATCCTTTGCGCAAAAGCCACCGTTAAAAAGGACCTAAAAAATTGAGGAATTTTATTATCCGAGGTCCAAAGAGGTTAAAAGAGCCCGAAAAAATTTAAAGGCAATAAAAAGAAATTCATGCCAATTATGGGCCATTTAGGTTTTTGCACCAATTCTCCAAAGTTTGAGTATTTAGATTACCTCTAAAAGAAAATATATATGAGGGAGTTTGGTTGGAGAATTAAAACGGGTTTGCACGTCCTTGAAATTCTTGAAAATGCGCTATATAGTTTTGGACGTTATTGGTGTGGAAATCATTTGACTTTGATTTGTTGATTTGCATAAGACGATGTCATCTAAATTCAACAAACTTTTACACCTAAGGATACCTTTGATGTTCATTCGTTAGGAGTACACGTATGCATCGTGCACATATGATTGATTGCGTTGATTTACCTATCGAATGTGTTCACACCCATTCATTCCGTTTCCACGACTTGGTTGTTTGAGTCTAAATCCATGGTGTGATTTTTATTTCATATTTGTTCATATTGGTATCCTATCTATGTATGAAAAATTTGAAAAATCAAAAATAGTTTGTGTATTTTTTTTGTATACCGTGACACCCCGATTTCTCTTGTTTGATTCATTCTTCTCATTTGTCTATTTGGTGACATCATAAAAAGGGGGAGAAAGAATTATCATATTAATGGGGGAGTTTGTATTTTGGGGGAGTTTTTATGTTTATATCATTTCAAACTCGATATGTCATGTGGTATTTGCTTTGTCTCATGTGTGTAGGTATAAAGATTGAAGATCAATATGTTGCACACCCTGATGAGAAAAGCTTTGAGATTTGATGATTGTTGAAGATTGAAGAACAAACGATGAAGATTTAAACATTTGTATCTTTCCATCTTTAGGGTTCATGGGAGGGTAGATTTGTATAGGTCATTAGTTGATAATTCGGATTTTTTTTATGTATGTACCGGCATAGACATAGGGGGAGAATTGTAAGGACATTTTTTGTCCATTATCAATTTGTATGTCGTACGCCGTTACACCGTTGAAGAAACTCAAGATCGCATCTACATCAACGGATCCGAATATCAAAGTGTCTTAAACATCATAGCCTCTGCGAGAATGAACTTGGTAAAATTTTGTTTTTATGTTCCTTAAAGTTCATATTTAGTATTGGGAAATTTTTATAAAATGTTTTTTATAAAAATAAGAAGCATGTTTTTTCAAGCAAAATGAGGCATTTATTTTTCTGGGAAAACCGGACCGGTCCGCCTCGCTACCGGACCGATCCGCCCTCTACCCGGACCGATCCGCCTTGCTCGAGGTCCAGTAGACCCCGGATCGAATGCGAACCGATGGAGCCATATTTTAAAAGAACCGATCCGGTAAATCGGACCGATCCGCCTCCTAGCCGGACCGGTCCTCCTGGGATAAACTCGAGCAGTTCCGTCAGATTTTTATCCACCATCTTATATTTCCTATATATATAACTATTCCGATGGTGTATTTCTTTAAGTCTTTGAGAAAACGTTTTTAAGAGTACAAACACAACAAGACTTCAATTTTTGATGTGCCAAACATCTTTTTGATTCACACACAAAAATCCCAATTACTTTTGTGAATCTTTTGGAACCCTAGAACACAAACTTTGTTATTGTTCATCTTTGTGGAGAGATCTTTGCAACCGAGGGCTGCGTGTCATTGCTGAGGGAGTCTCTACAAAGTTTTATGGCTGCGTGTCATTGAGGAGAGCTGCGGTTCTTCCTTCGTTGTTTGGGCTGCGAGTCCTTGGAGGGTACTGCGTGTATTCTCTTGCTGAGTTCAAGACTACGTGTCTTTGTGGGTTGGCTGCGCGTTGATCCATTGCAGATTTCTCTATGTAGTTGTAAGTTGCGGCTTGTATATTCATAGTGAAATAAAGGTTTTACCCGAAAGGGGTTTTTTCCTGTATTCTGTGTCTCAGCATATTTTTGTGTCTCATGCTTTATTTATTTATGGTTTGACACACACACACGTAGATAGACTCGAATTAAATAAGGGTTACTTTGAATCTTGCGAATTTAATTTAATTTAAATCAATTATCACACACCGAACCTATTCGGTTTCTCAAATTGGTATCAGAGCAGGTTACGCTAATTTATCGCGTATTCCTTATTTTTCGCAAAATCGTGTGATATTGGGTTTTTTTTTAAATCAGTTTTGTGAAAATTTGCATTTTTTATGGAGCACTTATATAATCAGATGCCTATTTTTGACGGGTCTAATTATGCCTACTGGAAAGCTCGTATGAAATCGATTTTAAAATCTATTGACGAGCGTGTTTGGTTGCTTTGCGAAAATGGTTGGACTCCTCACACGGTCACTGTTAATAACATCACCACTTTAAAACCCGTGTCTGCCTGGACTGAAGATGATTATAAATTGTCCAATTTTAATTCCCGTGGTCTGAGTGCTATTTCTGGAGCTGTCTCTACTGATGAGTTTCGCCGAATTATGACGTGCACCACGTCTAAAGAGGCTTGGGATGTTTTGAAATTGACACATGAGGGTACGAACGCGGTTAAAGAGTCAAAATTACAAAATTTGGCCACCCAATTTGAGACTATCACCATGTCTGAGTCCGAATGCTTTGATGATTTTTATGCACGATTGTCGGACATTGTTAACACAGGTTTTAATTTGGGTGAAGTGATTGATAACACGCGTGTCGTTAAAAAGATTTTGAGATCTCTCCCAAAACGCTTTATTCCTAAAGTCACTGTTTTGAACTCTTTGGGAAATTTGAAATCACTTAAGTTGGAAGAACTTGTAGGAGATCTTCAAACCTATGAGATTGACATGTTTCCCAAAACCATTAAGGCTAAGGATAAAGGCATTGCTTTAAAGACTCATTTTAAGAAAAAGAAAGAAACAGTTTGTGAGTCCGATTCTGAGGGAGATTTTGATTTTAATGATATGGCCTTGTTTGCGAAAAATTTTAAAAAATTTCTCAACATGAACAAAAATAATTCTTCCAATAAAAAGAATTTTTTTGAGAAAAATAAAAAGAAAGGAAAGGCCAAAGAAAGTGGTGAGAGGGAAAAAGAGAATAAATCCGATGAGGAGTGTGAGGAAGATTTTGAGAACATCACTTGTTTCGAATGTGGGGGTAAGGGACATAAGTCGTTTGAGTGTCCTACGTGTCTTAGAAAGAAAGGAAAGAAAGTAGCTATGCCCGCCACACTTAGTGATAGTAGTGAAGGTGAGGGTGATGATACTAGTGGTGAGAAGTTTGTAGCTTTTTCTAGTCGTGTGAGCACACCCACCTTGTCCCACAATAGTGCACACGAATGTGATAGTGATGGTTTGAGCGCTTCAAGTGACGGAGAAAGTGAGAGTGAAAGTGGAGATGAAAGTGAGCTCCAAAAAGCTTTTAGAGATTTGTACACCGAGACCTTGAAAACAAAGAAGTATAATCATGATTTAGGTCGTCGAGTTTTAGATTTGGAGAAAGAGAAGGAGGTTTTGAGAAAGGAGAAGTGTGATTTGACCGACACGCTGTCTAGTCTGACGACACGTGTATCCCAACTCGAGAGTGATCTCGAACGTGCCAGGATGGTCAAAGTCAAGTTTGAGAACGCACCTAAGAAGGTTGAAAAGGTGGTTCTTAAGGGTAAAGGTGAGAAGTTAGGAATAAGTCATGACGGTGCTTCTGCTTCCCAATTAGCACCCGAGTCGGTTCCCACTTTAGTGACAGTGTCACATGTGTCTCACCCTAACCCACCTAGGCGTCCCATTCCTATTAGGAAAGTGCGTCCTAGAGTTTTTGAAAGAGGTGTTCCTAGGCCTATTTATGTTTGCTCACATTGCAAGAGGAGAGGACACCTTAGGGAATTTTGCTTTAAGTTGGGGTATGTGTCACGTTTTGCTTCTACACGTGTTTCTGGCACACATGCACCCACACATGATACTTTACATGCTCCCGGAGACTACATGAGAGAGTTTGCACATTTAGGTGAGCAAGTTAAGTTTTTAGTCAAAACTTCACAAGAATTGATGGAGGTTTTTCATAAGTTGTCACCACCTTTGGAAAACCCCTCCGCACCTAATGATTGAGGTTTGACTTGTTTACTAGCATAGGGTGACTTTCATGATGTCATTGTTTGCCTATTGCTAGTATGTATCATTTTTGTATATAATTTTGTTTTGAAAAATTTTGAAAAATACAAAAAGATTTTATTTTGACAAAAATTTTGAAAAATCCAAAAAGATTTTTGTTTTTTGTTTGCACCGTTTATGGATGAACACTTTGGATAACCAAGTCACAACATCATTCCATTTTCATGTGACTATTTGATAGTGGTTTGAGACAATAGGTCAATTCATCCATGTGCTTTATAATGTTTGGAGTCATTAAGATGTAATTAAGTGTTACTTCCTACATGTTTGACTCATGTTTCCTTTATTGCACACATGCACGGATTTGTTTGAATATTGTGCTTGTCTTATCACATGTTGGTTGGGTGTTTTCACTTCAATCCTGTCCTTAAAACGAACCAAGCGCGATAAATTTTGATAAGGAAATTGTTCATATAAAAACCGTTTTGTGAGTTTGTGTGCTTTGTTTGATAACGGGGAGGCGCTGCGAAAGGTAATTATCTATCCTTTGCGCAAAAGCCACCGTTAAAAAGGACCTAAAAAATTGAGGAATTTTATTATCCGAGGTCCAAAGAGGTTAAAAGAGCCCGAAAAAATTTAAAGGCAATAAAAAGAAATTCATGCCAATTATGGGCCATTTAGGTTTTTGCACCAATTCTCCAAAGTTTGAGTATTTAGATTACCTCTAAAAGAAAATATATATGAGGGAGTTTGGTTGGAGAATTAAAACGGGTTTGCACGTCCTTGAAATTCTTGAAAATGCGCTATATAGTTTTGGACGTTATTGGTGTGGAAATCATTTGACTTTGATTTGTTGATTTGCATAAGACGATGTCATCTAAATTCAACAAACTTTTACACCTAAGGATACCTTTGATGTTCATTCGTTAGGAGTACACGTATGCATCGTGCACATATGATTGATTGCGTTGATTTACCTATCGAATGTGTTCACACCCATTCATTCCGTTTCCACGACTTGGTTGTTTGAGTCTAAATCCATGGTGTGATTTTTATTTCATATTTGTTCATATTGGTATCCTATCTATGTATGAAAAATTTGAAAAATCAAAAATAGTTTGTGTATTTTTTTTGTATACCGTGACACCCCGATTTCTCTTGTTTGATTCATTCTTCTCATTTGTCTATTTGGGGACATCATAAAAAGGGGGAGAAAGAATTATCATATTAATGGGGGAGTTTGTATTTTGGGGGAGTTTTTATGTTTATATCATTTCAAACTCGATATGTCATGTGGTATTTGCTTTGTCTCATGTGTGTAGGTATAAAGATTGAAGATCAATATGTTGCACACCCTGATGAGAAAAGCTTTGAGATTTGATGATTGTTGAAGATTGAAGAACAAACGATGAAGATTTAAACATTTGTATCTTTCCATCTTTAGGGTTCATGGGAGGGTAGATTTGTATAGGTCATTAGTTGATAATTCGGATTTTTTTTATGTATGTACCGGCATAGACATAGGGGGAGAATTGTAAGGACATTTTTTGTCCATTATCAATTTGTATGTCGTACGCCGTTACACCGTTGAAGAAACTCAAGATCGCATCTACATCAACGGATCCGAATATCAAAGTGTCTTAAACATCATAGCCTCTGCGAGAATGAACTTGGTAAAATTTTGTTTTTATGTTCCTTAAAGTTCATATTTAGTATTGGGAAATTTTTATAAAATGTTTTTTATAAAAATAAGAAGCATGTTTTTTCAAGCAAAATGAGGCATTTATTTTTCTGGGAAAACCGGACCGGTCCGCCTCGCTACCGGACCGATCCGCCCTCTACCCGGACCGATCCGCCTTGCTCGAGGTCCAGTAGACCCCGGATCGAATGCGAACCGATGGAGCCATATTTTAAAAGAACCGATCCGGTAAATCGGACCGATCCGCCTCCTAGCCGGACCGGTCCTCCTGGGATAAACTCGAGCAGTTCCGTCAGATTTTTATCCACCATCTTATATTTCCTATATATATAACTATTCCGATGGTGTATTTCTTTAAGTCTTTGAGAAAACGTTTTTAAGAGTACAAACACAACAAGACTTCAATTTTTGATGTGCCAAACATCTTTTTGATTCACACACAAAAATCCCAATTACTTTTGTGAATCTTTTGGAACCCTAGAACACAAACTTTGTTATTGTTCATCTTTGTGGAGAGATCTTTGCAACCGAGGGCTGCGTGTCATTGCTGAGGGAGTCTCTACAAAGTTTTATGGCTGCGTGTCATTGAGGAGAGCTGCGGTTCTTCCTTCGTTGTTTGGGCTGCGAGTCCTTGGAGGGTACTGCGTGTATTCTCTTGCTGAGTTCAAGACTGCGTGTCTTTGTGGGTTGGCTGCGCGTTGATCCATTGCAGATTTCTCTATGTAGTTGTAAGTTGCGGCTTGTATATTCATAGTGAAATAAAGGTTTTACCCGAAAGGGGTTTTTTCCTGTATTCTGTGTCTCAGCATATTTTTGTGTCTCATGCTTTATTTATTTATGGTTTGACACACACACACGTAGATAGACTCGAATTAAATAAGGGTTACTTTGAATCTTGCGAATTTAATTTAATTTAAATCAATTATCACACACCGAACCTATTCGGTTTCTCAAATTGGTATCAGAGCAGGTTACGCTAATTTATCGCGTATTCCTTATTTTTCGCAAAATCGTGTGATATTGGGTTTTTTTTTAAATCAGTTTTGTGAAAATTTGCATTTTTTATGGAGCACTTATATAATCAGATGCCTATTTTTGACGGGTCTAATTATGCCTACTGGAAAGCTCGTATGAAATCGATTTTAAAATCTATTGACGAGCGTGTTTGGTTGCTTTGCGAAAATGGTTGGACTCCTCACACGGTCACTGTTAATAACATCACCACTTTAAAACCCGTGTCTGCCTGGACTGAAGATGATTATAAATTGTCCAATTTTAATTCCCGTGGTCTGAGTGCTATTTCTGGAGCTGTCTCTACTGATGAGTTTCGCCGAATTATGACGTGCACCACGTCTAAAGAGGCTTGGGATGTTTTGAAATTGACACATGAGGGTACGAACGCGGTTAAAGAGTCAAAATTACAAAATTTGGCCACCCAATTTGAGACTATCACCATGTCTGAGTCCGAATGCTTTGATGATTTTTATGCACGATTGTCGGACATTGTTAACACAGGTTTTAATTTGGGTGAAGTGATTGATAACACGCGTGTCGTTAAAAAGATTTTGAGATCTCTCCCAAAACGCTTTATTCCTAAAGTCACTGTTTTGAACTCTTTGGGAAATTTGAAATCACTTAAGTTGGAAGAACTTGTAGGAGATCTTCAAACCTATGAGATTGACATGTTTCCCAAAACCATTAAGGCTAAGGATAAAGGCATTGCTTTAAAGACTCATTTTAAGAAAAAGAAAGAAACAGTTTGTGAGTCCGATTCTGAGGGAGATTTTGATTTTAATGATATGGCCTTGTTTGCGAAAAATTTTAAAAAATTTCTCAACATGAACAAAAATAATTCTTCCAATAAAAAGAATTTTTTTGAGAAAAATAAAAAGAAAGGAAAGGCCAAAGAAAGTGGTGAGAGGGAAAAAGAGAATAAATCCGATGAGGAGTGTGAGGAAGATTTTGAGAACATCACTTGTTTCGAATGTGGGGGTAAGGGACATAAGTCGTTTGAGTGTCCTACGTGTCTTAGAAAGAAAGGAAAGAAAGTAGCTATGCCCGCCACACTTAGTGATAGTAGTGAAGGTGAGGGTGATGATACTAGTGGTGAGAAGTTTGTAGCTTTTTCTAGTCGTGTGAGCACACCCACCTTGTCCCACAATAGTGCACACGAATGTGATAGTGATGGTTTGAGCGCTTCAAGTGACGGAGAAAGTGAGAGTGAAAGTGGAGATGAAAGTGAGCTCCAAAAAGCTTTTAGAGATTTGTACACCGAGACCTTGAAAACAAAGAAGTATAATCATGATTTAGGTCGTCGAGTTTTAGATTTGGAGAAAGAGAAGGAGGTTTTGAGAAAGGAGAAGTGTGATTTGACCGACACGCTGTCTAGTCTGACGACACGTGTATCCCAACTCGAGAGTGATCTCGAACGTGCCAGGATGGTCAAAGTCAAGTTTGAGAACGCACCTAAGAAGGTTGAAAAGGTGGTTCTTAAGGGTAAAGGTGAGAAGTTAGGAATAAGTCATGACGGTGCTTCTGCTTCCCAATTAGCACCCGAGTCGGTTCCCACTTTAGTGACAGTGTCACATGTGTCTCACCCTAACCCACCTAGGCGTCCCATTCCTATTAGGAAAGTGCGTCCTAGAGTTTTTGAAAGAGGTGTTCCTAGGCCTATTTATGTTTGCTCACATTGCAAGAGGAGAGGACACCTTAGGGAATTTTGCTTTAAGTTGGGGTATGTGTCACGTTTTGCTTCTACACGTGTTTCTGGCACACATGCACCCACACATGATACTTTACATGCTCCCGGAGACTACATGAGAGAGTTTGCACATTTAGGTGAGCAAGTTAAGTTTTTAGTCAAAACTTCACAAGAATTGATGGAGGTTTTTCATAAGTTGTCACCACCTTTGGAAAACCCCTCCGCACCTAATGATTGAGGTTTGACTTGTTTACTAGCATAGGGTGACTTTCATGATGTCATTGTTTGCCTATTGCTAGTATGTATCATTTTTGTATATAATTTTGTTTTGAAAAATTTTGAAAAATACAAAAAGATTTTATTTTGACAAAAATTTTGAAAAATCCAAAAAGATTTTTGTTTTTTGTTTGCACCGTTTATGGATGAACACTTTGGATAACCAAGTCACAACATCATTCCATTTTCATGTGACTATTTGATAGTGGTTTGAGACAATAGGTCAATTCATCCATGTGCTTTATAATGTTTGGAGTCATTAAGATGTAATTAAGTGTTACTTCCTACATGTTTGACTCATGTTTCCTTTATTGCACACATGCACGGATTTGTTTGAATATTGTGCTTGTCTTATCACATGTTGGTTGGGTGTTTTCACTTCAATCCTGTCCTTAAAACGAACCAAGCGCGATAAATTTTGATAAGGAAATTGTTCATATAAAAACCGTTTTGTGAGTTTGTGTGCTTTGTTTGATAACGGGGAGGCGCTGCGAAAGGTAATTATCTATCCTTTGCGCAAAAGCCACCGTTAAAAAGGACCTAAAAAATTGAGGAATTTTATTATCCGAGGTCCAAAGAGGTTAAAAGAGCCCGAAAAAATTTAAAGGCAATAAAAAGAAATTCATGCCAATTATGGGCCATTTAGGTTTTTGCACCAATTCTCCAAAGTTTGAGTATTTAGATTACCTCTAAAAGAAAATATATATGAGGGAGTTTGGTTGGAGAATTAAAACGGGTTTGCACGTCCTTGAAATTCTTGAAAATGCGCTATATAGTTTTGGACGTTATTGGTGTGGAAATCATTTGACTTTGATTTGTTGATTTGCATAAGACGATGTCATCTAAATTCAACAAACTTTTACACCTAAGGATACCTTTGATGTTCATTCGTTAGGAGTACACGTATGCATCGTGCACATATGATTGATTGCGTTGATTTACCTATCGAATGTGTTCACACCCATTCATTCCGTTTCCACGACTTGGTTGTTTGAGTCTAAATCCATGGTGTGATTTTTATTTCATATTTGTTCATATTGGTATCCTATCTATGTATGAAAAATTTGAAAAATCAAAAATAGTTTGTGTATTTTTTTTGTATACCGTGACACCCCGATTTCTCTTGTTTGATTCATTCTTCTCATTTGTCTATTTGGGGACATCATAAAAAGGGGGAGAAAGAATTATCATATTAATGGGGGAGTTTGTATTTTGGGGGAGTTTTTATGTTTATATCATTTCAAACTCGATATGTCATGTGGTATTTGCTTTGTCTCATGTGTGTAGGTATAAAGATTGAAGATCAATATGTTGCACACCCTGATGAGAAAAGCTTTGAGATTTGATGATTGTTGAAGATTGAAGAACAAACGATGAAGATTTAAACATTTGTATCTTTCCATCTTTAGGGTTCATGGGAGGGTAGATTTGTATAGGTCATTAGTTGATAATTCGGATTTTTTTTATGTATGTACCGGCATAGACATAGGGGGAGAATTGTAAGGACATTTTTTGTCCATTATCAATTTGTATGTCGTACGCCGTTACACCGTTGAAGAAACTCAAGATCGCATCTACATCAACGGATCCGAATATCAAAGTGTCTTAAACATCATAGCCTCTGCGAGAATGAACTTGGTAAAATTTTGTTTTTATGTTCCTTAAAGTTCATATTTAGTATTGGGAAATTTTTATAAAATGTTTTTTATAAAAATAAGAAGCATGTTTTTTCAAGCAAAATGAGGCATTTATTTTTCTGGGAAAACCGGACCGGTCCGCCTCGCTACCGGACCGATCCGCCCTCTACCCGGACCGATCCGCCTTGCTCGAGGTCCAGTAGACCCCGGATCGAATGCGAACCGATGGAGCCATATTTTAAAAGAACCGATCCGGTAAATCGGACCGATCCGCCTCCTAGCCGGACCGGTCCTCCTGGGATAAACTCGAGCAGTTCCGTCAGATTTTTATCCACCATCTTATATTTCCTATATATATAACTATTCCGATGGTGTATTTCTTTAAGTCTTTGAGAAAACGTTTTTAAGAGTACAAACACAACAAGACTTCAATTTTTGATGTGCCAAACATCTTTTTGATTCACACACAAAAATCCCAATTACTTTTGTGAATCTTTTGGAACCCTAGAACACAAACTTTGTTATTGTTCATCTTTGTGGAGAGATCTTTGCAACCGAGGGCTGCGTGTCATTGCTGAGGGAGTCTCTACAAAGTTTTATGGCTGCGTGTCATTGAGGAGAGCTGCGGTTCTTCCTTCGTTGTTTGGGCTGCGAGTCCTTGGAGGGTACTGCGTGTATTCTCTTGCTGAGTTCAAGACTGCGTGTCTTTGTGGGTTGGCTGCGCGTTGATCCATTGCAGATTTCTCTATGTAGTTGTAAGTTGCGGCTTGTATATTCATAGTGAAATAAAGGTTTTACCCGAAAGGGGTTTTTTCCTGTATTCTGTGTCTCAGCATATTTTTGTGTCTCATGCTTTATTTATTTATGGTTTGACACACACACACGTAGATAGACTCGAATTAAATAAGGGTTACTTTGAATCTTGCGAATTTAATTTAATTTAAATCAATTATCACACACCGAACCTATTCGGTTTCTCAAATTGGTATCAGAGCAGGTTACGCTAATTTATCGCGTATTCCTTATTTTTTGCAAAATCGTGTGATATTGGTTTTTTTTTAAATCAGTTTTGTGAAAATTTGCATTTTTTATGGAGCACTTATATAATCAGATGCCTATTTTTGACGGGTCTAATTATGCCTACTGGAAAGCTCGTATGAAATCGATTTTAAAATCTATTGACGAGCGTGTTTGGTTGCTTTGCGAAAATGGTTGGACTCCTCCCACGGTCACTGTTAATAACATCACCACTTTAAAACCCGTGTCTGCCTGGACTGAAGATGATTATAAATTGTCCAATTTTAATTCCCGTGGTCTGAGTGCTATTTCTGGAGCTGTCTCTACTGATGAGTTTCGCTGAATTATGACGTGCACCACGTCTAAAGAGGCTTGGGATGTTTTGAAATTGACACATGAGGGTACGAACGCGGTTAAAGAGTCAAAATTACAAAATTTGGCCACCCAATTTGAGACTATCATCATGTCTGAGTCCGAATGCTTTGATGATTTTTATGCACGATTGTCGGACATTGTTAACACAGGTTTTAATTTGGGTGAAGTGATTGATAACACGCGTGTCGTTAAAAAGATTTTGAGATCTCTCCCAAAACGCTTTATTCCTAAAGTCACTGTTTTGAACTCTTTGGGAAATTTGAAATCACTTAAGTTGGAAGAACTTGTAGGAGATCTTCAAACCTATGAGATTGACATGTTTCCCAAAACCATTAAGGCTAAGGATAAAGGCATTGCTTTAAAGACTCATTTTAAGAAAAAGAAAGAAACAGTTTGTGAGTCCGATTCTGAGGGAGATTTTGATTTTAATGATATGGCCTTGTTTGCGAAAAATTTTAAAAAATTTCTCAACATGAACAAAAATAATTCTTCCAATAAAAAGAATTTTTTTGAGAAAAATAAAAAGAAAGGAAAGGCCAAAGAAAGTGGTGAGAGGGAAAAAGAGAATAAATCCGATGAGGAGTGTGAGGAAGATTTTGAGAACATCACTTGTTTCGAATGTGGGGGTAAGGGACATAAGTCGTTTGAGTGTCCTACGTGTCTTAGAAAGAAAGGAAAGAAAGTAGCTATGCCCGCCACACTTAGTGATAGTAGTGAAGGTGAGGGTGATGATACTAGTGGTGAGAAGTTTGTAGCTTTTTCTAGTCGTGTGAGCACACCCACCTTGTCCCACAATAGTGCACACGAATGTGATAGTGATGGTTTGAGCGCTTCAAGTGACGGAGAAAGTGAGAGTGAAAGTGGAGATGAAAGTGAGCTCCAAAAAGCTTTTAGAGATTTGTACACCGAGACCTTGAAAACAAAGAAGTATAATCATGATTTAGGTCGTCGAGTTTTAGATTTGGAGAAAGAGAAGGAGGTTTTGAGAAAGGAGAAGTGTGATTTGACCGACACGCTGTCTAGTCTGACGACACGTGTATCCCAACTCGAGAGTGATCTCGAACGTGCCAGGATGGTCAAAGTCAAGTTTGAGAACGCACCTAAGAAGGTTGAAAAGGTGGTTCTTAAGGGTAAAGGTGAGAAGTTAGGAATAAGTCATGACGGTGCTTCTGCTTCCCAATTAGCACCCGAGCCGGTTCCCACTTTAGTGACAGTGTCACATGTGTCTCACCCTAACCCACCTAGGCGTCCCATTCCTATTAGGAAAGTGTGTCCTAGAGTTTTTGAAAGAGGTGTTCCTAGGCCTATTTATGTTTGCTCACATTGCAAGAGGAGAGGACACCTTAGGGAATTTTGCTTTAAGTTGGGGTATGTGTCACGTTTTGCTTCTACACGTGTTTCTGGCACACATGCACCCACACATGATACTTTACATGCTCCCGGAGACTACATGAGAGAGTTTGCACATTTAGGTGAGCAAGTTAAGTTTTTAGTCAAAACTTCACAAGAATTGATGGAGGTTTTTCATAAGTTGTCACCACCTTTGGAAAACCCCTCCGCACCTAATGATTGAGGTTTGACTTGTTTACTAGCATAGGGTGACTTTCATGATGTCATTGTTTGCCTATTGCTAGTATGTATCATTTTTGTATATAATTTTGTTTTGAAAAATTTTGAAAAATACAAAAAGATTTTATTTTGACAAAAATTTTGAAAAATCCAAAAAGATTTTTGTTTTTTGTTTGCACCGTTTATGGATGAACACTTTGGATAACCAAGTCACAACATAATTCCATTTTCATGTGACTATTTGATAGTGGTTTGAGACAATAGGTCAATTCATCCATGTGCTTTATAATGTTTGGAGTCATTAAGATGTAATTAAGTGTTACTTCCTACATGTTTGACTCATGTTTCCTTTATTGCACACATGCACGGATTTGTTTGAATATTGTGCTTGTCTTATCACATGTTGGTTGGGTGTTTTCACTTCAATCCTGTCCTTAAAACGAACCAAGCGCGATAAATTTTGATAAGGAAATTGTTCATATAAAAACCGTTTTGTGAGTTTGTGTGCTTTGTTTGATAACGGGGAGGCGCTGCGAAAGGTAATTATCTATCCTTTGCGCAAAAGCCACCGTTAAAAAGGACCTAAAAAATTGAGGAATTTTATTATCCGAGGTCCAAAGAGGTTAAAAGAGCCCGAAAAAATTTAAAGGCAATAAAAAGAAATTCATGCCAATTATGGGCCATTTAGGTTTTTGCACCAATTCTCCAAAGTTTGAGTATTTAGATTACCTCTAAAAGAAAATATATATGAGGGAGTTTGGTTGGAGAATTAAAACGGGTTTGCACGTCCTTGAAATTCTTGAAAATGCGCTATATAGTTTTGGACGTTATTGGTGTGGAAATCATTTGACTTTGATTTGTTGATTTGCATAAGACGATGTCATCTAAATTCAACAAACTTTTACACCTAAGGATACCTTTGATGTTCATTCGTTAGGAGTACACGTATGCATCGTGCACATATGATTGATTGCGTTGATTTACCTATCGAATGTGTTCACACCCATTCATTCCGTTTCCACGACTTGGTTGTTTGAGTCTAAATCCATGGTGTGATTTTTATTTCATATTTGTTCATATTGGTATCCTATCTATGTATGAAAAATTTGAAAAATCAAAAATAGTTTGTGTATTTTTTTTGTATACCGTGACACCCCGATTTCTCTTGTTTGATTCATTCTTCTCATTTGTCTATTTGGGGACATCATAAAAAGGGGGAGAAAGAATTATCATATTAATGGGGGAGTTTGTATTTTGGGGGAGTTTTTATGTTTATATCATTTCAAACTCGATATGTCATGTGGTATTTGCTTTGTCTCATGTGTGTAGGTATAAAGATTGAAGATCAATATGTTGCACACCCTGATGAGAAAAGCTTTGAGATTTGATGATTGTTGAAGATTGAAGAACAAACGATGAAGATTTAAACATTTGTATCTTTCCATATTTAGGGTTCATGGGAGGGTAGATTTGTATAGGTCATTAGTTGATAATTCGGATTTTTTTTATGTATGTACCGGCATAGACATAGGGGGAGATTTGTAAGGACATTTTTTGTCCATTATCAATTTGTATGTCGTACGCCGTTACACCGTTGAAGAAACTCAAGATCGCATCTACATCAACGGATCCGAATATCAAAGTGTCTTAAACATCATAGCCTCTGCGAGAATGAACTTGGTAAAATTTTGTTTTTATGTTCCTTAAAGTTCATATTTAGTATTGGGAAATTTTTATAAAATGTTTTTTATAAAAATAAGAAGCAAGTTTTTTCAAGCAAAATGAGGCATTTATTTTTCTGGGAAAACCGGACCGGTCCGCCTCGCTACCGGACCGATCCGCCCTCTACCCGGACCGATCCGCCTTGCTCGAGGTCCAGTAGACCCCGGATCGAATGCGAACCGATGGAGCCATATTTTAAAAGAACCGATCCGGTAAATCGGACCGATCCGCCTCCTAGCCGGACCGGTCCTCCTGGAATAAACTCGAGCAGTTCCGTCAGATTTTTATCCACCATCTTATATTTCCTATATATATAACTATTCCGATGGTGTATTTCTTTAAGTCTTTGAGAAAACGTTTTTAAGAGTACAAACACAACAAGACTTCAATTTTTGATGTGCCAAACATCTTTTTGATTCACACACAAAAATCCCAATTACTTTTGTGAATCTTTTGGAACCCTAGAACACAAACTTTGTTATTGTTCATCTTTGTGGAGAGATCTTTGCAACCGAGGGCTGCGTGTCATTGCTGAGGGAGTCTCTACAAAGTTTTATGGCTGCGTGTCATTGAGGAGAGCTGCGGTTCTTCCTTCGTTGTTTGGGCTGCGATTCCTTGGAGGGTGCTGCGTGTATTCTCTTGCTGAGTTCAAGACTGCGTGTCTTTGTGGGTTGGCTGCGCGTTGATCCATTGCAGATTTCTCTATGTAGTTGTAAGTTGCGGCTTGTATATTCATAGTGAAATAAAGGTTTTACCCGAAAGGGGTTTTTTCCTGTATTCTGTGTCTCAGCATATTTTTGTGTCTCATGCTTTATATATTTATGGTTTGACACACACACACGTAGATAGACTCGAATTAAATAAGGGTTACTTTGAATCTTGCGAATTTAATTTAATTTAAATCAATTATCACACACCGAACCTATTCGGTTTCTCAAATTGGTATCAGAGCAGGTTACGCTAATTTATCGCGTATTCCTTATTTTTTGCAAAATCGTGGGATATTGGTTTTTTTTTAAATCAGTTTTGTGAAAATTTGCATTTTTTATGGAGCACTTATATAATCAGATGCCTATTTTTGACGGGTCTAATTATGCCTACTGGAAAGCTCGTATGAAATCGATTTTAAAATCTATTGACGAGCGTGTTTGGTTGCTTTGCGAAAATGGTTGGACTCCTCCCACGGTCACTGTTAATAACATCACCACTTTAAAACCCGTGTCTGCCTGGACTGAAGATGATTATAAATTGTCCAATTTTAATTCCCGTGGTCTTACTAATGAGTTTCTCCGAATTATGACGTGCACCACGTCTAAAGAGGCTTGGGATGTTTTGAAATTGACACATGAGGGTACGAACGCGGTTAAAGAGTCAAAATTACAAAATTTGGCCACCCAATTTGAGACTATCACCATGTCTGAGTCCGAATGCTTTGATGATTTTTATGCACGATTGTCGGACATTGTTAACACATGTTTTAATTTGGGTGAAGTGATTGATAACACGCGTGTCGTTAAAAAGATTTTGAGATCTCTCCCAAAACGCTTTATTCCTAAAGTCACTGTTTTGAACTCTTTGGGAAATTTGAAATCACTTAAGTTGGAAGAACTTGTAGGAGATCTTCAAACCTATGAGATTGACATGTTTCCCAAAACCATTAAGGCTAAGGATAAAGGCATTGCTTTAAAGACTCATTTTAAGAAAAAGAAAGAAACAGTTTGTGAGTCCGATTCTGAGGGAGATTTTGATTTTAATGATATGGCCTTGTTTGCGAAAAATTTTAAAAAATTTCTCAACATGAACAAAAATAATTCTTCCTATAAAAAGAATTTTTTTGAGAAAAATAAAAAGAAAGGAAAGGCCAAAGAAAGTGGTGAGAGGGAAAAAGAGAATAAATCCGATGAGGAGTGTGAGGAAGATTTTGAGAACATCACTTGTTTCGAATGTGGGGGTAAGGGACATAAGTCGTTTGAGTGTCCTACGTGGCTTAGAAAGAAAGGAAAGAAAGTAGCTATGCCCGCCACACTTAGTGATAGTAGTGAAGGTGAGGGTGATGATACTAGTGGTGAGAAGTTTGTAGCTTTTTCTAGTTGTGTGAGCACACCCACCTTGTCCCACAATAGTGCACACGAATGTGATAGTGATGGTTTGAGCGCTTCAAGTGACGGAGAAAGTGAGAGTGAAAGTGGAGATGAAAGTGAGCTCCAAAAAGCTTTTAGAAATTTGTACACCGAGACCTTGAAAACAAAGAAGTATAATCATGATTTAGGTCGTCGAGTTTTAGATTTGGAGAAAGAGAAGGAGGTTTTGAGAAAGGAGAAGTGTGATTTGACCGACACGCTGTCTAGTCTGACGACACGTGTATCCCAACTCGAGAGTGATCTCGAACGTGCCAGGATGGTCAAAGTCAAGTTTGAGAACGCACCTAAGAAGGTTGAAAAGGTGGTTCTTAAGGGTAAAGGTGAGAAGTTAGGAATAAGTCATGACGGTGCTTCTGCTTCCCAATTAGCACCCGAGCCGGTTCCCACTTTAGTGACAGTGTCACATGTGTCTCACCCTAACCCACCTAGGCGTCCCATTCCTATTAGGAAAGTGCGTCCTAGAGTTTTTGAAAGAGGTGTTCCTAGGCCTATTTATGTTTGCTCACATTGCAAGAGGAGAGGACACCTTAGGGAATTTTGCTTTAAGTTGGGGTATGTGTCACGTTTTTCTTCTACACGTGTTTTTGGCCCACACATGATACTTTACATGCTCCCGGAGACTACATGATAGAGTTTGCACATTTAGGTGAGCAAGTTAAGTTTTTAGTCAAAACTTCACAAGAATTGATGGAGGTTTTTCATAAGTTGTCACCACCTTTGGAAAACCCCTCTGCACCTAATGATTGAGGTTTGACTTGTTTACTAGCATAGGGTGACTTTCATGATGTCATTGTTTGCCTATTGCTAGTATGTATCATTTTTGTATATAATTTTGTTTTGAAAAATACAAAAAGATTTTATTTTGACAAAAATTTTGAAAAATCCAAAAAGATTTTTGTTTTTTGTTTGCACCGTTTATGGATGAACACTTTGGATAACCAAGTCACAACATCATTCCATTTTCATGTGACTATTTGATAGTGGTTTGAGACAATAGGTCAATTCATCCATGTGCTTTATAATGTTTGGTGTCATTAAGATGTAATTAAGTGTTACTTCCTACATGTTTGACTCATGTTTCCTTTATTGCACACATGCACGGATTTGTTTGAATATTGTGCTTGTCTTATCACATGTTGGTTGGGTGTTTTCACTTCAATCCTGTCCTTAAAACGAACCAAGCGCGATAAATTTTGATAAGGAAATTGTTCATATAAAAACCGTTTTGTGAGTTTGTGTGCTTTGTTTGATAACGGGGAGGGGCTGCGAAAGGTAATTATCTATCCTTTGCGCAAAAGCCACCGTTAAAAAGGACCTAAAAAATTGAGGAATTTTATTATCCGAGGTCCAAAGAGGTTAAAAGAGCCCGAAAAAATTTAAAGGCAATAAAAAGAAATTCATGCCAATTATGGGCCATTTAGGTTTTTGCACCAATTCTCCAAAGTTTGAGTATTTAGATTACCTCTAAAAGAAAATATATATGAGGGAGTTTGGTTGGAGAATTAAAATGGGTTTGCACGTCCTTGAAATTCTTGAAAATGCGCTATATAGTTTTGGACGTTATTGGTGTGGAAATCATTTGACTTTGATTTGTTGATTTGCATAAGACGATGTCATCTAAATTCAACAAACTTTTACACCTAAGGATACCTTTGATGTTCATTCGTTAGGAGTACACGTATGCATCGTGCACATATGATTGATTGCGTTGATTTACCTATCGAATGTGTTCACACCCATTCATTCCGTTTCCACGACTTGGTTGTTTGAGTCTAAATCCATGGTGTGATTTTTATTTCATATTTGTTCATATTGGTATCCTATCTATGTATGAAAAATTTGAAAAATCAAAAATAGTTTGTGTATTTTTTTTGTATACCGTGACACCCCGATTTCTCTTGTTTGATTCATTCTTCTCATTTGTCTATTTGGGGACATCATAAAAAGGGGGAGAAAGAATTATCATATTAATGGGGGAGTTTGTATTTTGGGGGAGTTTTTATGTTTATATCATTTCAAACTCGATATGTCATGTGGTATTTGCTTTGTCTCATGTGTGTAGGTATAAAGATTGAAGATCAATATGTTGCACACCCTGATGAGAAAAGCTTTGAGATTTGATGATTGTTGAAGATTGAAGAACAAACGATGAAGATTTAAACATTTGTATCTTTCCATCTTTAGGGTTCATGGGAGGGTAGATTTGTATAGGTCATTAGTTGATAATTCAGATTTTTTTTATGTATGTACCGGCATAGACATAGGGGGAGATTTGTAAGGACATTTTTTGTCCATTATCAATTTGTATGTCGTATGCCGTTACACTGTTGAAGAAACTCAAGATCGCATCTACGTCAACGGATCCGAATATCAAAGTGTCTTAAACATCATAGCCTCTGCGATAATGAACTTGGTAAAATTTTGTTTTTATGTTCCTTAAAGTTCATATTTAGTATTGGGAAATTTTTATAAAATGTTTTTTATAAAAATAAGAAGCAAGTTTTTTCAGGCAAAATGAGGCATTTATTTTTCTGGGAAAACCGGACCGGTCCGCCTCGCTACCGGACCGATCCGCCTTGCTCGAGGTCCAGTAGACCCCGGATCGAATGCGAACCGATGGAGCCATATTTTAAAAGAACCGATCCGGTAAATCGGACCGATCCGCCTCCTAGCCGGACCGGTCCTCCTGGAATAAACTCGAACAGTTCCGTCAGATTTTTATCCACCATCTTATATTTCCTATATATATAACTATTCCGATGGTGTATTTCTTTAAGTCTTTGAGAAAACGTTTTTAAGAGTACAAACACAACAAGTCTTCAATTTTTGATGTGCCAAACATCTTTTTGATTCACACACAAAAATCCCAATTACTTTTGTGAATCTTTTGGAACCCTAGAACACAAACTTTGTTATTGTTCATCTTTGTGGAGAGATCTTTGCAACCGAGGGTTGCGTGTCATTGCTGAGGGAGTCTCTACAAAGTTTTATGGCTGCGTGTCATTGAGGAGAGCTGCGGTTCTTCCTTCGTTGTTTGGGCTGCGAGTCCTTGGAGGGTACTGCGTGTATTCTCTTGCTGAGTTCAAGACTGCGTGTCTTTGTGGGTTGGCTGCGCGTTGATCCATTGCAGATTTCTCTATGTAGTTGTAAGTTGCGGCTTGTATATTCATAGTGAAATAAAGGTTTTGCCCGAAAGGGGTTTTTTCCTGTATTCTGTGTCTCATCATATTTTTGTATCTCATGCTTTATTTATTTATGGTTTGACACACACACACGTAGTTGTTTGTTTATGGGCTGTTTCTAAATAGACTCGAATTAAATAAGGGTTACTTTGAATCTTGCGAATTTAATTTAATTTAAATCAATTATCACACACCGAACCTATTCGGTTTCTCAAATATAAAGCAACTATACTGATAAAACCTCGATACCGCATAAGGTATTTAAGACTAGAATATTTTCCACCAAAACCTCTTGCAATTTTCAGACTCCCTGGAGAAAATATTTACATAAATAATCCCCATTATTCCGAATTTCAGTACGATAGTGACGGGAGAAGTCGGAGAAGTAGTAGCCCTGAAGCTTCTCTTAGAATCCCAGATTAATTTAGATGTTAAAAACAAGCTTAAGAATCTAGAAATTATTGAGGTAGAAATTTCAATTCCAAAAACTTTAGAACAAGTCAAAAAGTATAAGCGGTCCCAAGACTTTTTGGACGGTAGCAAAACCCGTCATTTAGACCCTCTAAATAGACCCGTCGGAGATCCTGACTATATATATATATATACATGTCTATCAAAACACCTATTATCAATAATTCTAATTGTTGTCCATAGAGACTTTATTATTTGTTGTTTATCTTTTGATATTAACTACACATGACGTGTTTGATGAATTAAGTCATCAACAAATGTGTGAAAAAATGATGAAAAGTGAATAGTATAAACAACAATTATGGTAGCTTATATGTAGGGGTGTTTGCGGTACGGTAAAAACTCGTATCGTACTATTTTGTACCAAAATTAGTGATAATGGTTTACATTTTTTACTTACCGAAATCGCAACTACCGAACTTTTGTGATTTGTTTTGATTTTAACATTTTAAAAATTGATTTACCAACTATACTGTACCAAAATGAAATACCAAAATTAATGTCTCAAAAATACGAAAATTATATTATCAAACTTACCAAATAGAAAGTACCAAATTAAATCAAACAAGAATACCCAATGGCTAAAGCCAAATGCAACCATACTTATTTTATAGGTTATTTGTTTTTCTTTAAGGGGTTAACATTTTAGTAAACCTTAGATCAATACAAGATTTTACAGCCCTTGGATCATTCACAACACAACTCATAATAAGGACAGGATTAATGATTCATATTCAACACCACAACTTACGGCTCTCTCTCTCATATCACAAAACAACACCCTTTCCTCTCTCCTCCCTCACAAAACTAGTTTGATATTTATTTGAGTTATTTGGATAGTATAACTTGAAGTATAATTTGTGATGTTTATTTTGGAGTTTAATATTTATAAATAGTTATGGAGACGACACAATTATGTAGATTTGTAAAAAGTGCGCGATGTCGTGTGATACCGATTCGAACAAATTAGCAAATTTCTAATTTAAACCCTTATTTAATCAAGTGTCAATTTTAATCCAAAATAATTAAGTACAATTTTATTTCAGTCCTAAACAGACATCTAAGTGTAGTGGATCATGCCAACACAAATAAAATTACTGTAAAAACCCCTTTCGGGCAAAATCATTATTTCACTATAATAGTTATAA
The DNA here is from genome assembly GCA_949130495.1 of Sambucus nigra. Lineage (NCBI taxonomy): Eukaryota > Viridiplantae > Streptophyta > Magnoliopsida > Dipsacales > Adoxaceae > Sambucus > Sambucus nigra. Next base: position 164,533,608 of record OX422207.1, read on the forward strand.
TGATTATAATGAAATCTACAAAGAATTTATCGCAGCAAACTCTCAAGAACCTCAGTCCTGAATCAGCAATGAATCAATCGCAGAAGATTTGCAAAGACGCACAGTCTTGAATCTGCCCAGGAATACCCGCAAGCACTCCCTTTGACACGCAGTCAATGTCAATCCAGTACCTCCCTCAAGTGGCACCTAGATCAGCAGTAAAGATCTTCTTTATAAGAGAAACTTCAACAAGATGTGTTCTTGGGTTCCAAAATAACTCACATAAACTATTGGGATGATTTGTGAATTGAAAATAAGGATTAAAACCTTAAAGGTGAGAAGACAAACGTTTCTACAGTAGTAGTTTCGTAAAACAGTAATCTCAGGTTTTTTAATCAAAAACGAAGTTGGACAAACAATTTTTTAGAAAATCTAAGGCGGCAGCTCGCTCGAACGGAATGGATCATTGCTCGAACGAGAAGCGATGTCGTATGAACGACTTCGCACGACAAGGGATGTCGCTTGAACGATCCTGATGTCGCTCGAACAAAGAAAAAAAATTATTTTTTTGTTTCATCAGAAAACAATCCGCCCCAACACTTAGAAAAAATATTTTGACAAAAAACTCTGCTTCAACACTTAGAAAAAATTTCAGAACGGTTATCCCAATATTCTAAGTGAAATGTTAAGGTACTTAAAACACAACCTTACTAATGTCAAACCTGCGGAGGCTTGAATGTTGAAGAAAACTTAAAATTCGAATCTGTCTTGTTGCATATGTGTTCTTGAACATTCTTCGACGATTGTAGCGGTATACGACATACTCAATTGATAACGGACAATAACAATAATGTCCTTACAAATCTCCCCCTATGTCTATGTCGGTACAAAATAAGAACATACGAATTATCAAACAAAATGCCTATACAAATCTAATACCCTCCCATGAACCCAAAACTGAAAAGGTACTAAACATGTAGGACTCAAATTTTTCTTCAAAATCTTCAACATCAAATCTTCAAGCTTTTCGCATTAGGGTGTGCAAAATAATGATCTTCAATTTTTGTAACCTACACCTATGAGATAAAGAAAATACCTTCGTGACGTATCCATTTTGAAACGATATAAGAATAAATCAATCAATAATCAAATCTCCCCCATAATGCAAACTCCCCCATAAAATCTTAATTCGTTCTCCCCCTTTTTATTTGTCCGAAATAGACAAGGAAAAAAATTAACAAAATAAACATGGAGTTGTCACGACAAAATATGCATAGCAAATAAGGATCAAAATATGCTCATACAAAGGAATCCTCAAAGGCATCCACAAACTATTTTTTAATTTTTCATTTTTTTCATACAAAAATGCAAAAATAATTTTTACAAAAATCACTCCATGAACTTACACTAAGACAACCAAAATATGGAAACGGAATGAATGGGTGTGAACATATTCAATAGGTAATAAAACTCAATCGATCATATGTGCATGATGCATAAGTGTACTCCTATCGAATGAACATAAAAAAAATCCTTAAGTGTAAAATTTTTGAATTTTGATGATATTGACTAAATCAAATCAACAAATCAAAGCCTAAGTGATTTTCACACCAATAACGTCCAAAACTATTTAGTGCCGTTTCGAGAATTTTTCAAAAGACGTGCAAACCCATTGATACTTATCCATCCAAAACTCCCTCATAAATAATAATCTTTTTATTTTTCTAATGATGTTCTAAATTCTCAACTTAGAGAAAATCTATTAGCCCAAATTTTGGCATATTTCATCTTTTTATTGCCTTAATTTTTTGTGTGGGCCCTTTTCAAAGGGTGGCTTTCACGACGTGGTTATTATTCACTCGCAACCCTTTCCCGTGCACAATGATCATTTTTTATTCTAAACAAATTCCTCACAGGAAATGGATCTTACATGCACTACTTTTATTACCCTCGCATTATTGCACTTGGTTCATTTTAATGACAAGATTGAGATAAAAACACTCGACCAACATGTGATAGACAAGTACAATAATCAAACAAATTAATGCATGTATGTAACAAAGGAAATAATGAGTCAAACATGTAAGTAGTATCAACTAATAACATCTCAATGACTCCAAACATTGTAAAGCACATGGATGACATGACATATTGTGTCAAAACACTATCAAATAGTCACATGGATATGGAATGAAATTTTCACTCGGTCATCCAAACTGTCCATTCATATACGGTGAAAAACAAACTACAAAAATCTTTTTGTCTTTTTCCAAAAAAAATCTCAAAAAAATAGAAAATCATTTTGTATTTTTCAAAAATATATCAAAAAGGAAAACATAACTACAAAAAGGGTACACACTAGCAATTGGCAAAAATAACATCAGGAAAATCATCGTATGCTAGCATACAAATCTAAACCTTGAGTGCGGTGGATTTTTCCAAAGGTGGTGACATCCTATGAAAAACATCCATCAAGTCATGTGAAGTCTTGATTAAAAACTTTACTGGCTCCCTAAGATGTGCAAACTCTCTCGTGTAATCATCTGGAGCATCATGTGTGGGTGCGTGTGGGTGAACACGTGCAGTAGCAAGACGTGACACATAACCCAACTTAAAACAAAACTCCCTAAGGTGTCCTCTCTTCTTGAAATGGGAACAAACATACACTGGCCTAGGAACACCTCTCACAAAATGTCTGTGGCGCATTCTCCTATCAGGTATAGGACGCCTAGGTAGGTGAGGTTGAGAGCCATGTGAATCTATCACTAAAGCGGGAACCGGCTCGGGTGCAACAAAGGAAGTGGATGCACCGTCATGACCTTTTCCTAAACTCTCACCACTACCCAAAACGGGATTGAGAACCATATTTCCAACCTTCTTAGATGTGTTCTCTAAAGGGACTTTGTCCTCCCGGGCACATTCTAGATCACTCTTGAGGTGGGATACACGTGTCGTTAGACTAGAGACCGTGTTGGTCAAATCACTCTTTTTCCAATCTAAAGCAATTAACTGTTCACTCAAAGAAACCTTCACCTTCTCGAGTTAACTTTCTTTTGCCTCAAACACCCTCAAACTTTATAAGTCTCTCTAAATATCTAACCCTAAGGCCTAACTCCTTATTCAATTTCTTAGTCTTTAAGGTCTCGTCATATAAATCTCTAAATGCAATCTGGAGCTCACTATCACCCTCACTAGCGCACTCACTCTCTCCATTGCTAAAAACACTCAAATCTTCCTCGGGGGGTCTCACGTGCACAAGTGTCCACATCATCATGGGACAAACTAGGTGTGCTCACGTGGCCATCTAAAAATGCAACAAACTTTCCATGTGAAGACTCAACCTAGGAATCTTTCACCTCTTCCTCACTATCGTTAAGAAATGCTGGCATGGCAATTTTCTTTCCCTTTGTCCTTAGCCTAGTGGGACACTCAAAATATTTATGCCCCTACCCTCACACTAAAAACACTTATCTTCTTCCTTTTCCTCACTTCTTTCTCACCGATCTCTTTGGCCTCATTTTTATTTTTCTCAAAAAATCTTTTATTGGAAGAATTTTGTTTTGAATACTTGAGAAACTTTTTAAAAAATGTAGCAAGCATGGCCATATCAAAATCAACCTCAACGTCAGAGTCGGACTCACAAACTTTCACTTTCTTTTTCTTCTCTCTCGTGGACACTTCCTCTCCCTTCCTAGACTGGGCTCTAAGTGCTATCCCTTTATCCTTAGGCTTGACAGTGTCAGGAAACATGTCAATTTTATATGTCTAGAGGTCTCCTACCGGCTCTTCTAATTTTAAATTACCCAAATTACCTAAGGTATTTAAAATAGTTACTTTGGGGAAAAAATGTTTAGGCGACAATCTTAAAATCTTTTTAACCACTCGTGCATCAGGTATGGGCTCACAAGATTGAAACTAGTGTTGGCAATGTCACATAAACGTGCATAAAAATCATTAAAACACTTAGATTCAAGCATGGTAATTGTTTCAAATTGAGTAGTTAAATTTTAAATTTTAGACTCTTTGACCACATTAGTACCTTTGTGGGTAAGTTGTAAATGTCCCACGCTTCTTTAGATATGGTGCACGTCATAATACGTCGAAACTCCTCAGGAGTGACGGCACCAAAAATTACACTTAATCCACGTGAATTAAAAGTGCTCCATTTAAATTCATCCTCAATCCAGGTAGTCACAGGTTTTAAAGATGTTATGGTATCTACAGTGATAGTGGGAGGCATCCACCCTCTTTCACAAACTACCCAAACGCGCTCATCAATGGCCTTTAACTGTGATCTCATACGTGTTTTTCAGTAGGCATAATTAGACCCGTCAAAAAAGGGCATCTAATTATATAAGTGCTCCATCATAAAAATTGCGATTTTTCACAAAATAGATTTTTCAAAAAAAAATTAATATCACAAAAAATTTACGAAAAAAGGAATACTCGGTAAATTTGAGTAACCTGCTCGGATACCAATTTGTAAAAAGTGCGTGATTCCGTGTGATACCGATTCGAATAAATTCACAAATTTCCAATTTAAACCGTTATTTAATCAAGTGTCAATTTTTAATCCAAAATAATTAAGTCCAATTTTATTTCAGCCCTAAACAAACATTTAGGTGTAATGGATCATGCCAACACAAATAAAATTACTGACTCACAGATTTCAGGAAAAATTCCTTTCGGGCAAAACCTTCATTTCACTATAATACTTACAATGATTACAATGAAGTCTGCAAAGAATTTACCATAGCAAACTCTCAAGAAACTCGGTCCTGAATCAACAATGAATCAACCGCAGAAGATCCACAAAGACGCGCAGTCTTGAATCAGCCCAGGAATACCCGAAAGCACTCCATTTGACATGTAGTCAATGTCAGCCTTGCACCTCCCTCATGTGGCACTTAGATCAGTAGTAGAGATGTTATCTACAAGAGAAACTTCAACAAGATGTGTTCTTGGGATCCAAAACAACTCACTTAAACTATTGGCATGATTTGTTAATTGAAAACAAGGATTAAAACCCGAAAAGTGAGAAGACAAATGTTTCTGCAGTAGCATTTCTCATAAAACAGTAATCTCAAGTCTTCTAATAAAAAACTAAGTTGGATAAACCAATTTATTGAAAATCTAAGGCGGCAGTTCGCTCGAATGGAATGGAGTGTCGCTCGAACGATAAGCGATGTCTTTTGAACGACTTCGCGCCACAAGGGATGTCGCTTGAACGATCCTGAATGTCGCTCGAACGAGGAAAAAAATTATTATTTTTTGTTTTGTCAGAAAATAGTCCGCCTCAACACTTAGAAAAAATATTTTGACGAAAAACTCCGCACCAACACTTAGAAAAAATTTCAGAAAAGTTATCCCAATATTCTAAGTGAAATTCTAAGGAACTTAAAACACAACCTTACTAACGTTAAACTTGCGTAGGCTTGAATGTTGAAAAAAACTTGAAATTCGGATTCGTCTTGTTACATATGTGTTCTTGAACATTCTTCGACGGTTGTAGCGGTATACGACATACGCAATTGATAACGGACAATAAGAATAATGTCCTTACAAGATTATTTTTATTTATTTTTTTGAATATGCATATAAAAAGGTTTAGGTAAGTGGTACAAAAAATTACCATTATGTTCTGAGTTGTACCAAATTTATCGTAAAGAGAAATTTATCGAAATCTACCGTATTCATAGAAAAACTAAATTTATCGATGTAATGCACGATTTGGTTTTGGTTTATGGGCTGGTATACCAACTCGTAAAACTAATAATTTTGGTTTGATGATTTTAAACTTGGTATAGTATTGGTTTGCTCCATTTACCGATCAAACTGACCGAAAATCAGCCTTAGTCTTTGTTTGAAAATGGCAATATTATAACATATGCAAAATGCATCATGTTCCCAGTAATCTATTTGAACTACACATGAATTAACCAAATGCCTCGTGCTCCCATTAAAGAAAAAAATATCAGAACTGTACCCAGATTTATCTAATTGCATAACTTCAAAAGTAGCCATACAACTACACTTATTATACACCTACACAAATTGCATACCTACATATATTTACTTTGTAATTTTTTTTGTTATATTCAAGAAATGCCCACAAAAAAGTTAAGAATAGGATATGTTGAAAAAATTAGTACACTATCAAATATAATGGAAGATCAATAGAGAGGTGTTAACGTAACAACATATTTTACCATAAATAATGTGATCATTCTAACTTTATTAACTAATTTAAAATTAGATGTTAATTCTTCTCACATTGCATTTTTGTAATAAAGTTATTTGGGTTGCAATTAGAGCTTAATATTTAGGCTCAAGATGTTGGCATCAAATTGAAAATAATTTCCATTATTGCACATTCTTATTCAAGTTTTATGACGAAAAAATCCGAAGTTGATGTTAGGTTGTGAGAGGGGAGGTGTTTTTCGTAACCACCTATTTTCAGAAATACGCAACGTCGAGAAGTATATGAGCATATGTATAGGGTTTATTAGGAAGAAAAAATGTGATTTCCCTTTTATGCTGAGAGGTATTCCATATGGATATGACAGGTACTACGTGGAATGAACAATCATCCATTAGGTGAGACTATTATGAGTCACTCTTAAGTCGGTAATTTTTATTTTTTTTAGGAGAACATTATAGCCCATATTTTATTTATAGGGTTAATTACACTTGGGCCCCATGAACTATATTCACTCCAGTTCTTTCACTTTTTTCCATTCACCCCCCATAGTTTCACTGCTATTGCAAGTTACCCAAAAACGTGACGGACGTTTGTTTTTTGGCGGAAGAATGGTCACGTGTGTCTCACATGGAATTTAAGTGCGGGTAACTTGCTCATTTAAGTAAGGGTATTTTACCTTTATTTTAAAACCCTGCACTCACATTCACACACACACACGATCTCTCTCCTTCTTCCTCTCTCTCTCTCTCTATCTCTCACACACACAAACCCCTCTCTTAATCGTTGGTGGGGTAGGAGGGCGGGATGGTGGGGTTGGTTAGGTGTTTGGGGGGGAGGGGGTGTAATCGCTGGTGGGAGGGGGACTAGTGGGTGTGGTTGGGTGGGGCGGTCACGATCAGCCCTTTTTTTATTATATATAGGTCCCATAAGAACAAAGTTTTCTTAATTAAGTCGTATTGACTTTTCAACCATTAAATAGGTCATATTCCTACTTTATTGAGGACTTTTTTTTTATAATTTTATTCTTTTAAAATCGGCCATCCGTAACTTCCTGGAGGAAGTTGTATAAGTGGTTGACCTTTTTTAATCCTATTTTTAATCTTCAAATGATCATAACTTTTTATTGAAAAATTCGTTTTTCACAAAATTACTATTTTTTAAATCTGCTCGATGAAATCTATCAAAAAAGATCCATGAAGCCTATAAAATTTTAAAAAAAATTACACAGACGGTAAACTTATTGTATGCACCAGAAAATAAAATAGTTTTATATATGTAACATTTTCACAATAGTAACATTTATTGTGTTCACAAGAAATTGAAATCCATATATTTATCAAACAAGAACCATGGAGTAAATAATATTTCAAAAAAAAAATTACACAAACAATAATATTTACTATGTACACCTTTAAAATTAGAATTAATTGTTGAATAGTCAATAAGACTTAATTAAAAAAATCAAAATAGGAATTACATATAATAATATATATTAACTGGATTGTCATATTTGTTGTTATTATTAAACAATAATGCAAACAAATTGGTTAAATAAAAGAGTCAATTAATCTATAAATCCACACACACACACACACTATATATATATATATATATATATATATATACTCTACAACATACCTTCTAACAATATACCTATGAACATACCCATTTTTTAAAATAGTAAAAAAAATAATTTTGAGATGATATTTTTTATATGGGTTCATGATATTTCGATGTGACCCTTTAAAAAAATCAACTAAAAATAATGTTTTTTGTTATTTTCAAAAAATAGGTCAAAAAACTGATAGTTTTTACCCTTTAAAAATGTTAATTTTTTTACCTATTTTTTAAAAATAACAAAACACATTATTTTGAGTTGAATATTTTTACTGGGGTACACTGAAATATGATGAACTCGTATAAAAACTATCAATTCAAACTTATTTTTTTACTATTTTAAAAAAAATGGTATGTTAATAGGTATGTTTAATGAGTTATATTGGAGAGCCTATATATATCTATTGAAAAAAAGACCTATTTTTATTTTAACCAATTTAGTCCATTAAACACCCATGACCTATTTTTATTTTAACCAATTTAGTCAATCAAACACCCATTTATCCAACATTTTCTTATTTTTAAAGGTTCGCGCCAGCGGCACCCCATGCCACCCCTACTCACCCCAAACCGGAGCTCCGGTGGATCCAAACCCCATTTATTTGGTATTCTCTTATTTTCTACGATCCGCGCCAGCAGCACCCCATGCCACCCCTACGCACCCCAAATCGGGGCTCCGATGAAGGTTGTTAGAGCTCGGACAATGGGGGTGGATGGTGGTGGGGATTGGGTACCGCTAGCGCGAACCTTTACAAATATGAGAATATAGAGTAAATGAGTGTTTGAGCCTATCGGAGCGCCAATAGTGAGTAAGTGGGGGTGGAGGTTGAATGTCGCTAGTGCGGACCATTAAAAATAAGAATATTAGAAAAAAAAATGGTTTGGATCCACAGGAACTCCCGTTTGGGGTGAGTAACGGGTGGCATGAGGTGTCGCTAGCGCGAACTTATAAAAATAAGGGAATATCATATAAATGAGTGTTTGAGAGACTAAATGGGTTAAACTAAAAATATGAGTCTTTTTTACAATAGATATAACAAATGTGACAACCCAGTTACTATGTATTTGTGACACCCCGACTAATTAAATACCGGGTAGCTACTCATTTATTAAATTAATACAAAATGCCAAGTTGGTTCAGTTCATAGCATCACTGTCGAAAACATTTTTATTAATTACTAGCCACCTAATATTTAAAAAGTGAGTTGTCAATTTTAATTAAATCCGATTAACATGCAATAAGTAAATTATGAAATGCTAACACAAGCACCACAACACAAAGATAATAGAGTAACCATAAAATAGTAATGAGTCTGGAGGAATACTCCTCTCACAATCCAAATGCTGAAATAAACAAGTACCAAGTCTGTATCACTAAATTAATTACAACCCAAATTCTTGAAATAACTGAATTAAATAAAATGTCTCTAAAAGGAAAATAGGGCGACATGCCCAACAGATGAGAAAAGCTGATAATATGGAGTCAAGATCGAAAGTGGAGGCGTCTACTGTCAAAGTCCTGTAACTTCCATGGCAGCTACAGTCCATCACCTGAATGGAATTCCTAAGCATGGTGTCCTTGTGGCTAGGCACCTAAAAGGTTTTTACAAAAATATATTTGAAAGAAAACGGGTCAAAGCCCGATTGTGGAAAACAGTTTAAAATATAGCAAGTGTTTTAGTGACATTAAAATAATTAATGCAAAATACATGTTAGGACGTGCTCTCACATGAAATACTCACCTCTCGACTATTTGTGAACTCCTAACGTACCCGTACCCATTCTAGTGATTCTCATATCTAACTAGTCCAAAACAAATTCTAGCATTTCTATACGATACACGCTTTGATTCCAACATCATTAATAAACTAGAGAGCTTTACATTAATTCTTGGTTTCCCAATTATTAGCATTACTAATATACTAGAGATCGTCCATTTTATCTTTACATAACGTTGCTATAATTATACTCACATTTAATCAAGATAGTTCATTTCAATTAACAGTATATTATTCTCATCATAAATATACATTACAAGCACCCCGAGACTAAGCTGCGGTGCACACATACTCTGCTATCCAATCCCGGTACATTACGTACATAAGGACCACGCATTCCGAATCTCTCAGGAATCATTTTCAAATAACAACATTCACACAAAATGGAGGCGAACATAGTTCACATCACATGGGTCACGCTCATACCTACGCTCCCATGATCAGCAGACTTATTAACTTCTCAATAAGTCCTTCTCTGACCCATGCCCTCGAGGTCCAATCAAAATTCCCCCGTAGGCACACAAAGATTAGATGGCCCTAATCGAACGCAAACCTCCCATGATATCAAGTACGGTAGGTATGTTATACACATAAAACCACATATACTAAGAATTCGCACATCTTAGATATCTCATATTATTAATATAGGTATACCTCTCATTCTTATACCGTCATTTAGTGTTATATAATCACAAGTCCCCGATTTGTATATTAACGTTATCAACCCTTCTCACGTCATAATTAGGTACTCGTTTCCAACTCCACAATTGACATCCGATTTTATTATAAGGTTCTAAGTTCTACTCCGCAACGTACCCCAATTCTCACAATTATACCCACTAATCAATAAGGGAAGGTTAATACTCCAATTAAATAAGTCTACGGAACGTTTGAAATAAAATCAGGCCAAAAAGGCCATTCTGTCAACTCGTTAGAAGTCTCGTTCAAACGAGGTAGTTCGAACGAGTTCGTTCGAATGAACTACCAACTCGTTAGAACGGATAGTGTCATCTCGTTAGAAGCTCATTCGAACGAGGTCGTTCGAACGACCTGGGCAGGTCTTCTAACGAGATGGCAGTTTCAGCCAAGAAATTTTCTACTTCATTTTTCTCAATTTTTCTCTTCTCTAAACCCATCCTAAGATCATCCCAATAGTATTTTAACGTTATTAAACTACTCTAAGTCCTCCTAGGTCACTCTTGAACATATATTTGGGGTCAATGCTTCCTAAATTAACATATAATCATCAAAATTCCCAAACCTTGTCCCAAACCCTATAATCATGAACCCATAATTTAATGACTACCATTTATCCTTATAAATCCGTTTTTACATCATCAAAAGATATATTTTGTATATAACATTCATCCAATAACACTCTACATGCAATCCCTATATCATATTATGGATCTTACCTCCAATTTCATGGGTTTTCATCAAACTTCCAATATAAGACAATTATTCAATTCTAAGCATGGAAGAAACATTTGCTTGAAATTAATGTAATTAAACCACTTGCCTTAGATGTTCTGATTTGATGTTGAAGAATGAGTGTTGATTCTCCTCCCTCTCTCTACAAATTTCTTCCAAAGGTGGTGATGGTGGCAAGGGTTCCTTTTGGAACTTCTTAAGGCTTTCCCTATAACTCCCGTAGCCCTATAACTTCCCAAATGCTAATAATGGCTTAGTGAGTTCTTTTCTAATATAAAAATAACTTCTAAAATTCGTGGGTTTTGATTCCCCTATTTTTAAAATTACCAAACTACCCTTTTTGGTTGCCGTATGGCCTAAAAATTCCCCGGGACTCAAACTAAACCCCCGGATAGTGTTTTCTGACTATTTCGACCCTTCCGAACACATTGGCGCACTCAAAATGACCATTCGGTTGATAAAAATAAAATTCACTTTTTAATTCAATTAATTACGTTCCTGACGCGACTGACACGCGCATCCCAATTTAATTTTCCAAATTGCCATATATCTACCTCGTGACAATTTACATATCATCAATACTCATGTATTACCATACATACTCGGAAATAATAAATTTTAACATCATAATCAAATACCAACTCACATCTCGTTAGTATTTATACCCGGAGTAATTTCCAATTAATTCTCATTTAATTCAATTAAACCCTTAAATAAATATCAATAAAATTACGGGGTATTACATACTTCCCCCCTAATAACAGAATTTCATCCCGAAATTCGGAACTAAAAAGTACCTGGTAAAAACAACTCTGGATAACGTTCGCGTATCTCGTCCTCGCGCTCCCATGTGGACTCCTTGGCATTATGATGCCGCCACTGAACACGTACTAATGGTACTATCTTTGACCTCAGTTTCCGCTCGCTTTGGTCCAAAATAACAATCGGTCCCTCCTCGTAGGAACTGTCGGGCTGGAGATCGATGTCCTCCAAAACAATGTGAGTATGGGCCAAATAGTCCCTAAGATATTTCCTTAGCGAGGAAATATGGAACACATCATGAATCCTATGCAAGTGCTCCGGTAACCCAAATCTATACGCAACGGGCCCAATACGCTCGATGATAGGAAATGGCCCCACATACCTTGGTGTCAGTTTCCCCTTCTTCCCAAAACGCATTATCTCTTCATAGGAGATACTCTCAGTAACACCTGGTCCCCCACTTTGAATTCTCTGAAGAATCTTTTTGCATCAGCATAGCTCCTCTGCCGATCCTGAGCTACCCGAATGCGGCTTCGTATCATCTCTATCCTTACCGAAGTGTCATGAATCACTTCCGGTCCAAGGAGTTTGTTATCCCCCAGCTCTAACCAACATGCTGGGGAACGACAAGGTCTACCGTACAACGCCTCAAATGGATCCATGCCAATGGTGAACTGGTAGGAGTTATTATAAGCAAACTACACCAGTGGAAGGTACTGCTCCCATCCACCTCCAAAGTCTAGGATGCACATACGCAACATGTCCTCCAACATTTGGTTTGTCCGCTCGGTTTGCCCATCAGTCTGCGGGTGATAATCCGTACTCAACCGCAACTCCGTACCCATGGCCTCCTGAAAACTCTCCCAAAATCGTGAAACAAATATCTTGTCTCGATCAGACACGATATTTAGAGGTACACCATAAAGTCTTACTATCTCTGCAATGAAAATATGGGCATACTGTCTCGTAGTGTAGTCTGTCCTCACGGGTAGAAAATGAGCAACTTTGGTCAGCCTATCCACAATTACCCATATGGAGTCGTGACCCCTCTGTGACGTAAGTAACCCCGTGATAAAGTCCATGGAGATGCTCTCCCATATCCACATCGGAACCTCTAACGGCTGTAGAAGTCCTGCTGATTTCTGATGGTCCACCTTTACTTGCTCACAAGTGGCACATTTGGAAATAAACACGGCGATATCTCTCTTCATCCCTCTCCACCAACACTGTCGTCTCATGTCTTGGTACATCTTATCCCCACCAGGGTGTACTACGAATCGTGAGCCGTGCGACTCCGTCATTACCTCATGTCGTAAGTCCTCCCCTTTCGGAACGACCAGTCTTCCATTGAAGCGTAATCCTCCGTCTGAGCCAACGGTATAGGACTCGTCTCCCTCTGCTAGTAATCAAACGATCTTCTCCTAATAGAACGAGTCATTTTCCTGGGCCTTTACCACTTTCGTAACAATCTGAGGAGTAATAGTCATTACAGACATGAACGATCGGGCCACTGCATCCTGGTGCCCCAACTCCTTCCACTTGGCTTTCCACACCTCGACCACCTCATCTACTGGCCTACGGCTCAACGCGTCTGCTACCACGTTAGCCTTCCCCGGGTGATATTGGATATCAAACTGATAACCCTTCACAAACTCAAGCCACCATCGTTGACACATATTCAGCTCCTTCTGCATGAAGAGGTATTGTAAAGACTTGTGGTCCGTGAACAACCGAAATTTCTCCCCCAAGAGATAGTGTCTCTAAATTCGAAGAGCGAATACGACTGCCACTAACTCCAAGTTGTGTGTGGGGTAATTCCTCTTGTGAGGCTTAAGCTTACGGGAAGCATAAGCTATGGCCTGACTCTTCTGTTGTAGCACACCTCCAAGTCCTTGTAAGGACGCATCGGTGTAAACTAAATACTCAACTCCCGGTCTGGGCAATGCTAACATAGGTGCTGAGGTCAACTTGTCCTTCAACTCATCAAATGCCAACTGATAGGCATCGCTCCAGATGAATAGCACACCCTTGCGAGTCAGATGTGTCAAAGGACCCGCTATCTTTGAGAAACCCTGAATAAAACTCCTGTAGTATCCTGCTAGGCCCAAGAAACTACGGATCTCAATCGGTGTCGTGGGCTGACCCCACTCCCTTACCGTGGATACCTTCCCCGGATCAACAGATATCCCCCGGTCTGAGATGATATGCCCCAAAAACTGAACCTCCTTCAATCAGAACCCACACTTCTCATACTTTGCATAAAGCTCGTTCTGACACAACGTCTGCAAAACCTGTCTCAAATGTTCGGCGTGCTCCTCTTCTGTCTGGGAGTAAACCAGAATGTCATCAATGAAGATGATGACGAACTATCTAGGAACTCTTTGAACACCCTATTCATCAAGTCCATAAACACGGCTGGAGCGTTGGTCAAGCCAAAAGGCATAACCCGAAATTCATAGGAACCATATCTCGTTAAGAATGCAGTCTTCGAGACTTCTTGTTCCCTGATACGCAACTGATGGTATCCCGATCGTAAATCAATCTTCGAGAAGAAGTAAGCTCCTCTCAACTGGTCAAATAAGTCAACGATTCTGGGCAACGGATACTTATTCTGTATCGTGACTTTATTCAACTCTCGATAATCTACGCACAACCTCAACGATCCATCCCTCTTCTTTATGAACAACACAGGGGCACCCCACGGCGAAGTACTCCTCCGGATTAAACCCCTGACCCAACAACTGTTCTATATGATCCCGTAGCTCTCTCATCTCTGTTGGAGCCATACGGTAAGGTGTGCGGGCAATCGGCCGATTACCCGGCATCAAATCGATCACAAAATCTATCTCTCTACTAGGCGATAATCCAGGTATATCCTGAAATACATCGGTAAACTCCCTCACGACTGGAATCGAATCGAGTGGCATCACCACTTCCATAGAGGTCTATTCCTCTATATAATACAAGTGAGTGGACGATCCTCCCTTAGGGCGAGGCATCGCCACTAAAAACATCTCCTGCCCGGGAATGGCAAAGATAATACTCCTATTAAAACAATCAATCATGGCTCGGTACGCAACTAGAAAATCCATAACAATAATCTCATCATACTCAGTAATCTCTAACACTAACATATCAGCGGGTAAAGTAAACCTCCCGATCTCTATACCCACACCTCTACAAATAAGGGAAATTATAGAACCCCTGCTCAATGGTGAATCTACACAAGTAACCGTGCTCTCTGCGGTGTCTAACAACCCAATAGTGTGTGCAAATCTCATGGAAATGAAGCAATGTGTGGCCCCCGTATCAAATAAAATACGCCCCAAAGTCCCCTGAATAGAGAACATACCCTCAATAGTAGGCGGATCCTGTGGGGCTGCGGCATGATGGAGATGATACACTCTCCCATACTAAAGCTGTCCCAGCTGGACTGGGACCGCTGGAATGGGTGGTAGTGCTGCCATCTGTGGTGGGGCTGGGAGGGCGGCGGGAAACATAGGCCTCTGTGGCTCATGTCGACCACCCTGCTGCTGCTGCTGTGAGGCCCGACCCCTATCAGGACAATCCTGGCGTTTGTGGCCAGTCTTGCCACAAACGAAGCACTTCCCCGAGAAGTTTCCCCCTCACTGTCCCTGCTGCCCACGGACCTGATGGCCGTTACCATTCCTACCCTGTCTATGCTGCCCTGCTGAAACTGCTGCTGCTGACCATTCTGACCTGCTAGCCCTGATGGCCGTTCTGACCCTGATGGACATGTCTGAAACCTCCCTGGCCATTCCTGAAACCCCCAGATATGAATCTCTTATGATCCCCCTGTTAGGAACCCTTGTCACCCTGCCTGTGATGTCCCTGAGGAGATTGTGCCCCGCTGGTACCATTTCCCCTGGTCCTGCCCTAATGGCTGGACTCTCCTGATCTCTTGCTCTCGGACATGTGGAAGCGATGATCCTGGCAGTGAACTAGTGCAGCGTTAACCACATTAGAATAAGTGTCCAATAAGAGATTCCCCAACAATTGATGATGGATCCTCCAAGTCAATCCATCCGTGAACTTCTGAATTTTCTTCTCCTCGGTTGGAATTTCATCCGGAACAATGTTCAAGAAATTGGTGAACTCAGCCTCATACTCGGCTACGGTCTTTCCCTCCTGCTTGAGTTTCATCAACTTCCGCCTCATCTTAGTGTGAACAGCTGACGGAAAATATTTGCGGTCGAACCGCACTCAGAACTCCTGAATAGTGAGAGCGTCCCTTTCCTCCGCGATGGTAATGGACTCCCACCACTGCAATGCTGATCCTAATAGCTTAAAAGTAGCCAGTATCTGCTTCTGAACATCCGTGCACTCGTACATCCTTAAGTGCCTCTGAATGTCCTTCCTCCACTGACTGGACACAACAACGTCGGAGCTACTTGCGAACTCCGGAGGGTGTGCTTTCTGAAAATCATCACGAACGCATTCCCAAGCAGATGGGAATGCATTATCCTGAACTGGCACTATTGCCTGTGCCTGAGGTGGTGCCTGTTGTACAACTGCAAGGGCAGCATTCACCGCTTGGGCTACAATGGCTGCAACCTCGGCGGCATTCATGGTGCCCGAAACTGGTGCAGGCTGTGGCTCGGGCTGTGCATCCCTAGGAACTCGCTGTGCACGTTGTGGAGGCATCTGAAATGAGAGTAAAGTCTATAAGTTCGCAGTAATTATTTCAAAATAGCAGAAGAGCGATACATACAAAAAGAATACAACAGTCCTAAAATATAGGGCTATACATCAAAGAAAGCTCAGCAAAAACATAACAAGCCATACAGATCCTAAGGACACTAGAACCTGATGCTCTGATACCACTTGTTACACCCCGAATAATTAAATACCGGGTAGCTACTCCTTTATTAAATTAATACAAAATGCCAAGTTGGTTCAGTTCATAGCATTACTGTCGAAAACATTTTTATTAATTACTAGCCACCTAATATTTAAAAAGTGAGTTGTCAATTTTAATTAAATCTGATTAACATGAAATAAGTAAATTATGAAATGCTAACACAAGCACCACAACACAAAGACAATAGAGTAACCATAAAATAGAATGAGTCTGGAGGAATACTCCTCACACAATCCAAATGCTGAAATAAAGAAGTACCAAGTCTGTATCACTAAATTAATTACAACCCAAATTCTTGAAATAACTGAATTAAATAAAATGTCTCTAAAAGAAAAATATGGCGACATGCCCAACAGATGAAAAAAGCTGATAATATGGAGTCAAGATCGAAAGTGGAGGCGTCTACTATCAAAGTCCTGTAACTTTCACGGCAGCTACAGTCCGTCACCTGAATGGAATTCCTAAGCATGGTGTCCTTGTGGCTAGGAACCTAAAAGGTTTTTACAAAAATATATTTGAAAGCAAACGGGTCAGAGCCCGATTAAGGAAAACATTTTAAAATATAGCAAGTGTTTTAGTGACATTAAAACAATGAATGCAAAATACATGTTAGGATGTGCTCTCACATGAAATACTCACCTCTCGACTATTTGTGCACTCCTAACGTACCCGTACCCATTCTAGTGATTCTCATATCTAACTAGTTCAAAACAAATTCTAGCATTTCTATACGATACACGCTTTGAGTCCAACATCATTAATAAACTAGAGAGCTTTACATTAATTCATGGTTTCCCAATTATTAGCATTACTAATATACTAGAGATCGTCCATTTTATCTTTACATAACGTTGCTATAATTATACTCACATTTAATCAAGACAGTTCATTTCAATTAACAGTATATTATTCGCATCATAAACATACATTAATAGCACCCCGAGACTAAGCTGCGGTGCACACATACTCTGCTATCCAATCCCGGTACATCACGTACATAAGGACCACGCATTTCGAATCTCTCAGGAATCGTTTTCAAATAACAACATTCACACAAAATGGAGGTGAACATAGTTCACATCACATGGGTCACGCTCATACCTATGCTCCCATGATCAGCAGACTTATTAACTTCTCAATAATTCCTTCTCTGACCCATGCCCTCGAGGTACCAATCTAAATCCCCCCGTAGGCACACAAAGATTAGATGGCCCTAATCGAACGGAAACCTCCCATGATAGCAAGTACGGTAGGTATGTTATACACATAAAACCACATATACTAAGCATTCGCACATCTTAGATATCTCGTATTATTAATATAGGTATACTTCTCGTTCTTATACCGTCATTTAGTGTTATACGATCACAAGTCCCCGATTTGTATATTAACGTTATCAACCCTTCTCAAGTCATAATTAGGTACTCGTTTCCTACTCCACAATTGACATCGGATTTTATTATAAGGTTCTAAGTTCTACTCCTCAACGTACCCCAATTCTCACAATTATACCCACTAATCAATAAGGGAAGGTTAATACTCCAATTAAATATCTCTACGGAACGTTTGAAATGAAATCAGGCCAAAAAGGCCATTATGTCAACTCGTTCGAACGAGGTCGTTTGAACGAGTTCGTTCGAATGAACTACCAACTCATTAGAACGGATACTGTCATCTCGTTAGAAGCTCATTCGAAAGAGGTCGTTCGAACGACCTGGGCAGGTCTTCTAACGAGATGGCAGTTTCAGCCCAGAAATTTTCTACTTCGTTTTTCTCAATTTTTCTCTGCTCTAAACCCATCCTAAGATCATCCCAATAGTATTTTAACGTTATTAAACTACTCTAAGTCCTCCTAGGTCACTCTTGAACATATATTTGGGGTCAATGCTTCCTAAATTAACATATAATCATCAAAATTCCCAAACCTTGTCCCAAACCCTATAATCATGAACCCAGAATTTAATGACTACAATTTCTCCTTATAAATCCGTTTTCACGTCATCAAAAGATATATTTTGTATATAACATTCATCCAATAACATTCTACATGTAATCCCTATATCATATTATGAATCCTACCTCGAATTTCATGGGTTTTCAACAAACTTCCAATATAAGACAATTATTCAATTCTAAGCATGGAAGAAACATTCGCTTGAAATTAATGTAATTAAACCGCTTGCCTTAGATGTTCTGATTTGATGTTGAAGAATGTGTGTTGATTCTCCTCCCTCTCTCTACAAATTTCTTCCAAAGGTGGTGATGGTGGCTAGGGCTTCCTTTTGGAACTTCTTAAGGCTTTCCCTATAACTCCCGTAGCCCTCTAACTTCCCAAATGCTGATAATGGCTTAGTGGGTTCTTTTCTAATATAAAAATAACTTCTAAAATTCGTGGGTTTTAATTCCCCTATTTTTAAAATTACCAAACTACCCTTTTTGGTTGCCAGTATGGCCTAAAAATTTCCCGGGACTCAAACTAAACCCCCGGATAGTGTTTTCTGACTATTTCGACCCTTCCGGACACGTTGGCGCACTCAAAATGACCATTTGGTTGATAGAAATAAAATAAACTTTTTAATTCAATTAATTACGTTCCTGACACGACTGACACGCGCGTCCCAATTTAATTTTCCAAATTGTCATATATCTACCTCATGACAATTTACATATCATCAATACTCATGTATTACCATACATACTCGGAAATAATAAATTTTAACATCATAATCAAATACCAACTCACATCTCGTTAGTATTTATACCCGGATTAATTTCCAATTAATTCTCATTTAATTCAATTAATCCCTTAAAAAAATATCTATAAAATTACGGGGTATTACAGTATTATTATTCCTAATTCCTATTTTGAGAATGTTTTTATAATTAAGTGCTATTAACTATTCAACCATCAGTTAATTCTAATTTTAAAATTGTACACAGTAAAAATTATTGTCCATGTAATTTTTTTCTTTGAAATAATATGTACTCCATGGATCTTATTAGATAATTATATGAATTGCATTTTCTTGTGATCGCAGTAAATTTTATTGTCTATATAATATTAACACAGTAAATGTTACTATTTGTGAAAATGTCACAGATATAAAACTATTTCATTTTTCGATGAATACAGTAAAGTTTAATTTCTGCGTATTTTTTTTCTCTGATCTTGTTTGGTTGATCTCGTCGAGCGAATTTCAAAAATAGTAATTTTGCGAAAAACGAACTTGTCAATTAAAAGTTATGATCATTTGAAGATTAAAAATAAGATAAAAAAAAAGGCAACCACTTATGTAACTTTTTCAGAAAGTTACGGATGGTTGGTTTTAAAAAAGTAAAATTGTTAAAAAAGCCTCAAAAAATTATAAATATATATCTGTGTGTGTGTGTGTGTGTGTGCTTTCATTTTAAATATTTTTTTTTTCTAAAATTCATTTTTTGGGGAAAACAAATTTTATTTGCTGAAAATAATTTATTATTTTTGGAAAATGATTGCTTAATTTGAATTTATACGCTGGAAATAATTTATATTTCTAAACAATTCCTATTTTTTATATTTTTTTGTTAATTTTCATTGAAAAATGATTTCTTAATTTGAATTTATACGCTGGAAATACTTTATATTTCTGAACAATTCCTATTTTTTATATTTTTTGGTAATTTTCAAAATTTTAATTGTTTACTCATTTCCATATATTTCAATGTTTTTTGTATTTCAGTGTATAAATGTATTTTTTGAATTATTTTTTTTTGGAATTTTGCAAATTGTAAATACTTTTTAGGTATTTTTCAAAAAATTTAAATATATATTCGCATTCTCCAAATGTTTTAAATATTTTTTTTGGACTATTTTATTTTTTATATTTTTTAAAACTATTTTTTATTGGTGGGAATAATTTATTTTTGTGGGAAATAATTTTTTCATTAATTATTTTTTAGAATTTTACAAATTTAAATCCTTTATGGTATTTTTCAGATTTTTTAAATATATATTCGTATTTTCAAAAAAAGATTCAATTTTTTATATTTTAAAAATATTTTTAGATATTTTCTTTATTTTTAAATGTTTTTGCTATTATTTAATAAAAAAATTCAAAAACAATTAGGTTTGGACAAAAATGAGCTTGCTTAAAGTCATGAGTCACGCTATGACTAACGATTTTTGTCAAAAGTTAACTATATTGGACAGCATGAAGTTAATTGTCGTCATTTTCAAAGCATAAAAATCACACTCAAACATATCTCAAATATGGAGATCCCACTCTATCTATAGCTTGTAAGCTCCCCTAATCTTGATAGGAAAATCGTGACTTGAGTTGACAATGAATTACACTTTGCATGCTAACCCATGTTTAGAAAGCATATCGGCAACAAAGTTAGCCTCTTTATAGCAATAAGTAACCTTAAACCCAAATTAAATCACGTGTACTGTCTCTAAGGATAGCTCCAATTCCCATTCACCCTTGAACTGTTAATCAAGACTGTTTTGTTATTATAAAATCAGAAAATTAATTCTTCTATATAATTATGATCGAAAACCAACCTTTGTCCATTACTATTGATTGAAAAAAGTGACTTCAATGATCCTATTAATTGTTCCTTAGAACCCCTTAAAGAATAGAGCAGAATTATCTCTTGGTGTGC
This sequence comes from Sambucus nigra, assembly GCA_949130495.1. Classification (NCBI taxonomy): domain Eukaryota; kingdom Viridiplantae; phylum Streptophyta; class Magnoliopsida; order Dipsacales; family Adoxaceae; genus Sambucus; species Sambucus nigra. The sequence goes on from OX422207.1 coordinate 164,554,903, forward strand.
CCGAAATTTTTATGAGAAAATGTGAATGATGAGAATTTCGAATTTTCTCTCCCACCTTAGAAATAGTGTGTTATGAGATAACCCTAGATGGTGCAGGAGGAAGGTGAAGAGGGCTGAAAATCCTAGTCAAAGTAGAAATCTATTTCAAGTCTCCCACTAACCATCAAGTGGCTAAAAGATAGGAACAACCAATCCTTTAATATTTGCATTTATCACGTGCTTAATTAATTATATGATGTTTATCAAGACCACATAAATGGAAAATTCATAATTTCGGAATTTAATATAATTAAAATTAAAAAATTAATTTCGATCCTTAATAATTAATTTCCAACAGTCTCCCACATGGTCTTAATAATCCTTATAATTATATTAGGTGTCATCGGGTGTACAATAACTGATAAATATAGTTTGCTAAATCAAACGATTCAAGGATGTGAATCATGGCGATTTCATGCTATTCAAGAGTATGGTTCCTTCCATGTACCACAACACCAATGTTTCATTCAACTAAGCCTTTAACATCGGGTATCATAATGGCCTCATAATGTCTTTTTGAATAAAGGACTATTCTTGTCCAATAGTAAGTCATAATCATACGCATGCATTCACAAAAGACAGAAATAATAGAAATTAAAAACACTTTTATTGAATTCAAGTAATAGTGTCAAACAACTAAGCCAAATAGCAATCATAATCTAACTAATAGAGACCCATCTCTTTGATATGTTCCATAAAGGTCTTTGGAGATAGTCCTTTTGTAAGAGGATCTGCTATGTTATCACTCGTACTAATGTGATCAATTGACACTCTTTGCTTCTGAACCTCTTCTTTCACTGATAGGTATTTCATCTCAAAATGCTTAGCTGCCTTAATATACCTATCGTTCTTCGAGAAGAAGACTGCTGCGACATTATCACAATAAATCTTCAGCGGCTTAGATATCAATTCAGTAATTCTAAGTCCTGAAATAAAGTTTCGCATCCATAATCCATGGTTTATAGCTTCGAAGCAAGATACATATTTAGCCTTCATAGTAGACGATGCACTGACGCTCTGCTTAGAACTTTTCCATCAAATGGCTCCTCCAGCCAGAAGGAAAACATAACTCGAAGTGTTGTTCCTACTGTCAAGGCATCCGCCAATATCTAAGTCTGAATAACCAATCACCTTAAGGTAATCAGTCTTCCTATATGTGAGCATGTAATCCTTGGTCCCTTACAGGTACCTCAGCACTTTCTTTGCAACTTTCTAATGGTAAATCCCCTGAATGCTTTGATATCTGCCTAGCATCCCAATGGCAAAACTGATGCCTGGCCTAGTGCTGACTTGTGCATATAACAAGCTCCCTAAGAGCGAAGCATAAGACATACCTTTCATATGCTCCCCTTCTAAATCACTTTTAAGGCATTGGCTTAAGCTTAACTTATCCCCTTTTTTAAGTGGAACATTAATGGGATTGCAACTTTGCATGCTCAATCTTTCTAAAACTTTTCAAATGTAAGCTTTCTAATACGATACCAACGTTCCTCGTGATCTATCCCGAGATATTTCTATCCCAATCACGAAGGATGCCTCACATAAATCTTTCATTTCAAAGTTTTTAGAAAGGTATCTCTTGGTTTCATGTAATAAATCAAGATCACTGCTAGCGATAAGCAAGTCGTTAATATATAGTACTAAAAACACAACCCACTGATCTTTAGGTATATAGATCGATCAACAGTGTTTTCCTTAAACCCAAAGCATGTAATGGTATCGTGTAACTTAATGTACCATCGATGAGAAACTTGTTTCATACCATATATCGACTTCTTTAACATACAGAATATGTTTTCATTTCCTTTCTTTATGAAGCCTTGTGGTTGTGCCATGTAGACTTCTTCTTCTAAACTCCCATTTAGAAAAGTTGTTTTCATAACCATTTGGTGCAACTCCAAATCATAATGAGCCACCAATGCTAATATGATTCTTAATGAGTCCTTCTTAGAAACTGGAGAGAAGGTCTAATTATAATCAATGCCTCATCTTTGATTAAAACCTTTGGCAACAAGTCTAGTCATTCGATATTTCCTTTCGAGTCAAGTTTGGTCTTAAAGATCCACTTGCACCCAACTCATTTTTGTCCTTCTGGAAATTCGACCAACTCCCAAAATTTGTAGTCATTCATAGATTTTATTTCTTCATTCATAGCATTAGTCCATATATCATAATCATCACTATTTACAGCTTTTTCATAAGAAATTAGGTCATAAATATTTCCTATATTAAATTCGGCCTCTTGAAGATATACCACATAATCATCCGGAATTGTCGATCTCCTTTCCCTTTGAGATCTTCTTAATGGCACTTCATGTGGTGCTTCAACAGGTTCATCGATTATAGTCTCATTATGTGGTTATTCAAGTTTGTTGATCATTCACTTATTGTTCATTGTTATTGATTGGGTCAATGACCCGCTCAACAACTACTGTACCTTGACTTCTTGAATGATTACCTCCCTTTCTTTCATACTCCCACTGACTTCACCATCTTTGATGAATTTAGCATTTCTAGTTTCTATAATTCTAGTTGTATGATCAGGACAGTAGAATCTATATCCCTTCGACTTTTCTGGATACCCAATGATATGACAAGATATTGTCTTAGGATCCAATTTATTTTCATGAGGGTTATAAATTCAAGCTTTCGCTGGCAGCTCCACACAAGTAAACACCTTAAATTGGGTTTCCATCCTTTCCAAAGTTCGAAAGAGGTTTTTGAAATTGACTTACTAGGAACCCGATTTAAGATGTGTACAGCGGTCAATAAATCATGTGTCCACAAAAATGTAGGCAATTGAGTATTACTTATCATACTTCTTACCATTTCTATAAGGGTACGATTACGCCTTTCAGCTATACCATTCTGCCAAGGTAATCCTAGAATTGTGTATTGGGCGCAAATATCTAATTTTTCAAGGAGTTTAGCAAATGGGCTAAGGTGTTTCCGTGACTCATCATATCCACTATAATATTCACCACCTCTTTTAGACCTAATAATTTTCACCTTTTTTCCTAGTTTCCTCTCAACCTCATTTATGTATATATCAACAACATTCACAGACTGGGATTTATCATGCAACAAGTACAAAATGCAATAACGTGAAAAATCATCTATACAAGTGATGAAATATTTTTCTCCACCAATGGATGGAATATAAAAAGGCCCATATATATGTGTATGTACTGTTTCAAGTAGTTGGGTACTTCTTGTGGCTCCTTTCTTTGTATGTTTGGTATGTTTTCCATTAATACAGTCCACACAACATCATAATTAGCCCAATCCAGGTTGTAGAGTATTCCATCTTTAATAGGCCTTTTAATTCTTGGCCTGGTTATGTGCCGCAATCTTTTATGCCACAAATAAGATGATTTTTCATCATTAAGTGTACATTTCGTACCAACATTAGGAAGAAGGGTTACAAGGGCTTCAGAAAAATTCTTTTCAAGATTCAATTGATATAAACCATCTAATAAAAATCCAGAACCAACATTAATAGAATTTTCAATCAAACCAAAACCATTATCCTTAAATTCAATCGCAAATCCGTCTAAAGAAAGTTTGGAAACATAAATTAAATTCCTAGAAATTGAGGGAACATAAAAAGTCTCTTATAAATATAAAATAAATCCATAACTTAAGATCGGGCGAAAGACTCCAATAGCTTCTATTTTAGCCTTCGCTTTATTGCCCATATAAAGAAAATGATCAATTGGATTTATTTTGCAGATCAAAGTGAAGCCCTGAATTAGAAACACAACACATAGAACAAGAATCAATTCACCAAGTGCTAAAAGGAACATTAATAAAGTTTGATTTGAAACGAACATAAATAAAAGGTTTACCCCTTTTCTCAAACCAAGCCTTTAGTTTATGACAATCCTTCTGGAAATGTCCCTTCTTTTTATAGAAGTGACACTTGTCGTTCTTTTCCTTCTTCATAGCAGATGATGGTTCAACTTGATGAGACGGCCTAAGACCTTTCTTAATGCCCTTTCCAGTCTTCTTCTTAAAACTAGCTCATTTGACTGTGAGATTTGCCACATGTCCTTTAGTCACATGGCCATTTTTTTTCTTGAATCTTCCTTCCTCCTATACTAACATGCTTTGCAAATCATTTACATTCAACTTATCTTTAATAGTGTTGTAATTGATTTGGAAAGGCCCATACTCAGGAGGTAGGGATTTTAGGACGATTTGCACCAGAAAAGACTCGTCCACTGTCATGCCCAAAACTCTAAGTCTAGTAGCCAGATTGGTCATCTCTATAATGTGCTCGTTCATGGTTCGAGTACCATCAAACCTCATAGTGGTCAGGTCAGCCATCAATTTCCCAATAAGGGATTTATCAGCAGTGCGAAAGCGTTCCTTAATATTGTTCAAATACTCTTTCGCTTTCGTAGTTTTAGGTAGGAAAGTCTTAATGTTAGCAGCAACGCACATTCGCATAAACATAAGGGCCAGCCTATTGGATCGAGAACATTCTTCATGGACAGTGATTTCATCATCGCTACTGGTATCAGAAATAGCAGCGGGTTCATCACATAAAATTATCATGTCCAGGTCAAGAATCCCTAGGCTAAACTCAATTTGCGCATTCCATTCAGAAAAATTAGTTCCATCAAATTTGGAATAGGACTGAGCATTCGAATACAGGTTAAGGGTAACTGCAAATTAATAACAATGTTCACAATTAAATTTTACACACAACAGTAATTGCAAGGGTTGAATACTTATAAATAAAAATTTTGACATATTTCTTAAATAGTTCAAATATCACAAAATTTTTATTAGTCATCACATAATATTCAGATTATAAAGAAATAGCACCCTTTCATTAATTTATCATGGTCCCATAATTTTGATATTCGTGTTTGTTGCCTAAACATTTCATACCGCAATTAATGAACTTAATGTCAACTATTCAATTTTCACAAAACAGTTTTAACGTTGTTTAATCCAAATATTAGCGTGTGTTGCGCCTCAATCTAATTTTATAACAAACATTAGAATAAACTTTAATGAATGCAAATGTAATATTCATCCATATAGTCTCAACCTATGTTTCACCTTTGACTCATCTTAAATGAATAATTCCTTACATGTCTTAAACTTAAATATAGTTAATCATCAAGATACGAACAGTAGCTTAAATGTCGCAAACCAAAATTGCCCACGTATAGAAAAATCACATAATGCATGAATTTTGCCAAAAATGAAAACAATGAGTTTTCACCATAAAATCAAAGTAAAATATGTTAGAAAACCAAAACTTTTTACTGCACGTTAAAATCAAATTTCTGTCAAAAAGTTATAAGCCCAAGGATTATTTCCCAAAACAGGATTTTGAGGGCCTTAACAGACTCGGATCGCCAAAAAGCACATTACATCACGACCGAAGGACGTGAAATTCGATTATTGGCCCGTTTCAAGTGAACCCACTAAGTTTCAAGTTAATTGGACACTAAAATTTTGCAAAAACATTATTCACTGCGGCAAAAAAAATTACGCCAAAAATTATTTTGCCCTAAATCACAATTTTCATCCAATTAATCTTAAAAACAGATTTGTTTCCTCATCATGATCATTATAAGTGTCTTCCAGAATAGTTAATAGACTTGAAACATATGAATCATTTATGGGACATATCAGGATTCATAATTACACAAAAGAGGGTACAATTATGAGACAGTTTCATAAAAATAAGGATTATTTTATGCAATTTCGTTCTCAATTTCATACAGATACGAGGATCAAAAAAATTCAAAATACTAATTTATATTAGTTATATAATAGTCCCATACCAGTGCAAAAAAAATCGAAAACATAAAATTGCAGAATTTCGAGCATGCAATAGATCAATACTGTTATAAGAAAATTTTCGTATATGAATAGCATGAGATTATAAACTTATGGCTCTGATACCACATGTTAATCAAGATTATTTTGTTAATATAAAATCAGACATAAACAATAATGTTATATCATATTTAAAAATAATTTTGTCATGAATCCAAGATATTTTATCTTCATTCAATCACAAAATTAATTGTTTTATATAACTATGATCGAAAACTGCTATTGATTGGAAAAAGTGACTTCAATGATCCTATTAATTTCTCACTAGAACCCCTTGAAGAATAGCCCAAAATTATCTCCTAGTGTCACTAGAATTTTAATGAGAAAATATGAATAATGAAAATTTTGAATTTTCTCTCCCACCTTAGAAATGGTGTGTTATGAAATAACCCTAGATGGTGCAGGAATCCTCTATTTATAAGGGGGAAATGGTCAAAAATCCTAATCAAAGTATGACTATATTTCAAGTCTCCCACTAACCATCAAGTGGCTAAAAGATGGGAACAACCTATTTCTTTAATATTTACATTTATCACGTGCCTAATTAATTATCTGATATTTATCAAGATCGCATAAATGAAAAATTCATAATTTCAAAATTTAATATAATTAAAATTAAAAAAATCATAATTTTAAAATTTTATAAGAAGGGAATAATTTTACAAAGAGAGTAAAACTAAAAGACTAAGTGAGAGATGGGTTATTCGATGATTAGAAATGAAGAAGGGCTTCCCCTTTTATAGTACTCGGACACCAAATATTTCTTCAATTCTAAAAAAAAACGAAAAGAAAAGAAAACGACATGTTTTCAAATTTTCAAAAAGGTGAACAATAGATACTATTTGCTTTTTTCAAAATTTCAAAAAGTAAACAGTAGTTACTATTTGCTTTGAAAAAGGAAAAGATTAATTTGTTTTAAACGTTTCTTTTGTTTTGGGGACCACATATCGTGTGCTGGATTGTTTTGCAGTCGCTCATTATGGTATGTAATTATCCTTCTAGCGCATTTGCTATGTTAGCTTCACCGACTGAATCAAAGGACATGCTATCCATTGGACTCTGATTATGAAGATGTAGTTATGCTAACTCATACTCTTCAGTATCGCTTAACCATTCATAAGGAACATCAAGTTTATATTTATCCTTAAGATTTTCGAGAAACTCTTTCACCTATTCTTTTTTCTCAAGTGAAGTAACATAATTTATTGGTAAATCTCTGACTAAGAGTCGTTTCCCGTCTGTCACCATGAATTTTATTTTCCTTTTCTGAGTATAAGTATTTAGCCATATTGGAAGTATTGATCATGCTTTTTGACCAATATAATTTCGCCCACATATGTTCTAGTGGTTGCTCATCATAATTGCTCGATCGATTTCATCCCATTCATATCCCTCAGTGGCTTTGAGGTGCCAGATTTGGTATGGTGGATAGAATTTTTCTCTGTATATCCATCCAATGGTAATGGAAGTATGGAACGTTAAATATCTTATATATCTAGAGTAACTAGAGATCACATAATTGATCATGGTTTTGATCATCATTGGTAAATTGGAGAATTTTTCTTGTAAAAATTTTGAAAAGATTAGTTTGTTTATTAATCCCCATTCAATTGGTTCAATGTCCCAATTGTCTTCAGTGAAGAAATGAAATTTTGGTATATCATCATATAAATTGAGACTATGAGCAAATTGGATTAAAAGACTTTTTATCTTTTGATCCTGGTCTTTAATTTTTGGAAAAATTTCCATTAGGAATAATGGCCTTGGAAGAAGTTGTCCTGCTTTTCCAAATAAACAAATTCTTCTGATTGTATTAAAGATTTTTTCTGAAAAATCATTTTCTAACAGTTCTATTACTGTTAAAAAGATATTAATTTTTTCTAGAGAAAAATCTTCATTTTCATAGTTCAATTGTTTCAAAACTTGGAGGCTGAGGCCTTTGAGTTGGTCAAGAACTGTTGTTTGTTCAGCAATCTTGTCAGCAAGAGTACTCATATATTTTCTGAAATCCTTCCTTTTGTCTAAAAGATGAGATTTCCAGGATTCATTCAAAGGATCATAAATTCCATAGGGTATTCCTGGGTTGTAAAAATTTGTTACTTGTGTTACTGGAGTGATTTCCTTTGTTTGAAGTTTAGAAAATTGGTAAAACAAATTAGTGGTGCCCATTGTTTCATCAAATTTTCCCATGCTTTTATGGCTTCATTGATGTTGTCATATTTTTGTGATATGCTCCTGGATATCCATTTACTTTGATATGGTATTGGGACCAACTGTAATATATGCCTGGTTTTCATTCGCTAGAAACTACATACACAAAACTTTGTTTAACTTGTGTATTAGAAGATTATGCATTGTTCTGGGTCTTTGTTTTTTTAGCAATTGTCACCCATTCTCCTTGTACTTCTTTAGGGTCTTGCATCCCGAAAGAAAATAATTGTTATTCACTTGTTTAGTGAAAAATAAAACATTTGTATTCCATTTGTTTAGTGGTTCACAAAATTCCTGCTAAGATAATCTACAAGGAAATTGTTAGTACCTTTTAAATGTTCGACTTCAAAAGTATAAACTGTAATTTCATTATACCATTTCAGTCTTATTCCTTCTAAAACATTTCTTTTATTTATAAGGAAATCTTTAACTGCTTGATTGTCTGTTCTAACAATAAAGTCTTCTAGTACTAAGAAAATATGAAATTTCTTAATAGCAAGTTTTATTGCTAATAATTCTTTTACAAAGATAATATAATTTAATTCGTTCGACTTGAATTTTTCTGAATTATATCCTCATATTAATTCTTGTTTTTGAATATTTTTTTGTACAAGGGTCGTTTTACCATGAATACCAAGTATATTGGAAGTGGTTTCTTTCCAATATTGTGCTAGAATGGCTTTGAGAACGCATCCCCAGCAATGATCCGAAGCATCCGTTTTTAGGATTAATTTATCTCCTGGTTGAGGAAAATAAACTATAGGACAATTTATAATTATATCCTGTTTTATTGTTTTTACTAACATGGTATCTTCTTTATTCCATGTAAAGCTATCACTCTTTTTAAGTTTTTCAAGAAGGGGTAATTTTTTTGTGATAGTCCTTTTATGAAATTTCTTCCATAATTTAGGAATCCTAAAAAACTTTGTAATTGTTTTTTTTCTAATATTTTTTCATCAAAATCTCTTATTTTAGAGATTATGTGATCTTGTAGTTGTAATCCATCTTGATTGAGGATTATTCCGAGAAAATTAATTTATGTTTTTTCAACATCAATTTTCTTTGGTGATAAAACAATTCCATGTTTTTAAAAAAATTCACATAATATTTTTAGATGTTTTCTATGTTCTTCAATTGCTTTTGAGAAGATAAGAATATTATCTGTATAGACAACACAAAAATCTTTATGGTCTTTAAAGATATTGTTCATCCATATCTGAAATACCTGTGGAGCTTTATTTAGTCCAATAGGCATTATAGTCCATTAATAGTGTCCTCTAGGGATACTAGTCAATCGTATTGTTCTTCAGTTAGTTTTAACTGTCAAAATTCAGATTTACAATTGAATTTACTAAATATCTTTTTACCTTTACTTTGATTGATTAATACATCCTTTATAGGGATAAAATAACCATCAAATTCGAATTGTTCATTTAATTTTTATAATTTATAACCATCCTAGCTTTTCCTCTTGTGACTTCACTATGTTTTCTTACCATAAAGGCAGGACTAGAATGAGGACTTATTATTTCTTCAATAAGATTTGTTTTTAATAATTCTTTGATTTGGTTATCAAATTCATCCATATCTTTTCTAGTATAAATCATGGGTTTGACTCTTATAATGATATTGGGGTCTCTTAGTTTGAGATTACAATATCTTGGACTTTTATTTCATGATTTTAGTGGGTTTTCACTAAAGTTGTCTTTTAAAATAGTGTAAAGCCAATGATTTTCTTCTAAGGCTTTAATTATTGGAGTTATATCTCATTTCTTTATAGGGAGAAAGTCTTTTTCGCACTTATATTTATGTTGTTGAAGAAGATGTATTTCTACAGGTTCTTTATTGAGAGTTAAACTGATTGTCCCCTCATTAATAGTTATTGGTAAATATTTCGAAATAAAATTATTTCCTAAAATGAAAGCTCCATGCATTTCAGGAAAGCATAAGATTTTTGGTATAATGAATTTCTTTTCATTAAACCATATAACTACTCTTTTAGCTTTTAATTCAATAAAATTTTGTGTTCCATTGATGTCGGTTACAGTAATTGGATTTTTCATCTTTATCCATTTTTCTGGTGGTAAAGCATTAGGTCTACAAGAACAAATTGTTGATCCTCTATCAATAAGAGCGCATAGACTATATTGTTTATAGCCAGCAAAATTAAAATATCCTAATACATAGATATATCTTTTCTTTCCATGGCTTGAAGAAAAGATAATCTCTTTTTCCCTAGTTGGAAGTAATAAATTTGGCTAGATTTAATATTTTCATTTTTATAATTTGTTCCTGGTAATATTGGTACTTGTATATTTTTCATAGCAATTGGTTGTTTACTATTACTACATTCTCCTTTTAAGAGGTTTTTTCCTTTTAATTTTTTTCAATCATATTCGAGGAAATTTGTTTTCCAGAATGAATGCTTAGTTTTGAAATAAACATTATTTTTTGAAATTTGAAGTTCAACGTTGTTTCGTTGTTTTTCAGGTGGCTTATTAGTAATTTGAGGCAATATCCATTGTTTGGGTACCTCTAAATCTCTCCAATTTATCGATCTCGGTTGAATTGCTGAATCGAATGGTCTGGGCTCGAATATTTCTAATACATTTCCATCCACAAAATATGTATTTGTTTGTGGTAGTGAGGTCAACTCATGAATTGTTTTCCAATGTATTGACATATTTTTAGAGGTATCTTTCATACATATTCCTTTGGTCTGGATTTTTATTTTTACTGAATCCTCAATGTTAGGATCATCAACTGAAATAAATAAATTTGGTTTATGTTAAACCAGATTACTCCATTAACCAAATTGGATTGTATTCCTCCAATTATTGCATTCATATGATTATTGAATCTGTTGTCTAAGACCAATATTGCTATAGGAGTATCCATTCCTTGTCTAAATAAAGCAATGATACATATTTTGATTAATCCAATATGAATGTATTTTATTTTTGGATATTTTTTCTTCTAACACCCCGCTAAGTTTTGGCGTCGGCCGCCACCAAAATTTAGCCGGGCATTAGTAAATTAAATATCATCCTTAGCATTTGACATATATGAGACATTTAAATTTTAATCCACGAGATAAATGATTTAAATCAATCCCAAACATCAAGAACATCCAACTGATTTAACACGAAAGTGCGATTAATTCCATCACATGCAATCTCCGAATATCTCAATTATTACAATAAGTAAAATCTAACTGAAATCTTAAGACAACTTTGGAACCGAAAGACCTAATAAAATCCAAATATAGTCTCATAATAAATACGACTGAATAGGAGAAGAATCAAACTACTAAAGCAATAAAATAGCTCCAGCTGCACTTCGAAAGATCACCAATAAATCCTATGCAGCTACTCCAAATACATCCCTGAAAATATTAGTCAACGTATGTGTCAGAGACAAAGCCCTGAGCATGAATACCAGCTACTCCTTTCAATTAGGGTCCTTGAACCCAGACAATAGTGCTATATATATCGACGATAACAATAAAATCTTTTAATTAAAAGAAAAATAATAGTCACCCAAAAATAAATTTCTAAGTGCCTGCAAGGTTTCTTTCAAATGTTCCACACCAATATTATTTTAATTATCCCACAGTCCCAAAGTATTAATTTACTTAAATTAACCCAAATTATCGCTTATTCTCACTTTATTATTAGGTATAGCTGTCCTCTCGCCTCGGGCGATTCTCCCACCAAAATACATTATTATAGCGGTCCTTCCGCCACGGGTGATTTCTCCACCACAATACACATCTCCTTGTCATAACCGTCGTCTGATCCGTTTAAACTGTCGGCCGTCGACATGTGACAAGGTTCCACTCACACACACATCCCCTTGTCAAGTTCGCCATCTGGTCCGTTTGTATCCTGCGATCCTCACGATATGACAAAGTTCCACACATGACATGACATAAATCGTCTAAGCTGACCCGTTTAAACTGTTTGTCACTAACAAATTATGTCACCAATAAATTTTAATACCCGTTTTAGTCTTGCGATATTAATTTTTCAAAATTTCTCATACTCATTATTCAAATTAATTTCCCCCACCCTTAAAAGCGACGTGAAAATCCTCAAAATACCCCTTAGTCCCAACTAAGGTTCCCAAAACACAATTTCGTTATATCCTAAGTAAAGGATGATTATAAAAATTTCACTCCACCTAGATATCAATCCTAGGTTATCGTAACAACGGTATAATATAAAGAATTAGCATCCACCCCAATTTATATAACCCGCATAGACTCATACTAATGAGTCTTATACCTAATTACCATAAATCGCAATAAAGACCCACTTACTAGTCTCATACCTAACGAGTGTACTATAACAAGGGGTGAAAATAAATTACCTACAATACCCAACGTTCCCGAGATATTCAAAATTATAATATTTCATAAGTGGCACAATCAACAATTTATAATAATATTCTCAACAACACTAAATTCCCAAATAAATGATTTTAAATCTAAATAGGGGGAAAATCAAGAACACATAATTATTGTGATTTTTCGAACCATGATTACTCGCGAGTTCCATCTTAGCTATTATTTTTCTAGCACAACTAATTTATTTAATTTAGGATTTTTACATGAAACCTCCAAATTAAATTTCTAAGGGCTCCTCTACATGCATATTCCCATAACATAACCGACTACCCAAATACAACCCGAAGAACAACAAAGTTATAATTATTTGGTAGCGTTAATAATTTATACAAAACAACCCTGAAATTTATTTTTTAAAAATGTTATGTTCATAATTTATTTTAGAACACATGAGTTTAATGAAAGCAACAATCAAGACACATAACACTAAGGAAAAAGAATAGGATAAACATGCTTGTGATTAGATTTAGAAATTGACTAGAGATTTGAGTTCCCCTTGAAAAATTGATCAAAAACCCCTCTTGAACCGGCGTCAAGAATGTTGGGGCTACCTACCAGAGGGCTCCTACAACCATCCTGCACGACCTGATTCACAAGGAGGTCGAGGTTTACGTGGATGATATGATTATCAAGTTCCTTGTTTGGATTTCGCCTCGGCGAGATGTTCCACGCACGAAACGCAGTGCCGCGTTGAGAATCGAGAGGAGTTTAGTCTTTAAATTCATGATGCTGAATATAATGTTTATGCCTTCAAAATGGAGCTTGAAAATTGATTTTAATGGAGGTTAGGGCTAAGTGTATATAAATAAGAGAGGAACTAAAATATGTTGCCAAAACATGGTGCTGAAAGTTGCTTCAAAAATGGTCAAAAATGGTTGCCCACCATCCCTTTAAATATGGCCGAACTAAAAAATGGTCTAAATCTGGTCTAAATGACGTTTTTTGGAAATATCGAAGAAGGGAAAGTTGCTTAAAATTAAATTTTGAGTCGGTATAGTGATTTTCAAAATTTTCTTAATATTTTATTATTTTGAATAAAATAATAATATTTGTCTTTGATTTATGAGCATAATATTTATTTATTTTGAATTTTCTGAGCATAATATTTATTCATTTATTCATTTTATAAGTTGTCATTGATTTTCTATTTCTTATAATTGTTCATTGGTAAAAGTAATTTCTTCATCAACTATGTCTCTAAGAGTTATTGTTTGTAACTCATTTTCATTACGTATTTCTGCAGTATTATACATATATACGAATTCATCATCGGATGATTCCGAATCAGATTCTAATTAATATAATATTTCTTCGTTATCAGAAATATCGATAAATTCATCACCAAAACATACTTCAAATTCTTGTTCTTCAAGAAATTTTATCATTCTTTTTGCATTTTTTCCCATTTTTTGACATTCAGGTGCATTAATGGCATTACATATATAACATTTACCTTTCTTTTTTATATTTGTGTTTGCATTTTTATCAGAATTTTTTTTCTTTTTAATATATTTCTTATTTTTTGAAAAAGATGATTTCTTTTTTCAAGGTTTCCATTTGAAATTTTTGTTTTCTCGGTGTTTTAAAAGAGCGTGGAGGATTACATCCTATTTTTTACTTTTCTTTCAAAATTTTATCACAACATTTATATTTAGCTTTGGAATTTGTGATTTGATTTTTGACTTGCTTTTTTTGTTTTTACGTCAACGCATTTCTTGAATATTTGTCTTAATACCCAATTAATACGTAATTCAATATTATCTTCCTAGGATAAATTTTTAAAGATATTTCATCCCATGAGTTTGGGAGTTAATGAAAAAATTGCTCCAACCAGTATTTGTTATCCGGAGGATTTATTTTGAAATAATATTTTTATATATTTCAACAAATACTTCAAATTGGCAAATACTACATAATTCTAATTTAGATAATATGTAACGTGCTTCTTCTTGGATTCTGGATTTTCTAGTATATTCAATTATATTTTCTTTAATTAAATTGACAAAATCTTTTAGTATTTCATCAAAAGTTTTCAAGTTTTGTAGGAGTTGAGCATTTTGTTGTTTTCCTTCCTCAGATTTTTCCCATTGTTGTAGCCATTGTAACACATCTCCTTGAAGTGTTGCAGCTAAATAGTCTAAAAAATTTCTTTACCAAGTAATTTTATAATTTGTGATGAATAATGTGCCCATTCATCAATAGTATGTTCTTGATCTTTAAAAGGTATATGCCTTAGATCAAGATAGATTCCAATTTGTGAGATGTTATGTTTATTTAAATCATCTCTCCTAAGGAGGATTTGGTTCTTCTTCCTTAACTATACTCGTAGAGGTTGTAGAAGTGTTGTCTATTTTGACAAAATCTTTTTTTTCTTTTGCAGGATTTTGCATAAATTGTTCAAAGGCTTCCTAGACTTAAAAGATAGTCACCTCGAAACATATTTTCCTAGAAACAATATGTTTTCGTCTATTTTCAATTTTTCAAAAGGTGAACAGTTAATACCATTTGGTTTGAAAATGGAAAAGATTTGTTTGTTTTAAACCTTTGGGGACCATATATCATGAGTTAAATGTTTTGCAATCGCTCATTATGGTCTGTAATTATCCTTCTAGCGCGTTTGTTATGTTGACTTCACCAACTGAATCAAAGGACATGCTCAGCAAAGGACCAAAAGGTTTATTCCATTTAAGTGGGAAGGATGGATAATTAATTTAATGTGTAGGATTTTGCATACATGACGTTAATCCAACTAAAGTTGAGGTCTAAGTCATAAGTTGAAAGATGACGATCATTGAGCATTTGACAAAGAGCGACACAAAAATCAAAAGTGCTTACAACACTGAAACAAAGAAATTCAACTATTTCCAAAGTTTATAATGCGTAAAAGAAATTATAGAGATGTTGAAACAGAAAGAACATCAACAATGCAGCAAGCAATAACCACCGACTAAACAGGTGTCAACTTTAATTTGGGCTAACGCATATGTAATAAAGCTTGTAAATGCTTACCGTCAATGAATGGAATTACATATACAGCTAAAACATTTGGCATAGTTATAACAGTTCTTTAATGAATATTTGCTGAATGTTTGAAAAAACGACTCAAAATATTTCTTACATATGAGTAAATTAATGAATATTTTGTTGACACTTGAAAAATGGTTGGCGTAGTTGATGACCTTCATAACGTGGAAGACTGCTCTCCAAGGCGATGGGATACGACAACACCCCTTTTCGCAGAAAAGGGCTTTTCACCGATAATTTTAACATTTGAGTTTTGCAAAAATTAATTTATTCACCCCAATATTTCGTAAATTATCAAGTAACAACAAAAAACAAAAAAAAATTACAAAACAAATATTATAAAGTAGGAAAAAAAAAGGTTTCAGACATCCAAGGAAGGATAAAAGTAGCATTAACTCTCGAGCCCGGCAAAAAGCGAAAGCTCTTAGGCGGCCACTGCGAATGTCTCTGAGAAACAAGCCTTCAAATTCATCATCATCAACCCAACAATCTCAAAACTTGCAACAAACAATACATAACCAAAAATAGCCCAAATGTGGAATTAATACTCTCAAAATAGGCCAATGTTTTCCACATGAGAACTGTTAGAAGGCAAACCCTTGAGGATTTAAACCAAAGTAAGAAACCCCCAATTTCCAAGTGCTTGACAAAACCTTCATCTTATGTACATAACTTGTACCCATGTTTAGAAATCATATCAACAACAAAGTTAATTTCTGTTTATTTTTTCACCGAAAAAATAAATTTAAAGTCTAAATTTGAAATCTGAAATCTGAATTTAAAAAATATATTTATTTTAATATCTAAATATACCTTTGAATGAATGTAATTAGACTGATTCAAACTTCAGATTCAGACTTTAAAAGTCCATTTACCTCTTAATTATTTCAAAGATAAAAATAACCGTTAATCTCTTAATCATCAAGATAATCTATTAAATTTGAGGTCTAAGTCAACAAGTTAAAGGATGACGAAAAGTCATTGAGCATTTGACAAAGGGCGGCACAAAATCAAAAGTGCTTGCGACACTAAAACAAAGAAATAATGAGAATAGGTCAATTATTTCCAAAGTTTACAATGTGTAGAAGAAATACTACAGGTGTTGAAACTAAAAGAACATCAGCAATGCAACAGGCGATGAAATTATTAAACGAAAATAAGTACCTCCAACTTGGATCCAATGACAAAACAGGTGTTAGCTTTAATCTAGGCCAACGCAGACACATTCAATAAATCTTGTAAAATGCTTACCTTCAGTCATTGGAGTTGCGTGTACGGCTAAAACATTTGGCATAGTTGTTATTGTTAACACTGCTTTAATATTTGCTGAGTGTTTGAAAAAACGGCACAAAATATTTCTTAATAGTTTTGTAAAGTATATTTGTTGAAGTGAATTAATGGCTGGCGGAGAAGGTTGATGACCTGCATAATGTGGGAGAATCTTGATGACAATTTTTAATCCAATTAGCTATTATTTTTACCATATCTGTTTTTATCAATGTTCTAAAAAACACACCTAGGCTCGAGACTTTTTAGATACGCCAAGTTTTGACCCTAGGCGTGGATCAAGGCGTGATCAACAATGGTCAATATTTTTTGAGATAAGGCTTTAAAAAACGCACGTTTTTTAAGGGGTAATGTGTGAAAAAACGCACGTTTTTTAGAAGGCGTGAAAAAACGTAATTTTTTTGTTTTTTTTTTGAATTTTAAAAAAATAATATTTTAATTTACAAATATTTAGACATATTTTTAAGGTACGTATCATTTTATTATTTTTAATAGCCTTGTCTTAGTCAAAAAATATTAAAATATATTTAAAAAAAGCCTAAACGCCTTTTTACCAAAGCCCGCCTAGGCTTCTAAGGCTAAGGCTTGGCCTCCAAGCCTCGGTCACGCCCCGCGTTTTTTTAGAACCTTGATTTCCATTAACAAACAAAAAATCCTACCTATGATTTGCAATTGTTCCTGATAAATTATAAAAATCTTAAGCCTGAAATTTTTGGTTGTCAGTATGTGCTAAATAAATCTTTTTAAGTAGTTGAAAACTGATTTTGTATTTCCATTTTATGTTCGTTTTAAAAAAAATAATGGATGAGAACTAACGCAGCCTCACAAAAACACAAAGATAATAAATCAGTGAATGTTTCTCTCATGGCCAATCCCAAGAGGTAATGACAGAGACTCTGCTCCCCAAGGCGATAGGATATGACAACGCCCCTTTCCTCAGAAAAGGGCTTTATCTCCGACGATTTTATCATTTGAGTTTTGCAAACATTAATTTATTCGCCCCAATATTTCGTAAATCGTCAAGAAACAATATAAAACTAAAGAAATTACAAATCAAATATTAGAAAGTAGAAAAAAAGGGGTTCAGACATCCAAGGAAGGATAAAAGCAGCATTAACTCTCGAGCCCGGCGAAAGGCGAAAGCTCTTAGGCGGCCACTGCGAATGTCTCTGAGAAACAAGCCTTCAAATTCATCATCATCAACCCAACAATCTCAAAATTTAAAACAAACCATACCATATATAACAAAAAAATAGCCCAAAGGTTGAATAATGCTCTCAGAAAAGGGCCAGTGTTTTTCCACGTGAGAAAACTGTTGGAAGGCAAACCCTCAAGGATTTAAACCAAAGTAATAAAACCCCCAGTTTCCAAGTGCTTGAAGAAGCCTTCATCTCATCTCTATAGAAAAAGAGGCAATCTTGTGGATCCCTCTAAACCATAGAGCTAAAACTCATAAAGCACCATCCAGCACTAACAAACTAAAATCGAATTCAACGTAAAAATATTTCACCCCGAACCAAATGGACCTTAACTTTAACTTTAAATCCTAAAGGGTTTTGCCCTTAAGCCAACAGCTTTTCTTTTCGGTGTGGTTAAAGCAAATAAATCATCATCGAGCATTCAATACGTAATATTAAGTGTTAGAATGTGAGAAAAAATGTGGAACCTACGAGAAAACGCAGGAATACACTGGAAATCTGAAATTTGCGTGTCCATAGGTTTTGGATTTGATATTGCATCTTTTAAGAATTTCTTCTGTTAATAGACTTTGAAACAGAGGAAATCATACATGATGCTTTGTGATTAAAAAGATTTTCCCAACAACAAAATAACTTACAGGTTTGGAGAAGAAAATGGTTGTGCGTCTAGAATTTAGAAGCGGCGAGCGTGATTAAATAGATTTCATGTAGGGTTTAGGGAGGATGGTGCCTTATTTAAACGGGTGGATATTAGGGTTCGAGTCGGTGTGAGTTCTAAAATATCGGGCACAGTACGATGCCTTATTTACATGTCTGGCCATCGTTAATTTTCTGACCAATAACATTTCAGAATTAATTAAAGAGTTTTTTATCTTACATTAAAGAACCTTTTCATATACTGTGAGCACATGCGTTGCACGTGTGAAACAAAAAAAGTAAAGGAATGCAATATGGATAAAATAATTTATTGAGACGAGTTAAAATATTGTTTCAGTACGAAATAAAATTAAAAAATATATATAGTATAAAGATAAACTATAAAATCCAATTCGTCAAATATTTTGCGTTTGATATTTATTAGTGTTTAAATTTCAAAAAAAAATTACCAAGTGTTCTATAAGCCCTCTTTCATATTTAAATTATAGAAAACTTTAAGGGTATTACTTTGTTCAATTTTTTATGTATTCAGACAATAACGTCAAACACTTTACCTTGATGGCAATCGCCCCAACTCCGTCGATATTCGGGTGCCCCACCTAAACATTTTTTTTGGTTCCGCCATTCGTGAGCACGCTAGTTGCTCAAGAATTATTGTGGATACTAATATGTGAGTGGAACTCTCAAAATGACTCTGACTTCAACCCTGTAGAAAAAAATGAGAGATCAACATTTCCATATATGACAAAAATAACGTAATAATAAAAACCGCTATGACATTTTTGAATTTCATATCAAAAATAAATAAACAACCAATTTTTTAATTTTGGAACCTAACCTAAAATATATATTAAAAACCTAGAGCTGATATAAGTCAGAATCAATCCTCAATAATTTCTCTTTGTTTTCATATACTATACAAGAGGTAGTTTAAAAACTACGGGAAAAAACCTTTTTGTCAACTTGGAGATGTTATAAAGAGAAGGAGGGGTTGTTGAAAAAAATTAGAAAAATTATCTAACAACTAACTAAGGATACATAAATGAATTTAAGCATGCTTTTTCATGGATATATTGAAATATCATACCGGAATTATACATTTTCACGCATAAAATTTGAAGGTTTCAAGGAATTTATTTAAAAAAATCCTCTAAACTATAATCTCCTCGACAATTTTTAATACAAGAAACTTGATAACTCTGTGCCAGTAGTCCGATATGTAGCTAAAAAAACACAATTAAAAACTCTTCAGATGAGGGTTATTTGGCAAACAGACATATCAAATGCTTATTTAGAACATATTTCCAGAGGTTTAACTATAAAATCTTACAAGTTCATTTTTTATAGAGTATGAACAAGAAGAAAAACGAGTAAAATAAAAAATAGCAAACTGTGTGTTGTTTGTCAATAGAAACCAACTATTTGTAGTATTGGGTCTCCACAAACTCATCTTGAACAACAACATTAGAATTAGGGCTGGCAATTTTTGACACGATAACTCGTTTATGGTAATAACCCGAACATGACCCGAACATGACACGATTAGCTTGTGTAGATTTAAAAGTACCCAAAACTTATACTTAAATTAAAATCAACGCGACCCGAAACTGACACGACTAACCCGAATTGCCACCCCTAATTAGAATTAAAATATATAGCCTGAGTGACATAGGAATAGTCAGCAATATTTCATTGGCTTAGATCTTACATGAGTCTGAAGCACTATCTATTAGCTACAAAAACTATGCTTAATTTGGTGTTGCACTCTAAATTCCCTCAAACCTTCAGTCATAAAGCAGAGAAGTTCTTTTCATCTGACGTCACAAGTTTTTGAAGAGGCATATTGAATGAGATTTTCAGGGCTTGAAATAATTGTAAGAACATGAAGTTGTTTGATTGCCAAATCAAATATGAAGTTTTTTATGACCACGTGTCATCAGGACCGTATTCATTGAACACTTTTGAGGTTGTCTTAATGATTATGTTAGTTTTGTACTAGAACGATAGTATCATTCAAACATCAAGGTCGAGTTTAATTGTTTTAGAGTTGGGATATCCCTCATATTGGAATCCCAAACACCAGCTTCGATTTTGTTTTTAATAAAACTATGTATAACCTCTTATTGTTATGCTTTTAATACAACCATGTATTCATCATTCTGAGGGTTCTTTGGGAGTGATTGGACAGTAATTGAGGGGAACTTTTAGGACGTTTCATTGGCTTGGAGTGGGAGAAAGAAAATGGTATAGAGACGTTTCAGTGGGCCATTAATGGGGACGGTAGAGAGAGAGGAAGACTCCGACTCCATCAACTTCTCAACAAACTTGTGGGAAAGCATCCTCCACCGAATAATTAGTTTTATGTCAAGTTTCAAATTAGTTCGTCGATGTCTTTGTTATCATCAACTACTTCTCGATTGAGGTCAGATTTCAACAGTGAAAGAATAAAGAGGTATATATCTCTTACATAATCCTGCATACCTTAGGATCTGCTCCAAAGATAATTTACCACTGGCTTTCTTCATCTCGTCTGAAAATAACTTTGTATGCATACTTACATCAAGACCTCAGATCAAATTTTACAGAGGAAAGTGGGTAGTGATGAGCATATTACAACTGTTGATTAAAGACATAAAAAAATATCATATCATTTCAATACATCCCTGTAACCATTGTTTGACAAACAGAGCATAACATTGTGACACCCCGACTAATTAAATACCGGGTAGCTACTCCTTTATTAAATTAATTCAAAATGTCAAGTTGGTCCAGTTAATAGCATCACTGTCGAAAACATTTTAATGATTACTAACCACCTAGTATTTAAAAAGTAAGTTGTCAAATTTTAATTTAAATCTGATTAACATGCAACAAGTGTAATGAAGAATAATAACACCATTCACCATAACGAAGTAAATAGAATAACCATCACATAATGTAATTAAAGTCTGGAGGAAAACTCCTCACTACAAAACCACAAACTGCAATAACTAAACTGAATACTGAATCAATACATACCAAAGTCTGAAAGACTGTAATGAAAAGATGTCTCCAATAGAAATGGGCAACATGCCCTACAACTGATAGGTACTGAATCTGGAATCCAAATGATAGAAGCGTCTAAAAGCAAATCCCTGTAGCTTCCACAAACAGCTACAGCTCGTCACCTGAATGAGTATCCTATGCATGGTGTCCTTGTGGCTGGGCACCTAAAATGGTTTTACAAGAAAAATAGATTTGAAAGCAAACGGGTCAGAGCCCGAATGTGGAGATATTTTAAAAACCTGCAAGTGTTTTAAAAACATTTAAAACATTAAATGCGAAGTACATGTTAGGACGTGCACTCACATGAAATTCTCACATCTCGTCTAACTGTGCACTCCTAACGTAAATACCCATCTAAAATGACACAAACCTCTAGCTAAGTGACATCATATCTAGCTAGACTGTCATAGGTTTTACCCTTATTACTCGGTTCCCATTAATATTATAACGCTCGCAATTAAATAGGGGCTTAACGTAACTTCAGGTTCTCACATAAAAGTAATACAATTCATTATAGATCCTCCCTTATGTTATTCCATAGTTATACACACAATACCATATGAAAGTTCCCAGTTTATTAAGTGTATATTTTCCACAACATAAATATACAATATAAGCACCCCGAGACTAAGCTGTGGTGCACACATACTCTGCTATCCATCCCGGTACATCACGTACATAAGGATTACATATTCCGAATCTCTCAGGAATAGTTCACAGATAACAACATCAAAAATAATGGAGGCGAACACAGTCACATCACATGGGTCACGCACATACCTATGCTCCCACGATCAGCGGACTTATTAACATCCCAATAAGTCTTTCTCTGACCTATGTTCATCGAGGTAACCAGTCTAAATCCGGGCAACACAAGGATTAGAGGGCCCTAAGCGAACGCAAACCTCCCGTGATAGCAAGTATGGTAGGTATGTCATACACACAAATCATATATCTATACTAAGTAAACACGCATCTTAGTAATCACCGTGGTTTAATTGTAGTACTTATCGCATTCTCGTACCAACTTAATATATATACAACTTATATAATCCCGGTCCATATTTATACGCCCCATAATTTATTCTCACGTCGTAGTAGGCACTCACGTCTCAATCCATAATGTTCATTTGAATCGTTCCACAATTATATAATTTACTCCTCATTATATCCCAGATGTCCCAAGTATACCAATACATCATCAAAGGAATGTTATCTCTATCCTCGAACAAGTTTACGGGACTCCCAAAATCAAAACAGGCCAAAAAGGCCTAACTGTCAACTCGTTCGAAGTCTCGTTCGAACGAGGCTGTTCGAACGAGATTCAGTTCGTTCGAACGAACTGCCTTCTAACGAGATCTCGTTCGAACGAAGGTATCGAACGAAATTTTCTCTCGTTAGAAGCAACTGGTCAACTCGTTAGAAGCTCGTTCGAACGAGCTCGTTCGAACGACCTGGGGAGGTCTTCTAACGAACGACCAGTTTCGAGCCCAGATTTCCCTAGTTTCGTTTTTCACCAATTGTATCTCTACAAAACTCATCTAAACATCAAACCAACGATTGTTTAAGGTCTCTAATCATCCCTAAACGTACCTAGGTCACATAATAACATATTTTAAGGAATCAATTCATCCTAAACATCATTAAATCCTCAAGTCTCTACACTTTTCCCCAAATTTTCAAGAATATAAACCCTAGAATTTATAATCATTAATTTACCCAATTAAATCCGTTTTAATTTCATCCAATATCTAATTTCATCAGCATAATCATCTACCTACCATTCTACATGCAATTTCTCTTCAAGAATTTCAAGTTCTAAGTTCCAAAGTACATGGGTTTTCATATCACTCCAAGAACAATTCAATCTTTATTAAATTCCTACGCATGGAAAAAGCATCCTCTGAAATTAAACGAAATTAAATCACTTGCCTTGAGTTTATCTCTGATTTTGATGTTGGTTTGCTGAAGTTATCTCTCTCTCTCTGCAGAATTCCCTCTCTATAAGCTTTCTTCTCCAAAGGTGGCTATGGTGGCTAGGGTTTTCTTTGGAAAAGTTTTGGAAACCTAATCTAATAACCCCCGTAGCTTATTGGGTCATTAAGGGTTGGTTAGTGGGTTTAGTGGGTCAATTCCCAATCAGATAAAAACTCTTAATTTTCGTCACTTTTAATTCCCCAAAATACAAAATTGCCAAAATACCCTTTATGTTGCCGGTATGGCCTAAAAATACCCCGGGACCCAAATTAAACCCCCGGCTAGTGTTTTCTGACTATCTCGACCCTTCCGGATGCGTTGGTGCACTCAAAACGACCATACGGTTAATAGAATTTAAATTCACTTTTATAAATAAAATAATTATATTCTGACGCAACTATCACCCGCGTCCTAATAAAATGTCCAAATTGCCGTATATCAATCTCACGACAATTTCATAATTCAATATTCATAAATCATCATATATACTCAATATAGTCAAATACCAACTCACATCTCGCTAGTATTTTATCCGGATTAATTCCCAATAAATTCTCATTTAATTAATTAATCCCAAAAATAAATATTGCCAAAAATACGGGGTATTACAAACATCTCATTTGGACGTTGTTTTAAGTACTTAGCATTTCGATTCGGGGTGGTAGGACATAACTGTGTTATCCAAAACTCTTAAGACAAAATATTCTATTCTACCACATTCCAAACTCTTCTTATCATTAGGAACCACCGTGGCAAATATTCGGTGTTACACGATCATATTGGCGTCTGATACAATAAAGCAATAGTTTTAGGAAACCTTTATCACCTGTGTAATCTCTAAAGCTTCGAAGGATGTGGCCTATTCATTCAGCAAGGATTAGGAAGAAGAAAAATAACCGTCTAAAGCCCTCAAAATCAATGTTGTTAAAAAAAGACAAAAGATATCTAAAAGTATATTGGGATTTTTTAAGAACTGAATAGGGGATTGAATGCAATTCTATAGGCCTTTCAACAAAATAAAAGTAAGTAAGACAATCGATACCTTTGTCTCTCACTCAAGTTCAGTTAATGACGAATGGCTCAAAACTTAAGTCGTGACTAAGGAAAATTATGGGATAGTCAAATTTGTTGCTTCTCTTCTATTTGGGTGTCAACATAAAAGTAGTTCTTAGGCCTTGGGGTTTTAGACATTGCCAATATTCGGTGGGAGGTAGTATATAGGTAGTAGGATTAGGGATGCTAAATGTCAGGTTAGGTGTATTAGGCTGTTGGGGTGGAGTTTCAGCTCTGTTTCTCTTGTTTTTGCTTTATTTATGTACATCAACATTTTGATTTTCTTTTTTATCTTGTGTTTATTCATTTTATGATTTCCCGTGGACTCCTCATCCTCATGTCTTTGTATACCTATTTTATTATCAATAAAAGTGCATTTAAAATTATACAACAACAAACTTACTTCAAATGACCATACTCAAGTGATAACCCTTTGTTACCGACAACATGTAAGGACATTATTTTATAAATCCGTTATCAATTAATTATGTCGTATACCGTTACAACCGTCGACGAAGTTTAAGAACAATCTACATCAAGACGGATCTGAATATATCAAGGTTCTTTATCAAAAAGACTCCGCAAAGTTTAATTTGGTAAGATTATGTTTTAAATACCTTAACTTTGCACTTAGAGCTTTGGGATACTTTTACAAAATATCTTCTAAGTGTTGGAGCATATTTTTTCGTCAAAATGTGAGAATGAGTAATTTTTCTAAGTCCTGTAGCGTTCCTCGATTTTGACGCTCAGGTCGTTCAAGTGAGATCTCATCTCGTTCGAGCAACATGGTGATATCGCGTGATGTTGTTCAAACGACACGTGTCCTTCGTTCGAGCGAGGTCCCTTTTTCGTTCAAACTACCGAGGCGGCGCGATTTTCTATAAATACTCATTAAATGGTTTTGTTTCATTAAGAAGTTCCAGCGTTTTGAAAGACAGAAAATTGCGAATCTGCATAATTCTTTTTGACTTCTTCTTTTAGGGTTTTTATCCCTTTTGTTTTCAATTCACAAAAATTCCATATGCTTTGGTGAATTGTTTTGGTGTTCAAGAACACACTTTCCTTTTGTTCATTATTTGTGGGAAGAACTCTACAAACGGAGAGTTGCGTGCTATTATGGAGGGAGTCTTTATGAAGTTACTCTTGTGGGGAGGATAACCTACACCGTGAAGACTGCGTGTCTGGACTGCGTGTCCTTGTGGTATAGCTGCGTGTGAACCACTGTTGATTTATAGTCATTGCTTTGAAGGTTTGACGAAGACACCATGCGTTACTCTTGTGGACGAAAGCAAGATAGTATGTAAGTCAACGGTCTTGTAAACTTCTCAAAGTTCTAGAAATAAAAGGTTTTGGCCTTCGGGGATTTTTTCTAAAATTTGTATCTCATGCGTTCTTTATTTATGGGTTGACACAAGCACACACGTAGTTGCATGTTTAGGGGCTGAATTAATTTGGTTTAAAAATAGACTCTAATTAAATAAGTGTGTCAAAGTAGAAGTTTGCGAATTTAATCAATTATTATACAGTCATGCGTTTTACAAATTGGTATCAGAGCGAGTTACGCTAATTTATCGCGTATTCCTATTTTTCGCAAAATTGTGTGATATTGATTTTTTTTAAATCAGTTTTGTGAAAAATCACAATTTTTTCAATTGAATATTCATTTAATAAGGTGTCTATTTTTTATGGGGAAAATTATATCTATTGAAAAGCTCGCATGAAATTTAGTTTAAAAGCCATTTATGAGCGTGTTTGGTTGCTTTGCGAAAATCGGTGGACTCCTCCCACTATCACCGTTGAAAATATCACCTCTTTAAAACCCGTGTCGGCCTGGACTGAAGATGATTTTAAAATGTCCAATTTTAATTCAAGTGGTTTGAGTGCTATTTCTGGAGTCGTCACTCCCGACGAGTTCCATCGAATTATGACGTGCACCACATTTAAAGAGGCATGAGATGTTTTGAAATTGACGAACGTTGTTAAAGAATCAAAATTGCAAAATCTTGTTACCTAATTTGAGACCATTACTATGTTAGAGTCTGAATGCTTTGATGATTTTTATGCACGTTTGTCAGACATTGTAAACACCAGTTCTAATTTGGGTGAGGTGATTGATAATACGCATGTCATTAAAAAGACCTTTAGATCTTTCCCAAAACGCTTTATTGTTAAAGTTATTATTTTGAACTCTTTGGGAAATTTGAAATCACTTAAGTTGGAAGAACTTGTAGGAGATCTTCAAACCTATGAGATTGACATGTTTTCCCAAACCATTATGATTAAGGATAAAGGCATTGCTTTAAAGACTCATTTTAAGAAAAAGAAAGAAAAAGTTTGTGAGTTCGATTCTGAGGAAGATTTTGATTTTAAAGATATGGCCTTGTTTGTGAAATTTTTTTAAAAATTTCTCAACATGAACAAAAATAAGTCTTCCAATAAGAATTTTTTGAGAAAAATAAAGAGGCCAAAGAAAGCGGTGAGAAAGAGAAGGAGAGAGAAAAAGAAAAGGAGAGTGAGGAAAATTCAGAAAGTTTGACGTGTTTTGAGTGTGGGGGTAAAGGGCATAAGGCGTATGAGCGTGCCACTAGACTTAGGAGAGAGGGAAAGAAAGTGGCTATGCCTGCCACACTTAGTGATAGCGACATAGAGGTTTTTTATTCGGGTGATGAAAAAGAGCACGGTATGTGTGTCGCGTTTTTAGCTAGTCGGGTTAGCACACCTAATTTAAATGGAGGTGAGGGTACTAGTTCTCGTGAGACCCCCAAGGAGGATGATTTTAGTGTTTCGAGTTAGGGTGAAAGTGAGAGTGAAAGTGGAGATGAAAGTGAGCTCCAAAAAGCATTTAGAGATTTGTACACCGAGACCTTAAAAACAAAGAAGTATAATAGGGATTTAGGTCGTCGAGTGTTAGATTTGGAGAGAGAGAGAGAAGGAGGTTTTTAGAAAGGAAAAATGTGATTTGACCGACACGGTGTCTAGTCTGACGACACGTGTATCACAACTCGAGAGTGATCTCGAACGTTCCAGGGAGGTCAAAGTCAATTTTGAGAACGCACCTAAGAAGGTTGAAAAGGTGGTTCTTAATCCCGATAAGGGTAGAGTTGGCGGGCTAGGAAAAGGTCACGACGGTGCTTCCACTTCTTTTACCGCACCCAAGTCGATTCCTACTTTAGTAACAGATTCACATGGCCCGAAAATTAACCCACCTAAGCGTTAGTTTCCCGTTAGGAGAGCACGTCCTAGAGTTTTTGAGATAGGTGTTCCTAGGCCTATTTATGTTTGTTCCTATTGAAAGAGGAGAGGACACCTTAATGAATTTTGTTTTAGGTCGGTGTTGATACCAAATTTAGTCTGCTAACGTGGACCAATCACATGAAGACACGTGTTAACCCACGTGGCAAATACAAATACTCTCAACGAACAGCATACTGTCACCGAGCTACTCAGGCGCACAGAGCTACTCAGGCGCTCCGAGCAACTTAAGCATACCGAGCAACTTAAGCGGTCCGAGCTACTAAGCGTGCAGAGCATCCAAATTAAGAAAACTAAAAGGCAACTACGCATTAAATGTGCAATATTATCATACAGATGTATATATATACTAGATAACAGCACATTATCTTTTCATAAGTACAGCCTCAAGGCTATAAATACATTGCAACCTCCTCATAAGAAGGGGACTTTGGATCTCTTGGTAAACCGATTATCGAGATTCAAGGCAAATAGTCAGCAATACAAAACAGTGGACGTAGGCCATTTTTATAAGGTTGAACCACTTTAAAAATCCTTTATCTTGTTTATTCATTTTTATCTATGATTGATTAATTAGATATAATCTAATTTTTTTTATCAACATATTGGCGTCGTCTGTGGAAAACGACTGTACTTGGCATTTTTCACCAAAACAACTCATCATCTATAGCTGAGAATTCGGAATCCAATAATCAAACACTGGGGTCCCTCCAAACCCTTATACTCCCCCAAATATTCAAGATTTGGCTGGCATAATGGCTAATTTAGCCCAAGGCCAAATGACCATGCAAGAAACTATGCATCAACTTATACAAATTGTTCAAGGTGGGGTGTCGGTCTAATTAGGACAACGAAGTGTTCAGAGAAATACTCGTCTGCCATCTTCAAGAACTAGACGAACGCTATTCCCGGAGGTCTCTCAATCTAAACGTACTGGCTCACATCGTACTGAGAGGACTAATGATCCTTCGTATCGACCTGGTCGGACCTCATCGGTACGAGCTACAGATTCCCAATGAAACATCACTCTAACTCCATAAAGGACTAGTGCTCTAGAAAGGTTGAGTAGAGTCTCTCCTTTTGATCGTTTGGGCCCCAGGAGGAATAGAATTCCTCCTAGGATTGCGTCGAGGAACTCTCAACGACCATCCAACCTAAGGGAAGGCTCTGCCCAATCACACCCAACAGCCCATAATGAAAGGTCCTAAGAGGAAAACTCAACGCAATAAGTCGCTCGAACATATAGGCCCGAGGTGGGAAATGGTTCATGGAAAGGCTCTATACAAAGGTTAGAGAACCGATTAGGAGAAATGGCTAAGGCCAGGAATCCTCTACAGATAACTTTTGTCTAAGGGACCCCGTCCGTGCAGGCAATTGTGTATTTTCCCACACCATCAAAATTTAAAGCTCCTATGGTGACACCTAAATATGATGGAAAAATTGATCCTGTCCTCCATATAGAACAATATCAATCTACTACCAATATCTATTCGATTCCAGACGAGATGAGATGCAGGGCATTTTCAGGAACTCTCATCGGGTCAGCTCAAATATGGTACAACAACCTTCGTCGGGGGAAGGTTGCGACTTTCCTTCAATTGGCAGAGCTTTTTATAGGGAATTTCTATTTTAGAGTGAAACCAGTTAAATGAGTAGCACACTTACTGAGTGTTAGACAGAAGACAAACCAAAGTACCAGGGATTATATTACTCATTTTAATAACGAGAAACTTGAGGTAATTGATTACGAGGAGAAGGCAGACATTACTGCTCTGATGAGTGGACTGTTACCAGACAAGTTGTATTATGCTTTGGCCAAAGATCCGCCTAGGACCATGGCAGAATTGATGGCAAAGGCAGCAAAAATCATGAACGCTGAGGAAGCCATTGCTGCGAAGAAGAACAAAGACACTAAGGAGACCAAGGTTGAGGCTGGTAAAACCGAAAAGAAGGATTAGAAGAATAATGGTGGCAACAGGAAGTCGAAAGGTAAGCAAGCGCTGGAGCAGATGAGGAAGTATGGGAATTATACTCCCTTGAAGGTAGACATAAATCATATTCTGGAAGAGATCAAGAATAGCGAGGAGCTAACCTGGCCAGAGAAAATGAAGGCAGATCCTGACAAAAGGGACAAGTCCAAATATTGTGAATTCCACAAGGATGATGGCCACACGACTAAACGTTGTATAGCTCTTCATAATGAAATTGAAGCACTCATCAGGCGAGGAAAACTAAGTACGTTGGGGCAACAGAGGAAGGCAAATATCTAAATCTCCTCGTCGAGCAAAAGAAGACAAGAAGAGAGATCACGAAGATGATCCAGAAGATGATCCCGATCTCCCCAAAAGACCAAGACAGCCAGAACGCGAGGTATTTTCAATCCATTTTGGGTCATTTGAATGTAATGTCATTACAGGTGGAGATGCAGAAGGTGGAGATCTGACTGCAAAGAGAAAATCTTACCTCAATGAGGCCCAAGCTTGCTCTTATATACAACGAATAAACTTGGCTGAAGATGATCGCCCGAAGAAGGTGAACAGGGACAAACTGGTCATCGATTTTTCTAAAAATGACCTAGCAGGTGTACTATATCCTCATGATGACCTATTGGTGATCAAGATGAGAATAAAGGAAGTGGTGATTTCACGGGTATTAGTAGATAATGGTAGCTCTGCAGACATCATGTTCTACCTATGCTTTGACAGTTTGAATTTGAAGTTAGCCCAGTTGGAGCCATATCATAGGCCCCTCCTCGATTTTACTGGTGAAAAGGTTTTTTCACTTGGGACGATCAAGTTTGACATGCTTATTGGTACATGGCCTACTTGCCGAACAGAAAGAGTATGCTTTTTCGTAATGGATAAAAACGTCCAATCAGCCTACAACATCATCATGGGAAGAGTAGGTCTGAAGAAGTTCGAGGCAGTACCATCTACTGTACATCAATGCTTAAAGTTCCCAATTAATTTTGGAGTGGGAGTTGTGAAAGGTGACCAGAAAGTAGCTCGGGAATGCTATTATTCATATGTCGAACAGAACGAATGAGAAGAATCCAAGAAGAAGACTACTACATATCAAGTGGATAAAATAGAAGATGCAGAGATTAAAATATTGACCCTAAAGACGAGTCTCATCTCGTAAAGGGCCAGGTCATGGAAGCTACCAAAAATATCATTCTAGACGATGAACACCCAGAACGAATAACTCAAATTGGTGCGTCATTGGACGAGTCATTAAAACAGGAATTGATAGCATTTCTAAGGCGCAAAAAATAAACTTTTGCATGGAGTCATGAAGATATGACAGGAATAGACCCGAGTTTCTTGTGCCACGAGCTCAACATGAACAAGGAGGTCAAGCCAGCGAAGCAGCGAAGAAGGGTGTTCAGCCCTGAAAAGAATCAAGCTATACAGGAAGAGGTAGAGAAACTACAGAAAGCCTTTTTTATTAAGGATGTCAAGTATCCTAATTCGCTAGCAAATGTGGTGATGGTAAAGAAGAAAAATAATAAGTGGAGGATGTGTGTGGACTTCGCTGATCTTAGTAAAGCCTGCCCAAAGGATCATTTTCTTTTGTCCCGGATCGATCAGCTGGTGGATGCTACCTCAGGGCATGAATTATTGAGTTTAATGGATGCTTATTCTGGTTACAACCAGATTAAAATGAAACATGAGGACAGGGAAAGTACCTCATTTATCACCCCAAAAGGGACTTATTGCTATAATGTTATGCCTTTCGGACTAAAAAATGCAGGTGCAATATATCAGCGACTGATGAATATGGTGTTCGCAGAGAAAATCAGTCATAACATGGAGGTTTATGTGGACGATATGCTGACGAAATGCAAGAAAGTTACTGATCATTTAGTTGACCTAGGTCAGACTTTAGTTGACCTAATACGTTTGATCTATTTGCCCACCAAATGCATATTTGAAGTACGAAAAGGTATATTTCTCGGATATATTGTTAACCAATGAGGCATCGAGGCGAACCCTGAGAAAATCAAGGCCCTACTGGAACTATGATCTCTAGCTACGAAGAAGGAGGTGCAAAGTCTCACAGGACGAGTTACAGCACTTAACAAATTTGTGTCACGAGCAACAGACAGATGCCTCCCATTCTTTAAAACCCTTCGAAAAACTTTTGAGTGGAATAATGAATGCGAGGAGGCCTTTCAAGAGTTGAAGAAATATCTATGGACACCTCCATTATTATCTAGACCAGTGATGGGAGAAAAATTGTACTTTTATCTGGCAGTTTTATACAATACAGTTAGCTCGACGTTGATAAGAGTGGAAGACGGAGTATAAAAATCGATCTATTACACCAGCAAGACCTTTCGAGGAGCAGAGATTAGATATTCAAGACTGGAAAAGTTAGCACTAGCATTAATCGAAGCGAGTAGAAGGATGAGGCCATACTTCCAAGCCCATACTATAGTGGTGTATAATGATATGCCATTGAGACAATCTCTACATAAACCGAAGAAATCAAGAAGATTGATGTACTGGGCAGTAGAACTTGGTGAATATGATATAGTTTATATTCCTAGGTAGTCACTTAAGGGGCAGGCAGTAACGAATTTCATCGCAGAGTTTACTCACTCAAATACCTTCAAAGAGAAGGAGTTTGATACACACCAACCCATGGATGTTACGGGATCATCGAATT
The DNA here is from genome assembly GCA_949130495.1 of Sambucus nigra. NCBI lineage: Eukaryota > Viridiplantae > Streptophyta > Magnoliopsida > Dipsacales > Adoxaceae > Sambucus > Sambucus nigra. The sequence goes on from OX422207.1 coordinate 164,587,588, forward strand.
TAACACCCGACCAACTTCCATCCGTGGACGATCAAGAGAAGATAATCAACGAGCAGCGAGAAGTGTCGGGGGAAGACAAAAGGAATCATCAAATATTCCACCGAGGAACTTTATTTGATCAAGAGTTTGATAATGAAGTACCTGTATAGAATTTGTATGTGGATGGCTCTTCGTATGCCACAGGCAGTGGAGCAGGAATTGTTTTAAACAGTCCTGATGAGATTGATATAGAGTATGCTCTACATTTTCAGTTTAAAGCTTTCAATAATGAAGCTGAATATGAGGCTATGATCGTGGGTCTAAGTCTGGCCAAAACCATGAAGGCAGAGCAGGTCATGGTATTCAGTGATTCACAGTTAATCGTAAATTAAATTCTCGAGTTGTATGCATCGAAGGGAGAACTAATGGTAAAGTATCATGCAAAAGCTCTGGAGGTTATCTCGAATTTTACTACAATTCAATTGATCAGAATACCGAGATTAGAGAATGCAAGAGCCAAGGCCCTAACTCAGCTGGCATCAGCAACACACACCGAGCTACGAAGAACAATCCTAATAGAAATCCTGGTGGATCGGAGTGTAAACGAAGACTTGATGATGAATTTCATTGCCCTCGACTTGGGACCATCCTGGATGGATCCCATCAGGGCCTATATAGAAGAAGGGATTGTGCCACCTGATAAACTCGCAGCTAAGAAATTAAAGTTTAAAGTTGCTCGTTACGTATTAACCATTGGCATTTTTTATAGAAGAGGAGTTATAGCAGGACTACAAAGATGTGTCCATCCCATCAAAGTGAAAAAATTAATTAAAGAGGTTCACGAAGGGTCCTGTGGAGCTCATGTAACAGGTCGGACGCTTTTGCAGAGGATAACAACACAGGGGTATTACTGGCCAATGATGAGAGCTTATTGCGCAGCTTACGCTAAGAAGTGCGATAAATGCCAACGTTTCTCTTCCATCCGAAGAACTCCCCAAGCATTGTTAACACCCATTACGTCCCCTTGACCATTCTCCATGTGGGGGATAGACTTGGTCGGGCCACTTCCGACGACCAAAGGAAGATTTAAATACCTCGTGGTTGCTGTTGACTATTTTACCAAATGGGTGAAAGTTGAGCCTCTCATTGATATGGCATATGACAAGGTCTATCAGTTTATTTAGAAGAGCATTATTTGTAGATATGGTCTCCCACACGCATTCATTACTGATCATGGAACCCAATTCGACAACGAAGAATTCGCTGCATATTATCATCAATCCAATGTACAGAAGATACACTCCGCTCCAGGCCATACCCAGAGCAATGGGAAAACTGAAGTGATGAACAGAACCCTACTGAATGGTTTGAAAAAATGGTTGGATGATGCAAAGGGAAATTAGATTAACGAGCTACACTCTGTGTTGTGGGCTTATTGCACTACACCTCGAACAGCAACTGGGGAGTCTCCGTACATGTTGATATTTGGGAGTGAGGCTCTCATACCTGTTGAATTGGGTCTACCCACACATAGGGTGCTTAATTTCATTTCTCCTGTGAGCAAATTGATGAGGGGATTAGACCTGGATATGCTCAAAGAAGTTAAGGAAGAAGCAGCAATCAGGAATGCAGCATACCAACAACGAACAACCTTATTCTACAACAAAAGGGTAAATAAGTGCGATTTGAAAAAGGGGGATTATGTTCTGAAGAAAGTGATCCAAAGCATAACAAACTGGAGGTCAACTGGCATGGACCTTACAGAGTAACTGAAGTTGTTCGTCCTGGGACATACAGAATTGAAACTTTGGAGGGAGAAGAATTCAAGAATGCATGGAATATGAGCATCTGCGCAAGTACTATCAATAATTAAAATCCATATGTAACACATTTTTTTCAATATGAATAAAGTGATGTTTCGCCCATATTTCTTCCTTGGTTGAATTTTTTTTAGAATATTAGTTCTACACACTACACAAGCACACATTCAGAGCAGCAACCACCAACTCCGGTTGGTCGGAAATTCAACAACCACCAACTCCGGTTGGTCGGCAATTCATTTACCACCAACTCCGGTTGGTCAGCAATTCATTAACCACCAACTCCGGTTGGTCGGTAATTAATTTACCACCAACTCCGATTGGTCGGCAATTCATTTACCACCAACTCCGATTGGTCGGCAATTCATTAACCACCAACTCTCGTTGGTCATCAATTCATTTACCACCAACTTCGGTTGGTCGGCAATTCATTAACCACTAACTTCGGTTGGTCGGTAATTCATTTACCACCAACTCCGGTTGGTCGTCAATTTAATAACCACCAACTCCGGTTGGTTGGTACCAAACTAGGCAAGAAGATGGTGTAATACCCCATATTTTATGGCTTTTAATTATGAGGGTAATTAAAAGGAATTACTTTTAATTAATTACTTTTAATTCTGGGATTTATTAAATTAATTTGGGATAATTAATTAGAAAAATTAATTCGGATTTAAATACTAGAGAGACATGAGTTGGTATTTGAGTATGATGTTAAAATTAAATATTACTGAGTATATATGGTAATATGTGAGTATTGAAAATATTAAAATTGTCACGAGACAGAAATACGACAATTTGAGAAATTTAGTTGGGACGCCCATGCTAGTCGCGTCAGGAATGAAATTATTTAAATTAAAAAGTGAATTGTATTTTTATCAATCGAATGATCATTTTAAGTGCGCCAACGTGTCCGAAAGGGTCGAAATAGTTAGAAAACACTAGCCGGGGGTTTAGTTTGAGTCCCGGGGCATTTTTAGGCCAAACCGGCAACCTAGAAAGGTATTTTGATAATTTTAAAAATTAAGAGATTAAAACTCACGAATTTTAGAGGTAATTTAGATGTTATTAAAAGGGCCACTAAGGCCATTATCAGCCAAAAAGTAAGGGAGTGGGCTACGGAGGTTTTGAGAGAGGTTAAAAGAGGTTCTAGACTAAACCATCTCCCCACCACCATTTTTGGAAGAGATTGTGACCAGAGAAAGGGAAGAATCAACCTTGAAACACCGATAATAAATCTGAAGAACAAATCTAAGGCAAGTGATTTAATGTTATTAATTTTCATTGAATATTTCCTCCATGTTTAGTGTAGAAACTTTAATTGCCTAGAAAGTTTGATGAAAACCAATGGGATAACGGTGAAACTTATGATTTTAAGATAGGAATTACATGTAGAATGCTTATGGACGAATTCAATACACAAAACATAACTTTTGATGATCTGAAAACGGATTAATAAGGAGTCTTTTTATGAAATTAAATTATGGGTTCAAGTTCATAGGGTTTGGGACAAGAATTGAGGATTTTTGATTTTGGCATGTTAATTTGTAAGATTTGACCCCAAAAGTATGTTAAGGAATGACCTAGGGTGACTAAAAATAGTTTACAAACATTAAAACGTAATTTGGATGGTCTTAGGGTGGATTTAGAGAAGAGAAGAATGAAAAAAAACGAATTGGGGGATTTTCTGAGCGTAGTCTACCATCTCATTAGAAGACCTGCCCAGGTCGTTCGAACGACCTCATTCGAATGAGTTTCTAACGAGATGACGGTATCCCTTCTAACGAGTTGGTAGTTCGTTCAAAGCCATTCGTTCGAACGACACTCGTTCGAACGACCTCGTTCGAACGAGATTTCTAACGAGGTGACCGAATGGCCTTTTTAGGCCTAACTTTATTTCAAACTTCCCGTAGACTTATTTAATTGAGTACTAACCTTCCCTTATTGACTAGTGGGTATAGTTGTGAGATTGGAGTACGTTGAGGAGTAAAACTTAGAATTTTGTAGTAAATCGGATGACATTTATGGATTAGAAAATGAGTACCTAAAATTACGACGTGAGAAGAGTTGACAACTCTTATTGTAAATGATTTGGGGATTTGTAAACGTACAACATTTAATGACGGTATAGGAATGTAAAACACACCTCCATTAATATTATGGAATATCTAAGATGTGTGAATTCTTGGTATATGTAGTCATTTGTGTATAACTTACCTACCATACTTGCTATCACGGGAGGTCGGCGTTCGATCAGGGCCATCTAATCTTTGTGTGCCCTACGGGGGGATTTAGATTGGTACCTCGAGGACATAGGTCAGAGAAAGACTTATTGAGAAGTTGTTTGCTGATCATGGGATTGTAGGTATGTGCGTGACCCATGTGATGTGAGCTGTGTTCTCCTCCATTATGTGTGATTGTTGTTTATTGAAACGATTCCTGAGAGATTTGGAATACGTGGTCCTTACGTATGTGACGTACCTGGATTTGATAGCAGAGTATGTGTGCACCGCAGCTTAGTCTCGGAGTGCCAGTATTGTATATTTATGATGAGAATAATATACTGTTAAGTGAAATGAATTGTCATGTATAAATGCAAGTGTGAATATTAACAATATTTTAGTAGAGTTAAAAATGGAAAAATCCCTAGCGATTAGTATTACTAATTTTGAGAACTAAGAAGAAAAGTAAAACTCTCTGTTTAAATTAAGATGTCGAAAATTGAATCGTGAATCGTATAGTAATGTTAGATTGCACATTGGACTAGTTAGATATGGGAACAACTAGAACGGGTACGGGTACGGGTACGGTAGGTGTGCACAATTAGTTGAGAGGTGAGGAACTCATGTGAGTGCACGCGTTATCATGTATTTTATATTCATTGTTTAATGATATTAAACACTTGCTGTATTTTAAACTATTTTCACAATCGGGCTCTGACCCGTTTGTTTTCAAATCTATTTTCTTGTAAAACCTTTTTAGGTGGCCAGCCACAAGGACACCAAGCATAGGAGTTCCATTCCAGTGACGTACTGTAGCTGCTGTGGAAGTTACAGGACCTCGATAGTAGATGCCTCCACTTTCTATCTTGACTCTATTTTCAGATTTTCTCATCTGTTGGGCATGTCGCCTCTTTTAATTTAGAGACATCTTACTTACTCAGTTTTATTTCAGATTTTGGGTTGTAATTAATTAGTGATTCAGACATTGTATTTGGTTTTATTCAGTATTCGGATTATTTAGAGGAGTATTCCTCCAGATTCATTATTATTCCATGGTTATTCTATTGTGCTATGTTGTGGTTGTTATGTTAGCATTTCATAATCTAACTTATTGCATGTTGACCGGATTTAATTAAAATTGACAACTCACTTTTTAAATATTAGGTGGCTAGTAATTGTTAAAACGTTTTTCGACAGTGATGCTATGAACTGAACCAACTTGACATTTTGTCTTAATTTAATAAAGGAGTAGCTACCCGGTATTTAATTAGTCGGGGTATCACAGGTGGTATCAGAGCATCAGGTTCTAGTGTCCTTATGATCTGTACGGCTTGTTATGCTTCCAGCATAGCTTTCTTTGATATAGAGCCCTATGTTTAGGATTGTTAATTTCTTTGGTAAGATTTCGTTCTCCTGCTATGATGTATACGATAGTAAATCTTATTTGCATTCGGGTGTGTTCGTGTGTCGTACAATGCAGTACGTCAGGCGAATACTGTTGGGCGGACAGCAGGAGGCAAAGATCAGTGAGGTTATTTGATTTATTAAAGAAGGATGACCGTAGTTGAAGTCACCCATATTATGGCACGGAAGTCCTGGACGGTACAGACGGCCAAGGCGCGACTTGTGACTTCCCGGCACAACTATAGTAGAAGATGGGGTCGAATAAAACTCACCCAACAAGGTTGGAATAGGAGAAAAAGAGTTAGGTGAAACATTAAAGAGAACCATCAGTGGAAATACTCAAAATGAGGAGATGGCGTGTGTAGGCCAAACAAACGTAATATAACCAAAGGCTTGGACATATGTCGGGGTATGGCCATTGGGAGTGAAAATTTGGGGTAAAATTTTTCTTGGCTCGTATGAGCGGAGTGTCAATAGTGAGAGGTAATCACCATACTTAGAAGTGGAATGTGGCATCGAGAGAAGGCATACACGTATGGTTTGACCATGAATTCCTTCATCAGATGTTCAGGGTGAAAGGCGAATGTTATTCTGAACTCACACCAGAGGGCCGGACAGAGGTCCCTTTATGAGGAGAAATTTAATTATGTAGCGAACTTTACACCGGGTAAAGTAGGTGAAATGGAGAAAGGGATATTAAGGGAGAAATTACATACAAAAAGAATTGTTAACTGTTATGGGGAATTCTGCTTGGACGGACAATGTAGATGGTAATAATGTCGCGTAGTGTTAATTTGGAGGTAAACGTTTCCTTGGGTGGGGGAGATGCAAGAATCGAGGACCTTTATAGAGTAAAACTGGGAAAATGGCGTTGGAGAAGCACCACAAGGGGAAGACTCAACGGGGAACCCGTTAAAATGATTAGAATAACTGAATTATTATCGAGAGATGGTGATTTCAGTAAGAGATGTGGAAACTAGTAGCGTATTCCTTAGGTTCGTTAAGCTAAGGGAACAATGGAGGTAGTCAACAGAGCCGAGACTGCCAACGTCCGAGAGAAGGACCACCTTAACATGGTCAGTGTGACCAAAGATAAATGGAGTATATGTAGAGGTATTTTGTGGTAAGTGAAACTTGTGCATTATAAATGTTTTCCGATGCAAGTGTAAGGATAAAGGTATTATGCCTGGCAAGGGCATCAGTAACTGAAATATTCGTTTTGGTACGGACAGGTTTGTTAAGTCCAGGAACCATTTGAGCTGTCAGAATGATTGTCAGGATAGAAGTATGAGTTATATCCTCAGATGATGTTGCATGTTGTTTGTGGCATGAACGAGTTGCTACAATTGTTATTATTGTTGTTTCTACTGGAGAGTCGAGTTTAGTAAGTATCGACAATTTTATTATTTATGTGAATATCTCCCCTCATAGTGTGGGGTTACCTTTATTGACATCCGCTAAGGATGAATGAGTATATTGATGGCGATACATACTTTGTTGAAATTACTCGTTTTAGTGCCGTTTTAAACGAGGATGATAATATCCTAATTGTGGTTTTATATATAATTGTAACGATAGTGTACTGGTATTGTAAGCTTATCGGGGTTACTACCTTGGGGTAGAATGTTTTGATTCTGGCGAGGTCCCATCTGTGAGAGGGCCGGGCTCGCAATTGTACTTTTGTATATACGTATATGATATTATATATTATTGTGATTGTAAAAAGGTATAATAGTCTCGGATATTTAATTCCAGCATGTGTAGGGATTTAAATTGATATAATTCGTAAGCAATTGGTTTGCTAGTCAGTGAAAAGGCTTAGCTAATTATTATATTAACGCTCAAGATATCGTAATAAGAAGAGTGCATTATTTTATCAGCCTTTAGCGATTTGGGAGTTTATACTCATAGTTGTGTGTCTGGGGATGGGATTTTGAGAACCCGGATTATATTTGCATGATGTATATGAAGTGTGATTACCATCAATGTCCAGAGAAAATGTCTTTCGAAAAGAGTTACTTGTTTAAGTGTAATTGAGGAAAGAGATGTAACTTTGTTGTTAAGAGACGGGAATATAGGTACATGTTATGGACTGAGGGCTTAACGGATCCCGATGACCGACAATGTTAGGTAGTAGTGTATCGGGGGGATTCCTTGTTTGGATTTTTCTTTGCGAGACATCCCACGCATGAAACTTAGCGTAAGGTTGGTAGTAGGGAGATGTTTGACCATTCGTCCATAAATTGGATACCTCGATCGTTATGTAGGAAAGTAGTTATAACGGGAAGTTAACAAGGTAAATTATGATGTAATGCCAGTAGAGCCAGATGTTAGTAAAGAAGTACTGATAATGTTGGTTTTGTTATGACGGGTTGAAGGATGCATTGAGGTTAATGAGGATTTAGGATTTCAAATTCAGAGGTGATTGGGAACGCCCAAGTGGTATAGCCACGTTGAAAATGCAGCGGCAATAAAGAGTTTGGAATCGTATGAAGTGTAGATAATATTTAAAACGGTATGAGTGGGTTATAAGGGGTGTAGACATCTTGGTTTGCTAATGTAGTAATCAACGGAAGAAGGGATGTAGATGGGATTAAACGTCACTAGTGAAATTGTTAATGAATATCATGTGCAACTAGTGTAGCGAGTCCGAATTTGGTGAAAAGGCAGTGAAAAGCCATTTAATAAGGGGTATCTCTTGAGAAGGAAAATATTTAATTATTATGGACAATTTGGAGTAGAGATCCGACCAATCGAATGTTAAGGGTGACTCAAGAGTAAATAGAATGAGGATGTCAATAAGGTATAAAGGGTCCAGATGTGCACAACGTGGTGAAAATTGCAAGGGTCGAAACTTTTGGTATACGTCGAGAGGAGAACATTAAGTATCACTTAACGGGAAATATCATACGTGAAAGTCGGCATTGAAAGGGGTATAGTAAGTAGTAAATCGGTTGGGGTAAGATGATCAACCAGATAATTTTGTATCAAGCCGACGAATCCAGGGATGGAAGAATCGGGTTTGTAAATTTCCTTAAGGGGATGCCAACTTATAAATAAGTATCGAGTTCCTTCGAATATGTGGGACATGTTGTCCAGAAGGAGAGAAATTGTTATATACTTTCATGATTTACAGTATTAGATGATGAGCACGCCAGTACGTGGTTCGAAGTAGTATTATTTAGAACTAAGAGGAGATCCCCAAAATCCACCTTCAACGTAGGGTAGCAAGAGGTAGTAAAAATATGTTTTGTTGGAGAAGGTTGTATCACCTATAGCCCGAGGTGTAGGCGCAAGGTGATTCATGTCTAGTAGATTGTATGAAAGAAATTTTTAATTCATTGCGATATTTTTTCATTTCCAAATCGGGTATAACTAGTAAGTGAGGTACATTGTAGTAATGGGGAGAAGATATTACCTAATGGTAGAGTTGGGGGGGGGGGGGGGGGGGGGGAGTGCCCGTATCTATTTATAGTGGACAAGGTGCTTACGAATGTGTTGTGTAACACCAACCGGCTGAAGTGGTTTTCCCTTGTGTAAAGGTCACAACGCCGGAAACAGAGATACAAAGAATGGGCAAGAGTAGTCAGATGTCTTATTAATATCTTTCAGGATGGGAGTTTGGTGTGTTGTTAAAAGCGGGAGTTAATGCGTAGTGAGGTGCGGACTCAAAATTTTATTGGGATAATGCGGCCAATGATGTATAGGCTATTTTTATTTGAATGTTGTTTAGTAAGAGAACAATGTGAAATACATCTATTGTAGTGTAATCTAATAAAGTATCAAGACTGTTAAACACGCTTGTTGTGAAGCGAGGGCTTTAGTGATTGGGCCTTTCCTTATATTTTGTTTGAGTACCGAAGGATACCTAATTTTCCAGGTATGCCTTACTTTTACGAATTTTGGGACGAAATTCCGTTATTAGGGGGAAAGTATGTAATACCCCGTATTTTTATGGCTTTTAATTATGAGGTTAATTAAAAGGAATTACTTTTAATTAATTACTTTTAATTCTGGGATTTATTAAATTAATTTGGGATAATTAATTAGAAAAATTAATTCGGATTTAAATACTAGCGAGACGTGAGTTGGTATTTGAGTATGATGTTAAAATTAAATATTACTGAGTATATATGGTAATATGTGAGTATTGAGAATATTAAAATTATCGCGAGGCAGAAATACGACAATTTGGAAAATTTAGTTGGGACGCCCATGTTAGTCGCATCAGGAATGAAATTATTTAAATTAAAAAGTGAATTATATTTTTATCAACCGAATGATCATTTTAAGCTCGCCAACGTGTCCGGAAGGGTCAAAATAGTCAGAAAACACTAGCCGAGAGTTTAGTTTGAGTCCCGGGGCATTTTTAGGCCAAACCGGCAACCTAGAAGGGTATTTTGGTAATTTTAAAAATTAAGGGATTAAACCCCACGAATTTTAGAGGTAATTTAGATATTATTAAAAGGGCCACTAAGGCCATTATCATCCAAAAAGTAAGGGAGTGGGCTACGGAGGTTTTGAGAGAGGTTAAAAGAGGTTCTAGACTAAACCATCTCCCCACCACCATTTTTGGAAGAGATTGTGACCAGAGAAAGGAAATAATCAACCTTGAAACACCGACAATAAATCTGAAGAACAAATCTAAGGCAAGTGATTTAATGTTATTATATTTCATTGAATATTTCCTCCATGTTTAGTGTAGAAACTTTAATTGCCTAGAAAGTTTGATGAAAACCAATGGGATTATGGTGAAACTTATGATTTTAAGATAGGAATTACATGTAGAATGCTTATGGACGAACTCAATACACAAAACATAACTTTTGATGATCTGAAAATGGATCAACAAGGAGTCTTTTGATGAAATTAAATTCTAGGTTCAAGTTCATAGGGTTTGGGACAAGAATTGGGGATTTTTGATTTTGGCATGTTAATTTGTAAGATTTGACCCCAAAAGTATGTTAAGGAATGACCTAGGGTGACTAAAAATAGTTTACAAACATTAAAACGTAATTTGGATGGTCTAAGGGTGGATTTAGAGAAGATAAGAATGAAGAAAAACGAATTGGGGGATTTCTGGGCGTAGTCTTCCATCTCATTAGAAGACATGCCCAGGTCGTTCGAACGAGTTTCTAATGAGATGACAGTATCCCTTCTAACGAGTTGGTAGTTCGTTCGAAGCCCTTCGTTCGAATGACACTCGTTCGAACGACCTCGTTCGAACGAGATTTCTAACGAGTTGACATAATGGACTTTTTAGGCATGACTTTATTTCAAACTTCCCGTAGACTTATTTAATTGAGTACTAACCTTCCCTTATTGACTAGTGGGGATAGTTGTGAGGTTGGAGTACGTTGAGGAGTAAAACATAGAATTTTGTAGTAAATCGGATGACATTTATGGATTAGGAAACGAGTACCTAAAATTACGACGTGAGAAGAGTTGACAACTTTTATTGTAAATGATTCGGGGATTTGTAAACGTACAACATTTAATGACGGTATAGGAATGTAAAACATACCTCCATTAATATTATGGAATATCTAATATGTGTGAATGCTTGGTATATGTAGTCATTTGTGTATAACATATTTACCATACTTGCTATCACGGGAGGTCGACGTTCGATTAGGGCCATCTAATCTTTGTGTGCCTACGGGGGGATTTAGATTGGTACCTCGAGAACATAGGTCAGAGAAGGACTTATTGATAAGTTAATAAATCTGCTGATCATAGGAGCGTAGGTATGTGCGTGACCCATGTGATGTGAGCTATGTTCGCCTCCATTATGTGTGATTGTTGTTTATTGAAAAGATTCCTAAGAGATTTGGAATACGTGGTCCTTACGTACGTGATGTACCGGGATTTGATAGCAGAGTATGTGTGCACCGCAGCTTAGTCTCGAGGTGCAGTATTGTATATTTATGATGAGAATAATATACTGTTAAGTGAAATGAATTTTCATGTATAAATGCAAGTGTGAATATTAACAATATTTTAATAGAGTTAAAAATGGAAAAATCCCTAGTGATTAGTATTACTAATTTTGAGAACTAAGAAGAAAAGTAAAACTCTCTGTTTAAATTAAGATGTCGAAAATTGAATCATGAATCGTATAGTAATGTTAGATTGCGCATTGGACTAGTTAGATATGGGAATAACTAGAACGGGTACGGGTACGGTAGGTGTGCACAATTAGTTGAGAGGTGAGGAACTCATGTGAGTGCACGCGCTATCATGTATTTTATATTCATTGTTTAATGATATTAAACACTTGCTGTATTTTAAACTATTTTCACAATCGGGCTCTGACCCATTTGTTTTCAAATCTATTTTCTTGTAAAACCTTTTTAGGTGTCCAGCCACAAGGACACCAAGCATAGGAGTTCCATTCTAGTGACGTGCTGTAGCTGCTGTGGAAGTTACAGGACCTCGATAGTAGACGCCTCCACTTTCTATCTTGACTCTATTTTCAAATTTTCTCATCTGTTGGGCATGTCGCCTCTTTTAATTTAGAGACATCTTACTTACTCAGTTTTATTTCAGATTTTGGGTTGTAATTAATTAGTGATTCAGACATTATATTTGGTTGTATTCAGTATTCGGATTATTGAGAGGAGTATTCCTCCAGATTCATTATTATTCCATGGTTATTCTATTGTGCTATGTTGTGGTTGTTATGTTAGCATTTCATAATCTAACTTATTGCATGTTGGCCGAATTTAATTAAAATTGACAACTCATTTTTTAAATATTAGGTGGCTAGTGATTGTTAAGACGTTTTTCGACAGTGATGCTATGAACTGAACCAACTTGATTTTATATTAATTTAATAAAGGAGTAGTTACCCGGTATTTAATTTGTCGGGGTGTCACGGATGGATGACCTCCCGGGGCATCCACTGTCTAGGCAACAAGGTAATCCTGACGAGATTACTACAACTAAGCAAGAACATGGAATGAAAATCATTCCATTGCTTAAGCCCAAAGAGTGACAAGTCACTATAATCAGACAAGAAATGGGACAAGTTCCATTGTCTAAAAATAAAATAAGACATTTCGTCCTCCTACAGATATATATAGTCACTAACGAATAACAAAGACATTCTACAAATTATTTCCAAGGGAATGAAATCGTGAGAGAAACTAAAGTTTTCTTTATTAAAACCAAGCAGATTACATATGATATGAAATTGGATTCATTACATAAAAATGCCATATTCTATGGGTTTCTTTCCCTCTGCTTTTGAAACAGGCTCCACCCCAGCTGGAGGATCATCTAATGCATAAGGAGAGTTTATAAAGTTCATATCTCGCACCATTCTGACATTACTTGTGGATGGTTGATCAAGCAAGTGCTCTGGACGAGATATCTCAAAGTTTGAATGAAGGCTATAATCCCCGAGATACTTGGAGATCAAAATTCGAGGGATGGAACGGGCTGGAATCCAACTAAGGTCGAGTTTGAAGGGAGGCACAGGTAAATCAAGCACTCCAGGTTCATAATAATCCCATAAGAAATGACCTTGCTCCAGTTTCAGAATACATAAGGCATTCAACCACCCCTGCTTATATACTTCATTGTTCGATTGCTGTAAACGAGCATCAAGATGATACAGAGCTTCATTATACCCAGCCATCCAAAATTCCCTGGGCTACTTATAAAATTGATAAGTCAATATCTCAAGTTGCTCATGGAGATTTCTCACCAGAATTTCTTTACTTTCCAAAGCAGAACTCTGATTGGAGAGTTGGTCGGTGAAACTCTGAATCTTCTTAGACATTTCTGCTAAGGCTTGGTTCGTCGCCATCAATTGAATGACTTGATTCTATAAGGCCAATTGAGTTCTTGTTTTATCAATAGTAACCCGACCAGCCCTTGCTCATCCACGAGAAGAAGATCTTGCTCTGCCACGAGAAGGTGTGGAAGGTCCAGTTTGTTTCAAAGTCTCTAACTCATCCCATAAGTTAGCATTTTCTATTTCTAAAAATAAAAAACCATCATCATTAATGGGGACCAAGGCTCCCGAAGAAGAAGAGGCAGCAGATTTGAGCTGTTTTATTTTCTCATGCAACGCGATATTTTCTTGCTCCAGCAACTTGGCAATATGTCTGTGCTCTTCAATCTCAAGCTTTAACACACTTTCCTTTTTCTCATGAGCTGAAATGTATTTATCATATCCCTTGTCAGCACTCAATTGCTAGTACTTTTTCTCATAACCTTGATGCAAAAGTGTAGTGGATTCTTTGTACTGCTGTTGAAGTTCCTCGATCGTTCCTTGAAGATCTTCAATCATTTTGTAATAAGCCACATTATTGGCTACAACATGATCAAGTAGGCACTTCAAATACTGATAAGCATCAATTGCTCGTTCAGAGGCATCTGATCTAAGGATGTCAATTATTTGAGCTTTAGTAAAGTCTGTATGACCAGCTTTAAAATAGTTATTGCATTTCTTCATCAACTCTATATTATGAGCTGATAAGAGTTCCAACCTGGCCATAAACTAGCAAAGAGAAGATGAAAAAATAAAATCAACAATGATACGGACAGAGCAAGTAAGAGAGAAATTCCTGACGAACAACAAAAGTTCAATTTTTATTCATTATGATAAAGGAAAACACAGATCAGGGTTACATCCAAGAAAACAAAGAAACAAAAGACCCGAATAACTTTACACCTTCTCCTTATTTCCTACAACTTCTTCGGACGGTTTGGATGAAGGGGTTGGTTGCTCGGCAGATGTGATGGCTTGTTGGACTTGCTCGAAGGGTTAAACAACAGCAACAACAGGGACCTGCTCTCCTGTCATCGTAGAAGACTCATCTGATGCAGATTTATCTTCTTTTTCTTCTCTAAGAGAGGGAGGAGGGTCATGAGTATGCTCCTAGAACAACTCAGAATTTTTAGCAACCTTTAATTTCTTCAAAGCTGTTATCCATCCATCCCTAAAATATTTAACACTGGCATACTCCATTTGAGAAGACATAACAACCAGGCCCTTATTCCAACCCTTGTCCCAACCAGCACTAAAAGATTTTTTAACAACAACTTTTCTTTTTGCTCTCTCCGAAGAGGTCCTTTCCCTAAGGAGCTCCTCGACAGACCTCAGTTTTTCTTTTACCTCTGTCTTATATCGCTCAGCATCTTGAAGCTTAGAAATATTTTTCTCAGCAGATTTAGGCTTGACTTCAAGCTCCTCTTTACGTTGTTCAGCATCCTTTAATTTCTTCTCCAACTCCTTGAAGGCAATTACAGCTTGATCCCGATTTAGTTCAACAGACTTGAATTATTTCTCCCATGCATCTTTATCTTCCTCGTACTTCTAAAGAGATTCCTTCAAAGATTGACTTAATCCAACAAAAGCTTCTTCTAACCCACCCGAGGAGGTGGAAGCCCTGATGGCTTCATCTTTCTTCAAAATACTATTGAAACACGTCACGAGCTGAAAAAAGAAAGAAGTTTAATTCAACATATGAACATAGTATTAGAGGATAAGGAATCAGGCTAATGATACTTATTGACTTAATGTGTTGAGCATCCAAAGAAGTAAGTCTCTCACGAGAAAAGGTGTCTTTAATACCTTGGAATTCTGGGACAGTCCAAGATCTGATCAAGCCCATAGCAGAGCTCGGGGGAATAAGAGCTGGAACATTACCTTCAACATTTAAAGGTTGAGAGATAGGGCCAACAGGTCTCTCAGTAGAACTTATTTTCAATCTCCTTAGAGGAACATGATCACTTTTAATTAAAGGTGATGTCTCTATTTGAGAAATGACAATAGTTTCATTCGAAGGCGCTGTCTCTTTTGGAGGCACAGGGGACTTCTTGCCAGTTTCCTTAGCAGTAGTGGAATGGGGTACATCTATATTCTTTGTCCCCTCATCTGGGACATCTTGTTTGTTCTTCTTTGCTTCTTTAGTGGCAAAGGCAGACTTGTCAAAAAATACGGGAGCTTTCCTCCTCTTCATTAGATCAATAATAGGAATACTCAAGTCAGAAGAAGAACCTTCCACACTAGTTTCAGAGGTTTGTATCCGGTCGAGATCAACCACCGCAGGACGAGCAATGAAAGATGAAGTGGAGCTTCTGTATCACAACAAATAAGAAGAAGATCTAATGTGCTCCCCAGCAACTGATTGATGCAAGCCCCAAATAAGTTTTAAATGTTTTATATTAACATGAGTCTCTTTTGGAGGCTTTCTTTTACTGTCAACTGTAAATAAAATTAATGTCAGTGATGCATTTCATCGAATACAAAGAAAATAAGATTTCAAAAATAAAAATAACCTATACCATTTCCATAAGGTGGACACCTGGGACCTTGGTACACATCATTTCCATTTAATGGAGGGTGTTGCCAATTTTTCATCATAACCCCATGATCAAAATAGTCCCTATTGGCATCGAGAAGATTGACAACTAAAGCTCTATTCGAAAACCTAGTTTTTAAATAGAAAGTAGTATCACTGGTAACCCATCAATAGCAATACATAATTTCTAGAATTCCCAAACGAGTTCCATGAAGTTGATTCAACCTATGTACGCCATTAACTACCCTCCATGTATTTGGAGCTACTCTTGCAGGTACAATATCGAAATATTAGCAAAACTCCAAACACAGGGGATTTGGTGGGAAAGAAAAGCCACACTCAGCTACAAAAAGACTTGGGAACCAATGTCCCTCAGCCAAAGAAAATAAATCAGAAGGATAAGAAAGTTCTTCCAAAATAACCCACGAAGGGATTGAAAACTCAGACCAAAATTTATCCAATGATTCAACAAGATAAACTATGGTGAATAAAGTAAATAAAGAAGAGGGAAGAAAATCTTACAGAAGAAAGAGAGATCAGTTGACAATGAACGATGGAAAGAACGAAAGCACAAGATAGAGAGAAAATGAAAAGTTCAGAGATACAAATTTGAAAAGTGGAAGACGATTGGATTTCTGTCGCACTTAAATACTTTACCTCGGAAATAGAGAAAAATAACGATTACGAGGAAAGACGTCTGCGTTTCCGGCGGCTAAAAGAAGAAAAAATCACAAATATCGAAGTGATCGTGAAAATTCAAAATATTTATGAAGCTTGATATTATGCGCTCAAAAAGAAATTATATACAATGAAAATCTTTCTAAAATTCATGAAGATCAGTAATCCAAGCAATTTTCAAGCAAAATGTTCCATACTCTTCTTTAACTCAACTGTGAAACATTGGGGGCTTTTGTTGATACCAAATTTAGTCTGCTAATGTGGACCAATCACATGAAGACACGTGTCAACCCACGTGGCAAATACAAATACTCTCAACGAACATCATACTGTCACCGAGCTACTCAGGCGCTCCCAATAACTTAAGCATACCGAGCAACTTAAGCGGTCCGAGCTACTTAGCGTCCAGAGCATCCAAATCAAGAAAACCAAAAGGCAACTACGCATTAAATGTGCATTATCAACATACAGATGTATATGTCTACTAGATAATAGTGCATTATATTTTCATATGTACAACCTCCAGGCTATAAATACATTGTAACCTCCTCATAAGAAGGGGACTTTGGATCTCTTGGTAAATCGATTATCGAGATTCAAGGCAAACAGTCAGCAATACAAAATAGTGGACGTAGGCCATTTTCATAAGGCTGAACCACTTTAAAAATCCTTTATCTTGTTTATTCATTTTTATCTGTGATTGATTAATTAGATATAATCTAGTTTTTTACATCAACAGTCGGGTTATGTGTCACGTTTTGCTTCTACACGTGTTTTTACCACACATGCACCCACACATGATACTTTACATGCTCCTGGAGACTACGTGAGAGAGTTTGCACATTTAGGTTAGCAAGTTAAGTTTTTGGTCAAAACTTCACAAAATTTGATGGAGGTTTTTCATAAATTGGCACCACATTTGGAAAACCCCTCCGCACCTAACGATTGAGGTTTGACTTGTTTACTAGCATATGATGTTTTCCATGATGACATTATTTGCCTATTTCTAGTATGTATCATTTTTTTATGTTTTCCATTTTTTGAAAAATACAAAAAGATTTTATTTTGATAAATTTTTTGAAAAATCCAAAAAGAGTTTTGTATTTTGTTTGCACCTTTTATGGATGAACACTTAGGATGACCAAGTCACAATTTCATTCCATTTATCCATGTGACTATTTGATAGTGTTTTGAGACAATATATCATGTCATTTTTGTGCTTTATAATGTTTGGAGTCATTAAGATATAATTAAGTGTTACTTCCCACATGTTTGACTCATGCTTTCCTTTATTGCACACATGCACGGATTTGTTTGATTATTATCCTTGTCTTATCACATGTTGGTTGGGTGTTTTCACTTCAATCCTGTCTTTAAAAACGAACCAAGCGCGATAAAACTTGATAAGAAAGTTGTGCATGTAAGAGCCGTTTGTGAGTTTGTGTGCTTTATTTGAAAACGAGGAAGGGTTGCGAAAAGTTCACATTTGACCTTTGCGAAGACTAGGCTACCGTTATATCGGACCTAAAAAATCGAGGAATTTTATTATCCGGGGTCCAAAGAGGTTTAAAAGAGCCCGAAAAATTTTAAGGCAATAAAAAGAAATTCATGCCAAAAAGGGGCCATTAGGTTTTTGCACCAATTCTCCAATGTTTGAGAATTTAGATCACCTCTAAAAGAAAATATGCGTGAGGGAGTTTGGATGGAGAATTAAAATGGGTTTGCACGTCCTTGAAAGTCTTAAAAAAGCGCTACATAGTTTTGGACGTTATTGGGGTGGAAATCACTTTGACTTTGATTTTTTGATTTGCATAAGACGATGTCATCTAAATTCAACAATCTTTACACCTAAGGATACTTTTGATGTTCATTCATTAGGGGTACACGTATTCATCGTGCACATATGATTGATTGATTTTATTTACCTATCGAATGTCTTCACACCCATACATTCCATTTCCATGACTTTGTTGTTTTAGTTTATAAATCCATGGTGTGATTTTTAGTATCTTATTTTTGTACCAAAAATTTTAAAAATCCAAAAATAGTTTGTGAAATATTTTTAGATACACCTTTGCATGCGCGTAGTTTGATTCATATTTGTTATGAACTTTTATCGTGGCAATCCATGTTTAGTTTGTTTCTTCTTATCTGTCTATTTGGGGACATAATAAAAAGGGGGAGAACGAATTATGATTTTATGGGGGAGTTTGCATTATGGGGGAGATTTGATTTGATTTGATTTATTAATGATTTATTCTTATATCATTTCAATCTCGATACGTCACGAAGGTTTTTGCTTTATCTCATGTGTGTAGGTACAAAGATTGAAGATCATTATGTTGCACACCGTGATGAGAAAAGCTTTGACATTTGATGAAGATTTTTGAAGAACAGTTTGGAATCTTGCAAATTTATTCATGGGAGGGTAGATTTGTATAGGAATTTTGGTATTTGATAATTCGGATGTTTTTTATGTATGTACCGGCATAGACATAGGGGGAGATTTGTAAGGACATTATTTTATAAGTCTGTTATCAATTAATTATGTCGTATACCATTACAACCGTCGAAGAAGTTCAAGAATAATCTACATCAAAACGGATCCGAATATATCAAGGTTCTTTATAAAAAAGACTCTGCAAAGTTTACTTTGGTAAGGTTATGTTTTAAATACCTTAAATTTGCACTATGAGTTTTGGGATACTCTTACAAAATATTTTCTAAGTGTTGGAGCAGATTTTTTCGTCAAATTTTGAGAATGAGTAATTTTTCTAAGTCCTATAGCGTTCCTCGATTTTAACGCCCAGATCGTTCAAGCGATATCTCATCTCGTTCGAGCGACATGGTGATGTCGCGCGATGTCATTCAAACGACATGTGTCCTTCGTTCGAGCGAGATCCCTTTTTCGTTCAAACGATCGAGGCGGCGCAATTTTCTGTAAATACTCATTAAATGGTTTCATTTTCATTAAAAAGTTCCAGCGTTTTGAAAGACAGAAAGCTGCGAATTTGTAGAATTCTTTTTGACTTCTTATTTTAGGGTTTTTATTCCTTTTGTTTTCAATTCACAAAAATCCCATATGCTTTGGCGAATTGTCTTGGTGTTCAAGAACACACTCTGCTTTTATTCATTCTTTGTGGGGAGAACTCTACAACCGGAGAGCTGCGTGCAATTGTGGAGGAAGTCTCTGTGAAGTTACTCTTGTGGGGAGGATAACCTACACCATGAAGAGCGTGTTTGGACTGCGCATCCTTGTGGTATAGCTGCGTGTGAACCACTACTAATTTCTAGCGGTTGCTTTGAAGGTTTGACGAATACACCGTGTGTTACTCTTGT
The DNA here is from genome assembly GCA_949130495.1 of Sambucus nigra. Lineage (NCBI taxonomy): Eukaryota > Viridiplantae > Streptophyta > Magnoliopsida > Dipsacales > Adoxaceae > Sambucus > Sambucus nigra. The sequence goes on from OX422207.1 coordinate 164,607,346, forward strand.
GGGCGAAATCAAGATGGTATGTAAGTCAATGGTTTTATAAACTTGTCAAAGTTCTAAAAATAAAAGGTTTTGGCCTTGGGGGATTTTTCCTAAAATTTGTGTCGCATGCTTTATTTATTTATGGGTTGACACACGCACATATGTAGTTATATGTTTAGGGACTGAATTAATTTGACTTAAAAATAGACTCTAATTAAATAAGTGTTCCAAAGTAGAAGTTTGCGAATTTTATCAATTATCACACAGTCATACGTTTTACACAACATGAAAAGCTCCATGTTGTAATCCTTTCCTCATTAATTGTGTTGAAGAGGTAAACTTTCTCAGTGCTGAAAATTTGAGAGTTACTCTAATTTTTCAATTGCTACAAATTATAATATTTGCTACTATAAAAATGTCAAGATTATCCAATAAAGAGACTTTGAAATACTTTTTTATTCCGCATGAACATTATTAATTTTTCGTCTTGAGCTTAAGGCCGAGCTTTTTCGGGGGAGGGGAAATGATGTTTATGGTCATCTTATGGGGAAGATTTAGAAAATATGACAGGATATTGGAATTCGAATCTATATTAGTTTGTTAGGTTAGGAATAAGTGTCGTTGATTTTCCCCTTTTTCGTACTTTCCTCAGTAGGGCAAGCATTTTTTAATCCTTGCAATATAAAATAACAGGTAATCCTATCTTGAAAGTCATTAATTGTAATAAGAATTATTTGGGATTGTGATAGTGTTTGTTTTCTATCCCTACTTAACTTCCCAACATTGAATACCTTGCGTATATTAAACCTCAAAAGAGACAAACCAATTGTAAATATCTTGCATATTCCAAACCTCGAAAGAGACAGGGTGAAGCAAGACCATGTTGCCAAAAATTGCATGATCTTTTAAAAGATTCTTATTAATAATACCTTAGAAGTCCCAACCATCTTCTAGATCCCTTATTTCGTCTTACTTATACAACACCACAAGGAATATTAAATTTCCGAACCAGCTAATAACTTAACAATTGCCAACGCCCTTTTTTACTTGTTTTGACACGCGACTCCGGCTAACCAAACGATATTTTCCCCTTTTGAGATAAAATGTCTCATAACCAGCATAGTTTTGTACCTCCTCGTCTCTTTCTCTCTCTCTCTCTCTCTCTCTCTATATATATATATATATATATATATATATATATATAATAAAGTAGAAAACTCATGTATGTCACAAGTTGAAACTATGATGTCACTTTTGGGGTTTTCAAATTGATGGTTGAGATTGTATGTGGAGGTTTTGAATCTAATGGTTGATAATAATTCAAACATAAATGATTGGGATTAGGCAACCTTCACATTGGGATTCATAATCATAGAGTGGCTGAAGTACAACCTAAGATATGGGCTTTCTCCATATCTTCACTTCACTTCACACCATATGCTCCAAAAAACCAAGAGACAGCTGGAAAGGAAAGTTGTGCGTGAGTTTATCCTAAAGGTGAGTTCCATTTTTTTGTTAACTGCATTTATGGGGTTAAAGCTAAATGAGTTTGTATAAGCTGCGTGAGTTTCTCCTTTAGGTGAGTTCCATTTTTTTGTTAACTACATTTTTTTGTGTTTCTTTCTTCCATTTTTTTTAACTTCGTGTATGGGTTTTATTGTAACTGATATTGTGAGTTTATGTGCTTCTTTTGTAACTGATGTTTATCTGCTTCTTCCTTCCATTGAACTAGATTTACAAGTCTTATTTTTTCACCATCATTAAAATACATACTGGGTTTTTTAAAACTGATATTACGTAACTTACACGAACTGGGTTTACAGCTAGGTTATCAAAGCTGAGTTTACGGCTGGGTTTTCAAGAACTGAGTTTCTTTTTTTAATCTACTAAAGACTGATGTTTTGAAGGAGTTTACACACAACCATTTTTTTTGTATTTCTTTCTTCCATTTTTTTTGTAACCGCGTGTACCGGTTTTATTGTAGCTGCGTGTATGGGTTTATTCATTGTGTGTTTGAGTATACATGGACTGGTACTGAACTGGGTTTATGGGTTAGCTACTGAACTGGGTTCATTTTTCTTCCGTTACTTCATTGATGGTTGTTCATAACAGTGTTGGGTTTACACGAACACTGGATTTCTTTTTTTAATCTACTGGAGACTGATGTTTTGAACTAGTTTACACACAACCATTTTTTGTGTTTCTTTCTTCCATTTTTTTAACCTGCGTGTACCGGTTTTATTGTAACTGCGTGTATGGGTTTCTTCATTGTGTGTTTGAGTATACACGGACTGGGACTGAACTGGGTTTATGGGTTTGCTACTGAACTGGGTTCATTTTTCTTCCGTTACTTCATTGATGGTTGTTCATAACAGTGTTAGGTTTACACAAACACTGGATTTCTTTTTTTAATCTACTGAAGACTAATGTTTTGAACGAGTTTACACACAACCATTTTTTGTGTTCCTTTCTTCCATTTTTTTGAACCTGCGTGTATTGATTTTATTGTAACTGCGTGTATGGGTTTCTTCATTGTGTGTTTGAGTATACACGGACTGGGACTGAACTGGGCTCATTTTTCTTCTGTTGGGATTGAACTAGGTTTATGTTGTTCATGACAGTGTTGGGTTTACATGAATTGTGAGTTTGAAAAATGTATAAAATGTTTGAGTTTGTAAAAGCGTTGGGTTTGAGTTTGAGTTTGTAACAGCGTTGGGTTTGAGTTTGAACATACTCAAACATTGTATAAAATGTTTATATTTTCTATTACCCAGCGATAAAGAACTGGGTTTACACATTTTAGGCAATAACAGTGTTGAACATATATATAACCTCAAAGAATATATAAACTCACAGTGTTTATATCTTCTTTGAGGTTATATATATGTATAAAACCCAATACCTATATATAACTCACAGGTAGTCTTCTGTTTATATTTTCGTTAAACATACTCAAACATTGTATAAAATATTTTTATTTTCTGTTGCCCAGCGACAAAGATTTGGGTTTACACATTTTAGGCAATAATAGTGTTGAACATATATATAACCTCAAAGAAGATATAAACTCACAGTGTTTATCTGTTCTTTCAGGTTATATATATGTATAAAACCCAACACCTATATATAACTCACAGGTCTTCTTCTGTATATTTTTGTTCATAAAAGTGTTAAACTGGGTTCATTTTATATATGCTCTTGATTTTCTTCCTCACTTTTTTTTTTTAATTTTGTGTATAGATTCATATCCCTCGTCGAAAATACAACATTATTGTTATTCGTGATGTTGTCCAACCTAATGCTATAACTATTGAGGTACCTATTCGCCATAAAATGATTTTTACTTTCGAATTGCTTCTCTATTTGTTTTTTGTCATTGAGTTAACACTATATGTGTGATTATATTCCTAAGCCTCACACTAAATTAAGCGACACAAACGACGAAGGCAAAAGAAAAATGCTCGAAACAGGATCTGACACGCGTAAATGTGTTCGAGTTTTTTTTAACTACTTTCTATAGTTCATGTTAAAATATATCGTAGATTAATATTACGTACTTTGAAAATTTTTGCCAATTTGCGAGGCACGGACATACCCTAGTATATATATATACAAGAAAATAATAATATGACCAAAATAAGTTCACGATTGTCTACGAAAAGCCTTAAATAAATGGGTTCCTATCAAATTTTTTTATTATAATGAACATATTCATAATTCGCAATGATTTCTCAATGCAAATGATACCAATGAAACATAAATCAATTACAAAACAGTAAATATTGTTTTAACAAGATTCACGGTTGATAATAATGAAACACAAATCAATTAAAATTACCTCCTAAACAAACGGGGAATTCCTTGATTCTCGAAATCACAATTCACACTTCTCGCACAAATTATAGTAAGATCCTACAAAGATTCAAAGGAAAGAAATGAGCGTATAAACTATTACTTATCGAAAGCACTTTAAATATGCTATAAACAAAATCACATAAACCAACCATCAATTTTCTATTTCTCATTATATATTGTATGTGAATAGTTGGCATACATGTAGGAAAACTATCAATAATAATGCATGTCAATAATTGGCATACACTATATATCTTACATGTAGGATCTAAAAATAAGTCCCCCAAAAAATCATATTCATATTTAAACTAAAACAATAAGGAAGAAATAATATTAAAAGCTCCACAAAAGTTTTCACGCTTCTCGCACAAATTTCAATAAGATCCTACAAAGATTCAAAGGAAAGAAATGAATGTAAAAACTATTACTTATCGAAAACACTTTAAATATAGTATAAACTAAGTCACACAAACCAAACATCAATTTTATATTTCTCATTATATAATGTACGTCAATAGTTGGCATACATGTAGAAAAATTATCAATAATAATGCATGTCAATAGTTGGCATACATTATATATCTTACATGTAGGATCTGAAGATAAGTCTAAAAAAATCATATTCATATTTAAACTAAAACAACAAGGAAGAAATATTGTTGAAAGCTCCACAAAAGGTTTTTACGCTTCATGCATTAATTTCAGTAAGATCCTACAAAGATTCGAAGGGAAGAAATGGGCGTATAAATTTTTACCGGTATAAACTAGATCACATAAACCAACCATTAATTTTATATTTCTCATTATATAATGTATGTGAGTAGTTGGCATACATGTAGGAAAATTATCAATAATAATGCATGTCACTAGTTGGCATACATTATATATCTTGGATGTAGGATCCGAAAATAAGTCCCCAAAAAATCATCCTATAAAGATTCAAAGGAAAGAAATGAGCGTATAAACTATTAATTATCGGAAGCACTTTAAATATGGTATAAACTAAATCACATAAACTATCCATCAATTTTCTATTCATCATTATATAATGTATGTTAATAGTTAACATACATATAGGAAAATTATCAATAATAATGCATGTCAATAGTTGGAATACATTATATGTCTTACATGTAGGATTTGAAAATAAGTCCCTAAAAAGTCATATTCATATTTAAACTAAAACAACAAGGACTAAATATTGTTGAAAGCTCCACATAAGGTTTTTGGATATTCTCTATCTATCGACCTACCTACAAACATACATAGACAACTTATTTTGTCATCAGAAATACGTAACTAAACATATAATATCAATAACAAAATGAATTTCGAGCATAAAGACATACTAAAGTAAATATATTTGGGGGAAATGGATTCCATGCATCAGTTTTATACTCAGTCGAATCAAGAGTATACATATATATTCTTTTGTTCCAATAACAAATATATATCGTCATAACATTCCTATTATATAATGTGCCATTTGAAATGATCGGGAGAGGATTCTATATCACTCAAATTTTACTTTGTCTTATTATACAAATGGAAGATCCAAGAATCGGGCACAACAAACATTTGTGTATTATCATTCACTTATGGGAACATTTCCAGACTTGTGTCCTTTTACGAACTACAGTAGGCATGTAATTGTCCAAACACATAACCTCCAAATAACATTTACATAAACAAATAAAGGATTAAACTGACAAAAAATAGAAACGGAGGAGTAAACTGAAATACGTAGTTACAAAGCATACATAAATTAAGATATCATACTTAACAAAATCCAAGTGGGAATACATGAATAACACAAAACATTCAACAATTAAAATATAATACTTAACAAAATCCAAATGGGAAAACATGGATAACGTTCATAGTCATTGTATTATTGGCAAAGTTTTGAACCATTTCACCAAAACAACCACTTAGTGTTTCAGCTCCCATGTCGACAGTTGCATATTTCTTGACAGCGTGGGAGTAGCTATTGGGAAGCACAATCATTCGTACAGAGGAAGGTGGAAGATGGTGGGTTGCATTTTTTGTACAGAGGAATGTGGAAGTTGAAAGGGTGGATGGTTGGTTCATATGAGGGTTCAAGGGTAATACTAGGTTTGTATATATTAGGAGTTTTTTTTTGTCTTTTGACCTTTAGAATAACAATCCCCTCCTTTTAATTAGCAGAGATCGCGGTTAGATTAATCGATATCCGTCTCTCCCAGACCTTACAGTTAAGCGGGAATCTTTTGCACTGGATACGGCATTTTATGATAAATATATACACATTGTATATAAAATTAAAAAAAAAAATATATATATATATATATATAAACATTAAAACTATATATAACACAAAATTTAATTTTACCTAACACTTACCAGGTAAAATACGACATAGCACGAAATCTCTTTGTAATCAATACAAATATGATCCAAATAAGATGCAACACGATATTAAATCACTTTTTTTACTTAACAAGAACAAGATCCAATTAAAACACGACACCACATGAAATCTTATTTTTTTACCTAATAAAAAATGATCTAAATAAAACGTAAAACAGTACGGAATATCTTTTCCATAACACTAACATGACACCACACCAACCCAAATGAATCTACATATGACTTGAAATCTTTTCAGGGTTATTTACTCTTTGGAGTCCAGTAGTTCTCACTATATAGATTTTGGGTCCATTTATTTTCATAATAGTTGGTTAGACTCCAAAACAGATGGAAACCGTCACTTGACTGGATTGACCATCAATTGATCCACTTTTTTTTTAACTAAAATGACTATTTCACCTCTAAATACATTAATACACAATAATGTGTGTGTGTGTGTGTGTGTACTGTACACATTTATTACACTTTTTTTATTTTGCTTTTTTTTAATGTACGATATTAAAAACCTATATTTTTATTTCAATTTTTTTAATGTATGTATTACAAACTTGTATGTTACTTAAAAACTCTATTATCGTCTAAAAATGGTTTAGGAGACCTGTGTCTTAGTCAGGGATTCAAGATAACGAATATTAAAACAATAATTCATAAAAAGAAAAAAGAGAAAGGGGATGAGAGACACGATTTACCTGGTTCGATCCAGAAATGGTACCTACATCCACGGGTGTCGTGATTCAATTATGACTTTTTGTGTAAGTACAGGTTGTAGAGTTTCACTGGGGTAGATGATTTTTAGTCCCCTATATACATGGGATTCCGTGCTATTTATAAGTGGTTAGCCAAAAATATTATGGGATAGGTGGACTCCCTTTATAGGTAGGTCAAGCAGTTACACCACTTACATATAAGGCAACATATAATGATGAATAAGTTACAGCCCATATGTAGTGGGCAAAAGTTGGCAACAATCACGCTTCTCACTGTTCTATATGTGACCATTAGGAATCCTTCCTGTGTATGTACAGATTAGGGTATGTGGTATGACCGAGATATGGTGTCCATTGAGGACAACTGTCAGGAAAGGATGGACAAGCAGATTAGGGCTTGAGCCAACCTCAGACAAGGGACAAGGCTAACCCTATAAAAGGGATCATTTTGATCTCCCATTGTGCCACTTAGGCTCCACATAAACTTATTTATTGAGGGTATAACATAAAGCCCCCAAGACATCATTCACGAGCTTGAGATTTTCAGGGATCGATCTTGGAGCAATGAGATTTTTAGGCAGTTGTCGCTTCGGATCGAGTGGATGGAGTGTTAATTCTACTCGTCAACGGTTTTTATTGGTTAACTCACTTTCTGGTTGGCTTTGGCCGATAAGATAAACTTTAGTGTTTATGAAAGCATTGAGGATACGTGTCAAGCAACTGAATCGTCTCCTAGTAATGATGACTGAAAGGCGTATGTGCAGGTTCTCTATATCCTCGGTTGAGTTTTACAGACTTTACGTCTCCCCATAACATGACCTTTTCATTATTATTTAAAAACTATAAATACCCTCTGTGTTTTTTGCCCCAACTTAGAAATTCAAATATTTCAAGCTATAGAGAGAAAGAGAATTATTCCTCCATTCTTAAAAAGGGTCACCGTGATCGAGTTGCTTGTTCTTTTGCTTGCGCACTCGAAAGATTTTTCAGGTCTTATTCCTTGTTTCTAACCTTTGCCTTTCGTTTCATCCATCAGGTGCGCTTCTTTTGGTTCCTTTAGGGTTTTAACATTCTTCGTAGTTATGATTTGCATTTTTTGTTAGTGAGTGGGCCATTGTGGAAGTTTTTGGTAGGAGTTTATTGATTTAGATGGCCATTAAGTTGGTTGGCCTAGGTGGCATTAGAGATATCTGTGTTAATTTGGCGTAGTAATTATTCATACTTAAGCCCCAAAATTCTTTTGTTTTCCTTGATTAAGTCTCCATATTTATGAGTTTACCACTCACATTCAATGTATCGATGAATTTATGCGCAAACTTGAATCAGATTATCCGAGAATTACTGCCAAAAGATTCTCTCACCTTTTGCTGGTAGTTATACCAGAGGACGAATCGGGGCATCCTAAATACACACCCAAAACCTCTTTAAGTAGTGGCTCTGACGAGCCTTTTGTTAATTCCCCTATCTTAAACGATTCTAAAATAGGTTATTTTATACGCCCTCCCCAGGATATTAATCTGGAAAAGGAATCTATATCTTCCATAAATTTAGTATCCCCTTCTGAGGATGCTGGTACGAATAAAGCTGAGGATGTTAGGCCTGAGAGTGTGGGTACCTTTCCATCCACCTCCCCAGCGAATGAGTCTATGCCTGACATGGAGGATGTAGAGGAAGAGGGTTCTTTTGAGTCTTCAGATGCTTATAATCCTGCTCAGACAGATGCTTAGTGGTATCCTAGTACCTTAACCGAGGATGAGCTTGATAATCTGAGAGATAAATATATAATCACTATTGTTATCCATATGAGGATTCCTTTACCCAAAGAAATGGTATATGATGTTAATAATGCTTATGATATTTCCTTGCCTTTTTGGGCTTTTCAGGTAGGACTTAGAATGCCTCTTCATCGTGTAATTTGATATATTCCAAGACGTTATGGGGTGACTTTGACCCAACTTCCCCCCAATGCATCTAGGACCATGATGTTTTGGAAGTCTAAATTTGGGTTTGATTTGATGGGGTATATATTTAGATATGTACATGGGCTGAAGGACAACACCAAGGCCCTAGGCTGTTACTATTTCTCGCCTATAAAATATTTATATATGATGGTCACGGTAGTTCAGACAGGCAACCATAGCTGGAAAGGTCAGTATGTATTTACAAAGGGAGAATAGTAGTTTAGGCACCATGAGCATGATAGATCGTGTAGGATTCCAAGGAATGGAATGAGGCCAACCAGATAGCTAAAACCTTTTCTCGTTTTAAGATTTGTCTATTTATTTCTTTTCATTTTCTAATATTAATTTCTCATGTTGGACCTTTTTCAGTGAATAAAGCCCCTAGGTTACCTACCTCACTTGTAGATTTGTTCGAGGCTTATTGTAAGAAGAAACCCCCGATATTTGAAGAGCTTTCTTTTATGGAGAAGTTTGTTGCTGCTGGTTATCATACTCCGCCAAGTGGCGTTACCCCTATTGAAGTAGATATTCATATGGACGGGTACGTCTTGTTGGAGACTACCTTGGGAAAATCTTATCAGCCAGTAAAAAAAAGTGCAGGCCGTGAGACAGATACTAAAATATCTTTTATTTCTGGTTTACTGTCAGCATTCACCTGGTTATCTAATTGGCCTGCTCGTCTTCTCCCAACTTTTGTGGAACACCCGTTTGAAGAAACTTTTGAGATGGCTCATCGACGTATTGATCATAAGGCCAGGGGTTTGATTCGAAAGAGAAAAGTAGAGGTTGAGAAAAAGAAGGTCGAGGAGGAGAAGGAGGCTGAGCAAGTTGCTCGAAAGAATGACGAAACTGCTGTCAATGTGACCAAATCTAAGGGGAAGGTTACTCTATTTTCTCGAGACCCTGGTGTAGGAGAAATCACCCTTTAGGGCCTCCAATTAGTCAGAATATCCATAAAGTTCCCAGATTATAGGAAATAAGGCTCTTTCGTAAGTTAGTGAAGGGGCAACGTTCGACGTCCCGATATGGCGAAGTCGAAGAGTTCAAATTTAACCATGCTCATAAGATTTCTTCTGAGGAGTTACGTGTTGACCCTAACTCTATTTTCCACCATGCCAATAATGTCATGGACCTACTCGGCTATCACGGGCACAGTAAGGACTTTAAGAGTTTGAGAAGGTTTGATCCGGACTCTTTTTGGCGACTAGTGCATCGTAGGCTATCAGTGGTATATTATTATTATGCCCCTTTAATTGATCTATCTATGTTGTATTTTTCTTATTTGATAATTCGTGCATTCTTGATGACAGGCTTATGTTGCCTCTACGATATTAAGGGAGAAGGTCGTGGTTAACCGCGTTGCGTATGAGGAGATAATGACGAGAATAAAAAGATGAAGGCTAACCTGGAAAAGGTGTCTGGAGATCTAAAGAAAACCACTGAAGAGCTAGAGGAGCGGGATGGACAACTGGTGATTAGGACAACAGAGTTGAGTTCTGCTGAGGAAGAGAGCATTAAGTTAAAAGACAAATCAACTACTAACGATACCACCATAAAAAGTTTGGAGGAAGCTTTATCCGTTGTGAAGGAAGATCTAAATAAGGCTAAGAAAGATAATGCCACTATGTTTATTGACCTGGAGAAGGCCCAAGATGATCTGGCTATCCCGAAGAGATCGGGGTGCAAAAATATAAGTCTTTAGCGGATCATAACATAAATTATGTAGGATGTTTTATGGATGGGTATGAGGAGATAAAAAAAGGATAATGACACATTACACGAACATTACCGAGGAGGTTAGCAAGTGGCAGGGAGATGACGATGAGGCTACTGCCATAGTAGGAAAAGGCGGTGATGGTGAGCCCCTGTTAATGATCTTTTGTTGGCATCAGATGCTCTTAGTCCTTTTTACCATAACGATTCTGCTATTTGAATTGTTTGTGAAGATTTTTACTTTCCCTTTTAATTACTATTTTTTAAAATGTACTCACAAAACTCGAAGGTCATTTTTCTAGTAATGAAACATATTTTTTGTTGATGAATTATATATCCTTATATGCTGAATGTACTCCCTATAGTCTTGTAGATGATATGTGTGCAATCTTAATAATAAAGTTATTATATGTAGTCGTCCTTGTATCATTTCATGGTCGTACTATGAGCACAAAGCATAATTCGGATTAACGATAGTTGGGTTATTCCTTGGTAGGATTTTCCCTCATAGCAAGTATTTTAGTTTTTGTTTGTGACCTGTAGGGTCGTAAAGAGGCTTTGTTTGTAGGTTTCTTGTTCACGATTTGTGTTGAGACAAAATTGTACATTAATTTAGTTTCTTTTCATAATCTGTTTTGTTTAATAAGGTAATACAACTTCTGTTCATGGCTTGTTTGTTCAACGAAGCCATACAAAATTCGTTGTTCGTGACTTGTTTTCTCAACGAAGTGATACAAAGCTTGTTGTTTATGACCAATGGGGTCATACAGTGGTTTTGATCTTATTACGAGTCTTCTTTGCAAGCTTGTACAGGTTATACATGAGCATTATACAGGAACTCGCATTCTAGGGGAAGATATGTGCATACACATATCTTATGCCCCCAAAACGAAAACCAACAGTGGAAATGAGAGAAATTAAAATTTTATTCATCAGAAATTTCTAAATACATAGTAAAGAAATAATTATACTAACACTACTGATAATATTTCCTCAAATGCTGGTAATTCCATGGGTTCTTGAACTGCTCGCCATCAAGTGTCTCGATGCGATAAGTTCTCGGCCTTACCACGCTTGTTACCCGGTATGGTCCATGTCAATTAGGTTCAAGCTTGTTGTTTTTCTGGAATACCTTCTTCAGGACATAATTGCCTTCTTTCAAACTGCTTGAATGCACCCGATGATTATGAAAACGGGCAGTTCTCTACTGGTAGGCGGCTACGCACAACGCCGTATTTTCTCGTACCTATTCGACCAGGTTGAGGTCTAACCTTCTCATCAGATCACTTTTAGGGGAATCAAAGTTAAGTATTCGGTGACTAGGGAGCCTTATCTCTGTTGGAACTACTGCTTCTATACCAACGACGATCATGTACGATTTTTTTCAAGTTACTATTCTAGGTGTGGTTCTATAAGCCCATAACGCACTGTGCAGCTCGTTGATCCAATTTCCTTTCACACCATCCAATATCTTCTTGATTCCATCCGATAGTTTTTTATTAGTAAATTCAGTTTGGCCACTGCACTATGGATATCCGGGGGTGAAATGAAGTTTTAAGATTTTCGACTGGGCGTAATAATCTTCAAAGCCTTAATTATTGAACTACGTCCCGTGGTCGATGATGAAGTCATAGGGCATGCCATATCAACATATTATATTCTTTCAGATGAATTGAAATACTTTTTTATAAGGCATTTCTACTAGACGTTAAGCCTCAACCCACTTGGTAAAGTAGTCCACTAACACCATGAGGTATTTGAATCGACCCTTAGTTTTAGGTAATGGTCCGACCAAATCAATTCCCTAGATGACGAATGGACAAGATGAAGTGATCACAATTAGTGGCGCCCCTGGTGCTCGGTGAATTTTGGCGTATTTCTGACATTTATCACATTTCTTGGCAAAATCAACACAGTCGACCATTATGGTGGTCCTATAGTAGCCCTGAGGTGTTATGCGCTTTACCAGTGACCTCCCACCACTCATGCACTTCCTTTATCAGATTGTTGACTTCTATGGGGTGGACAAATCATTGTAGCGAAATGTTGTACCCCCTTATTCATACGATTCCAAGTTCCAGCACATAATGGGTGGCTTTATAACATAATTTTCTTACTTCTTTTGGATCGAATAAAAGCTCGACTATTTCAATATAGGCTTGCATTGTGTCCATCCATGATGAGCCAAGATTTACTTCCATGATGCCTAAATTCTCTTCATCCATGCTGTGACGGGCGAGTATTTCAATCGGCACAGTTCTTCTCAATTTAGTTCGTGTGGCCAATGCCAATTGTGCTAAGGCGTCAGCCCTGGAAATTTTTAAGTAGGGTACTCGCATGATCTTGACTTCTATAAATTACCACATCCAGCATCGAACCTTGACTAAATACTTCACCATGGATTCTTCCCTAGTTTCATAAATTTTGAGCAACTGATTGACCACCAGTTGGGAGTCGTTGGGGGCTTGAATGTGCTCGGACCCAAGAGACGATGCCAAACAGAAGCCTACTATCAGGACCTCGTACTCTGCCTCATTATTGGAATCCTCTAACTAAAAAATGACTAAATACTCCATATTTATCTCATCTGGTGTGGTGATGATGATGCCTACACTGCTGTTGGATGTGCTGGAGAATTCGCCTATGAATAATTTTCAAATGGTACATCCTCGATGAAATTTTGCTTCCATAAGTTCCCCAAATCTGAACAGTTTTTAGGATTCTTTATCTTTAACCATACCTTCCTTATTTGCTAAGCTATCTCCCATGGGAGTCTTCTCGCTTATATTTGTGATTGATCTCTTTTTTAAAGAAGTCTACTTGCAGGTTGAGTTCTCTTTCGAAAGAGTCTCCTCGGAGATTCTCAAAAGAATCTGCTCAGATGGTTTTTCATCGTAGGTGAATTTGGCTATGAAATTCGCCACAATTTGCCCTTTAATAGCCAGTATGGGCTCATATTGGATGTTATATTCGTCGAGATCTATAGTCCAAGCCATCAGTCGACCATATTTTTTGATTATATAAGACCTATCATAAAGGAAGATCGGTGTCGACCACGATGGTATGAGATTATGTGTATGGCTTCATTCTCCTAGAAGCCTCCCTCAATGCTAAAGTTAACTTCTTCATCCTTAGATACTGAATTTCAGCCCCTCAGTAGGCCTTGTTGGTATAGTAAACTTTTCTCTAAATGCCTTTATCTTGATCGCTAATACCGAACTAATAGACGATTCAGACACAACTAGATATAAATAAAAAAATTCTATTTGGATAGGTCGAGAGAAGATTGAGGATGAGCCCTAGTAATGCTTTAGCTCTAAAAAGGTGGTATATCATTCCTCGTTCCATCCAATAGTTTTCCTAAACACTTTGAAAAAAGGTAGGCATTTATCAGTGGATCTAGAAATGAACCTGTTGAGGGCGGCGATGCGCCCTGTTAGACGTTACACCTCCTTCTTCGTTATAAGGGATTTAATGTTTATCAACGCTTGGATCTTCTTGGGGTTAGCTTCTATACCAAATTGGTAAATGATAAAACCTAAGAACATTCCTTCCTTTACTCTGAACACATATTTTGTCCGATGAAGCTCCATCTGGTGCTTCTCTAGTTGTTCAAATGCCTGCTCAAGATCCTTGATGTGGTCGGTCGAGGTCTTATTTTTGTTAACATGTCATCCACGTATACTTTTATGTTCTTTCCAATCTGATCTTCGAACACCTTGTCCACCAACCTTTGATATGTGGCCCCTGTATTCTTAAGACCAAAGGGCATGACGTTGTAATAATAAGTGCCCTTGGCAGTGATGCAAGATGTCTTTTCCCTATCTGAGAGTTACATCCTGATCTGACTGTACCCAGAGTAAGCATCCATGAAGCTGAGGAGCTCGTGACCAGCAGTTGCGTCGACCAGCTGATTGATTCGGGGCAAAGGATAATGATCTTTCGGACACGCCTTGTTTAAATCAGCGAAGTCAATGCACATCCCCCATTTATTATTCTTTTTACTTACCATTACCACATTGGATAACCACTCTGGGTACTTGATGCCATCGATGAAGTTGGCCTTCTAAAGCTTCAGTGCCTCTTCCTGCACAACGAGATTCTTCTCGGTATCGAAGACCCTTCATTTTTATTTAACTAGTTTTGGGCCTTTTATTATACCAAGTTTATGGAATATTAAATTTGGGTCGATTTTGGACTTATCTTCATCGCTCCATGCAAATACGTTCTTTCATTGCCATAAGAAATTTACCAACTCTTCCTTCAGATGGTGATCCTGAGATGACCCAATTTGAACTGTCTTGACGGGGTAATCGTCATTGAGGTGAATAACTTTGATTTTTTCGACGACTGTCCTTTGATTGATTTTTTTTCATCCTGAGGATCAATAGTCTAAATCTGATAGGTTATTGTTAACTTCCTTTGTTCCTCGTGCTCGATCGATGTATAGTAACACTCTCGTGCTTCTGCCCGATTACCTTTAAGCAACACCTACTCCATAATGGGTCAAAAACTTCATGCATTGGTAAACAATGGATGAAATAGCCTCGAATTTCTTTAAGTCGACTCTTCTCAGTATGACGTTCTAAGCGAAAAGCACATTTTTGTCCAGAATGAAGAGGCGCACCATTAATGTCCGGAAAGTGGGCTAGGTACATACTATAACTTCTAGCTCTACTGTTCTCAGATGATACACCTTTTCTTCAGAGATTTCGATCAAGGGACGGTGATATGGTGTGAGTTTGTTGTCATGAAGCTTCAACCTTCTTAAGAAGTTGTAGAACATGACAGTATTCTAGCGACTCACCCTTCATGGACCATTATAGTGACAACTAGTGGGTCGTCGTGGGGATAAAGTACCTCAAATAGGTTGTCTTTAGAGAATCTAATGATCAGTCTATCCTTGTTTACTTTTTGAGGATGTGCATCCACTTCTGTTGTTAATTTCACTTGGCGAATGTGCGTGCAAGCTTTTGCCTCATTCAGGTAGACCTTCCTTTCTACCAGATCGTTTCCTCCTCCTACATCACCGCCAGAAATGAAGTGACATCTAAAGGATATCATACCCACATCGTGTACTAGTTCTTTATGCTTTTTAGGGAAGTCTGGGTCTTCGTCTGAATCATTGTCACGTCCTCTCTTTTGGTTGTCAGCCTTTCTGTAGGGAGATTCATGTTGTCTCCTAGGTCGATGTTCATCAACCTCCATTCGACCGTCCTTATCAACATACCTAGAAAGCCTAACCTTCCAGATCAGGCCTTCGATTTTATTTTATAGGGTGATGCAGTTGTTAGTATTGTGGCCATGGTCTTTGTGGAATTCGCAATACTTTTTTTATCGTGCCTATTAGCAGGTGCTTTAATCTTTATAGGCCACATGAGATCTTTACTTCCTCAAATTTCTTTAAGGATATGGATGCCAATTGTCAGGGGGTATACTCATCATAGTTCTTTGGCTTATTGGGCTTTCGATATTTCAGGTCTTTCTTGTTGTTGCCCTTACCGGCGATAACTTAAGGTGATCAGGCTCCTTTGCAGACATGGCTTCTTCGGCGCTCATGATCTTATCGGCATTGACTTATAACTTAATCATCATTTTGGGTGGCTCCTTGGCCAACGCCTAAAATAGCTTTCCTGGCTTTAGACCACTCATCAACGTAGTTATGGCGGTCTGTTCATTATAATCAACAACCTCGAGTTTCTCAGTGTTAAAGCGGGTGTAGTTGAGAGTTATTTTATTATCCTTTTACCGTACGTCAAGGAGATGGGCAACCCTTTTGCTTGGTTTAGTGCCAAAGCAAAAATTACTAACAAACAGGTTGGCAAACTGCTGAAAGTTGGCTATTTGTCCTCGTGGCAGGCTATTGTACCAGATTTAGGCTGAGCCAATTATGGTGTTAAAGAAGGCTCTACATCGCATCTCATCAGGAATATATTAAATATCAGCAGCTGATTGATACTCCTCAACATGCAGGACTAGATTCGTCTTCCCATCGTACTTTGGCTTGATCACATGGGGTTTAAATTTGACCAGGGTGGGGAAATCCACTATTGAGAAGATGAATGGAGACCTTTTCACAACGTCTTTATAATGAGGGTTCTTGGACCTGGAAATTTCTTCGAGCCAACCTTTTAGGCATTGTATGGACCCCTTTCGTGGCTGATTGCCCTCAGCTTTTGCTACAGCGGACCTGATGATTCGGCCTCGGCTTTTTATTGAGATCTATTCTCAGGAAGTCTGCTCGGGCATGGTCGATTCCCTCGTTCATTGGTATGACCCTTTGGTGGTTGATCTCCTCGACTCATTCCTTCGCGTGTTGAGATCCCTGAGGAATGTAGTCATCTGCCTCTAGTACAACGGGGACCCAGTTTGTAAAATGTGGAGCCCTTGCTTAACCTTTCTAGCATACTGGTTTTCTCCTTAGAGAAGGATGTGGCACCGGGGAGGTGTGAAAGGTCGCACTGTGATCCCGTATACGTGGAGGATTTAAGATAATATATAATGAAAGTTAAAAAGAATAATTAATAAAAAGAAAATAGAGAATGGGTATGAGAGACACGATTTACGTGGATCGTTCCATAAATGGTACCTACGTCCATGGGTGTCGTGATTCAATTATAACTTTTTGTATAAGTACAGGTTCTATGGTTTCACCGGGGGAGAGGATTTTTTATCCCCAATTTACATGGGATTCCGTGTTATTTATAAGTGGTTAGCCTGGAATATTGTGGGACAGGTGGACTGCCTTTATAGGTTAGGTAGTTACACCATTTACATATAAAGTAACATATAATGATGAATTAGTTATAGCCAATACGTAGTGGGCGAAAGTTTGCAACAACTATGTTTCTCACTATTCTCCATGTGACCACTGAGAATCCTTCCTGTGTATGTACAAATACGGGTACGTGGTATGAGCGAGATAAGGTGTCCATTACGGACAGCTGTCGAGCGAGGATGGCCGAGTAGAGGAGGGCTTGAGCCGACCTCAGACAAAGGATAAGGTTGACCCAATAAAAAGGGATCATTTTGGGCTCCCACTATGCCACTTAGGCTCCACGTAGACTGATATACTGAGGGTATAACATACGGTATTAACAAAAAATTGTATAATATATATATATATATATATATATATATATATATATATATATATATATATATATATATATACACACACACATTGTGTCACAATTTTTTCATTTTTGTAAAAAATAGTTAAATATATATTTCTCTTTTTTATTTGTACAAATTTCAGAAAAAAATTATATGTAAAAAAACGTAATATATTTATATAAAGAGTATTTAAAAAAATAGTTTAATCTTATAATTTTTTTTTTTTGTAAAAAAAATAATTAAAAAAGGTTTTTGATACACTAATATATACATATACTACTGTGTATTGATGTATTTAAGGGTAGGGTAGTCATTTTAGTTGAAAAAGTGGGTCAATTGTTGATCAAATCGGTCAACTAACATTTCCGTCAGTTTTTTACCCTAATCAACTAATATGAAAACAAATGGACCCGAACTCTAAATAGTGAGAACTACTAGACCCCAAACAGTAAAAGACCCATTTTTTTAGCTAACACGAACATGACCCGATAGTAAATCATTTTATACCTAAAACAAATATAACTTGATTAAAATACGACACGATACGCAATCTTTTTGTTACCTAAAGTGAACATGCCCTTGACATCACTTGTCGTATAAGGTAAAGAAAATGTGGCATAGCATATCTTAATTGGGTCGCCTTAGTGTTGGGTGAAAAAAACATACTGTCAATTTAATTGACTTGCGTTCGCGTTAGGTAAAAAAAGTGATATGGTGTAGTGTTTAATAGGATCGTTTTCATGTTTGGTAAAAAAATACGTTGTCATGTCATTTTGGATTTTAATTGACTCGTATTCATGTTAGGTTAACAAGGATACCATGTCATATTTTATTTGGTTTGTGTTGTTTTAGATAAAAACAATAAAGGATTTCATGTGAAATCGTGTTTTAATTAGGTTGCATTTGTGTTGGCTAAAAATATACATTTTCATTTCCTGTCGAGTTTGTTTGGTTAGTGTTAATTAAACAATGACTTTATGTCGTGTAGTGTAGTAATTAGGTTGCTTTCGTGTTATGTAAAAAATACAATTTCTTGTCACATCGTGACGTGACGTATTTTATTTGGTTCATCACGACCCAATTATGATACGACAAATACCCTACCCCTAGGGCCTGGACATCCTTTATTTGACATGACGTGATTTTTTTTACCTTACACAATAAGAAATTTGGTTATCAAGGTCGTTTTCATATTAGGTAACGTATAGATTTTGTGTCGTGTCCTATATTAATCGGGTCATATTCTTGTTAGGTATCAAAAATATTTATTGTCGTGTCGAGATTCATTGGGTTTGCGTTGTGTCGTGTCATGTTAATGTTATTTAAAAAAAATAATCCTTGTTGTGCTGCCTTTTATTTGGGTCGTGTTCAAGTTAGGTAGAAAATAAAATTTCTTGCCATGTCCATGTTAGGTAAAATAATATGAATTCATGTCCTATCGCATTCTATTTGGGTAATATACATGTTAATAAAAAAGATTTCGTGTCGTGTTTTACTTAGTCCGTGTTAAATAAAAAAATATTTTGTGTTGTGTCGTGTCGTATCGTATCGTGTTACATATAATGTAAAAAAAAATTATATAATAATGATAATATATATATATATATATATATATATATATATATATATATATATATATATATATATATATATATATATATATGTGTGTGTGTGTGTGTGTGTGTGTGTGTGTGTGTGTTGAGAGAGTTGCGCGTGCGTTCAAATTAAGAAATTATATAATTAAACACAGTATAGCCCAATTAAATCCTAAACATGCATTCAGGTGTGTTTGAATAAGATGTAAATCTTACAATGAAATACAAGGGTGACACAGAATTACCCTCAGGCATCGGATCTGTAGTCAGCGGCTGAAAGTTTCCCTTTCCAGGAGGGCTACAATGAAGAAGAAGAAGGTCGGTCTTCTCCACAAGGGTATGAATAGCAAAATAATTTGTGTTCTGGGGTTTCAAAACGATTCACAAAATGATTTGAAAATTTGTGTGAATCAAAACATGAGTTTGATAACTCACAAAGATAAAGACTTCGAGCGTATGGACTCTGAAAATCGTGTATGGGAGTCTTGTAAAACCACTTCCCGTAGTGGGTTTATAACGGAATAACTTGGCCTAAAAAATCTCTGCACGCTCTGTTTGAAATTATCCCAGGCGTACCGGTCCGGGTCTGAGGCGGATCGGTCCGAGGTGGCGGATCGGTTCTTTTAAATTTAGCATTATCGGTTCGCTTGCGGTCCGGGGTATGCTGGCTTTTCAGCAAGCGGATCGGTCCGGTAAAGGGGCGGACCGGTCCGGGGTCGGATCGAATCGTTTTCTCTGGGCGGACCGGTCCGGCCTGTCAGGTTTTTGATTCCTCCTTTTCTTTGATATACGGATCCGTTGATGATGATATGATATGAATCTTGAATTTCTTCAACGGTGTAACGGCGTATGACGTAACAATGGATAAAAATGTCCTTACAAATCTCCCCCTATGTCTATGCCGGTACATACATAAAAACAAGTATCCGAATTATTAATGAACAAAAATGCGTATACAAATTTACCCTTCCATGAACCCAAAACTGGAAAGATACAATTGAATAAGACTTCATCGTTTGCTCTTCGAATCTTCAGGAATCTTAATGCTTTTCTCATCAGGGTGTGAATCAAATGATAATCCATGTAGTACCTACACACATGAGAAAAAGCAAAATACCAAGTGACGTATCGAGTTTGAAATGAGATAAACATTGATACCAAATTGATGATTTACGATAAACGCGTAAAACTGCTCAAAACTTCAAAACTCCCCCAAAATAAGATAATTTTTTCTCCCCCTTTTTATGATGTCCCCAAATAGACAAATTAGAAGAAAAAATCAACCAATCAAAGTAAGGGTGTCACAAGGAATAAACAACTATTTTTTGAATTTTTCAAAATTTTTCAAACAAATAAGAAACACACCATGAACAAACACAGAACAACCAAGTCGATGATGGCGTAAATGAATGGGTGTGATCAACTTCGATAGAAAAATCAATGCATACAAACATGACATATGTGCACGATGAATATCAGATACTCCTAACGAATGAACTCAAAGTCTTCCTTTGGTGTAAAAAGGTGGAAATATAGGACATTGACTCAATCAAATCAACAAATCAAAGCTCAAAGTGATTTCCACACCAATTACGTCCAAAACTATTTCATGCTTTTTCAGGACTTTCAAAGAAATGCAAACCCGTTTATATTCTCCAACCAAACTCCCTCAGATTTTAATTTTGAATGGAGGTATTCTAAATTCTCAAACTTTGGAGAATTGATGTTGAAACCTAGTGGCCCATATTTGGCATGAATTGCTTTTTATTGCCTTTAAATGTTTCGGGCTCTTTTAACCTCTTTGGACCCAGGATAATTAAATTCCTCTATTTTTTAGGTCCTTTTGAACGGTGGCTTTTGCGCAAAGAGGAGATAATTACCTTTCGCAGCCCCTCCCCGTTCTTAAACAAGCACACAGTCTCACAAAAATGGTTTTTACATGCATTCCAATCTTGTCAAGTTTTATCGCATATTGTAAGTTGTATAGATAGAATTGAGATGGAAACACTCAAGCCAACATGTGATAGACAAGTGCAATAATCAAATAAAGTCGTGCATGTGTGCAATAAAGAAGATAGGAGTCAAACATGTAGGAAAATATCACTAATTACATCTCAAAGACTCCAAACAATGTAAAGCACATGGATGAAATGATGTAGCATCTCAAATCTCTATCAAATAGTCACATGGATAAATGGAATGAAGTTGTGACTTGGCTATCTTAAATGTTCATCCATAAAAGTGTAAAAAATAAAAATCTTTTTGGATTTTTCAAAAAAAATTTATAAAAGAAAATCCTTTTGGAATTTTTTGTTTTAACGAAATAATAAATGAACAAAAATAAAAAACTAAAGGTACATGCTAGTAATAGGCAAAAGAAACAACATGAAAATCAACCTATGCTAGCAACCAAGACAAGACCTCAATCGGGAGTAATGGTGGAGTTTTCCAAAGATGGTGACATCTTTTGAGCAAACTCCACTAAATCATGTGTTGTCTTGATCAAAAATTTCACTTGCTCGTGAATATGTGCAAACTCTCTATCATAATGTGCAGGCAAAGTATCATGAGTGGGTGTACAAGCATGAATGTGTGAAGTGACATGATATGGTACAAAACCCAACTTGGAATAAAACTCCCTAAGATGTCCTCGCTTCTTGCAGTGGGAGCAGACATTTTGTCAACAATTTTGGGATGAACATTCCTAGACGGGCTCCCATGGGACTCACTCACCAAGGTGGATATAGGATCGAGTGCATTAAAAGTAGTGAATGTACCGTCATTACCTTTTCTAACATCATTCAAAACGGGACAGAGAACCATCTTATCAACCTTCTCAGATACATTCTCTAATGTGAATTGGACCTCTCGTGCTTGTTTGAGATCATCCTCGAAATGGAATACACGTGTCGTCAAACTAGACACCGTGTTGGTTAAGTCACCTTTTTCCCTTTTTAGGTCATCATTCTCTTCCTTCAACTCACAAATCCGAAGACCTAGAATTCTATGTGACCTTTTAGTTTCCATGGCCTCGATAAATAACTTTCTAAAAGCTTTTTGGATCACACTTTCATCACCCTTCTCATCCTCACTATCGCTTAGGATAGCGGGCATGGCAACTTTCTTGCCCTTTCTTCTAAGTCTGGTGGGACACTCAAGTTTCTTGTGCCCTGTCCCATCACAATCAAAGCATCTTATTTTCTTAAAGTTTTCCTTTCTCTCTTTTTCTTTTTCACAAAGACTTTCTCTCTCTCTCCAAATAATCTTAACTTCTCCATTATGAACACACTCGTTTTCAAAAATCAATTTTTTCATAAAATTGATATCTTAGAAAAATTTTGCGGAAAATTAGGAATACGCGATAGATTAGCGTAACCTACTCTGATACCAATTTGAGAGAGTTGCGCGTGCGTTCAAATTAAGAAATTATATAATTAAACACAGTATAACCCAATTAAATCCTAAACATGCATCTAGGTGTGATTGAATAAGATGTAAAGCAAGCAAGAGCATTCAAACACACACAAATGAGGAAAAAAATCCCCCAAAGGGGCTAAACCATTTATTTCACTATAATTTTATAAAATAAAATTTACACGGATTATAATGAAATACAAGGGTGACACAAAATTACCCTCAGGCGTCGGATCTGTAGTCAGCGGCTGGAAGTTTCCCTTTCCAGGAGGGTTGCAATGAAGAAGAAGGTCGGTCTTCTCCACAAGGGTATGAACGACAAAAGAATTTGTGTTCTAGGGTTTCAAAATGATTCACAAATGATTTGGAAATTTGTGTGAATCAAAACATGAGTTTGATAACTCACAAAGATAAAGACTTCGAGTGTATGGACTCTGAAAATCGTGTATGGAAGTCTTGTAAAACCACTTCCCGTAGTGGGTTTATAAAGGAATAACTTGGCCTAAAAAATCTCTGCACGATCTGTTTGAAATTATCCCAGGCGGACCGGTCCGGTTCTGAGGAGGATCGATCCGAGGTGGCGGACGGGTTCTTTTAAATTTGGCATTATCGGTTCGCTTGCGGTCCGGGGTATACTGGCTTTTCAGCAAGCGAACCGATCGGGTAAAGGGGCGGACCGGTCCGGCCTGTCAGGTTTTTGATTCCTCCTTTTCTTTGATATACGGATCCGTTGATGACAATATGATATGAATCTCGAATTTCTTCAACGGTGTAACGGCGTATGACATAACAATGGACAAAAATGTCCTTACATGTGTGCGCGCGCTCGCGCGCGCGTGTGTATTTTGACCCCTATGGTCTGTAATTTATTTATGTTGTTAGGTTTAACAGCAAAATGACAGAATTGGTTGGAATTGAATAGATTAGGGGTTGAATTGACTAAATTTTTAGTTTATGTACTCAAATGAAACCACTTACATAGTTTAGGAATCATAAGGATAAAAAAATCTCTTAATCAAATGATAACAAAAGGTTTGAAATAACTCGATATATTTTATTTATTATCGTGAATACACAAGTAATACATACACAATACAATATTTATATATAAATCCCTTGAAATAGTGATATGCAAAATGAACAAAAGCGACCCAAATTACAAAATGGTAATAATTGATTTTAATTGAGAGATATTCCATTACAAATCAAGGTCAAGGCTTTGAGTTGTTTTGTAGGCAACTATTGGTCATAGTGTTGGTACAATGGCATCGGTAAGGTAATTATTAAGATAAAGATGCCAATAATTGATGGTGGCATAAGACGCGATAGCAATACTAGAGGCAACAATAAGTTACATCTTAGTGATAACCATAATCATTAGGGCTCTAACAACAAACACTAATTCAACACGTGCCCATTTTTATACCAAGTATGTAGACCTTCTTATGTGGCATATTACATATAGGAAAGAGGTAAACCCATTAAACCTCTCACCAAACTCTATCCGCCCAAAATCTCCCGCCTCTGTGTAATCCCAAACCAAAAAACATTAACAATAGGGATCTCCCTCTACTCTAGTAACCATCAGTGGTGATAAATTGCTCCATATCCCAGTTAACTATCCTCTCTCTCTCTCTCTCTATATATATATATATATATATATATATATATATATATATATGATAATGCTGGAAAAAGCACCACCAGATGAGGTGTTGTCAAGCTCAAGCTAGTGAAAACAATGGTAGCACAAGAGTGTGTATATATATATATAAGAAGGAGGTGAGGAGAAGAGGATGAACACTTGTATGTAAGTGGTTTAGCCAATCTGGCCTACGCCCATTGTGAGTGTGAGTGATATCACTAGATGAATGCACTAACGGCCATAGATACAATCACTTAAGCTTTCTCTCTCTACTGTGTGAAACAATAGAGTTTCAGCTAGGGTTACAATTATCGATCCCTTTACAAGGTAGAGGATGACCTCTATATATAGTGCTTGGGGGGTGTAATGTACCCCCAAGCATGCAATGAGCATGTGCATGAGGATCGAACCAGTATGAGAATGACACATGGATGATCTTATGTAGATAATGATGACCTCAATATTCCCTCACGTGTAGGGAATGATTCGATTATAACAGATTTGTCCACGTGTTCCAATCCTTACATGTGCTTATAAATGCTCGGCCTTATGTCCTTGACTGGTGCAACGTTGGCCTGGATGAGTACGAGGTTGGTGACGTCCGACAGTATTGCTTTGCCTTATCTCTAACCGTGATGGCCTCGACCAGGAGGGTTGGCCGAGGTTAGGTATGAGGTAGTTATAACGTCGGACGAGGTCGATGATGACGTTGGCAGTGGATTGATCCCGTGAGACTCTGCTGAACTCGGCTGATCAAGAGTGGAGGTTGTTGTATGAGGGGGCCGACCTTGTGGGAGATAACCTTGCTAACGGTTGTCATAAGGTCCTTGTTAGCCCGGCTGTGAGACAAGCTGAGGTTGGTGACTCAGAGTACGAGGGTTCACTTTGGGCATATCAATCACCCCTAGCCCTTAGTTACCTATATGAGTAGGTGATTAAGTGGTATGGAAGACCGAGGCTGAGTTTCCTTGGGTGCCAATATTTTCTTGACACATGTCACTTGCTGAAGTGAAGCGTGTTCCCCAAGATGATGTGATTCTGACTTGCCTTTTGGGTTCCCTAGGGCAATGATGGGGCATTGGGACTCGCGCCCCATCATTAGATAGGTTTAAAAACCCTCTTCTCTCTCCTCATTCTCTTTCTTCTATTTTCCCGCTTAAGCTCTCTCTGCAACTGCAACTTCAAACCTCCATTGTTGGCTTCCATTCAGAGCTTTCTTTGCCTCAAAAACCTCTTCTTCTCTATTTCGCGATTATCCAGGTACTATTTCCACCTTTCTTTTCCATTTTTAGCCGTTATTTGTCATTTTTGAAATTTCGGTGAGCTTTGCATTTTTCGGTGAGTGTTTCCACCAGTATTGGTGGTTGTGAGGCTAGGATAGTAGTGGCTAAGTGGTTTAGGGGCAGTTGTAGGTAGCTCTGAGGTTTCTTCGGTCAAAAATAGCCCTTTGTAAGTTTACCGGTGTCCTTCTGATCATCTTCTCCGGTGACCTGGTTCTTGAGTGTTCTTAATGTTCTTGATGAAAACCTTTCAAATTCCTAGTTTGATCCTTAGTTTAGATTGAATAAGTTGTTTGCCTGTTTATGGTTTTGAGTCCAAGTGTAGTGTCATCTCACTTATGCTCAGACCCTTATACCAACTCATAGAAGAGTTCTCATCTCTTCGTGAGAAAACCTTTGAGAGAATTAGGCAAATAGAGCTAGCCCAAGCGGAAGCTCGTAGGTCTGAGGCCTTTCCTCTCAGACCCATCTTTCCTCCACCTATGAAGGTTATCTACCCTGAGCTAGTCGATCCTGCCGAGCCTGCAGAGGTTCCCGTGGACCCAACACCAATGTCTGAGTCGGAGTCATCTTCCTCAGACCCCATGTATGTAGACTCTTTTCAAGGGCTATGATTACTCTCTTAGGCAGGGTGAGGTCCCAGAGGAAGTAGAGGTTTCGATCCGTGCCTCATCTCACCAAGGTGCTAGCACCTCACATAAGTTTTCTGATGTTGAAATCATTGGGACAAGTGTCGCCATTCCACCCATCATTGATTCCATTCCTCTGTCGACTGCCACCGGGGCCGAATTCGCTTAGAGGTTTGTTGGTGGTGTCCCTGTACCTTCCCAGGACGATGGTGCTGGGGATGGTGATGACGGTGAGGAAAGTGATATTGATACATCTGAGGCGGTCGAGATTGAGAGCTCCATCAGCGAGTACAACCTTATTACTTTTAGGCACCTCTATTCCATAAACCCTTCTATCATTCATAGGGAACCTCTAAAGGATGAGAGGGCCTTTAATGGCCGATACGGAGAGATCTGCGTTTATGAGAAGATGTTCAAATTAGGCTTTTGTCTTCCTATCCACCCTTCTATCAGAGCTATACTCTCCCATATAAATCTTTCCCCTTCCCAACTATCACCTAATGCCTGGAGGGTTATGATTGGGGTCATCGTCCTTTGGGGGGTTGTCCACCACTCAGACCTTCCAGTTAGAGTTTTCACTGGTTGTTATATGCTCTCCTCTGCCAAAAACCACCCTATATATTACCATTTCTTAGCTAGGAAATCAGAGAAGAAAATATTGTTAGTTATCCAAACTTCAAACCATAACTGGAAACCTCGGTATTTCGTTGCTTTCGAGGTATGGTAATTTGGTCCAAATGAGGCTTCTAGAACGTCGGTTACAAGGACCCCTATAAGATGGGGGAATGTCTCCCTTGCTACTAAAGTCGACCCTGGACTTAGCCAGGACAACTGCCAAAAGGTTGAGGATCTTCGCAATCAGGGAGAACAGGGTCATCTTGTAAAATATGAGAATCTGATGACCCCTATTACCTCTCTCAGACAGGCTTGGGAGGTGGTCCTTTGATAAAGCTTCGTAAGTATTAATTTTTCATAAGTTATACCTCTTACTTTTTATATCTCTGAGTTACTAACTCAGATACTTATCTCTTTGCAGAGCGCCCTGAAGGCATATGAGACGACCTTTAGGAAATGTCTGCTCCAGGTCTGGTGAAGCTGATGTAAAAGAGGGGTGGTAAAAATGTGCCCCCTCCTACAACCAAGAAGAATGTCGACACATCCCAGGTCGATGTTACCAAAAAGAGGAAGAGCACGACTGACCCGGATCATCTGAGGCTGGGCAAGACTCAGAAAGGGGATCGTGCCATTCCCATCTCTATAGACGATGCCCTGGTGGCTCATTTTGCTCAGCTGAAAATCAGTGATAACCTCATTGGCCATAGTCTGAAGGCTTTCGATGCTATCAGCATAATAATGACTGAAGAGGATAAGTGTTTCTTACGCTCTTTGAACGTCCCGTTACTGGCCGAGTTTACTCTCCACAAAATAATTAAGGGATTAATTTTTGTTCATTTGCTCTCCTTAAGTGTAACCTCAGCTCTTTTAGAAATTATAGCTCATATGTTCATACTTCTAACCTTCTACTACAAGGTATCTTGTCCTTGTATCGTCTTGTTGATTGGACCCTGAAGAAGATGCCCCTCATAGATAACGGTAAAGAAGATGAGAAGGTTCAAGCCTCTTTGTATGCAGAGGTTGAAAAACTAAAAAAAATTATCAAGCAGAGAGACAACGACATATCCAAGCTCAAAAAGGACCACGATGCTTCTTTGAAGGCTAAGGATGATACCCTTCAGACTAAGGTGAATGCTGCAGTCAAGGCTTCTTTAGAGGATGCTGTAGAGAAGTCCATTGAAGACTATAAGGTCTCTGATGAATTTATCAACTTTGGCTTTGAATACCTTGAAAGTGGTATCAAAGCAACTGGCAAATGGGCAGCCACTAAGAAAAAGGAGTCTGGGAGCCTGTCTGCCCCAGACTTTGAGGGTCTTGGCTTTGGTGACCCCCGATTTGCTCAGACCTTGTAAGAAGTTAAAGAGGCTAATGCCGCTTCAACCGAGATTGCTCCCCTAGAGGTCACTGAGACTGAAGATGCTAATCTTCAGGATAATGGGGCTGAGGTGATAAACTTCGATCGTGATGACACGACTGCAGCTACAGAGACTTAGGCCTTTTCTTGTGAAGCTTTTAAGAGTTGTAATTTTGATTTCCCTTTTGTTTGAACCTCTTAAATTTTTGTGAACTCTTGATGGCCTCTTGATGCCTCTAACTTGTAATTCACCTTTTTCATGATATAGTTCAGTCTTCTTTAGATTCTGTTGCTTCATACGATGTTATGCTTGAATGTATTACCTCTTGAATGTTTGCTTAAGGTCTGAGGTCACCATACTATGATGTTTAACCTCATAAATTATCACCAAACTATGATATTAAAGGTCTAAGGTCACCATATAATGATGTTTACCCTCATAAATTATCACCAAACTAATGATGTTTAAGGTCTGAGGTCATCATATAATGATGTTTACCCTCATAAATTACCACCAAACTAATGATGTTCAAGGTTTGAGGTCACCATATAATGATGTTTACCCTCATAAATTACCACCAAACTAATGATGTTCAAGGTCTGAGGTCACCATAATATGATGTTTCACCTCATATTATCACCTAATTAATAATGTTTAAGGTCTGAGGTCACCATATAATGATGTTTACCCTCATAAATTACCACCAAACTAATGATGTTTAAGGTCTGAGGTCACCATAATATGATGTTTCACCTCATATTTTTACCAAATTAATGATGTTCAAGGTCTGAAGTCACCATAATATGATGTTTCACCTCATATTTTCACCAAATTAATGATGTTTAAGGTATGAGGTCACCATGTAATGATGTTTACCCTCATAAATTACCACCAGACTAATGATGTTTAAGGTATGAGGTCACCATAATATGATGTTTTATCTCATATTTTTACCAAATTAATGATGTTCAAGGTTTGAGGTCACCATAATATGATGTTTACCCTCATAAATTACCTCCAAACTAATGATGTTCAAGGTCTGAGGTCACCATCACCTCATATTTTCACCAAATTAATGATGTTTAAGGTCTGAGGTCACCATATAATGACATTTACCCTCATAAATTACCACTAAACTGATGATGTCCAAGGTCTGAGGTCACTATAATATGATGTTTCACCTCATATTTTCACCAAATTAATGGTTTAAGGTCTGAGGTCACCATAATATTATGTTTCACCTCATATTTTCACCAAATTAATGATGTTTAAAGCATATAATAAGAGTACTAGCACAACATTGCAATCTTTTCATTAACATCTTTTGTCTAAACTAATACATGTATTACAAAGAGAGATAACTGTAACATCATATGTAATATTTCTTTAAATGATCGGCATTCCAAGGGTTAGAGGAAGGTTCTCCTTTAAGATTTTCTAGCCGGTAGGTACCAGGCACAACCACATCAACTATTCTGTGAGGATCATGCTAGTTTGGATGGAGCTTAGTTGCTTTTTGCAACATCTCCTTTAGGACTAGGTCTCCCACACCTATAGGCCTTGATTTCACCCTTTGATTGTAGAATTTTGCGATTCTCTGCTGGTATGTTGCCTGTCTTATCTCTGCATCCTCTATTCTTTCCATGATCAAATCAAGATACAGTCTTCTCTCTTCCCCATTCCTCTGAGGATCATATATCTGAACTTTATGAGTGGGAAGTCCTACCTCTAACATCAATCGAGCCTCTCCCATTGGTGTTCTTGTTGTCATCCTGTAGGCCCATAACACAACATATACCTCCTCTGTCCATCTCCCTTTGGCCTCTTCTAACCTCTTCTTTATCCCTTCAAGGATTATTTGGTTTGTGACCTCGGTCTGACCATTAGCCTGGGGTCATTCAGGAGAAGAGAATAACTGCTTGATCCCTACTCTTTCGCAGTATTTATCTAAGGAAATATTCTTGAACTGGGTTCCATTGTCTGAGATGAGGGTATTTGGAAGACCGTACCTGCATATGATGTTTTTCCAAATGAATTGGAAGGTCTTCTGTTCAGTAATTGTGATTATTGGCTCAGCCTTTACCCATTTGTGAAGTAATCAATTGCCACTATTAAGAATCAATAGTTGTTTGCAGGTCTTGGCAAGGGTCCTACCAAATCAATGCCCCATATTGCAAATAGCCAAGGTGAGCTAATTGACGTCATAGGTTGATGAGGTTGATGTGGTATGGTGTAGAACCTCTGGCACTTATCACACTTCTTCACGTATGCAGCTGCATTTTTGGCCAAGGTCGACCACCAGTACCCTTGAGTGATTATCCTATTAGTTAAAGGTCTTCCTCCTATGTGACTGGAGCAAGATCCCTCATTCACATCGTGCAAGATGTGAGAAACCTCTGAAGGGTGGACGCATCTGAGGAGAGGGAGTAGGAACCCCTTCTTGTACAAGACATCTCCCACGATTGAGAATTTGGCCGTTTTGAACCTTAGCTTTCTTCTTTCTGACTTTGACTCTGGTAGGTCTCCCTCTCTAATGTATCTGATAAGAGGATCCATCTATGAGTCTCCCATATTCAAATTGAGGCAAGGTCTGGTAACCTCTTCTTCTTTTATGGTCGGCCTGAGCAGAATCTTAATCGATACTGTTCTTCTTATATCTGTCCTTATTACTGAGGCCAACCTTGCTAGTGCATCGGCTCGACTGTTGTCTTATCGAGGTATGCTCTTCAACTTCAATTCCTTGAAGCTTTCTATCATCATTCTCACCCTCTTCAGGTATTTGGACATCATTTCATCTTTGGCCTCATACACTCACAATACCTGGTTGACATCCAACCCTGAGTCACTGTGGACTATGAGTTGGCCAACACTAAGGGCTTTCGCCAAGGAGAGACCTGCTATTAATGCCTCATACTCTGACTCGTTATTCGAAGCTTTGAAGTTGAACCTCAATGCATATTTAATATCGATACCATATGGTGCTGACAATATCAGGCCTGTTCCACTTCCGCTTTCACAGGATGACCCATCAATGAAGAGGTTCCAAACAACTTCATCTGAAGAGAAGTTTCCCTCTGATAGGGTCCCTTGCCTGAAGAGGTACCTGTATTACTCATTCTCAACCATTCTTTTTCTGGCTTTAATGGACTCAACCTCGTCCGGATCTTGGAAGATGTTTATGTCTGG
Organism: Sambucus nigra; assembly: GCA_949130495.1. Lineage (NCBI taxonomy): Eukaryota > Viridiplantae > Streptophyta > Magnoliopsida > Dipsacales > Adoxaceae > Sambucus > Sambucus nigra. Next base: position 164,638,805 of record OX422207.1, read on the forward strand.
TTCATCTGCAGCCTTTTGACTATCTTCAATCTCAACCTCTTCCCAGGTAAACTCTGCTACAAAGTCTACGAGTGCCTGCCCCTTGATGGCAACCCTGGGTTGATAAACAATGTCATACTCCACCAATCGATGACCTAGGTCATCAGCCTGCCTAACTTCTCAGGCTTATGGAGAACCTGTCTGAGTGGGGAATCAGTAAGGATGACCATAAAGTGGGATTAAAAGTATGGCTTAATTTTCCTAGAAGCATGTATCAAAGCATAGACTAATTTTTCCATACTAGGGTAATTTTGTTTAGACCCTTGAAGAGCTTTACTATTGAAGAATATTGTCCTCTGCACTCCATCATCTTCTCTTACTATTGCAGCACTAATAGCTGACTCAGAGACAGTTAGATATGCATATAACTTCTCCCCCAGAATGGGCTGAGATGGGAGTGGTAGGGATCCGAGGTAGGACTTAAGCTCCTTATAAGCTTTGTCTCATTCCTCATCCCATTCGAAGGCCTTTCTTAGCACTTTGAAAAAAGGAAGACACTTATCTGTAGCTCTTGAGATGAACCTATTAAGTGCAGCAACTCTTTCGGTTAGCCTCTGAACGTCTTTGATAGTTCTGGGTGTCTTCATTTCTAGCAAGGCCTTGATCTTCTCAGGTTTATCCTCTATTCCCCTCTGATTGATGATGAATCCCAGAAACTTTCCTGCTCCTACTCCGAAGACATATTTGGTCAGGTTAAGCTTCATTCTATACTTGTCCATGCTGTCAAAAGTTCTTTCAAGGTCGGCCACATGAGTGTCGGCCTTTAAACTCTTCGTCAACATGTCATCCACTTACACTTCCATGGACTTGCCTATCTGATCCTCGAACATCTTATTTACAAGGCGTTGGTAAGTAGCCCCTGCATTCTTCAGTTCAAAGGGAATGAACTTGTAGCAATAGGTCCCATTATCTATGATGAATGTTATCTTCTCTAAGTCTTTTGCATTCATGAAGATCTGATTATACCCAGAATATGCATTCATGAAGCTCATGAGCTCATGTCATGTTATGGCATCCATCATCTGATCGATACGAGGTAGGGGGAACTATCTTTTGGGCAAGACTTGTTCAAATCAGTGAAGTCTACGCACATCCTCCATTTCCCATTTGCTTTTGACACAATGACAATGTTAGATAACCACTCAGGGTATATGACCTATCTGATGAACTTAGCCTAGCTCTGCTGAGGCCTAGGCTCTTAAAGCAGGGCCAGAACATAACGTTTGCAGAGCTACTGCCATCAACGAGGATTCTCTAAACTTCACACCCATACACCCTTGTGGTGATTACCAGCGGGTCATCATTAGGGGTTAAGATACCTTTAAAATCAAGTCGTGAGAAGCCCACTATAAAGGTATCCATATCTACCTTCTTTCTCTTCTCGTGTTTAACCTTCGAAGATGCTAAGTTTACAACCTCGACTTTAGTCACTACCTTAACCTCTGCCACATGAGCCTTGCGATCTGCTACCTCTGAGCCATCTCCTGCCAGTCCTCCACAGATGGCGTTCACACCGAAAGAGATCATATCGACCCTCTTTACTGGGTCATTATGGTCTTTTGGTGGGAGGTCAGGGCTATAGTCATCATTATCTGAGACCTCAGCTCTTTTGGTTGGGGCATCTTCCCGGCATCTGTCATTTCTTTTCTTTTTAGGGTCGTCTCTTCCCCCTCTTAGAAACTCTGCCATCCACATACCTTCTGAACTTTCCAGACTTCAACATCTTCTCAATCTCGTCATTCATGGCAAAATACTTAAGACGATCAATGAAAAGGGGTCGATCGATCGATGAAAAGGGGTCGATCGATCGATCCAGTCAATCCATCGACATTCTTAAGACGATCGATCGATCAAGCAGGTGTTGGTCCAATTTCTGAAATTCTAACCTATGGGTTTCATCCAATATAAATCCTCAAACCTCCATTAACATGTCCCAAACTCCCGACCAAACATCATGACTGTTATATAAACCAATATATAGGATTTCTAACGTAAAACTTTCACAAATTCGTCAAGAATCATAATCATGGGGGATTAATTCAAGAAATAATTATCTAACCCTAGTTCATCCAATTTTCTCAAGAATTCATTTAAGTTTATAGATTTCTATCTCTACTGGGCATCAGTTTCGTGGATACTATATTACATATGACAGATATCCATTCTAGCATGGTTTCTACTCCAAATTTGCAATAAAAATCTCCCAAACAACATTTTATTTTCAAGAAAACATGAGAGAATTAATTCCTAACTAGCATTGATGTGTTATCAACTAAAGAACATCAAGTTAGATACTTGTATGGAAATCGAAGGTTTGATCCGACGAATTATAATGTGATAGAAACGATTCCTTTCTTTCGATCTACGCATTGGTGGTGGAATTGATGAGAGTGGTGTAGGGATGGTGGCTCTCCTCCTTGGAAGCCTTCTCTCTTCTCTCTTCCTTAGCCTCCTGTAACTCTAATGTTTCTAACCCTTGAGGACTCTAACTCTTATCAGATATAACCTCTCAATTTTCGTCCATAATTAAGGCCTAAAGTGGGTAATTACCAAAATGCCCTCCCGGGTTACCGGTTAGGTCTAAAAACATCCCAAGATCCAAACTAAATCTTCGGGTATACTTTGCTGACTATCTCGATCCTTTGGACACGTTGACGCACTCGAAATGACCATACAGATGACTTATAATTAATTTATTTTATATTCCATTAATTTAGTCCCGACACGACACACGCGCGTTCCGACTTAAATTCTATAATTGTCGTGTTATTCACTCGCGACAATATTAATAAATTCAATCTCATATATTACTTTACTCGTCTAGTAATATTCAACACAATTCTTATCAATAATGACTAACTCGTGCCACGCTAGTAAATATTCAATTTAAAATACGGATTAGCATTAAATTAATTTATCCCAATTAATTAATCTCATAATTAAAGGCCATAAAAATATGGGGTATTACATACTTCCCCCCTAATAACGGAATTTCATCCGGAAATTAAAAAAATAAGGCATACCTGGTAAAATAATTATGAATACTTTATTAGTACGCAAAAATAACTTTCGAGTAAGGCGCTTAATCACTATAGCCCCCTCCTCACAGCAAGCTTGTTTAGCACTCTCAACACTTTATCAGTTATAGGGTCGCACTTCAATAACGACACTTCACATTGTTCTCCTACTCGATGAAATTCGGATAAGACGAGCCTATACATCATTGCCCCCCATTATCTCAATATTATTGGGAGGCCTTACCTAACTACGTGTCACCTACTCGTATTCATCTAAACATAAAACTCTTATTCTTAGAGATACCATATGAACATTTGACCACCCTTGTCAGTTCTTCGAATCTCGGTTTTCGACGACGTAATTCTTACACGGTCAAAAGCCACCTAAGGCAATCTGTGGTAATTCAACTACAAGCATCGGACTCTAACTCGACCAATCCAAAATTCTGATTATCCGCTTACCTCTAAACAACCAGAGGGAGAATAGTTAAGTTTTTCCCACACCAAACCTTAATAAGCACTTGTCCACAATAAATAGGTATGAGTGCTTACACACAACTCTACCATTAGGTAATATCCTCTCCCAATTACCGTATTATATTTCACTTACTAGCTATATCATTGGTGGAAATGAAATGATCACTATGAATATAAAATTACTTTATACAGCTCCACTATTCGTTAATCACCATTCTCTTACTCTCCGGGCTATAGGTGATACAACCTTCCAAATTGAAACTTTATCCCCATTGCTTCCTGAAATCCCATATTGAAGGTGGGGTTCAAGAATTTCATTTAAATTCAGAACAATATCAGGCAGAACCACGTACCGGCGTGATCCTTCTTTTTAAAGAAAGACTGGGGCATATTGTCTAATGGTGTAAATTGCCCAAAAGAATAACAATTACTTTCTTTTAGTTCAACTTGTTCTATACATTCGAAGGAACTCGTGACCTTATCTTAAGGTTGGCCACCCATCAAAGAAATTTACCAAATTGACTGTCCTCTTCCATTACGGGAATCGTCGGCTTGCTCTAAAATTGTTTGGTTGATCCTCTTGCTCCAATCGATTTCTATTTATGAATGGTGCACGTGGATACTACTCACTATATCCCGCCCAACATCGACTTCCACTTGTAATGTCTCACTTTAGGTGATACTTAATTCTCCCCTTCTTTCCTCAGCGTATACCAAAAGTTTCGACACGTGCACTTTTTGTTATGATGTGCACTTTTGGATCTTTTTATACCTTACTAATATCATCAATCTATCTACGCGTAAGTTGCTCTCAAATTTTGACTAGGTAAAACTCCGCTCTAAGTGTTTCCAATAATAGTTAAATTTTGCCATTCTCAAGGAATACCCCTTTTTAAATGGCTTCCCACAGCCTTTCAACCCAATTCGGGTGTGCTACTCTGATTGCACGCCTATAAATGGATTATCGTCCTTCTCACATGATGCTTAATCCGCTTTACCATTTTTACTTCGTTATATTAGTCCCTCAGGTATATATTTCACGCATCTATTCCCACATTCCTTTAATCCGAACTATTCTGACATCAGCTAACCAGGATGTCCACACACGCTATAAACCGTGCGTATTGGCATAAACATCACGTAGGCTTCACTCATAGCACTCAATTCTTTATTGCCCCTTTATTCACAACGTGGCTATAACATTTGGGTATTCCCAATCACCCCAGAATTCGAAATTTCAAATCATCCTTAACATCGTTCCCCCTTCGACTCGTGGTGATAAAACAAAATTTACAATGCTTCTTTACCACACAACCGGCTCCACTGGCCTTAAATCCTAATTTAACTTCCAACTTACAATTATAACTACCTGCTCTTATAACGATCAAGGTACCGAGCTCATGGACTAATGACCAAACATCTCCCTACTTCCAACCTTACGCTAAGTTTCATACGTGGGATGTCTCGCAAAGCGAAATCCAAATAAGGAACCCTCGATACACTACCTATCATTGTCGATTATCGAAATCCGTTACGCCTTCCGTCCATAACATGTACCCCTATATTTCGTCTCTTATTAGAAAAGTTACATCTCATCCCGCAATTTCACTTAAAGAAAGAAACTTTTCGCCAATTGAACTATCGCTCAGCATTAGTGTTAATTACATTCCATAAACCTCGTACAGATACAAACGGGACTCTCAAAATCCTATCCCCAGACATATAAATATAAATCTTAACTCCCACATCTCAAAAGCGGTGTTATAACAATGCGCTCTTCCACACCAAGTCCTGAGCGCTAAACATAATAATTAGTGAATTTTTTCCGCTCAACAGTAAACCCAATACACACCGAATCATGACAATAAAGTCCTTACACACCCCGGGATCAAACATTTCGATACCACTATACCCTTTTAAAGTCTCTATAATATATGATATAAATGCGAGCCCGACACTCTTGTAGGTGAGGCTTTGCTAAAACAAAACATCATACGCTAGGGCAGTAACCCCGATAGACTTGCGATATCTACCCACTAACGGCCTAATTATTACTATAAAACCATAATCAAGGTAATATCATACTCGTATGACACATCACTAAAACGATTAATCTAAATAAAGTATGTAACGCTATTAATACACCCAATCATCCTCCACGAATAACACTAAAGATAATCCCACTACATTATGGAAAATATTTACATAATAATAACGTTATCGATATACGCACTAGGCTCGTCTCACATGCGAATCTAGCAATAAACAAAATGTAGTGACTCGCTCGTGTCACACAAAACACGCCTCATCCTCCAAGTATAAAACTCACACTTCTACCTTTCCAATCGCCCTGGATGCTCAAATGGTTTACCGAACATAACATGCCTATCCGAACCAAGCCGAAAACTATTAACCATTACCCTTGTAAGAACCATACCCTTGTCCCTTTACTCGCATCGGGAAAAAAATTACACATGTGGTTTTACTCTCCACAAAATACCTCTATGCATAATCCACTTATCTTCTATCATACTAACCATATTAGGGTTCTCCTTCTCTCGAACTTTGGTAGGTCTTGATCCTGATGGATACCCCCGTTGTTCCCTTAGCTTTGTTGGACCTAAGGAACATGCTACTGGATTCAATAGCCCTTACTGAATTAACAATCGCTTTGTAAGAATTCAGCTATCCGAATCATTTAAATGGGTCCCCTAATGGGTCTCCCCCTTGTAGTGCTTCACTACCACCATTTCATCCAGTCTTACTCCCCAGCTAAATATTTCGATTCCTTTAGCTCCCTTTACAGAGAAGCGTTAACATCTCTACAGACAATGCATGACATTGTCACCATATGGATCGACTGTCCAACATAATTCCTTTAAGTGTTATCAATATTTCCTTACTAGTAGATTTCCCACTTGAAATCCTCCTATCGATTTGTATCTACTTCATCCGGCACAAGATTCACTAAATAATTAAATTCATTTTCACACATGGACCTCGGTCCGGCCTTTCTGTGATGAGTTCAGAACAACATTCGCATCTTAGCCTGAACATCTAATAAAGGAACTTGCGGTCAAACCGTAAACCGTACCTAAGATCCTTTCATTGACACAACATTCCACTTCTAAATGTGGTGGTTAACTCCCACCATTATAACCTTGCTCTGATGAGTCAAGAAAATTTTTACCCCAAATTTTCACTTTCGGTTGAACACACTCTGCTATATGCCCAAGCCTTTGAATATATTACTTTCATTGGTTAACACACACAACTTTTGCATTTCTAGATCTTCCACTGATGGTTCTCCTCAATGCTCCGTCTAACTCTCTCCCAGTCCTACCATGCTGGGTGAGTCTAATTTGGCAGCACTTTCGACTATAGCAGCACTACAAAATCATATGCTGCGCCTTAGCCGTCTTTATAGTCCTGACTTCTAATACCATAATGGGGTGACCTCAACTACGATCATCATTCTTGAAGTCACCCTTTAACCTCAAATGATCTTTGCTTCCTGTTGTCCACTCAACGACCCTTGTCTATCATACTTCATTGTTCGAACACGCCTAAACGCAAATAAGATTCACTAATATATATATGTTATAGCAGGAGAACGAAATCTCACCATAGAAACCAATAATCCTAAACATAGGGCTCTATATCAAACAAAGCAATGCTGGAAGCATAATCAGCCACGCATATCCTAAAGGCCTCTAGAACCTGATGCTCTGATACCACCTGTGACACCCCGCCCAATTAAATACCGGGAGATCAATCCTTTATTAATTTAAATCAAAGTGTCTGGTTGGTTCATTCTTAACATCACTGTCGAAAAACAATTTTTTTTATTAATCACCTAATAAATAATTAAGCTATGTGTCAAAAAAATTAATTTTATTTATTAACTCTATCGTTAATGTCATATATACCAAAAACCATTTATGAAAACTAATGACGATAAAAATCAAACCATTCAAGTGAGATGAGCCAACTAAATTAATCAATATAAATAAGTAAACATGCTAGATAGTTCAACCAAATAAAATATCCCACATCGCAGGACAAATTAATATATAAAAGCAATTCCAAATAAAATGGAATACTGAAATAAATAAAGAGTACAAATCTCCCTGAGCTAATTATAACTGGAAATGGGCGACACTTGCCCTACCTAATAATGACTAAATAGGAGTCTGAGGAGACAAGGATGAAGTCGTCTACTGCAAGGACCTGCAACTCCCACATAGCTACAACACGTCAATAGTCCCAAGGTCTAATTCTGACGTCCCTGTGGCTGGGCACTTGTAATATATATATATATATATATATATATATATATATACAAGAGAAAGAAGAGACAACAGGAAACAGGTCAGAGCCCGAGTGTAAAATTGCTTTTAAAATTGTTTAGCTAGTATATAAAATGCTTACCAGTTAATATTACATACATGTTAGTACTTCGACACTCACTTGAGAATTTTCACCTCTCAACTAATGTGCACGCCTAACGTACTACTAAATTTCACTAGATAAAGCTAACTCAATTCACTAGTTTAACCCAATCTCCCTTTAACAATACTAATTCCTATGACCGCGTAACTAGGATTTATATAAACTGAACTTACTTATGAATTTACCATGTTGGCTATGTACATCACAATATAGCTTTAAGTTCCTAAACACTTAATTTGTTTAATAACAATTATCTCATTTTATAGACTTACAAGCACAATAGATGAATCACATGAATATATATATTCACCACTCATATAATATATATACAAATCGGGCACCCCAAATAAAATCTATGGTGCTGGAGTACTCTGCTATCAATTCCCCCTATCTCTCGTACAAAAAGGGAAATACTAGTTCGGAATCACTCTCGAACTGTATTAACACAAAACAGACATATTGGAGGCAAAGCATAGTTCCAAGTCACTAAGAGGTCAGCACATACCCTTACGTCTATTAGGACCGTTGGACTATCATTCTCGGATAGCCTGTACTAAGGACACTACGTTTTAGGGTACGAGTCAATGTTCCCCATAAAGGTCCCATCGAGATAAGACTGTCTTGGCGTGGAAACCCCTGTGATAGCAAGTAGCGCGCGTATGATTATACACATACATTCACATACTATATATACACACACACGCGTGCGCGCACTCAGTCATATATACATATATTGACATTATTCATTTAGGTACGCCCACGACCCATAATAATAATATTCTAATCATACGTGGTACATAAGGCCCTAGTTCTACGTATAAGTCACATATTCTTTCATTTTCTCCATTACCACGATTTCTTAAGTACTTCTCATCTCTCGAAGTGTATCCTCTTGATAAATATAAAATCAGTAGGTGTACATTCACTGCCCTACTAGTCTAAGTCCTTCTTAATCCTCACAAGACTTAATTCAACGTATGCACGATTTCCTACTAAATTTATACCCCGAAGTACCACGGTTAAATCTCATATAAAGTCTTATTATCCGGACCCTACTTATACCCTACTTGTCCTTCTCAAGTCCCATTATGATGTACGGATTTTATCCAAAAGGTCCTTATACATCGGGGTTGGATAAACATTAAAAAGGGAGAAAGTTTCAGTTTCCAGAAGGGGTCGATCGATCTATGAAAAGGTGTAATGACCCAACTTTTATATGCTCATATAGTTTGTTTTTACAATTTTGTGTTACTTATTATCTTATAACCGTTATATTATTACATATGTGGTATTTTGGGTTCTTAATATAACAAATCACATTTTTTAAATATGAAGAATCAACTGTAAATTGAATCAAATTAAAGTTTTATGACACATACTGAGCTAAATGATAAGTTTTGGGGTAGAAGATATAATTTCTTGAAACTTTAGGGACTTGATTTTAATAAAGAAAGTTTAAGGGACCAAAATGAAAAATAAAAAGGGGCCTTTTCGTAAATTAAATATTTTTAAGGATCTTTAAGAAATATTGAAAATATATAATGTGAAATTACCAAAATATCCTTCATGTGTGAAATGACCCTTATACCCTTATCACCTTTCCACCACGTGCTTGTCACCTCCACCTTACACATGTTGTCTTCAAAGAGAAAGCTAAAACACTTGTCATCATTTGGTGAGGTTAAGACTGCAAGACCACCCCGGAACGCGACACCCAAACGATGACTTGCCATCGTAAATGCTTGATCACATAGACACATGTCAACACCGTAATACTTTTGGAAACCTATAAATAGGGCATTTGAGATCAATTGAAACTCTCACCAATTCCTTGAGAATTATAGTAAGAAAGAGTGATAGAAAGCCTGGTAAATATCTTAAGAAGGAGTTCTATAACTTCGAAGAAAGAATTCATTTCATAGGTATGATTTTATTTAAATGTTATAATGCATTTTTGTAGTTTTAATTTTGTATTTTATAGCTTTACTTAGTAGTTATGCTGGTAAAATACACTAAATACTTCACTAATCAATACCTAAAATTTGGAAACAATCTAAATTGATTTTAGTTTCAAAATATGTGAACTTGTTTGAAAAATATATATACGCTTTTAAAAATGATTTTTGTAAACAATTGCTCGTTATTATGGAATATCATTTAAGTAATTCCAAAATCAGTCCAAGTGGAATTCTGTCTAGTTGAGATGGTATTTAAGTGGTGCCCCTTTAACCCTCCATCTCTACTGGGAATAAATCCGAAAATGTTCTGTGTAGATGAGATGGTATTTTAGTGGTGCCCCTGTGACCCTCCATCTCTACTGAGAACCGACTGATTATGAAAAACTATGAATTGAATTCTTTAAATACGATGAATGAATATTAAAAATTGAGAAAATGGTTTTAGTAACCTTTTTCAGCAAGTCGTTTTAGGATTAAAACACAATATTTAGAATTGAGATTTATTTAGAATACATAATTAAACATTTATTGTATTTATTAGATTAACGTGTGATCCAAGACTCAATATCTATATTTTTCGAGCCTCTATTTTAGGTGATACTCTATGTCATTTCTTACACATTTAAATTATATGATATTATGCAAACTATGTATTTTGTGAACTGCTTTTATTCTCAAAATGCATCCGATACCGATGATTGATTCATTTGTGATGTGTTTATATTTCTTTCCATATATATATATACTAATTGAAATGAGTATTGAAAATGATATTGAATATTGGAAATAAGATTCGGCCTAAGGGACCTCTTTACTGACTGACCTTCCCAGCTGGGTTATCGCTGGTGTGCCCTAAATAAGGCATTGTGACGAACTAGTTCAATTTACCCTCAACTACCGGGGTATAATATGGTAGAAGAACACGGTATTAGAGTGTACTTGGCCATTAAAATGATATGATTGAAAGAAAAAGATATCACATTTGATTTGTTGCATTCTTCTTATTCTGAGCTATCAAATTGTGATATATATACTATCATTTCAAAATATATATCTATTTACTGCAAGTTCCTATCCATATATGTATATGACTTCTCTTTTGACTTGAATAGGGATCTATTTTCTAAAAACCTTGGAATGACGGGAGATTAAATCTCATTCAGCTTTTAGCTGATGTTGTATAAATAACCATTTTTCAGGTTATAGTTAGAGATGAGGATGGATATGTGAAGATTGAATTGAAGATTATATTTTAAGATTTGTTGTGTAGGTAGATGCTAGTGTAGAATAATATGTTTGAGGATTTATTTCTCTTTAAGTGATTCTGGCACGACTTGTAATAGAATTTATTTATATATGAGAAGAAGAAGTTATATTTTAGAAGCTCTGATGATGTGTTACCTTTTCAGCTAGTTACAACTCATAACCATGTGAATGTAATCCGTTGCATTTATTTTAAGAGAAAAAAAATCTAAGGCCAGAATATTGAATGCCTTGGGGGCATGTCAAGACACTCGTTTCCTAATATTTTTGGGTCGGGGCCGTGACAGAGGTGGTATCAGAGCATAGGTTATGAACTTGTAGATTAGCTGAAGATGAGATAGGTTAGATTATTCCTAATCTATAATTATAAGACAAGATCCTGTCAGAATTTCTTGTGCTAGAGGATTACTTAGTGATTGATACTTTGTTTGAAGATATAAGAGGATTTTGTCCGTATTTAATTTTGTGATGCACTAGATAGTGACAACGATAAGATTAGTAGAGGTAGATTCTAAGGTAATCTTTGATTTTTAATCGATATTTGATGTCAGGTTTAGGACTTAATTATATGAATTACTCATTTGGTGGAATTCTAAGACTTACAAGGATAAGGTTTTACACATTCTTTTGGAAATATGATCAATGGATAGAATTTCAAAATTGAAAATGATTTTTTTTCTGTACTATTATTAGTGTATACTAATAGAATTGTATTATCATAATACCTAATAGGTATAAATAGTATTATATGTCTTAAGGATTCCATTTAAGTTATATCATATTATTTAATTCATTTATATCATTTCCTTCCCGTAAAGACTTCTAGTCCTTTAGACAATCGAGCGAAATAGTATATTCGTAGGATTATTTGAATTCACAAAACTTCAAGATCAATTAATTATAACCGTGATGATGTTTGTTTAGATTCTAAGAAAAGTTTTCTACAACCCATGGAATGAATTTGAAAGTAAAATTCTAAGTATATACGGATAACTATTTTATAAAAATCGTGTAATACAGATTAATGTACTTTTCACAGATTAGATGAAAGAAAGATGTTAGTGAAAATATGAAAATTAGCATAGGTCAAGTTTGGGGACCAAACTTCTTGTAAGGAGAGTAGGATGTAATGACCCAACTTTTATATGCTCATATAGTTTGTTTTTACAATTTTGAGTTACTTATTATCTTATAACCGTTATATTATTACATATGTGGTATTTTGGGTTCTTAATATAACAAATCCCATTTTTTAAATATGAAGAAACAACTGTAAATTGGATCAAATTAAAGTTTTATGACACATACTAAGCTAAATGATAAGCTTCGGGGTAGAAGATGTAATTTCATAAAACTTTAGGGACTTGATTTTAATAAAGAAAGTTTTAGGGACCAAAATGTAAAATAAAAAGGGGCCTTTTCCTACATAAAATATTTTCAAGGATCTCTAAGAAATATTAAAAATATATAATGTGAAATTACCAAAATACCCTTTATGTGTGAAATGACCCTTATACCCTTATCACCTTTCCACCACGTGCTGGTCACCTCCACCTTACACATGTCGTCTTCAGAGAGAAAGCTAAACCACATGTCATCATTTGGTGATGTTAAGACTGCAAGACCACCTCGGAACGCGACACACAAACGATGACTTGCCACCGTAAATGCTTGATCACCTAGACACATGTCAACACCGTAATACTTTTGGAAACCTATAAATAGGGCCTTTGGGATCATTTGAAACTCACACCAATTCTTTGAGAATTATAGTAAGAAAGAATGATAGAAAGCTTGGGAAATATCTTAAGAAGGAGTTCTATAATTTCGAAGAAAGAATTCATTTCGTAGGTATGATTTTAATTAAATGTTATAATGCATTTTTGTAGTTTTAATTTCGTATTTTATAGCTTTACTTAGTAGTTATGCTGGTAAAATACACTAAAGACTTCACTAATCAAAACCTAAAATTTGGAAACAATCTAAAGTGATTTTAGTTTCAAAATATGTCAACTTGTTTGAAAAATATATATACGCTTTTTAAAATGATTTTTGTAAACAATTGCTGGTTATTCTGGAATCTCATTTAAGTAATTCCAAAATCAGTCCAAGTGGAATTCTGTCTAGTTGAGATGGTATTTAAGTGGTGCCCCTGTAACCCTCCATCTCTACTGGGAATAAATCCGAAAATATTCTATCTAGATGAGATGGTATTTTAGTGGTGCCCCTGTGACCCTCCATCTCTACTGGGAACCGAATGATAAGGAAGAACTATGAATTGAATTCTTTATATACGATGAATGAATATTAAAAAATGAGAAAATGGTTGTAGTAATCTTTTTCAGCAAGTTGTTTTAGGATTAAAACAAAATATTTAGAATTGAGCTTTATTTAGAATGCGTAATTAAACATTTTGTTGTATTTATTAGATTAACGTGTGATCCAAGACTCAATATCTATATTTTTCGAGCTTCTATTTTAGGTGATACTCTATGTCATTTCTTGCACATTTAAATTATATGATATTATGCAAACTATGTATTTTGTGAACTGCTTTTATTCTCAAAATGCATCCGATACCGATGATTGATTCATTTGTGATGTGTTTATATCTGTCCATATAGACATACTGATTGAAATGAGTATTGAAAATGAGATTGAATATTGGAAATAAGATTCAGCCTAAGGGACCTCTTTACTGACTGACCTTCCCAGCTGGGTTATCGCGGGTGTGCCCTAAATAAGGCATTGTGACGAACTAGTTTGATTTACCCTCAACTACCGGGGTATAATACGGTAGAAGAACACGGTATTAGAGTGTACTTGACCATTAAAATGATATGATTGAAAGAAAAAGATATCACATTTGATTTGTTGCATTCTTCTTATTCTGAGCTATCAAATTGTGATATATATACTATCATTTCAAAATATATATCTATTTACTGCAAGTTCCTATCCATATATGTATATGTCTTCTCTTTTGACTTGAATAGGTATCTATTTTATAAAAACCTTGGAATGACGGGAGGTTAAATCTCATTCAGCTTTTAGCTGATGTTGTATAAATAACCCTTTTCAGGTTATAGTTAGAGATGAGTATGGATATGTGAAGATTGAATTGAACATTATATTTTGAGATTTGTTGTGTAGCTAGATGCTAGTGTAGAATAATATGTTTGAGGATTTATTTCTCTTTAAGTGATTCTGGCACGACTTGTAATAGAATTTATTTATCTATGAGAGAAAGAAGTTATATTTTAGAAGCTCTGATGGTGTGTTACCTTTTCAGCTAGTTACAACTCATAACCATGTGAATGTAATCCGTTGGATTTAATTTAAGAGAAAAAAAATTAAGGCCAGAATATTGAATGCCTTGGTGGCATGTCAAGACACTCGTTTCCTAATATTTTTGGGTCGGGGTCATGACAGAGGTGGTATCAGAGCATAGGTTATGAACTTGTAGATTAGCTGAAGATGAGATAGGTTAGATTACTCCTAACCTATAATTATAAGACAAGATCCTGTCAGAATTTCTTGTGCTAGAGGATTACTTAGTGATTGATACTTTGTTTGAAGATATAAGAGGATTTTGTCCGTATTTAATTTGGTGATGCATTAGATAGTGACAACGATAAGATTAGTAGAGGTAGATTCTAAGGTAATCTTTGATTTTTAATCGATATTTGATGTGAGATTTAGGACTTAATTATATGAAAACTCATTTGGTGGAATTCTAAGACTTACACGGATAAGGTTTTACACATTCTTTTGGAAATATAATCAATGGATAGAATTCCCAAATTGAAAATGATTTTTTTTTCTGTACTATTATTAGTGTATACTAATAGAATTGTATTATCATAATACCTAAGAGGTATAAATAGTATTAGATGTCTTAAGGATTCCATTTAAGTTATATCATATTGTTTAATTCATTTATATCATTTCCTTCCCGTAAAGACTTCTAGTCCTTTAGACAATCGAGCGAAGTAGTATATTCGTAGGATTATTTGACTTCACAAAACTTCAAGATCAATTAATTATAACCGTGATGCTGTTTGTTTAGATTCTAAGAAAAGTTTTCTACAACCCATGGAATGAATTTGAAAGTTAAATTCTAAGTATATACGGATAATTATTTTATAAAAATCGTGTAATACAGATTAATGTACTTTTCACAGATTAGATGAAAGAAAGATGTTAGTGAAAATATGAAAATTAGCATAGGTCAAGTTTGGGGACCAAACTTCTTGTAAGGAGAGTAGGATGTAATGACCCAACTTTTATATGCTCATATAGTTTGTTTTTACAATTTTGTGTTACTTATTATCTTATAGCCGTTATATTATTACATATGTGGTATTTTGGGTTCTTAATATAACAAATCCCATTTTTTAAATATGAAGAAACAACTGTAAATTGGATCAAATTAAAGTTTTATGACACATACTAAGCTAAATGATAAGCTTTGGGGTAGAAGATGTAATTTCATGAAACTTTAGGGACTTGATTTTAATAAAGAAAGTTTTAGGGACCAAAATGAAAAATAAAAAGTGGCCTTTTCCTAAATAAAATATTTTTATGGATCTCTAAGAAATATTGAAAATATATAATGTGAAATTACCAAAATACCCTTTATGTGTGAAATGACCCTTATACCCTTTTCACCTTTCCACCACGTGCTGATCACCTCCCCCTTACACATGTCGTCTTCAGAGAGAAAGCTAAAACACTTGTCATCATTTGGTGATGTTAAGACTGCAAGACCACCCCGGAACGCGACACCCAAACGATGACTTGCCACCGTAAATGCTTGATCACCTAGACACATGTCAACACCGTAATACTTTTGGAAACCTATAAATAGGGCCTTTGGGATCATTTGAAACTCACACCAATTCTTTGAGAGTTATAGTAAGAAATAGTGATAGAAAGCTTGGGAAATATCTTAAGAAGGAGTTCTATAATTTCGAAGAAAGAATTCATTTCGTAGGTATGATTTTATTTAAATGTTATAATGCATTTTTGTAGTTTTAATTTCGTATTTTATAGCTTTACTTAATAGTTATGCTGGTAAAATACACTAAAGACTTCACTAATCAAAACCTAAAATTTGGAAACAATCTAAATTGATTTTAGTTTCAAAATATGTCAACTTGTTTGAAAAATATATATACGCTTTTTAAAATGATTTTTGTAAACAATTGCTCGTTATTATGGAATCTCATTTAAGTAATTCCAAAATCAGTCCAAGTGAAATTCTGTCTAGTTGAGATGGTATTTAAGTGGTGCCCCTGTAACCCTCCATCTCTACTGGGAATAAATCCGAAAATATTCTGGCTAGATGAGATGGTATTTTAGTGGTGCCCCTGTGACCCTCCATCTCTACTGGGAACCGACTGATTAGGAAGAACTATGAATTGAATTCTTTATATACGATGAATGAATATTAAAAATTGAGAAAATGGTTTTAGTAACCTTTTTCAGCAAGTTGTTTTAGGATAAAAACATAATATTTAGAATTCAGCTTTATTTAGAATACGTAATTGAACGTTTATTGTATTTATTAGATTAACGTGTGATCCAAGACTCAATATCTATATTTTTCGAGCCTCTATTTTAGGTGATACTCTATGTCATTTCTTGCACATTTAAATTATATGATATTATGCAAACTATGTATTTTGTGAACTGCTTTTATTCTCAAAATGCATCCGATACCGATGATTGATTCATTTGTGATGTGTTTATATCTGTCCATATAGACATACTGATTGAAATGAGTATTGAAAATGAGATTGAATATTGGAAATAAGATTCAGCCTAAGGGACCTCTTTACTGACTGACCTTCCCAGCTGGGTTATCGCGGGTGTGCCCTAAATAAGGCATTGTGACGAACTAGTTTGATTTACCCTCAACTACCGGGGTATAATACGGTAGAAGAACACGGTATTAGAGTGTACGTGGCCACTAAAATGATATGATTGAAAGAAAAAGATATCACATTTGATTTTTTGCATTCTTCTTATTCTCAGCTATCAAATTGTGATATATATACTATCATTTCAAAATATATATCTATTTACTGCAAGTTCCTATCCATATATGTATATGGCTTCTCTTTTCACTTGAATAGGTATCTATTTTCTAAAAACCTTGGAATGACGGGAGGTTAAATCTCATTCAGCTTTTAGCTGATGTTGTGTAAATAACCCTTTTTCAGGTTATAGTTAGAGATGAGGATGGATATGTGAAGATTGAATTGAAGATTATATTTTGAGATTTGTTGTGCAGCTGGATGCTAGTGTAGAATAAGATGTTTGAGGATTTATTTCTCTTTAAGTGATTCTGGCACGACTTGTAATAGAATTTATTTATCTATGAGAAGAAGATATATTTTAGAAGCTCTGATGATGTGTTACCTTTTCAGCTAGTTACAACTCATAACCATGTGAATGTATTCCGTTGCATTTATTTTAAGAGAAATAAATTTTAAGGCCAGAATATTGAATGCCTTGGTGGCATGTCTAGACACTCGTTCCCTACTATTTTTGGGTCGGGATCATGACAAAAGGGGTCGATCGATCGATCCAGTCGATCGATCGACATTCTTGAGTCGATCGATCGATCAAGCAGGTGTTGGTCTAGTTTCTGCAATGCTAACCTACGAGTTTCATCCAATATAAATCCTCAAACCTCCATTAACATGTCCCAAACTCCCGAACAAACATCATGAATGTTATATAAACCAATATATAAGATTTATAACGTAAATATTCACAAATTCGTCAAGAATCATCATCAAAGGGGACGAATTCAAGAAATTATTATCTAACCCTAGTTCATCCAATTTTCTCAAGAATTCATTTAAGTTTATAGATTTCTATCCCTACTCGGCATCAATTTCGTGGATACTATATTACGTGTGACAGATATCCATCCTAGCATGGTTTCTACTCCAAATTTGCAATAAAAATCTCCCAAACAACATTTTATTTTCATGAAAACATGAGAGAATTAATTCCTTACTAGCATGGATGTTTTATCAACTAAAGAACAACGAGTTAGATACTTGCCTGGAAATCGGAGGTCTGATCCGAAGAATTATAATGGTATAGGAATGATTCCCTTCTTTCGGTCTACGCGTTGGTGGTGGAATTGATGAGAATGGTGTAGGGATGGTGGCTCTCCTCCTTGGAAGCCTTCTCTCTTCTCTCTTCCTTAGCCTCTCTGCAACTCTAAGGTTTTTGACCCTCGAGGACTCTAACTCTCATCAGCTATAACTTCTCAATTTTCGTCCATAATTAAGGCCTAAAATGGGTAATTACCAAAATACCCTCCCGGGTTATCGGTTAGGCTTAAAAACGTTCCGAGACCAAAACTAAACCCCGAGTACACTTTTCTGACTATCTCGAACCTTCCGAACACGTTAACGCACTCTAAATAACCATACGGGTGACCCATAATTAATTTACTTTATATTCCATTAATTTAGTCCCGACACGACACAAGCGCACCTCGAATTAAATTCTATAATTGTTGTGTTATTCACTCGCGACAATATTAATAAATTCAATCTCATCTAGTAATATTCAACATAATTCTTATCAATAATTATTAAATCTTATCACGCTAGTAAATATTCAATTTAAAATCCAGATTAATATTACATTAATTTATCCCAATTAATTAATTCCATAATTAAAGGCCATAAAAATACGGGGTATTACAATGCATCCACTTCTAATATCGCACCCGAACCAGTTTCTAAGTTTATGATGGATCCGTATAGGCCTCGACCTAACCCACCAAGGAGAACTCGTCCTGGGCATTTTAACCAAGGGATACCCAAACAAATCTATGCTTGTGCCCATTGCAAAAGAAGAGGTCACCTTAGGGAGTTTATTGTAAGTTGGGAAAAGTCTCTCACGCATATTAGACACACACTGTAACGACTTTGGTAGTTTTTGGGAGCAAGTTTAGTTTTTAGTCACTACTTTTAAAAGTTTAATGGAATAATTTTAAAGGATGTCTACACCTTTTGAGAAAAATTCTAACAAAATGACTAGTGCCAATAATAATAAGGGCAAGCAAGAGGTTACCACCTATTGGGTACTTAAAAGTGATCTAAAATCCCTTATTGTTCACATTGCTCTTAAGGTTCAAGATACCTCTCAATGGCATTTTGATAGTGGGTGCTCTAGGCACATGACCAGTGACAAGTAACATATTACCAACTTTATGGATTGCAAGGAAGGGAAAGTCACCTTTGGGGATGGGAGTAGGTCTAGCATATTAAGAATAGGTTCCATGGATGTTTTCAGCTTTCCTAAGCTAGAAAATGTGTTATTTGTTGAACGATTGATGACTAACTTAATAATCATAAGCCAACTTTGCAATGTTAACTTTGCGATAAAGTTTAACCGATCGAATTGCAACATTTTTATTAATTCGGTGAACTTTTGCTAAAAAGTGTGATAACTACTGACAATTGCTACGATATCATTCCTAAGTCCTCTTTAATGTGCAATAGTGTTAAGATCTCCACTATGGACTTTCTCACCAACGACTAGGTCACGTTAATTTTAGATACCTTATGAGGTTAGTTAAGAAAAACCTAGTTCGTGGCTTAACATCTCTTGTAGAACCAACTTTCTCGATTTATGGTCCTTGCCAAGAAGGGAGATAAATCAAGAGTCCCCTTAGGATGTTTAATAACATTACCATCTCCCATGTTTTAGAGTTGATACACATGGATTTTATGGGTCCCATACATACAAAGAGTATAGGTGGAAAGAAGTATATTCTCGTGATAGTTGATGAATTTTCGAGATATTATGTCGTTGAATTTCATATAAAAAAGTCTGATGTTGTTGAATTTTTTACCATCAAGTGTCGTGTCCTTTAAAACCAACATGGTGTCACTATAAATCATATCCGTGGTGATAATAGCACTGGATTTAAAGTTGCCGGAGTTTATGGTTTTTGTGATGCGAATGGCATCAAAATGAGTGTTTGGTTATTTGTACTCCTTAGTAAAATAGCATAGATGAGAGGAAGAATAGAATAATTTAAGAAACGGTAAGGTCCCTGCTTCTTGGAAAGGAAAGTGGCGAGACATTTTTAGGCGTAGGCGGTGAATAACACATGCCACGCGATGAATATGGTTTATCTTCACCCATACACACTTCACACTCCATATGAGTTGTGGACTAGTAAGAAACCCAACCTATTGTATTTTTGAGTTTTAGGGAATCCGTGATATATCCATAAAGATAGAGAGCACTTACGAAATTTGACTCTAGTAGCGATGAATGAATACTTTTAGGATATTCATTGACTAGTAAATCCTATATGATATATAACCTTAAGATCTCTGAGGTTGTGGAATTGATAAATATCTCGATTAGAAATGATTCACCGGCTATGTTTATTGATCATGATCTTATGTGTGAGAACAATGTACCCTCGGTGATGATCTCATTGTTCCACATACCACCATAGTGGACCCTGCTCTTGATAAAAAGGATCCCCCCTCTTGGGTTCGAAAGAATCATGATCGTACTTATATACCCACATTAGGTATCAAGACTCACTCTCAACTAGAGAATAAGGTTAGCTACTTTACTACACTTCCATAATAGAGCCCCATAATATTAAGGAAGCACTTAAAGTTGAGCATTAGATACGTGTTATGCAAAATGGTTGCTTCAATTTCGAAAGAATGATATTTGGGAATTAGTCTTCCGACCGAGCGAGACTAATGTGATTGGTACAAAGTGGGTGTACAAAAACAAAATGGATGATAATGGTACCATAGTTTTCAATAAGGCTAGGTTGTTCACTCAAGGTTACAGATAATTTGAAGGTGTGGAGTTTGATGAGGACATTCGCTCTTGTTACTATGCTTGGGATCGTCTGCTTATTACTCGCAATAACATGTCATCTACGGTTTAACCTTTACCATAAGGATATCGAGATTGCCAATCTTAATGGCATTCTTCAGGAGGACATTTATGTGGAACAACCAAAGGGGTTAGAATACCCAAAGTTTCTCAAATATTTCTTTTATCTAAAGAAGGCCTCTTATGGTTTGAAGTAAGCACACCGTGCTTGGTACAAAAGGCTAAATTTTTATCTCTTACCTCATGGCTTCAATAGAGGAGGAGTTGATATGACATTATTTGTTAAGAGAGTGGATTATTTGTTAAAAGAGAGGGTGGTGCTATGTTGGTTGTCCAAGTCTATGTGGACGACATAGTCTTTGAATCCACATGCTCACACTTTTGAGGAGGAGATGAATAGTAAATTTGAGATGAGCATGGTTGGTATACTTACTTTCTTCTTTGGTCTCCAAATGCATTAACTCTATAATGGGATATTTATATGTAAATCTAAATATTCTAGGGATCTAGTGAAAAAAAATTGGTTTAAATTTCGTTAAGCACTCTCTCACACCCATGAGTTCCTCGACAAAGCTTGAAAATACACTTTGGGTAAGGACGTGGAGGCAAACACTCTATTGGAGTATGATAGGTAGTATTCTCTACTTGACCACTACTCTGACCAATATAGCCTTTAATATTGGAGTTTTTTCACGATACCAAGCGTTCCAAAAGAGTCACACTTGCTCGCATTTAAACGTATCATCAAATACATAAGTGGCACTCTTTCTCATGGAAGTTGGTATTCATTTGATACTGATGATCATTTTTTGGATAATTCGAATGTCGATTGGGCCAAAGATCTTGATGGTTGTAAAATAATATTAGGTGGATGCTTTTAATTTGGAGTGCTCTTGTCTGTTGGTTGAGTAAGAAGTAAAACTCCATTTTTGTATCCACGACGGAGGCCGAATACATAGCCGCCGAGAGTTATCGCACAAAACTTTTATGGATAAAGCAAATGTTGGAAGATTATAGGATTACTCAAGGCACTATGACTATTTCTTGCAATAATGCAAGTGTCATCCACATTTCTCATAATCCTATCCAACATTCTTGTATGAAGCACATTAGGATTTATGATCATTTTATTCGTGGCTATGTTGAAGAGCTATCATTTTCTTGAGTTTCTAGAGTACCGAACATAAATTGGCTGACATTTTCACTAAACCTTTATATGCACTTAGATTTGAGGAACTTAGGAAGTCTTTGGGTATTTGTTCTATTGATTGAGTTCGGGTATTGTTTCTAGTTTAGGGTGATTTTCATGTTGCTATTATTTATCCCTACAACTAGATTGTATTCTTATGTATATATTTTGAAAAATCCAAAAATATTTTCTTCTCCTTTACAAAAAGTTTTCGAAAAATTTCAAAAAATAATTTATTTTTTGATAAATAATTTCAAAAACTCAAATATATATTTTTTTTGTTTTGTTTTACATCATATATGGATGCGCATATGAAATTTTTGAGTAATAATTTCATTACATTCATTCACGTGACTTAATCATGGTGTTGTTTGACTTGGCTACATTTTTTATGTGCTTAATTATTCATGTTTAGCATTGCGTCGTTCATTGCTGATTACTACCTTTATGTTAGACTCATTATATCGCCTTGATTGCACATAAGCACACACTTTTGACATTGTATTTGATTGTCGTATGTCATATAGGATGTCCGAATCTCATTCGTTCTTAATAACAAACGAAATGTAATAGGAACAAATTGTGCATGTAAAACCATTGCCCGAATTTTTTTTACCGAAAGATTGATCTATGTTTAAGCAATGGAAAATGGGCTACTAAAGGAGCAGTCTTCTTTACGGCAAAGGCCACCATTAGCAAGAACCTACAAGATGTTTTTAGTACAAAAAAACAGAAGTGTAAAGGCTAGTTTGTTTTATTGATGCTTAATTAAAAATGAGAAATACAATTGCGTAAAAAATACGAGTCTATGATTAAAACGTGAGATTTTGGGGGTATTATAAGTTGAAGATTAATGGAGTTGCACATTGAAATTCCTTCAAAAATATTAAATAGATTGACATTATTGATTTGAGAATCATTGAAATTCGTGACATTTCGTATGAGTTGAGTCAATTTCTGTTTGTTCAATTCTTTTACACCAAATGTTGAATCTAGTTCTTTTTTTAGGAGTGTCACTTTGACTTCGTGTATTGTCGCTATGTATGCCTATTGTTGGTGTCTAATTTTGTGAAATGGGTGGCCCTTTATGTGTGTTTCAAATCAAACCAATTTTTACCAAATTATTATCCAACTTTTAATTAGCACCAAACCAAGTTGTGAAAACCCAATTCTTACTTTAGACCAATTTTATCTTGATTAATCCTAAACATGCATCTAGAAATTAAAGCAAGTAAAGTAAAGTAAAGAATACTCACAACGCCGGATGTACGAGGTGAGAGTGCAGCTACAGCGGAAATATTGCGACTTCTCAAATAAAAACCAATTTTAATTAAACCCAAATTTTAGTTAAACCCTAAGACATGCATCTAGATGATTTATCAAATAAAATATAGCATGCAGGATAAAACAAATTGAAGACGTGTGTGCTCGCGTTCAAATGATCAAATTATATATAAAACCCTTTTAACACAAACAAACCCTAAACATGCAGCAGTATGTGATTGAATAAATTGATAATCTACGCAAGAACATTCAAACACATGCAATTAAGGAAAAATCCCCCACAGGGGCAAAACCATTTATTTTCACTATAATTTGTAAGAAAACGGCTTACAATCGAATTACAATGAAAATACAAGTTGACTAAGAATTACCCTCGGGTATCGGATTCTGTAGTCGCGGATGGAACTATCCCTTTCCAGTAGGGCTGCAATGGAGAAGAGAAACGGCTTCTCCACAAGTTTGTCGGCTGGAATTTTCCCTTTCCAGGAGGGCAGCAATGAAGAAGAGAACGGCTTCTCCACAAGGGTTGAACAAACCAAAGTTGTGTTCTTGGGTTACAAAAGGATTCACAAATATTTGGCAAGGATGTGTGAATCAAAACATGAGTCTTGGGACTCAAAAATATGAAGACTAGATGTATTTGGACTCTCAAAAACGTCTTCTAAAGTCTTGCAAAACAGCTCCCCCGAAGTTGGCTTTTATAAGGAAACCAAAAGAGTTTTAAAACTTGGGGACTTTTGCAGCGTCAGGTACCCCGAACCGGTTTGGGGTACCATTCTGGTATGGGGTAAAAAAAAAACAGCATTCTTCAAGGAATTTTCTCCAACTTCAAAAGGTCATAACTCCTTCACCGTAGCTCGGATTGAGGTGTCGTTTCTTCCAGTATCTTCGTTGCGGCGAGCTCTTCAACTTTATAGTTGACCAGACATCCGAACTATGGATGTAAAATTACGAAAATTCCCTTGAACTTCCCTATCAAGCCTTATTTCACTGTTTTGACTTCCCTTGCGTACCACTTGCATTAAGTCCCTAAAATCTTGGAACGTGAAGTCGTTGAGGCAGATGTGGGACACATTAATGGAGATGTTGAATTCTTGATTCCCGGAATTCGGATAGAGGCCGTCATGTGAGATCGTGAGGTGACGTGCCAAATGTAGCGGCGTACGACATACGCATATGAAACATGTTGGACATGAGAAAAATGTCCTTACACGAGGAAAAAACCCAAAATGGGAAAACAACCTCGGACGACCCTAGCCAGACAATCACTATGAACAAATGTTTTACAAAGACAGATTAGCCTTACTCAATGACTCGATCCCCACAGGTCTTGATGCTATCTTGATCTTCTACCATTCTTCAATAGTGCCCACGCAGAAATTCTAACTTCCACGATACCTGTCCATAACACACGCATCCACATATGTCTCGGTGTCCACCGAATGGTTTTGATTCGTCTACGATGTCGAACAAGAACTCCTATTTTCTTCACCGCAAAACCCTGATGTTCAAGTGTAAAACAAACCTTCTTGGTGCAGCAAGATCACGTAAACATATAAGAATGATAACTCGGATCTTTGCAAACTCTAAGGATGTGTTTTAAGCTTTTTAAACCTTAGAAAACTTGTGCAAAACTCGTACTGGAACGTAAACGGTTTTTCCAGAATGCACACTTAAAAACTCTGACGATACCACGCTTTAAATAAGAATTAAACGCCGCCTCGAAAATAGTGTCGTTTGAACGATATAGGGTTGTCGTTCACCCGATATAACCATCTCATTTGAACAAGATTGCTTGTCGTTTGAACGAGCCCGCGTGTCAGTTTGACTTTTTGACTTTTTGTTTAAAACGTCTCTTCTAAAAGAGATCCAAATAAGTCAAACTCCTTTTCGAGCTTATCAAAATAAAACGTAGTGGTAAGACACTTTAAAAAAAATTTAAAATATTTTCTTTATAAAAATTGCATCCTTATCTTTTATAAAAATAATTTCGAGCACCATTAATTATACGCATTTATACTTGTGTGATCTCGGAATGCAATTAACTTTGAAGACGAAAAAACTTGCACCAATTAAACTTCGACATGGTTAATTCTTTGAAGCTTTGCCACAATGTCTTCAATTTTCTTCAATACGTCATAGACCAAGTGGGATCGTGACAAAATAAAATCTCCCTATGACATATTACAAACACAATTTTGTTCGTGAAATTAAGTCAAAACAATACAGGGACTCAATTGAAAATTTATGTCCTTACAAATCTCCCCCTTTGACTATTCCTAGACAAAAATAAACTAGTGAAATGCCTACACCGGGCCGTCAAGCCATATGATGCCTAAATCCCATCCCATAAACCCAAAATCAAAAATTACCGAACACAGACTAGTATTTGTAGCACCGGCAAGCATGAACTGTCTGAATGTGATGTAGACTTGAAATCTCGAATCGCTGACGCATACCTACACACATGAAACAGACAAACAAATACCCAGTGAAGTATGGAGGAACAAATGATACCGAACGATAATAGATACCAATATGAATAAACTCTGAAAAATCATTTGTTGAAAGATTGAGCAACAGAATGATATCAAGTTTAAACTACCAATTTGTAATAACAATTTGTAAAATATGTAATCCAAAAACATGCTCAAAATCTCCCCTTACATCACTGTCTCGAATAGACAATCCGGTGAAAAGATAAACCAATAAAAGTATCTAGCATGAGAATATTCCAATTTGAATCTGTTTGAAATCGCTAGATAATTATGAAACTACCAGCTAAATATGATCAAAAGATGACAAATCTGAAGCTAGTAAACAGGATGAATCACACAAAAAATATATCAAACTAATTAGGTGTGATAAACGGAATCATATGCAAAAATCCAATTTCGAAACAATACAACCTGTAGATAAACCAGTCAGTCCAGAAAGCTTCCAGCAGTACCAAAAAATATACCATAATGACCAGTGGACTGCAAACCAATCAGAATCCAGAATTCTGGTTGTCGTTCGAACGAGCCAGAGATGTCGATCAAACGAGATAAGGACGCTGCTCGAACGATACTTCTCACGACACAGTAATATCGTTCGAACGATATCTCGTGACATGCCAAACTTTCACAGTTTCCTAGAAATATCTTATATTTTTGTCCAGTGAAAAAATTTCCAGAAAAAAATCAGTGAAAGGGCCTGACAATAGCAAAACAGTGCAAAAACAGTAAGCTTTTAACACAAAATTCAAAAACACATAAAAACTAACAATGTGAGTTACATACAAGCATAGTATCGATGTGCTCAAACATGGACAAGGAATGAATGGGCGTGAAACTACAACAAATCAGTCACAATTCCAACACATCAAAAAGATCAAGAAGCTCTAATTGATAGCGATAAATCATCAAACTTTATCATAGCCATATTACAATTAAAGTGTGAGCTTAATGAACTAAACATACTACATGCACACAAATCCATAATTTTGACGATTCTATAAATAATAGCGTCAAATTGCAATGTTTCAACATTAGGATCAGTTGTGCAAACCCGTTTAAAAATTTTAGTCCATCCAAACTCCCTCATTAATATCATATTTTCTTTGGAATGAACTAAACAAATTTGGGCATTTTCTTAGCATATTGTATTTCTTTTGGGCTCTTTTAAACGATGACTTTCACGACGAGTTAATTTTGAACTCTCGCAGTCCTTTCCCATGAATCACTAATCATTTTTTCAATTAGGAACTAATTCAAATCCTCACGGTAAACGGTTCTTACATGCACACTTCTCCTTAAGTGTACTTACGCATAGATGACAAGATTGAGATAATAACGCCTCACCAAATTCAAATATGCAAGAGAAGTCAAACATCCATATAAACTCGTGCATGTGTGCAATGTTGGCATATGTACAAAGTCGAATCAAAATGCATATCAACTTCGAAAGAACCCTATATAAACAATGGTTAAGATCATTCTAAGCATCGATAATAATGACCAAATGTCCTAGCCACATGGATATGAAACGATGGGGGGGGGGGGGGGGGTTCAAGCACACCAATATGCCACATCAAACATGTAAATTCAAAAACAAAAACAAAAACCAAAAATCTTTTTGGCTTTTCATATTTTGACTCAAATAAAAGGAAAATCTTTTTGGTTTTTCAAAAGTTTTCTCAAAAACAAAATATTTTTGGATTTTTCAAAAAAATTCTCAAAAACAAAATCTTTTTGTAGTTTTCAAAAAAAATCTCAAAAATAAAATCTTTTTGTATTTTTCCAATAGGACTTAAACAAATGAAAACTATAATACAAAATGATATACATGTCATTATACTAGCAATGAATATATCATGAAGCAAACTAGCATACGACAAACAAGGCAACACTATCATCCTTTAGATTTAACATGGGAAGAATCAAGTGCATCGAAACGAGAATCATGAAGTTTAATTCCTAAGGCCACTAAATCCGATTTCCTAACCCAAGTAGGTGTAAAATGACACAAGGGGGTTGTGGTAACCGGGGCAACTTTTTTCCTAAACTTCCTAGGAGCTTGTCTAAGGTCGTAACAATAACACCAAAGGTGACCTTTCCTACCACAAAACGTGCAAGTGTAGCGATGGTGGAAATGATTACCTATATGTAGACCTTTTCTAACCTTCCTAGTGTTTCTCATACGTGCGGGGGAGATGGGAACAACTCTCTCATCAAAACCTATACCTCCCCTATCTCCCTTAATTTGGACGGCGCCTAAGATCTTATCTAACTTCTCTGACCTAGCCTCCAAATCAAACTTAACTCTAGACGAGTCTTTCAATCTCTCCTCCAACTCATGAATCCTAGACTCAAGCAAACGCCTAGACTCCTCAAATGCTAAAATCTCTTTTTTCAAAGACTGCATCAAACCTCGGAGATTATCTCTCTCTTTCTCCACAAACTCTAGTTTCTCCCTAAACTTCTTCTCTCGTGACCTAAGATCCTCAATCACACTATCATTATTTTCTATGGCACTCTCATTCAACTTAACTTGCAATTTTGAGTTAGCCTTTTTCACCTTCACCGTTTCGACATACAACTCATTAAACGCTTTTTGCAATTCTTTCACATCTATCTCCTCCTCGTCACTCTCTTCGCCCTCACTAACATGGGATACACTCAAAACCTCCTCGGAAGTGTCATGCATATGAGAATCGCCGTCGCTCACATGACATGCCATAAACGCAACAAAGTTACGATCAATGGGGGAACTCTCTCCCTCTTCCGGATCACTATCACTTAAGGTGGCACTATAGACAATGGATTGCTTGCCCTATTTCTTAAGTCTAGTGGGACAATCCTTAACTTTGTAACCGTACCCCTCACACCCAAAACCCTTATCCGACTCATCTTTCTTAGGCTTCTCAAACTTATCCTTAGAGGTGGGATCTACTTTGTTGTTCTTGAATTTTTTAAATTTTTTGGCATCTTTCGATTGCTTTTGAAACTTAATAAATTTTTTAAATTTCTTTGCCAACAAAGCAATATCCTCAAAATCGGAATCGCAATCGGAATCCGAAACTTTAATCTCCTCCTTTCGGGTTTTCAAGGCAATACCCTTTTCTTTCTTAGGCACTTGTTTGGAGGTAATCATGTCGATTTCATAGGTTTGTAAGTCACCTACAATCTCTTCTAGTTTTATCGACTCTAACCTACCCAAGGAGTTTAAGATAGTCACTTTCGCATCAAACCTAATAGGCAATGACCTAAGGATTTTCTTAATGACACAGTTGTCAAGAATTTTCTCACCTAGGTTAAATGACGAGTTGACAATATTTGAAAACCTAGCATAAAACTCATCAAAAGTCTCACTCTCTAACATCCGAATGGTCTCAAACTGTGTAGTGAGATTTTGAAGTTTTGAAGACCTAACTGTGTTAGTGCCCTCGTGAGTGAGTGCCAAAATATCCCAAGCCTCTTTTGATATTTCACAAGTCGTAATTCTATTATATTATTTCGGTGTGACATGTGAAGAAATAACGTGCGAACCCTTAAAATTATATTGTGAAAGCCTATGTTCAGTTTCAGTCCATGACTCGACAGGATTTAAACTAGTGACCTCACCTATAATAGTGACAGGGGGTGTCAAACCTTTCTCAACTTCTAGCCACACACGCTCATCAATCGATTTTAATGCACTTCTCGTTCTCTTCTTCCAATAAGTGTAATTAGTGCCATAAAAAATAGGAGTTCGAGAAAGTTCGTTATATCCAAAATTCATTTTTGAAAACACACGGGATCACAAAACAAAAAAAATATGTTTTCTAGCTCTTATACCAATTTGTGAAACTTTTGGCCCTTATGTGTGTTTCAAATCAAACCAATTTTTACCAAATTATTATCCAACTTTTAATTAGCACCAAACCAAGTCGTGAAAACCCAATTCTTACTTTAAACCAATTTTATCTTGATTAATCTTAAACATTCATCTAGAGATTAAAGCAAGTAAAGTAAAGTAAAGAATACTCACAACGCCGGATGTACGAGGAAATAACCCAAATTGGAAAAACAACCTCGGACAGCCCTAGCCAGACAATCACTATGAACAAAGGTTTTACAAAGACATATTAGCCTTACTAAATGACTCAATCCCCAGGGGTCTCGACGCTCCTTATTATCTTCTATCGTTCTTTAATAGTGCCCACGCAGAAATTCCGTCTTCCACGATACATGTCCACAACACACGCATCCACGTATGTCTCGATGTCCACCGAATGACTTTGATTCATGTACGATGTCGAACAAGAAGTCCTTCTCTTTTCTTCACTGCAAAACCCTGATGTTCAAGTGTAGAACAAACCTTCTTGGTACAGCAAGATCAGGTAAACATATAAGAATGATAACTCGGATCTTTGAAAACTCTAAGGATGTGTTTTAAGCTTTTTAAACCTTAGAAAACTTGTGCAAAACTCGTACCGGAATGTAAACCGTTTGTCCAGAATGCACACTCAAAAACTCTGACTAAACCACGCTTTAAATAAGAATTAAACGCCACCTCGAAAATAGTGTCGTTTGAACGATATAGGGTTGTCATTCGCGTGACATAGCCATCTCGTTTGAACGAGATTACTTATCGTTTGAACAAGCCTACGTGTCAGTTTGACTTTTTAACTTTTTGTTTAAAACGTCTCTTCAAAAAGAGATCCAAATAAGTCAAACTCCTTTTCGAGCTTATCAAAATAAAACGTAGTGTAAACCATTTAAAACACTTTAAAAATATTTAAAAATATTTTCTTTATAAAAATTACATCCTTATCTTTTATAAAAACAATCCCGAGCACCATCAATTATACGCATTCATACCTGTGTGATCTCGGAATGCAATTAACTTTGAAGATGAATAAACTTGCACCAATTAAAATTCGACATGATTAATTCTTTGAAGCTTTGTCGCAACGTCTTCAATTTTCTTCAATACGTCATAGACCAAGTGGGATTGTGACAAAATAAAATCTCCCTGTGACATATTACAAACACAGTTTTGTTCACGGAATTAAGTCAAAACAATACAGGGACTCAATTGGAAATTTATGTCCTTACAAAATTTGGTTAGCTAATTTGTATTAGTCTTATTTAAATTAAACAAATAAATATAATCATAAATAAATAAATAAGTTAGAGAGGGATTAGAGTCAAAGAGAGACACACAGGATTACGTGGTTTAGCCTAATGAGGTGCCTACATCCACGGGAATAGTGACACTATATTTTAGGGTTTAGTAAAATCTATCAAGTGCTCTCTAGGGTTTTGATAAAGTGTTTCAATTGGATCCTAGCTGAGAGAGATAGTGATCTATTTATAGTAATAGGAAGTTAAAGAGATGAAATACCTGTTTATATTAGGTATTTACATCTTTACATGATAATTAGCAGCTGGATATTCTTAACGTGCATGTGTATGGTGACTGTTGAGAGTCTCACGCGTGTCGGTTCACATTATTGACTGTTCATATTCTTAGGGTTGGTCGGCCAACTTGTCGACCAACAAGATAACTGAGCCGACCACATTTGTTTATTATTTTTAGGTCCACCGAGTATGATTACAGGTGTCACCTTCTTATTGGTCCACATGGCATATTATTTTAGATTACAGCAAAAGCCCCCAATACTTTATTCTTGGTGAGAATGATACAATTACTGGAAGGATGGAGTATAATCTGTCAGGATTTGCTCGAAAGTTTAGAAGTCGGTTATCGACCTCTAGTACTTGTAAATCTCAAACTATCATGTTAAGGCAATTGCAATTTTATAAATAGTACGAAAAATAGCTAGCCTTTTAGGGGAACACTTGTCAGTTTGATTTTTGGGGAACTGAGATGCCGTCGAAACACGAAACGATGGTAAACTTAATCATTTCAAAATTTATAGATCAGGAGATGTCACGAATACTATAAAGTGTCATCTCCATCTTAGTTTCTTTTCACCTTGAGTTTCAAACTCATATCTTCATTCTCGAGCTTTTACTCTGTCATTTGTGAGGGAATTATTGTTGTGTCTTATTTTCATTGTAAGAACTCTTTCTTCCTTGTCTTTTCCTTTCCTCATCATCACAATGGTGTCTACCATAGATGATATCTCTTTGGAAACTTTTAGAACAAAGCATAGGATTCCTGATTGGGTAAAAACAGAGTTGGTGACAAGTCCTTGTGACCTTTGTTCATTGAAAGAGGGCCATTGGATCCCTACTATCTTTATTACAGAATGTGGTGTTACTTTCCTGCCTAATTACTTTTTCCTCGAGTTTTGTTAATATTTTGATGTGGTCCCAGCCCAAATGGCACTTACTACATGGAGGCTAGTAAATGGGTTAATTGTATTAATGAGCAATTTGGAACACACATAGGTATAACCGAATTTATGTATTGCTACAGTTGGGGGACCATAAATGAAAATATTTATTAGTTGAAGACTAGATACTCAAAAGGGCTCTGGTAGTAAATCTATAATATTACAATAAGTATTATTAGGATTATGGATTGACAGTAAAGGATTGGTGGTTTTCCCCTCTTCTTAAGGGCGAGGAATATAATGGGCCCCACTGCCCTCAAGAAGGACAAGGCATAGGTCAACACTTATTTATTCTTGCTCATTTTTCTCTATTTATTCTTTCGGCTAATTCTTGTAACAACCCGCCTAATAAGATACCGGGCGATCACTCCAATATTAAATTAAAACAGGAGTCACATATGGATCATTCTTAGCATTACTGTCGAAAATCCATTTAATTACTAATATCCTATTAGGCGAGTGTTAAAATTTTAACTTAACTACTCTTTTTAACCCATTAATATAAAACATCCACAAATGAATGCGTAAATGAAATAAAAAGAAAATGAAATGAACTAAAAATAACCGAACACTCGGTCCAAATACAACCATATCGAATATCGTGCAAAGAATAAATAAAATCAGTTGGACCATTGGCCCGAATGTTTGTACAATACCTTCTATTTAGAGTACGAGGAAAGAAGCGTCTACCGAGAACCCGCAAGCATCCACAGCTGCTGCAGCAGACGTCTGACTCGAAAGAATTTCCATCCAGGCGTCCCTATGTCTGGACACCTATATATATATAGAATAGAGAAAGAAAGGAGAGTAGACAAACGGGTCAGAGCCCGAATGTTTGAAAATATTTTGCAAGTGCATAAATGCTTTATTTTTAGAAAAATAGTTTTATCTCATATTTAAATTGGTATCGCACTCCCATGAGATACCCCTCACCTCTCCTCTAATAGTGCACTCCTAGCGCATCCCTCTAAACATCCTAGTCAAGCTACCCTGCTAAACTAGTCTAATACCCAACCACTATCTACCCTAGATAGTCCAACAGATGTACTAAGGGCTAAACTTCACTCTAATCTCGACGCTATGCCATGTTGCGTGGGGTGTCTCGCGAAGCGAAATCCAAACAAGGAACCCCCCCAATACACTACTATGCGGCAAGGTCGATCGTCGAGATCCGCCAGTCCCTCAGTACAGAAAGATATATATAAATATATATATACCATCAACATTTATAATATTAGAGCACTAAGGATTAAACTTCTCCCCAGTCTCAACACATTTCCATATTCGTACGTGGGGTGTCTCGCAAAGCGAAATCCAAACAAGGAACCCCCCCGATACACTACTATGCGGCAAGGTCAATCGTCGGGATCCATTAGACCCTCGGTACTTAATTCATCCATTTATATATACATATATATAATCATCCGGATCTATCTCCCGGACTGAGGTGTATTCTATACTCATATCAAAACCTTCCATTTCCCTTCTCATATCCAGGAAATGTATTTGAAAGCCAATTCATTAGCATGAATTGCTTTACCATAACATATATCTTTTTAAAAGCCAATTTTATTATCATAAAAATGATTTTCCTTTTTAAATCATCCCATTTCCCTTTTTATACTCAGGAAATGTACCCAAAGCCATTTTCATTATCATGAAAATGCTTTGATCATAACATATGCTTCCACATCCCTTCTTACATCCGGGAGTGTTACCGAAGCCAAACCTTTATCCCATTTCCCTTTTTATACTCAGGAAATGTAAATTAAAGCCAATCCATTATCATGAATTGCTTTAATAAATCTAAGACCGCCCCTCCGGGTTTCCCCACTGGACGCGCCCCTAAATGGCTATCATCTTTCAGGGCCTATCTATACAAGACAACCTGGGAACCTACCAACGTCGGGAAGCGGCCATATTGCCTGCGGGAAAGTCAGGACCACACCCGAAATCCCCTAACCAGCGCAGTAATACAAATGCCCATATGGCCTAGGGACTATATCCAACCTGCTCAACAGCCAGGAAGGCTTCACCACAACGCACGCAACTTCCCTTATGATAGCGATTTAGGGAGGTGTGTATAATCCATAATTTATTAATTATGAAAAACATTTCTCATTCCATTTTGAAAATATTCATTTTTTTATATTTTCAAAATCATTTCCATCATAACATATATATATATATATATATATATATATATATATATATATACCTAAATCACACAGTATATACATATCATATATATTCTTCCTAGAATATATATAAACGGCCATAGTGGCCTATAGCATCTAGCGATGAGCAATAATACCAAAGATTCCCTCCAGGAATCATAATCATGCATTCATTTTAGCATGATACTAAACCCAGAGTATTTCTTACTTTAATAATCACTATATATCTCAATCCTAACTAAGGATTTATTGGATATCTCCAATTATACCATTTCTCATTTAGCGAATATATAACTATACTCCCCAAATTTATTCTAATCCACTCATAGGATTCACTCAACCAAGATCAATATGATTATGTTATCTCTTTAGATCATAATCCTCTTTAATACTCAAATTTTAGAAAGCCCGCTTTAAACTCAAAGAGGAGAAGTAATAACAATCTCCAAAATCTTGGACTGAAAACAGAGTACCGATCGACCGGTCCTGGACCCCCGGTCGACCGCGGGTTGCAAATAAGCCTACGAAACAAAGCAATAGGCCCTATTTCCTTGACGCGGTCGACCGGTCATAGGGGCGCGGTCGACCGGTCACACCAGGTCCTCAAAACTTTAATTCCTCAAATCCTTAATCCAACAACCCCAAATTTATTTTTGGGGTTTCTAAACTACCCTAAAAATCATCCAACTACACGACTTATCCTAGCCCGTATTTTTCCAATTCCCGATTTGATTTCCGAGTTGATGATTTCAACCCGGAGCTGTCATCTTGTAAAAATCATATCAAATCAAGGAAAAATCAGAAAAATACGCGGTCGGAGGCCACGCGACCGTATCGAAAAGATCTACAACTTTCGTGTTTTGACCGAAAGCTAAATCAATTCTTTTCCTGACCGAAATAGCCCCACAAGGTTACGGGGTTACTATTCATCACCTTCTTCAAGAAGGTTTCGGCCATTAAAGCTTCTCCCAAGCTTTTGTCACCTCACCCAACGTCCTACAACCTCAACCAACTACAAATACACTTATAATACGGGTTCTAAACATTCTAGAACCCGGAATCACCAATTAATTTCAAGTAAAACCTAAGTTTCTCCAATTTACCATTTTTAGGGGTTATTCGTTTTAACTCCCAAAAACCCATTTTATCCACGAATACCCAACCCAAAATCATTAGGGTTTGTTATACCAACAATGATATGAGATATTTATGCATAAAAACAAATAAAGCAAGTAAACACTTGCCTCGTGGATAAAATCCGACGTCCTCGAGCCGAATCCCGCGGAGGCTGGCCGGAATCTCCCCCTTTTTCCTCTTTTCTTCCTCCTCTCTCTCTTCTCTCTCTTTCTCTTCTTTTATTTCTATTTTTCTCCCTCTCTTCCTCTTTATATATAGAGAAAAGGGTTTTAACCCTTTAAAACCCAAAAACGACTCGTTTACCCAATTACGAGTTACTTTTACCTCTAAAATCATCCGAAACTTAATTTCGACAATCGGACACTCTTTTCCGACTATCTCGGACATTTCGAGACCCATGGTGCAGTCGAAATTTCCATCCGAGGTACTTGACCGCAAATCACTATTCTAACCCAAAATAATTAAATGCGGTGTTCTACTCAAAATCTTACCTCTTTTGTCGCTATACTTCACGGCGACATATAAATAAAATATTTCGACCTATATGGTCCCAAAATAATTTATAACACCCTTCGAAAATCATTAAATCCTCGAAAATCCCAAAAATCACTATTTCGAGAAATTCTCCAAATTCCAAATTATACTTAATTATGGAATTTAATTGTCTCCAAGAAGGACGGGTTGTTACAATTCTCTCACCAACAATGCATTTTTTCCATTTATTTTGTAGAGAGGAGAAAGAAAGATATCTCGTACCTGTCTGAAGCCAATTTTACTGACTTAAAAATTATTTGGTCCATTCAGTAGAGAATAGGAGGAGATCATCCTCGTTTGGCGTCAGTTCTGCTTGATTACCAGAGTTCTATCACATCATTCGTTGATCGACCAATTAAAGATATTCGCTCAGCCCCCATTGATTTAGAGGAACCAACCTCTTCCTCTTTGACTACTGATTTGGAAATTTTTCCTCAATTAGAAGGAGATTTCACTGCTAGAGGTACATCTTCCTCTTTTGTATCTCTAGATATTATCGTTATGCCAACCACAACTTCGTCCCCATAAATGGGTAAAAGGAAGATCCCAAGCCTCCTCGATGGTTCTAAATCTCCTCATCCGGTCGATAAGAGAAATGCTGATGCTAGGGGTTTCAAATACCCCATTATCGTGGAATCTACTAATGTGAAAACCCAGGAGCCTTGGTTTAAGAGGCTAAAAAAAGGTCCTGCCGCTCACTTGGAGTTGTCA
The DNA here is from genome assembly GCA_949130495.1 of Sambucus nigra. Lineage (NCBI taxonomy): Eukaryota > Viridiplantae > Streptophyta > Magnoliopsida > Dipsacales > Adoxaceae > Sambucus > Sambucus nigra. The sequence goes on from OX422207.1 coordinate 164,675,779, forward strand.
TGGAAAGATCAGGCCTATTAGGGCCATGGTGGTGCTCCTTCTGTGGTAGTGAACCTCGTTCTTGCTTGAGGGCTGATCAATTCAGGAGTCCTTCCTGCTGATGAATTTGTTATTTTTGCCCTTTCTAGGGCTAGGCTATTAGAGAGGGCAATCACAACTTGTCTTTCGTAACTATTTCTTTTACCCTTATCTCTTTACTATACGTATCCCTGTTATTCATTTACTAACTTCAATAATTATTGGACTTTATAGTTTTTGGTTGATTACGATCAACTGTTGAGGATGGATGACCAACTGAAAGAGTCCTCTGTAGATGTTAAAATGCCTTTCAAGTCTTGAAGGAGTCTTTAGATGCTATGAAGAGAACCCATGAGGGTGATAAGAAGAAATAGGAAGACGCCACGAGAAAGATAGAGGGTGAAAAGAAAAACGTCGATAAGGTTGCCAGTGATGAAGTGAAGAAGGCTGAACGGGGCGATAAGGCTGATCAAGATGTAAAGAACATGGACGATGATGCCAATAGAAAATTTTTGGAGTTGAGGGCTTTGATGAAGAAAGATAAGGAAGATGCTTACACTTGGGGATGGCACAAAGAATTTCCCACTACAACCGTGCAAATGGAGTACTTGAATAAATCCTTTTCTAAAAAAAGATGGAATATGGCCCTGACCGACTTCGGCACTGCCTTAAATTCTGAGCTCTCCCTTCAGCATAACCCTGGAATCCCTCTAGTTATTGAAGAGGAGGTTAATGAGGAAGAATGGATGGCTGAATCTTTAGTGCCCTAAAAAATAGATATGGTTATTGCTCGTCATGAGGATAAAATCACTCGGGACAAAGAGAAGGTGTAGATGTTTGGGTCCTTTTGGGGGGTTTGGCTTGTATTTTTAGTTTTTGTAATTCGAATAATCCTCGCTTACAACTCTTATTTATAGTTCTAATAAAATTGCCCTTTTCTTCTAATTTCATTGTTATTCCATTACGAACTTTTTTTTGAGTTTTCCATTCCTATGCCATGTTTTTATTCCTTTTAGTTTAATTCCAGAAAGGCTATTTTGGCTACTGCCGAGAGTGAACTCTATATGAGGATTGTTAAATTATTTGGGTAAGGTCATGAAGAAATTGATGAAGAGGAATTGGAAGAATTGCTCGGTATGTATCTCCAATTAAGTTAAAGAAGCATATCTCCATTCGCGTAGGTTATTTCATCAAGTAGTGGTGATCAACGCTTCATATTATGAAATAATACATCGGACGCAAAGAGATCATAAAAAAAATGCTTGCTTGTATGTCAGCCGACTATGAAAAGAAGTTTGCCCTGGTCTGTAGTGACAGTGGTTTTGATAGGAAACTGTAAGATATCTCCTCGGCATTTGCTAAAATGGAATTTGTTCTGAAATACGAGATGAAAAGTGATCGAGAAGTAACTGGTCTTTTAAAATAAGAAAATAATATGTTGAGGGATAAATTTGAGGGTTAAAAGAAGTCTGTTAGTGCAGATCAAAGCGAGGTCGCATCGTTTCCTGATTAAGAAATTCTCGATTGATGGAGGAAATATAAAGGTTGAAAAAGTCAAAAGGGGGTCAATCATCTAGGCAAGTCATTATTGCTCGTCCGTTTTGTTAAAGAAGAGAGCACAAAAAAGGCTTTGGTCGACCAAGCTAAACTGATTAAGAACCAATCTTCCACGACAAAGTTGGCCGTCTCACCTATCACTTTCATAAGCAGCCATGCGCCCTTTAGATGAATGGTTACGATGAAGCTTTTGCACACATGGGCGAGGAGCTAGAATAAGCTCGAAATGAAGGTTATAAGTGGGGATGACTTAATGCTCTCACAGTTTTGAAGGTGCCAGAAAATGATACTTTATGGTATTGGCATGATCCTAGATGCTTGGACCAACCAACTCCTCCATTCAAGTTGGATACTAAGTGGATACCAACTGATGTGATTCCTATTAGTTTGGTCAGGAAATACCTGGGAGATTATGGTCTGCATGGGGATGATGTACTTAGTCGTCCTTTGCACTTGGTAGATAAGTCCAGTTTTAGTAAGAAATCCAGACTCAAGGAGTTGGGGTCAACTGCTCTTCCTTCAGCTTTAAATGTTCCTCTTGCTATGATGGAGAAAACACTTACAAAATGTCCTGTAGAATGAGAAACTGTATTATTTTCTGTAAGACCCCATAAATTCAAGGACCTATAATTTAATTATTTTTGAGAGAAAAAGAATTTATTTTATTAGGAGAAATTAAATTCATGATATGGAAAATTTTAAATTAAAGGATCTATTTCATTTGGCGGATTGAGATTTTATTGTTTGGATGATTTTTGTGCTGCACTTTTAGGTGAAAAATTGGAGAATGTTATAAATTAATTCGGATGGCAATTCTGAGTACACGGTTAAGTCCGGGTGGGTTGGAATAGTTGGAAAAGAGTACCCCAGGGGTATTAAATGGATCTTGAGGTATTTTTAGGCATATTTAAACCCACATAAGAGTGTTTGGGCCCTTTTTATAAAGCCCACAAGCCTAAAACGGGATTGAGGAATTAAACCCTAAAAGTGATAGGGTGTGGCAATCGTAACACATTTTAGAAAATCTTTATAGAGAGAGAAAGTGGGTGCAAGTGGAAGAAGCCATAGGGGCTAAAAACAAGAACAAGTGTGTGAGTTCTTCATCAAATAATCATCATCTATACCAATGGATTCAGACCCTTCGAACCCTAAGGCAAGTGGTTAAACTTGCTTTTAAATTAATTGCAGATTTCTACTCATATCATAGTGGGTGTGATAAGATGATATGGTTTTTATGTTAGTTGATATCTAAATTGGGTTTTAACGGGTTGGGTTGAATTGTAGAACAACTTCTTGAATTTGAAGAAGTCTATGAAATTGGGTAAATTAAACCGTCATTTTAGAAATTGTTTTTCGACGTTTTGGTTTCAAAAATGGCGATTCTGTCCACTTAGCCTCGTAGAAAATCCTGTTTTCAACATTTTGTTCCCTGATACGTTTTTTTTCCAAAAACGGCTCCAAAATGCTTCAAAACGGCATTTTAAAAATTTATTCGTAGGGCAAATGTTAAGGAGTGTTATTTTTAGTTGTTATTCCGTTAAAGGGTGCCCAGATTGATTGATTGTCATTGTTGTTCTATAATAAGGATATTAGGCCTAAAGTAGAGATTAGGTTTACATAAAGTGAGACAAGTAAGTGTTAGGATAATTGAGAAAATAATCCATAAGAGAATTAAGGGTGAAATTGAGTAAATTGAAAACCTTAGATTAATGAGTATGCAAAATTTATTAAGGAGAATTTGAATAGTAAATTCTAAATGTTGTATTTTCGGGCCAAGTGAGTGAGTCCGGGTATATTGGTTGATTGACGCCAATATAATAAATTAATTAATTCGTGATTGATTCAATTGAGTCGGGATATTGACTCAGGTGAAATTTGGATTAGTGCTATGAGTGTTTAGACACGGATTTGGTCGAGTTAATTTACTATAGGGTTATATAATAAATTATGGAATATTCAAAATAAAAACGGTGTTAACCTGAATATGTGGGATTGGAGGAATAAGTTCTACAAGATGAGAATTTCGGACCGAAGGAGACAGTTCAGGTAATTTAGGTGGGTGACACAACTTGAGTGATAAATAAATAATTATGGAAATTATCTAACATCAAGTTTGTATATAGACTTGGGAATGTTAGGCTAGTGTTACGGTATTGTGCACGGGTAGCCTGTATTAATTCAATATATATATGCGGTGATGTGTCGAATATATATTTGTGTGATTTATAAATATTTGTGTGAATAATATTTATAGGAATACATACCCCCCCCTCTAGTACTATCATAAGAGGTTGGGCGATGTGGGTGAATCCCCTGGCTTGAGGAGCAGGGTGAGTGTAGTCCCCAGGTCATAGCGTCTGGATGAGGGGTGAAACGTCTTGGGTATGATTCTGTCTCATTTTTTATGAGAACTATAGCCGCCTCCGCTGTGTTTATTTTATTTTCTGATCCGGGGAGCTAACCGAGTCAGGGGTCCGGGTGGATGAGTATACCTGGAAATGATAGCATTTTAGAGAACATCCGGTGAGTGCCTACTCGGTAGGATGGATTGTAAATTTACGACATGTGTGTGAATGTTGTAATATGATGATATGTATATATGGTGCAAATATTTATATACGGGTAAAATACAGGATGTGAATTGTATTGATATTTTCATATAATTCGTGAGAATGTTAATTGGTTCCAAACGAGGAATGATTAACTAAGTTAATGTGATAAATAACTTATAAAACGTGTATTAAAAATACTCAGGCTAGAATAGTGTGACAGGAAGGATATCATCGATCATTAGTTACGGGGTAGGTGATTAGGTGGGTTATATAGAAAAGCGTTAGGCGTGCACAATAGTTAAGGGGTGAGACGGTCATCAAGAGAGTATGAAGAGAATTCATGCATTTTAATTTACTGCAATTTAATTCACTTGCTAAATATTTTCAAAATATTTTGGGTTCTAACCCTTGCTCTAAAATATTTTCAAAACCTTTTAGGTGTCCAGCCACAGGGACGCCAGAATTGTTCTATTTTAAGGTTACGCAGCTGCAGCATATGTGAATGTTGCAGGATTTTGACTTAGTTGCTTCAGTCATTCCATTCCTAGAGTAGGATGCAGTTAGTATTTTATTTGGGCATGTCGCCTTAGTTATTTCTTTTGTTCGAGTCAGTTAATGTACTCATTCTATTATTCTTGTGGTTTATATTTTTGGTATTTGGTTTGTAGCTGGTGGTTTTCTCGGCAAAGATTATATTTATTCATTTTCAGTATTGTTTGATTAAGTGATTGTGTGAATGGTTAATTATATATTCTTTCGTATGTTGTTAGAGATATTTAATAAAGAGATCAAATTTGACACAGTGTCTTTTTTAATACGAGGTGGTTAGTAAGTTTTAAAAAGGTTTTGACAGTGATGCTAAGAATGAACTGGAGGAGATTCCTGTTTAATTTGATATAAGACTGATCACCCGATATTTTATTAGGCGGGGTGCCACATTTTTTTGTAATAATCTTTTTTATGAGCATTATCATGTAATAGTCCAAGGATATGAGATGTTTCAATAAAAACATTGTCTTAAATGAAACTTGAATTATTCTATTGTATGACTGTGGCCTATCAGTAGTTATTCTTATGATTCGGTGGTCGGTAGTTGGTCGACTAATCTACCTTATCGGTTACCAGGTCGGACGAACATAAGTTATCCGGCCTTAGGTTTACTAACTTGTTTATGCTTGCTGAAACATATCTTGTCGTTTTAACCAAGTGTATACGTTAATTACCAATGATAACCAAATTTTTTAGGATTTTTGCTTCATTTGGCCAGGTAAAACTTCTTGTTCTTAACATAAAGGATTCATACATGAAGTTTTAGATTTGGAACTGTAACATCCCAAGTTTTAATTAATCGACTTTAATTAATATGGAGTGAAATAATTATTTTGGAGATTATGGCCTTCAAAGAATTGAACATGGTTTTATTAATAATTTTTTATCGGGAATTAACTCGAGTATTTTATAAAAAGGTTATAAGTATTTTATTCATTTAACTGGAAGGTACATTTTTAGAATAATTATCAGTTTTAAAAAGACGGATTTTAAAAGATTTGGATTTTAACACTGGGGGTCGTTCAAACGACATCGTATGTCGTTCAAACGAAATCGTATGTCGTTCGAACGAAATAGCTTCTCATTCGAACGACATCGTACGTCGTTCGAACGACAGAGGGGGTAGTTGGATGGGAGTCTCCTAATTATGTTTTAACTCTTAAACCCTTTATATACTAAACTGGTACGAGGCTGGGACTTCAAAAATCACTTTTCTCTCAAACTTTCTCCAGAAAGCTTTTCCAAAACAGAATTCTCTCATCTTCAACCCCTAGCCCCTACTTTTCACAAGTTTTAAAGAGTATATTGGTGTTTTCTCAAGAGGAGTTCAAGCTTCTACACAGATTTTTGTCCAACTAATTTCAGGCATGAATACTCTATTCCTTCCCTTTAGTATTATGCGTTTTAAGTGTTACCTAAACCTAAATTTCACGTTTTCTTAAAATCAATTAGCAAATCTAATTAGAGAAAGTGAACACATCTAACTTGGGGTTATTTTTATGAAATACTTTAATATGATTAATATTCATAACCCTTAGGTACGTAGGATTCATGAGTGGATTTTGAGTTTTGTTGGTGTAGGTGGCATGTAGAAAAACCCTAGTCTTGAATTAATTGATTTGGGGGCGTATAACTCACGTGATTTGTGTTAGGAAAATGAAATTGGAAATATGATGTGTTAATGATGTAATCTCAGTGTATTTAATTTAAAATAATTAAATGAGATTAATTGTTTTTTTTTTAAGATGTCATAATTAAATTAAGATTTAATTGAATTGGGCTATCATGCATAGTTTGGTATATTGATTAATTGTGCTTATTTATTTGACTTGTTAGTTTTATTAAAATACCATTGTGACGACGGGTTGTTGGGTATTATTGCTCTCCCTATATTTTTAGGATGCCTTCTAGGTATGGGACTAGTGGTTAGCCCTTTTTATGATTTACACCTTCCAGGTAGGGGACTAGTGAGGGCAGATTATCGCGCTTTTATTAAATCGGGGTGGGATGATTTTTGGTACTTTATTGTCATTACGCTAGCCTAGTAATGAGACTAGGTCAAGGTTTATGTTAGAAATTCATCCTATACATAGGGTAAGACATATTGATTACTTAGGGACCCTTAAGTATGGGACTAAGGGGTATTTTGAGGATCTCACATCGATTAAAGGGTGGGGAAATTTACAATTTGTGAATTGAGAAAATGAGAATTAATGCCTAAAATAAAATCGGGTATTAAAATTTGTGGTGACATAATGTGTCAGGGACTGACAGTTTAAATGGATCAGCTTGGGTGATTTATGTCGTGTCGTGTAATGGAACATTGTCATATTGCGGGGGATCGACAGTTTAAACTGATTCGGCTGGCTATTGACAAGGGGAAGTGTGACACTTTGGTGGATTACCACCCAGGACGGGAGAACCGTCATAATAAAAAAGTGAGAAAAAAAAAAGGTGTGCCTTTTTTAAATGGGGATTTCTTCGGGTAGTTAGTGATTTATATTATTGCGTTTAATTATCTCGTTTAATTTAAAATACTCTATTGTGATATTTATTGCGTATAATGCTACTGTCTGGATTCAAGGATCCTATTTGAGGGGAGTAGTTTGTATTCATGGTCGGGGCTCTGACCTCGTGCCTTGACTGACGTTTTCAGAATAAGTTTTGGAAAAGCTGCATAGGATTAGCGAAGTTACCATTTGGAGGTGCAGTCGGAGTTATTCATTTTATTGCATTGTTTATACAGACTTTCCTTTTCAGTCGAAATTCTATTACGAGACACATTTTGAGTTTTATTGGGTCATTCGGTTCCAAAGTTGTTTAGAGGATTTCAGTTGGTTTATTCAATTGGTTCAAAATTCAGATTTTATTTCATCATTATTGGAGATTGGATTTATTCGGAGTTTATCATGTGATGGATCTTTATCATTTATTTATTATTATTATCAGTTGTGACTGATTCAATTATTTTATCCTATGAATTGATTTATTTATGTCTCATATCTGGCTCATGTTAAGAATGGTATTTATTTAGTTCACGCCTGGCATAGTTCGGCGGTGGTGGCTGGCCACCCCGTCTGTCGGATTTCGCGGGGCGTGATGGATGGTATCAGAGCATGGTCTTAGGTCTCATAGGTTATGAGTCCATTTTAGCTTTCGCGTTGCTTATGTTCGATTCCCTTTTAATGATTTGTACTCTTAGTTATTCTGAGTCTAATGTTGTTTTGTTCCTAACTCTTCATATGGCGACCACAAGGAGGGATGGGAATAGGAGAGAGGAGTCTGTTTCTGGTCCCACGACTCAGAAGAGGCGGCGTCAGATTGTTTTGGAGGTCGAGGAGTTAGCGGCTATCATTCATGAGGTCACAGCGGCCGGCTTGGAGATGGGAAGGCAGAGAGGGTTGACCTTGCAGGGGAAGGAGCAGGCTACACACGCTTCGGCCTAGGATAGGGTGATGACCAGCTTTCTTAAGGGCCATCCTCCCATCTTTGGAGGGGGATCTGACCCAACAATTTCTCACTAGTGGAGGAGAGATATGGAGAGGCATTTGAGGATGGTGGACTGCACGGATGTGCAGAAGTAGATGTTAGCAACCTTTATGCTGACAGGGGATTCATTGCAGTGGTAATAGAGTGCCACCGAATCAGAGGAGAGAGATGAGTTGGGTTATGCAGAGTTTCTGATAAAGTTCAACAACAAGTACTTTTCGTATGCACTCAGGAACGCAAAGAAGAGAGAATTTATAGACTTGGATCAAGGTTCAAATTCGATTGTCGAGTATGAACAGGAGTTCACAAAATTATCTATGTTTGTACGAGAGGAGGTGAGCACTGAGATGAAGAATATGGAGTGTTTCATTAAGGGATTGTCTTGGTCGATTAGGCAAATGGTGTCGAGGAATCTGGCGTACACTACCTATGTTCAGGTGGTGGATGTCGCAATGTTTCTATGGCAAGAGAAGGCCAATTATCAAAAGAAGTTAGGAAAGAGACAAGAGTCTAATGGACAGGGGGTGAGAATAAGGGTCGCAGTGATCAAGCATGGAAGAGGCAGAGGACCAATCAGGAACAACAAGGTCAAGGAGAGGAGCGAACAAATATTAGATGTTAAGAACCTTTTAAGGGTGAATACTTTTCTGTGGGAAAGTGGGACATAAAGCGGCTAAGTGTTTCAAGAAGAGGAACAATAAGGCCAAGCGGCACAGGCCCAACAGGGTCAAGTTACACAAGGTCAACAAGGGGAAAGACTTTCGGGGCATCAAGGACTGAGACCTCCATTTCTCGTAGCAATTAGCGTTCAGGAAGCGCCAACAGCACCGACAGCGTCAGGAGCACAAGGGGTGGTCATCGTACCAACTAATCTCGGTTATGGGAGGTGCTATGTGCCTCATCAGCTTCAGGCAGAGCAGGATAAATTACATGGCTAGTAGAGTATCGGGGTACATAATGCTTTCTTAGATCCTTATATATGTAGGATTTATATATAGTGTGTTTTTATTAAGGATTACGTTCGGGTAGATTATGTGCATGGGGGCCTAATTGTGATATTCTACGGGTAGGCATATGTGAGCCTTATTTTAAGTTGCGTGAACTTACGCGTTGATGTGTACGCTTCATCTAATTTTGAGGACAAAATTCGTTGCTAGTGGAAAAGTATGTAACACCCCGAGTTTTAATTCATCGACTTTAATTCATTTGGAGTGAAATAATTTTTTTGGAGATAATGGCCTTTAAAGAATTTAACATGGCTTTATTAATAACTTTTTATTGAGAATTAACTCGAGTGTTTTATAAAAGGGTTATAAGGATTTTATTCATTTAACTGGCAGGCACGTTTTTTATAATAATTATCTGTTTTAAAAAGATGGATTTTAAAAGATTTGGATTTTATTGAAAGTTTTGATGAACTGGATTTTTATTATTGAAAGTTTACATTCCTAATGATTAGTGATGGTATTTATTCCAGTGCTCGACATTCCATGGGTTCTTGAATTATTCTCATTCTAAGGTTTCTAGGCGATAAGTACCTGGTCAGAAAATTATAGAGATACGACATGGACCATGCCATTTCGCCTCTAATTTATTTCCTTTACGGAGAACTTTCTTCAAAGCATAATCCCCGGCATCACAGTTCGTTGCTGGTATGCCGCCACACGTAGTGCCATATTTTCTCTAACCTCATTAATCAAGTATAATTATAGTCTTCGCATGATGTTGCTTTTGGGGGAGTTAAAATTAAGCACTATCTGACTGGGCAAACTAATATCTGTGGGGACCACCGAAACTATCCCAAATGCCAACATGTAGGGAGTTTCGTAATAGTTGTCCTCAGTGTGGTCCTATAATACTATAGTACACTTTGTAGCTCAGTGATCTAGTTCCCCTTGGCATCATCCAACCTTTTCCTTAGTCCGTCAAATAGAGTTTTATATGTTACCTCTATTTGGCCATTGCACCGAGGGTGTCCAGGAGCAAAATGCAGCTTTTGTATCTTGGATTGGATATAATATTCTTTAAATTCTTGGTTGTCAAACCGTGTGCCGTGGTTGATGATATAGGCATATGGCATACCATACTAACATATGATGATATTTTATAAAAATTAGAAGACTTTATCGTAGATGATGTCAACAAGAGGCTTATCTTCCACTCACTTAGTGAATAGTCTATAGCAATGACTAAGTATTTGAACCTTCCTCTCGTTTTTGGCTATGGGTCGACCAAGTCAATTCCCCATATGGAAAAAGGCCATGGGGATGTGACCGGTATAAGCACATCTCCAGGTATCTCGTGAATTATTGCAAACCTTTAGCACTTATCACACCGTCTTGCATAGGCAGCACAATCTACTTTCACGGTTGTCTAATAATATCCCTGTGTGTCCACTCGCCTGACCAATGATCCTGCTTTATAGGTTTTCCTTTATAAGTAAACTCATCTCTGCTACTATCTAGACTTTTATTATTATTCTGGGTTCATAGTGTATGTCATACTCTCCAAGCCCCACAACCTAGGCCATTAATTTCCTCGATTTCTCTGGTTTGTAAGTGGCTTGGCGTAGTGATAAGTTCGTGTAAACCATTATAGTTTAGGCCTGGAAATATGGTTTCATTCTTCGCGAGGCTTTAGTAAGAGCTAAATCAACCTTTTCCAGCCATGGGTAATAAATTTCTGCACCCTGGAAGGCCTTGCTTGTATAATAAACTAGTTTATGCACCCCATTCTTTAGTCGAATAAGGGTTGAACCAACTACTGACTTTGATACTGCCAGATATGAATATAATTTCTCTCCTATGAGTGGTCGAGAAAGCAATGGTGGAGATCTTAAATATTTTTTCAACTATAAAAATTCATTCTCAGATTCTTCGTTCCACTCAAAAGTCTTTCTTAACACCTTGAAGAAAGGTAGACACTTGTCAGTAGCTCGGGAGATGAACCTATCGAGGGTTGCTACTTTTCAGTCAATTTTTATATGTCCTTATTTGTGGGAGACTGCATGTTTATCAACACTTGAATTTGATCTGGATTGGCCTCAACATCTTGTTGGTTCACTATAAATCCCAGGAATATTCCTTCATGTATGCTGAACACACACTTAGTTGGATTGAGCTTCATATAATGCTTCTATAGTTGGTCGAACGTCTGACCTAATTCTTTTGACTTGGTCGGCTACTTTCTTGCTATCATTTATGTATACCTCCATGTTCTTGTTTATATGTTCTTCAAAAACCTTATTCACTAGCCTTTGATACGTTGCCCTAGTGTTTCTGAGCCCAAAGAGCATAACATTGTAGCAGTGGGTGCCTCGGTTAGTGATGAATAAGGTTGTTCCCTTGTCCTTCAATTTCATCTTAATTTGGTTGTACCCTGAGTAACCATCCATAAAATTGAGCAATTTATTCCAGGCAGTGGCATCAACTAGCTGATCAATCCGTAGAAAGGGTAAATGATCTTCTAGACAAGCTTTATTGAGATTCATGAAATCAACACACACATGACACTTGTTATTTTTCTTCCTTACCATCACCACATTGGCCAACTAATCAATATATTTGACATCTTTAATGAAACCTACCTTCTGTAGCTTCTCCACTTCTTCTCTAATGGCCATGTTCTTCTCAAGGTTGAAGACACGTCGTTTATGTTTGATTAGCTTGGCATCATTGATAATGTTTAGTTCACGGCATATGAACCCTGGGTCAATTCTTGGCATATCTTCGTGTCTCCAAGTGAATACATTCGTCCGTTATTTTTGGAATTTTATTAATTCTTATTTGAAGGTTGGATCCATAGATAAGATGATTTGTATTATTCTTTCTGGGTGATTGTCATCAACGATGATTGTCTTTGTTGCTTCTGTAACTTATCCTTTGACCAAATACGCCTCCTTGCAGGGGTCTAGAGTCTTAATCTGGTAAGTGGTGGCGAACTTCTTTGCTTTTTTTTTGGTCAGCTGAAGTAAATAGCATTTTTTAGCTTCAATCTGATTTCCAACAAAAATGTCAACCCCGTAGTGTTTGGAGAATTTTAGGCATTGATGGGCAGTGGATGGTACTGCTTCAAACTTTTTCAGACCAACTCTATCGAAGGTCATGTTTTATGTTGATTAGATGTTCTCGTTTAAGATGAAAAAGCGAATCATCTCAGTCCGACTGAGTGACCAAGTGCCAATTAATACTTCAACTTTGATATTCCCAAAGGATACACTCTTTTCCCAGAGAAACCTATGAGGGGCCTGTGATAAGGCTCAAGTTTCTTATCGCCTAACCCCAATCCTTTAAAGACATCGTAAAACATGACGCTGATTGAGCTACCATTGTCCACTAAAATTCTGGCAACTCTTGCATTATGTACCCTCACTGTGATGTTGAGAGGATCATCGTGGGGATAAAGTACTCCAGATAGGTCGTTCTTGGAGAATCCTATCAGTAACCTATCTTTGTTACCTTTTATTGGGCGACCATCAACATCGTCGGATAAATTTATTTACCTAATGTATGTACATGCTATGGCTTCATTCGGGTATGACTTTCTCTCAGCTATTTCATCCCCTCCACCATCATCCCACCTGAAACGAAATGACAACCAAAAGAAATCATTTTCACGTCATGTTTAAGATCTTTGGGTTTCTTGGACAGGTCTGGATTGCCTTTGGCATCATCATCATCTCTGCATCTTTTCTATCATATCTTCTTTACAAGGAGAATTCGATCATCTCCAGACCTTTTTTCTTCTGTCCTGCCTTCTTTGTGAACGAATTTGGAGATCTCGCCTCTTTGGATCAAACTTTTTATTTCATTCCTCAGGGCTATACAACTGTCTGTGTTATGTTTGTGGTCCTTATGAAACTCATAATATTTTGATTTATCTCTCCTATTTGGGGAAAACTTCAGCTTTTTGGGCCATTTCAGATCCCTACTTCCTCTAATATTCTCTAGAATGTATTGTACACTAACATTAAGAGGAGTATATTCACCGTACCTCTTAGGTTGTACGACCTTCTTATCCTTCTTCTCAGAGCCCTTATTGATATCGACCTTGGAGCTATGAGATTATTTTGTAGCCATATGCTCCTCAGCATTCATAATTTTTCCTGCTTTAGCCATCAACTCTGTCATAGTCTTGGAGGGATCTTTGGCCAGGGTATAATTTAACTTCTTAGAGAGTAGATCGCCCATTAAGGCAATGATTGTTGTCTTTTTTTCGTAATCCACCACTTTCAGATTTTTGCTATTAAAGCAAGTGATATATTTGCGAGTAGTTTCCCCCAGTCTCTGGTAACCACTTAATAAATGAGCTACCCACTTGATTGGTTTGGATCCAAAGCAAAAATTACTGATAACAACTCAGCGGGCTATTAGAAGATGGATATTTTTCCACGAGGCAAATTATTGTACCAAATTTGTGCTGACCCGATAATGGGGCTAGAGAATTCCCTACAACGTATCTCGTTGGGGACTGAGTAGATGTAGACGGTAGCTTGGTATTATTCCACGTGAAGAACAACACCAATCTCATATTTGGGAGTGACCACGGGTGGCTTGAACTTGGCAGATATTAGGGAGTTAATGATTGATAGGATGAAGGGTGATCCCTTTATGAAACTCCTGTGCAATGGATTGTTAGATTTAGTCATCTCTCCTGGACGATCTTCTAATCATTGGATTGAACCCTTACAGGGGTGATCATCTAGATCAGTATTAATTGAGATAGTTTTAGTTTCTCAACCGTGTATTTGTGCTAAGCTCTCTTCCCGATAAATTTGCTCGATATGCAAGGATCCTCGTGCGCTAGTTCTTAACCTGACAGAACTTTCTCAGCGCTCTAGTGATTTGGAGGGCTCTCTGCGATTGTGACCCCTAGACGCTCGAGGACCCAAACGATTAAAGGCTGAGCCCCTGCTTAACTTGTCTAAGGCACGCGATCTCTCATGAGATAATGAAAGTCCATCATAGTAATTAATATATTTGATTGTAGAGGTCGTGCCAGGGAGATAATACTTGTCATTGGATGAACTAAAGTATCTAGATCTACTCCTTTCCTGCTTGGGTCCAAGGGACAACATTTACCTGGGCTTGGTTTGAAGTGTCTGAGCAAGATGTATCACTATCTCTTGCATAGCCTCTTGACCCTTGGCTATATTCAGCAGGATTCCTTGAAGATCCCCCATACCAAGAGGAGTAGAGGGACTGAAGGCGTTGCTAGCGGCATGTATATCCTTTGGGATGTCTGTCATCTTTTAGTGGTGTGTTTGAGAAATGTTTACTTTAGGGAAATAGGTAGAAAATAACAATAACTTGTCGTTTCCCATAGACGACGCCAATTCGTTGGTGTTTAAATTTGGTTTGTTTATTTGGATTAGTCTTAGCTAAATTAAATAAATAAATATAACCATATATTAAGAAATAATCTAGAGAATGGTGAAAGTCAAAGAGAGACACAAATGTTTATGTGGTTCCATCCAATGATATGCATACATCCATGAGAATAGTGCCACTCTATTTTTGGGTTTAGTACAATCTCTCAAGAGCTCTCTAGGGTCTTGATAAAGTTTTTTAGTTAGCTCCTAGTTCAGAGAGATAGTGATCAATTTATACTAGCAGGAAGATAAAGAGATGGAATACCTTTATACATTAGGTATTTACTTCACTACATGAAACTTAACAGTTGGATATTCTTCACGTGAATGTGTATGGTGACTGTTGAGAGTCTCATGTATATCTATTCACAATACTGATTGTTCATATTCTTGGGGGTGGTTGGTCAACTTGCCGACCAACGAGATAACTGATCCGACCACATTGTTTGTTGTTTTTGGGTCCACTATGTATGATGACATGTGTCACTTCTTATTGGTCCACGTGATCATCATATTATTTTAAGCTATAACATCTATGTTGATTTTTCTATGCATCAAGTTCACACACATTCATTTCATGTTCATGATTCGGATATTTTCATGCTACTCCATGGTGTAATTATCTGCACTTATACTTATATGTGTATTTATATACTCTCAATTTTCAAAAAATTCAAAAATAGTTTGTTGGTTTGTTGAATCTTCGTTACATATACTTAACTCTCTATTCTTTGTGATAATATTTCATTTTTTTATTCTCATGATGCTAACTTTTTCAGGTTTATCTTCTAACCCTTTGTCTATTTCAGACAAAAAGAGGGAGAATATATTGAGGGGGAAAGTTTTGTCTTCTTTAAACTCCATGTATCACGACATTTCCTGGTTTCATGCGTGCAGGTTCTTCTGCATTGATGATATCATGGACTACACGATGAAGATTTTCTGCATGTATAAGTTTACAAGTGTCTTTTCCCTTTCGGGTTTGGCAGGGACATTAATTGAACTTGTCTTAGGGGTTATTTTTGGGGGGTTTGTGTTTTTTACCAAAATAGACAAATGGGGAGATTTGTAAGAGCAAGTTTTATGATTGCTCATTATGTTTTTAAGTTTGGCATATCCTGTTACAGCTCTACACCTTCATGTATATTCTTAAGAACTTCAAGTGAAGACAATTTAGTGAAAGAATGCAACAATCGAAGATCTAAAAGTTTAGATCTCCACCAAAATCATATGGATAACGTATATAGGTTTGATTTTATGTGATTAATTTATTCAGAGGTATTTTAAAAGTGTTTGAAAACATAAAATATTTTTTCAAAATGTTTGGACTTGTTTTTTCAAAAAAAATTGCAAAGTCATTAGAATGACATTGAATGTTTTTTGAACGAGTACACATACCTTGTTAGAATAGCTTCGAACGAGTTCAATTTTGGCTATTTTTAGTTTGCTTTAGAATCTTATGAGATAATTCGTTAGAAGTGGCTCGAACGAACACAGGTACTTCGTTCGAACGAGATGTTCCTATTTCGAACGAGATCACGAGCTTCGTTTGAATGAGATGTGCCTTGTTTGATTGAGCTGGAGAAATTTTGTGTTTTACGTGATTTCAAATGTAATATTTCAAGTTTATCTCTTGGATATTTTTCTCCCTTTAGATAGAGATACGAGGTTGCAATTTCTATCAAGCCTTCCAGACATCATTTTATAATAAAATACTTTGTTTTTTTCTAATCCAAATCCCTTGGATGTTTGCGATCACTTTATCAAATCCTGAAGAACAAATCATTTGTTTTAGTCCCGGTGGAATTGATTATTCACTGCTAAATATAGAAAAAGTTTCTCGAGGCTGCTCAGTGGATACCGAGGCAAATGGAGCTTGCTGTGTGAACGTAATTGAAAATGCATACATTTTTTTCAACAACGAGGAAGGAAGACATAGCTGCAATACTTAGTGGTGCCTAAGTCTGTAAGTATGTACATGTCATTATATAACACCTAGTTGTAACTACTTATGTCTAAAAATGGAGTGGATCCAATTTTATAGTCACGGATAAAATAACAAAAGCAAGCGAAACAAACGCAAAAAAATAAAGATTTTTAAAGTGGTTCAGCTGTAAAAAGCCTACGTCCACTGGTAGTAGTATTTTTTATGGTTACAGTAGCTTAGTTGGGTGTGCTTGTGAATGAATGAATCGTCCCCTTAAGCTAAGGGAGACTATATATTTATAGTGGTCCGAAACCCTAGAGATGGAATGTGTTTATATTTCCAGGCATTTACAACTGTATACAATAAATTAGACTATTGATATTCAGTGCTTGTCGCCATTCCATTCGAGTAACCTTTGTTATTCCTGATGGTTCACATTCTGTGTGTTATTCGGCATGCCAGACGATTAGGTACCTCTGATGCCGATCAAGTTAGCTGAATGGCCACCTAGGAGGAAACGTGTCTATTATTCATTGGTCCACTTACGAGAGTAATTTTACATAAAACAAAAGCTACGAATGCTCCATGATTGATGATTAATCGAAAGTATGGAGTGTTTTGTTCTAAATGTTGCTCGAAGTAATGTCTGAGCACTAGTCGGTTGACTTGTAAAAAAATTTCACTGGCAGTGTTGATAATAACATTTTTGTAAATAATTCAAAGTTTTTCTAACCGCCAAAGGGCATACTAGTCCTTTTTTGTGTTAAGAAACGTGCAGCCGACTGTAGTTTAATCATTCATACATTTAATCATTTCATCCCCATTCTCGAGGCTACCTATAAATAGACCAGAATTTCCCTCCATTTCATTTACCTCAAATCTTTTGTACTTTGTTTCCAAGCGTTTATTTATTTTTAAGTTTTTCTTCTGATATTTTGCTGCTTGCTAGCCACCATCGTTTTTCAATTCCTGTTGTTACCTTTAGATCTCTGTAAGGTATACTTTCCCTCTTTTATCTATTTTTCCTTTGTATAAATCATGGTTTATATAGTTGATGATAACTCTTCGGAGGAATTTAAAGAGAAGAGAAAAATTCCTGGTTTGGTAGGTCTAGAAATTTCTCAAGGTCTTATTGACGTCTATTCTTTAGTAGATGTTCATTGGATTCCCACTCTTTTTATTACTGAGTGTGGTATTACCTTTCCCCCAAACCACTTTTTCTTTCATTTTGCTAATATTTCAATGTTGCCCCAGTAAGAATAGCTCCAAACACATGGAGGGTGGTGTAATACCCCGTATTTTCGTGATATTTATTTTTGGGGATTAATTGAATCAAATGTGTATTAATTGAAAATTAATCGGGATAAAATATTAACAAGATGTGAGTTAGTATTTTATTATAATGTGTATATATGGCAATATATGAATATTGGAACTATTGAAATTGTCGCGAGATTGAAATACGGCAATTTGGGAAATTTTGTTGGGACGCGCGTGACAGTCGCGTCAGGAATATAATTATTTGAATTAAAAAGTGAATTTTATTTTTATCACCCGTATGGTCATTTTGAGTGCGCCAACGAGTCCGTAAGGGTCGAAATAGTCAGAAAACACTAGCCGGGAGTTTGGTTTGGGTCCCGGGGCATTTTTAGGCCACACCGGCAACGTATAAGGGTAGTTTGGTAATTTCGGAAATTGGGTAATTAAAACCCACGAAAATTAGAGTTAAAAATCTGACTTAGTCTTAACCCACTAAGCCATTTTCAACCCCAATTTAGGTAGTGGGCTACGGGAGAAGTTAGAAACTTTAAAACTTGGCAAAAACTAACCCCACCTCCATTATCACCTTGATAAGAACTTGTAGAGAGAGAGAGAAAGAGGAGAATTCTGCAGAGAGAGAGAGAGAGTACAGATTCAACCTTCAAGATTCAACCTCAAATTCAGAGAAAGATTAAGGCAAGTGGTTTAATTCCAATTGATTTAATGCTATGCTTTTCCATGTTTAGGAAATTATCAAATTTATCTTGGAAGATTGATTAGACCCGTGAATTTGAAGATGTAAAACTATGAACTATGTTAGGGACTGCATGTAGAAACATTCTGGACGAATTATGAATTCAGAATTATGACCCTTGATGATTTAAAAACGGATTTTAGAAGAAGTTTATTAATGTTCTTGAAGGAAATAGAAAACCGGAATTCTTGATGAAGATTTGATCCATACAAAGCCCTTGAATGATGAATTATTGGTTTTAGAACGTTAACACTGTTGTAGGATGGTTGTATGATGATATTATAACGTTATCTTCGAGTTTCATGCTTGTTAATGGTGTTTTGGGTTGATTTGAAAACTGCAAAACGAAGCAGTCCGCAGCCTACCTGGTGCGTTCGATCGATCGACATTCATCAGTTGATCGATCGACCACCATCGATCGATCGAAGGTCAAGGTCGATCGATCGACCTTCCCAGAAAGAGTAAAATTTCCCTAGTTAAATTTTAATGATGTTAACCCTTGGAAAATATTATTGGAGACCTTATGAATATCCTTAGACTTAAGGAAGACCAATAGGTATGGTTATAAAGTTCGGACCTTAATTAGAATTTAATTTGAGGAATTATTCTAAAAGCTATTGAAGCTCGATAAGTGAGATAATATTAGGATTAATAGAGTAATTTTGAATAAGTTGATGAATTGAGGTTTGGGGCAGAAGTAAGGACCTTAAGAATAATGATGTAATATGTGGGAATATTAGGAAACTTAATAACCCCTTTGAGATAGGTTTTAAGTATAAGAATCTATGACGTGAGATGTGTCGACAGTCTACATTATATATTATCGGAAGACTAAAAATGTATACAATTGGAATAATGGTATAAGGATGTAGAAAATACCTTTATTAATATTGAGATATCTAAGATGTGTGCATGCTTAGTATATAATCTTATGTGTATGACATACCTACCATACTTGCTATCACGGGAGGTTTACGTTCGCTTAGGGCCTTCTAATCCTTGTGTGCCCGGATTTAGTTTGGTACCTAGAGGACATAGTTCAAGGGAATGACTTAATTGTGAGTTATTAAGCCAGCTGACTATGGAGCGTATGTATGTACGTGACCATGGATATGTTGAATTATGTTCGCCTCCATTTTTGTGTGTGGTGTTTATTCTAACAATTCCTGAGAGATTCGGAATTTGTAATCCTTATGTACGTGATGTACCAGGATGGATAGCAGAGTATGTGTGCACCACAGCTTAGCCTCGGGGTGCTTGTATAGTATATTTATGATGTGAATAATATACGGTTCAATGAAAAGGAATTTGTTATGTTTAAATTGTGAGAATAATTTATAGTAACTACTTGTAGAGTTAAAAAGGGATAACATGCCGTGAATTGTAATGCTAACAATTGAGAATCCGAGTTCAAGTAAAGCTATCTATTTAAGTAATAACATTGGGAATTCATATTGTGAATCGAGTAGTTGGGTTAGAATTTATGATGGTTTAGTTAGATAAATAACACATGAATGGGTACAGGAACGTTAGGAGTGCACTGTTAGACGAGAGGTGAGTATTTCATGTGAGAGCACGTCCTAACATGTATCTTGCATTCATTATTTTAATTGTTATTAAAGCACTTGCTGTTTTTAAAATACTATCCACATTCGGGATCTGACCCGTTTGCTTTCAAATCTATCTTTTTGTAAAAACCATTTTTAGGTGCCCAGCCACAAGGACACCATGCATAGTATTTCCAGTCAGGTGACGAGCTGTAGCTATTGTGGAAGTTACAGGGCCTTGATATTAGACGCTTCATTTGCCTTGACTCTATATTCAGATTTCATCAGTTGTAGGGCATGTCGCCCATTTCTTTTAGAGACATTTCATTTTATATTTCAGTTATTCAGACTTTGGTTTGTAATTAATTCAGGATGCATACTTGTTTTATTTCGTTTCATATTGGGATTGTTGTGAGGAGTATTTCCTCGAGACTCATCTTTACTTGTTGATTCATTATAGTTGGACTTTATCGTGAATGGTTGTGTTACATTTCTATATTTCATTTATTGCATGTTAATCAGATTTAATTAAAAATTTGACAACTCACTTTTTAAATACTAGGTGGTTAGTAATCATTAAAAATGTTTTCGACAGTGATGCTATTACTTGGACCAACTTGGCATTTTGTATTGATTTAATAAATGAGTAGCTACCCGGTATTTAATTAATCGGGGTGTCACAGGTGGTGAATGGAGTGAGTAGATTGAACGAGATTTATGGGACTCACATTGGGATCCCTGAATTACTGATCTACTACAAATGGGGAACTAATGGGGATAGTACATATTACTTGAAGACTAGGGAAACTAATAAGGCTTTAGTGGTCAACCTGCCAGATTCCAATAAAGACTATCGTGATTATAGAGTTATTGTCAAGAATTGGTAATATGCCCCCCTTTCTGAGCGGGTAACATACACCAGTTCCAGGTTCCCCCAAAAAGGTCATGGCGTAGTCCATTCTTCTATTCATAAATTTGTCGACTAACTTTATTATTCTATTTTTTGTGCAGAGGAAAGCCAAACGAAGTGTCCCAAGGAATTCAAGGTGAATATTAATGACCTCAAATACTTGTAGGCATTCATCAAAGGGAGGGAGAAGAACATCCCAGAGTTGCTTCTGTATTTTTAGAGTATGAGAGTTACATTACATCATTCGTTGCTCGACCAACATCTGTGTTGCCTCAGTCCCCCATCAACCTAACGAGGAACTTGCTTTCACTTCTTTAACTGTAGAGTTAATTAGAGCAGAGCGTGTTCAAGGAGGAACATCTTCCTCTTTTAAATCCCTTGATATCACCACCATCCCTACTTCCCTTACTACCGAGATGGTGAAGAGGGAGATTCTAAACTTTTTTGTCTCCTCCTGCTAAGAAGACCACTACTACTAACAAGAGGTCTCAGGCCATTGAGAAGAGATCTCGATTTCTTAATACTAAGGAGCCTTAAATTGAAGAACCTCAGTATAAGAGGTTCAAGAAAGGTTTGTCTGGCCATCAAGACCCAGCCAAAACATCCACTTAACTGGTTAAGTCTGCTGAATTGGCCAAGAAACTTGCTGTCGAGCAAGGTAGAATTGAGAATGCTTCTGTGGCGATCAACCCTGGGTAAGCTTGGGGTTTGATAAAGGCTGGTACTTTGCCAGCATATAGGTCAGCTATAACCTCCATGGCCAGGGCTCGATTAACTAAGAGGGGTGCCCAAACTCTGGCTTTGGTAAACTTATAACTCATTTGTTGTTACTTATTATTGTTTAATACCTTTCTTCTAAACTGATGTAATACCCTTATTTTCTTGCAGTTCTTGGTTTACTTTAACCAAACGATGGAGAAAGATGATCAACTAAGGTCCTCCTCATCGACTGATGTAGAGCAAGCTTTTGAGGGTTTGCAAAAATCCTTGCAAGAATTTGGAGAATCTCTTAAGAGAGAGAAATAAGTCTGGCAGGATAAGATCAAGGGTGCAAAGGACAAATTCGAGACATATGAATATGAACAAAAGACTGTTGTTTATCAATTGATCCAGGCCAAGCAGTCAGTTACTGAAGCTGAGCACTGACCAATAGTTGTTGAAGACATGATTATCGGCGTAACTGCTAATAACTCTGATATAAAGGCCAAGAGCAATAAAGACAAGGAAGAGGATGTAAATAAGGTATGGGAGAACGCCTTTGCTGCTACTGCCATCTCGATAGAGTAGGCCATAAAGTTATCCTTCAAATAGGGTTGGTCTAAAGCTTTGAAGGAGGTCAAAACTCAAGTATACTCAAAATTATTTCAGGGACATGACCCAAGAACCCCTCCCAACCTTGATGAAGACTTGGATGATGATGATGAGGGTTCTGGTGAGTTTTTCATAGTGCCTGCAGCCATGACGACCTACCTGTTATTGGCCACGACAAGTCCAAGGACCAAGAGAAGGAGAAGGTTTAACTCATGTTAGCTTTTTTTTTTTTGCTCTTTATCTTTTGTATTTTCCATTTCTTCATTTTTATCTTTCGTAATGTAACCAACTCTGTAACCCTGGAATGATAAATAAAATGACATATTTTTATTGAGTGTAGTTTAACTTCATTAGATATTGATTGCTTGTTGCTTAATACCATTTATACTATTTGTCTTTCTTAGTCGGCTTCACAAATTTACACTTGTCAATTTCCAATTTGATACCAGGAAGAAAGTGATAGTCTTTGTTAAATCCGACCTACTCAAGTGATGTAGTATTCTTAAGGCTAGCCATGTGCCATTAACTGAAAAAGAATTAATATGGGTATTCGGCCCAGAAGCATTCGATCAAGTAAAAGATGTTTATGTCCAACTTCATTGCCTCTTAGATAGAGCAGTGGTGAACAATGTTGCCTGTTATGAGATGATCGAGCAACTTCAAGAAGATCACAAACTTTCTCTAGCCTCGTTTCATTCTGATTATGAAGTTAAGTATCATCCCTTTTGTGAAGGTTGGGGCTTTGATAAAAAAGTGCAAGATATTACTTCTTCCATGATTAAGAATGAGTTAGTGTTGAAGCAAGAGGTTAAAAATGCCCGAGCTATAGCTATATTACTGGAGAAAGAAAATAATGCCTTAAGGGATGAATTGGAAAGTTTAAAGAAATCAACTAATAGTGGGCCTGATGAGGGAGTATCCTTGTTGGAAATGGAGAGTTCCGTGTTATTAGAAGAGCTGGATAAATTGAAGAAGAAGAAGACTAAATCTGGCCAGCCTTCCCGATAAACCATGGTTGCTTGGCCAACTATTGATGAAGAAAGAACCAAAAAGGCTTTGTCCGACTAAGCTTCCTTGCTCCAGGAGAAGGATAAAGCTATTAAGAAACTCTAAGATAAGGTAGATCGACTAACCTTCCATTTCCATAAGTAACCAAAGGATGTTTGGATGGATGGGTACGATGAGGCCTTGACCGACTTGGATAAGCACATGGAGCGGGATAGGAATGAAGGAATAAATGGGGTTGGTTGAACTTGCTTTGTATGTTGAATATTCCCAAGGATACTGAATTATGGTATTGGCATGATCTTGGAATGTTGGATTACCCTGATCCACCTTTTAAGGTTGATGTTAGTTGGATTCCTCCTGATGCCATTCCTCATAACTTAATCAAAAAATATATTGGGGATTATGGGCTTGAAGGAGATGTGGAGTATGTTCGTCCTCAATATTTACTTGATCGGCCGAGCAGTATTAAACGTACTAAGGTGAGAGATTTTATATCGATACATCTTCCAAATACACTTGATGAACCTCCTACTGGGATGAGAGAGGTCGTAGGAAAGCGTCAAGTAGGATAGACTTTGTACTTTCTTTTTGGATTGTAACACCAAGTGTTTGAAATAAAATGGACTTATTTTTCAATATGTTATGCTTATAATATATTTTTGTTCTTATTTAAGCTTTGTGATTGATTTTAATCAGCTTGTCAACTATGTAACCTACCGTGTGATTAGTTAATTAGCTTGCCGAGTAAGTAATCTACTTAAATATTAAATGCTTGATCCACGGTTGAATCTGTATGTAATGCCTTAGATTCGACTAATGCACTTAGATAAAACTGCAATTAGTTATGTTGAACTAAGTTCTTGTAATTCGAACATATTGTTACCATATTGTTTGGACCAAATCAACAATATGGTCGGTAGCAAATTTGGTCTTGGTGAGCATATCATCTATATATACTTAGATGCTCTTGCTAATTTTGTCTTCAAATACTTTATTTGTCAGACTCTGATATGTTGCTCTAGCATTTTTAGCCCAAAGGGCATAACATTGTAGCAATATGTTCCTTGGGTGGTGATGAGGGATGTGCTTTTGTTATCCTCTGGCTTCATTTTAATCTGGTTGTAACCAAAATAAGCATCCATGAACCTAAGTAACTCATGACTTGTAGCTGCATCCACCAATTGATTAATGCTTGGTAAAGAAAAATGATCTTTTGGGCATACTTTGTTGAGGTCAGTGAAGTCTACACACGTGCGCCATTTGTCTTCTTTTTTACTATCACCACATTAGCCAACTAGGTCGAATATTTAACATATTCTATAAACTTCACTTTTTGCAGTTTTTCCATTTCCTCTTGGATTTCCATATTCTTTTCGGGACTGAAAACCTGCACTTCTTCTTGATCGAATTGGAGTCTTTGTAAATATGGACCTCGTGGCAAATATAGTTAGGATCGATCCCTGGTATATCCTCATGGCTTCAAGTGAACACATTCTTCCTATCTCTAAGGAATGTAATTAACTCATGTTTGAGAGATGGTGTTAGTCTTGAACCAATATGAGTGGTCCTTTATGGTTTATCATCATTAAGCACAATTATTTCGGTCTCTTTTATAACCCGTTCTTTCACCAAATCTTCCTCTTCACGAGGATCCAAGTTATCATAATGGAAAGTAGTTGTTCCCCTCTATACTTTTTGCTGATTGGCTGAGGTATAGTAGCATTCCTTAGCTTCTATCTGGTTACCATTAACTATGCCGATTCTATAATTGGCAGGAAATTTCATGCACTGATGCATAGTAGATGGTGATGCTGCTAATTGTTTCATCCCCACTCTGTCGAGAATTATGTTGTAAGCTGAAAGGGCATTTTTATCTAGCACGAACAAGCGAATTCTTTATTTTCTGCTTACTGGCCATGTGTTGACCAACACATCCAGCTTGATGGTACACTTTTTCCTGAAAACCCTTTGAGAGGCCTGTGATATAGTTCTAGCTTACTGTCCCATAGCCCTAGGGTAGTGAAACAGTTGTACAATATGACGTCAGCAGAACTCCCATTGTTGTTCAGAATTCTTGCCACTCTAGTATGGTGAACCCTACAAGTGATGACTAATGGATCATCTGAGGATATAGCACCCCACTCAAGTAATTTTTGGAGAATTCGATCACCAATTTGTCCTTATTGACTTTCTTAAGCCGACCATCACTGCACTTGGACTTGTCAATCTGTCTTATAGTATGACCGATTTTGGATTCATTTAGGTAAGATTTTCTCTGAAAGTCCATCTCCTCCACCAATATCTCCTCCTACAATGAAATGACATCCAAAAGAAATCATCCCTACCTCTACTTCTGGTTCATCAAGTTTTTTCGACAAGTCAAGATCATCCTCATAATTATTATTGCGTGCTCATTTTGCTTCATCCTTTCCTCCGTCGGGTGACTCAGATCCTCACTTGGTATCTCGACTAGCATTTCGATCAACAAATTTAGTTAACTTTCCTCACTGAAGAAGAGTCTCCACCTCAATCTTGAGGGTGATGCAACTATTAGTAGTGTGTCCATAATCTGTGTAAAAATAGCAATATTTGGACTTATCTTTCCTGCTAGGAGGTGACTTTAATTTTCTGGGCGACTTTAAGTCTTTTCTACCCCTGATTACCGTCAAGATGTGATTGACACCTTTAATGAGTGGAATATACTCATCGTACTTCTTGAGTCTGTCAATCTTCTTATCTTTTTTATCCTTCTTGAATGAATGATTCTTCTGGCCTTCAGCTTTTGTTTTTGGAGTTTCCTTTGTAGCCATAGATTCCTTGACGTTCATAATTTTTCTAGCTTGAGCGATCAGCTCTATCATAGTTTTGGGTGGATTTTTTGTTAGATTATAATAAAGATCCTTAGCGAACAACTCATCCATGCTACAATGGCCTTTTTTTCTTCATAATCCATCACCTCTAGTTTCTCATCGTTGAAACGTGTAATATACTCCTGGGTGCTTTCTCCAGCTTTTTAGCGCACGGTCAAGTGATGAGTAACATTCTTGATCGACTTTGCCCCAAAGTAGAAGTTATTAATAAAAAATTCGACCAATTGATGGGGACTGGAAATTTTACCTCTGGGAAGATTGTTGTACCATATTAGGGTTTGACCTGTGATGGAACTATAAAAAGCCCTGTACCTCATCTCATCTTTGAGATTTCATCTAATATATTAGGAGTTTACATATCTTATTTGGATATATAACTAAACATATATTTCTATTTATAGAAAATATTTATAGAGAATTTCGCGTTATGACGAATCTTTATTTGTCTTTTTCTTTTATCGTAATGGATCGCCCGCAATTTAGCAATCAAATAAAATAAAGCTTTGGCGAGCGAATATTGACTCTTTCAATAATTATTTCATTTGTATGGTATCCCATGACCTATCAGAATAAATGAATTGGTCCCTGGTTCATTCCTCCATCCCACCCAATGAATCATTAGTATCCGTTTTCAATAGAATCTTCTGCATTCACAGGTTGCGTCATTCCCATCGCTTCTCGATTAATGGTTAGGTCTGAATTCTACAGTGGAGCTCCTAATGAAATTTACTCTTGAGTCAATCCACTAGTGCCCACTAGATCAAGTGTTAGATACCTACAAGCATTAAATTTCCACTATGCTAAGATGTCAAAATTTGGTATATCCTTTGCTACCCCTTTATCAAAATACCTATCAACTTTAGACTTTGAATCTACGCTTTCTCGTTCTTCCAAATGTTTAAAAAACTCCGATTGAAGAGACATAACTGTAACAACCCGTGACTTTGGAGACTGAGAAATTAAATTTTTAGGAAAATTAAATTTAATTAAATTAGAGAAATTTAAAATTTGGGAATTGAGGTCCAAAAATAGAGAACATTTCAAAGTATTCCGGATGATTATTTTAAGGGTACCATCGATCCCGGAAGGTTCGAGATAGTCAAAATGACTGTCATTGGGTTTTATTTCGGCTCCGGAATGTTTTTAAGTTAGTTTGACTCGAATTGGAATACACGAGTCATTTAAAGTGTGTATTAACGTTTAAACTTTGGGTTTATTTTTTTAACAGATTTAAAGGCTTACGGATCAAGCCTTCTCATTTAGAGAAAGAGAGAAAAAGAAAGAAAAGAGAAAAAGAAGAAGAGAAAGAAGAAGAAATGAAGAGAGTGAGGAGAAAAGCTTGGAGATTTCGGCCTAAACGCGACATCGAGGATGATCCAACCTCTACAAATCTGAGGCAACTGTTTAATCTTGCTAAATAAGTTATTTGTGTATTTCATTTCATAAATTGTGGATAAGAAAATTGGATTTTTGGGTATATTTATCAAAACCTAAGTTTTTGGTTTCAATCTTGAAATTTGAAGTTTACACATGAGTTTATGGAATATAACTTGATGAAACTAGATGTAGGATGAAATTTGATGTTGGGAACATAATTGGGTTGAGGATAATTGGGTAGAAGTTGGATAATTGGAATTTTGGAAGTTTTGGGTTTTGGAGAAAATAACCATTTCCGTGGCTTTCTGAACTGGCCGAATCGATTCGCCCCTAGTGAATCGATTCGCCAGGTTGCAGAAGCCTCAGGTCTTTAGGGCCGAATCGATTCGCCCCTAGCGAATCGATTCGGTATGTGACAGACTCTCAGGTCCCTTGGACCGAATCGATTCGTATGGGCCGAATCGATTCGCTTCTGGGGCCGAATCGATTCGTAGGGGCCGAATCGATTGGGAAACAGGGCATTTTGAGGGATTTTCTTCATAGTAAATTCAAACCCTTTTTGGTTGGGTTTATTGGTTTGGGGCCTTCTCTTATGATGTAAGAGAGATGTTTTTGGAGACATATAAGGGGTTTCTCACATATTATGATTTTGGGACTCCTTGGAATAATTGGGGAGAAATATATATCCATGTATGTATTGGAGTTGTGTATAGAGATTTTGGGGAAACTTCATTGGGGTTTGAGAATCCTAATTATAAATCCAAAGTAAGTATAGATACAATAGGAGGTTAAGAACTCCTGGAGAGAGTTGTGAGGGTAAGTTGAAAAATTCTAGGCCAACATTTATATTGAATCCTTATAGAGATAGGATCTCATTAAGACACAATTTGGGGACCAATGAGAGAGAGTAGTCGCATTATCCTTAGAAATGATAAAAATAAGGGGTAAATCAGAGGTGTTAGACTAGGGGAATCATGAGAGTAAATGAACCGTAGTCCGAATTGAGAGCGATTGGATCGTACTATCAACTAGAATAACTTGGTAAGCATAAATTCTAGTCAAGATAGTTATTACATAATCGTGAAGAAATACTCATTGGGATTCCAATACTTGAAATAAATTTGGGCTAAGTTGAGGTTTATAGACTATTAGCTATGTATATATACATCAATAGTCGAAACTAGTATTGGAGACATGAATGTCCTTTTGGAGATATATGGAATGTGTAGTGATTGTTACCTACACTAAACTTTGGGTGATAACCCTAAGGTTGGA
Source organism: Sambucus nigra (assembly GCA_949130495.1). Taxonomy (NCBI): domain Eukaryota; kingdom Viridiplantae; phylum Streptophyta; class Magnoliopsida; order Dipsacales; family Adoxaceae; genus Sambucus; species Sambucus nigra. The sequence continues at coordinate 164,704,553 of OX422207.1, forward strand.
TACATATATATGTATTTTGGGAGACTATTCATCATAGGAAAATGGATGAATATACTTCAAGTGAGGGATTGTATTCGCATATCGAGGTAAATTAAATAAGTTTGTGGCGACGGCTTGTATATTGAGGATTATGTATACCTATAGCCGAGTTTATATATCTTATTCATATGAACGAGAATTAGTTTATATATATGGATATATGGATATGTGAATATGTGCATATATATCTGTATGGATATGAATATATGGATATATTTATGTTGTGGATATAAATGATATGGATATATAAACTGTATATGATGGTTTAATGTTTGATCATATGATGGGATCATATGGATGTGTATATATTGTGCATGCGAACGATATATATACTTATGTGGTTAAGTATACCCCGCTCATGCTATCATTGGGAAGTTTCCGCGCAAAGGGTGAGCATCCTGGCTTAAGGAGAAGGGTGTGGATATTCCCCAGGTCATAGTCGTCCAGTGTGTTATTATGTGATATATATTTTGGGGTGGGACGTGGTGGGTATGTCTCGTCTCATTGACCTATTAGGAGCTATGACCACTTCCCGGGACGTTGTGTGTGTGAGTATATCACGAGGTGGGTGTCGTGGATCCCCACCAGGTGGTCCCCAGTATTGCTACGTGAGCCGGCACTGGGAAGATGATAGCATGGTGCAGTTTATCGACGATATATATAGTCAGGTATTTATGTGCATGGCCCTTGTACATCATATGTAGTATGTACACATGGTCATGGGAATGGATGATTGGTATATATATATATATATATATATGGTTAGAATAAATGCCTATATATATTTAGATATCCTATAGATGAAAGGATATGGAATCTTTATGGAGTACATCTTGAATGATGATGGTGTACTAGATGATTGGGGGTTGATGTATCGCATTTAAGGAATATTTCGATTACATCATCCCAAGGATATTACTGGAGATTTTGATTTGTTCTTATGGTAATCTATATTTAGTAGTATTGTATGTATGGCATAATGGATCTCTAGGATCGACGTTGACAAGGAGTAGTGTAACGGGGTGGTTCCTTGTTTGGATTTTGCTTTGCGAGACACCCCACGCACGAAACGTAGTGCAATGTTGAGATTGGAGGGAAGTTTTGTCAATAATACAATTTGTATGCCTAATATTTAGAAATTAAATCATATGATTCAACCCAATTATATATGGGTAATTTATTAAGAATTATAATTGATTAAATTATAAACCGGAATACATTAAGCCTAGTATGGCACACATGTTTGAAAATAAATAAATTATAGTGTGTTTAGAAAGAGTGGGTGTTGATGTAAAAAACTAGATTGCTCTAATTATTCAATCACAGATAAATAAATAAGACAAAGATTTTTAAAGTGGTTCGGCTAGGAATAAAGCCTACGTCCACTGTTATGTTATTGCTGAGTGTTTGTTGAATTCTTGATTACAAGTTCTCTCAAGAAATTCCGGTCCCCTTGAATGAGGATGATACAAGGTATTTATAGCCTTTAGGCTGTACATGAAAGGTCCAATACATTAAATGATATACATATGAAAGGGTAATACATTTAATGCAGCGTGTGCGTCAAGAATATAATGAATAGTTGAATAGTTGTCCGTCTGGTAATTAATGATACGGCCGAGATGCAGTTCGGACCGCCTTAGTTGCTCGTTGATCAAGAGTTCCTCGGAGTGCTTAGAGTATCTCGGGATGATGGAGTTCCTCGGATGGAGTTCCTCGGGGTGTCCTCCTCGTTGCTCGGAGAGAACATGACTTGGTCGGGGGAAATAAACTTCCTCGTTGTTATTGTGCCATGTAGATTGACACGTGTCTTCTTATTATTGGTCCACGTCAGTAGATTAAATTTGGTATCAACAGAAGCCCCCAATGCTTCATGCTTGATGGGTTACTTGAAAGGATGGAGTATTTATTCTGCAATGTTGCTCGGTGCTCGTGAAATTCTTGATCTACCTTCTTGATTTGTTCAACATAAAGTGCATTATCTTTTGGACGACATATGATGCCGCTTGTAACTTGTCATAATCTTCAAGTATGTTGATTGGTTTGCTAGCCGACCTACTGCCTCCTATGAGCTAGTGGTGGACTTCGAAACATTTTCATATAACTTCTTCTTCAATATTGGTTGGGATAGTAGTAGCAAAGATCTCAATACTGTTGATGTTGATTTTGATTTCTACCTCTGCTTGGGGACGATCAAGAGGTTCTCGGGGACGAGCAAGAGCTACTCGGGGACTAGCAAGAGTTTCTCGGGAATGAGCTAATGCTTCTTGGATAGATCATATGTGATGAATATCAGAATGTTGAAAGGTCTTAACTTCATAAACTCCCCTTATATTTTAGATGATCCTCCTGCTGGCGAGGAACCTGTTTCAAAAGTAGAAGGAAAAGAAACCAATAGAATAGGAATCTCAATGTAATAGTTAGTATACATTTTCATTCTCAATGTATTTTGTTTTTTGGATGAAAGACTTTCATTTTTATTCGCAATCTTAATTGCTATTGTCTTGTAAAATACTTTACATCTGCGCTTATGTATAAGTTAAAAAGATAGCAATATTGTGTTGTTTATCGACCAACTTAGTAATAAAAAGTTACAAGTATCAATAATGTTGCTCGATCACTTAATAATAAAGTAATGAGTATAAAAATGTTTAAAATTTTTCCAACCAACCAAGGTTGTTAAATTATGCTCATCGACCAATTATGGTTAGTGAGAGTTTATCCTCGACTAACCATACTTGGTAAATTTTTGTCTTTTTCATAAAATGTGTCCGACCAACCAAGGTCGATAAATTCTCCTCGTCGACCAACTACAGTTAGTGGGTTTTTATCCCCGACCAACTATACTTGGTGTATTTTGGAATATTTTGTTCTTCAAAGAACTTTTTGTAATAATCTTACCTCCCGACCAACATAAGTTGTAATATGAGAGTATATTTTTATCTTACCAACCGTAATTGATCATGCTGGTGTACACTTTTTGGCTCCTTAAAGCTTTTGGCTCCTTAGAGCATTTTTTGGCTCCTTAGAGCATGTCCTCCTAACCAAAGGAGGTTGGCTACTTATAGCACTTTTGCTCCGTAGAGCTGTCCTCCTAACCAAAGGAGGTTGGCTACTTATAGCACTTTTGCTCCGTAGAGCTGTCCTCCTAACCAAAGGAGGTTGGCTACTTATAGCACTTTTGCTCCGTAGAGCTGTCCTCCTAACCAAAGGAGGTTGGCTCCTTAGAGCACTTTTTGGCTCCTTAGAGCATGGCTCCTTAGAGCATGGCTCCGTAGAGCATGGCTCCGTAGAGCATGGCTCCTTAGAGCATGGCTCCGTAGAGCACTTTTTGTTGATCCTGTAACATCCACAGGTTGATCAGCGAACAACTTTTGTTTCTCGGGAGTATTAGGAATCCTCCCAACCATTTCTGCATTGCATCCTGTAACATCCACAGGTTGATCAGCGAGCAACTTTTGTTTCTCGGGAGTATTAGGATCAGTAAACTCTGCTACAGCTTGTATTAATGAATGCCCATGCCAATTTTTCCTACTTTGGGTATCTGATCTCTGCACCTCTTCCTTCGTCGTTGGAGATCGCAACTCTAAAAGAGCTTTGATCGTTTCTGGATTCGCTTCAACGTCTCGCTGGTTGATAATGTACCCGAGGAACATTCCTTCTCGTACTCCAAATGTGGACTTCGTCGGGTTAAGCATATCGTTGACATAGACTTCCATATTACAACTGATTTGCTCGGCAAAAACCTTGTTCATCAGCCGCTGTTATGTCGTTCCCTGTCTTCAGGTTTCATTTTGATCTGGTGGTAGCCAGAGGAGTAAGTATCCATGAGCAGCTCGTGTCCCGAGGTAGCATCCGCTGTTTTGTTGAGATCGGTGAAATCAACACACATTCTCCATTTATTGTTTTTCTTCTGCCCGACGAGGAGATCTAGATCTCTCTTTGGCTCGGTCTTCATTTCCTCTTGTGTAGCTTGATTCTTCTCGGGCCTGGATGCTCTTCTTCTCGTATGTCATGTCAATAAGTGGCTCAGCTTCTATCCACTAAGTAAAATAATCTACTGCGATGACGAGGTATTTGAATCTTCCTCGAGTCGTCGGCAATGGTCCAACCAAATCAATCCCCACATAGAAAATGGCCAAGGATAAATGATGGATGTCAATAATGTTTGTGAAGTTCTTCTGATGGAGGAAAAGCGTTGGCACTTGTCACATTTCTTGGCATAAGCTATACAATCAGCTCTCATCGTCGGCCAGTAGTATCTCTGCGTCATCACCTTTTGCAAAAGTATTCGACCTGCTACATGGGCTCCACAGGACCCTTCATGGATCTCTTTAATCAATTCACCTCGGAGGGATGTACACATCTTTGCAAACCTACCATAATTCCTCGTCGAGCAGCTTTAAACTTCCATTTCTTGGCAGCGAGCTTATCTTCCGAATACCATTATACCGAGCAGCTTTAAACTTTGGTTCCTTAGCAGCGAGCTTATCCTCCGGTAATTGTTCCTCCTTAATATATGCTCTGATAGGATCCATCCAAGATGTTTCTAAATCAAGGGTAATAATATTCATCGTCAGGTCTTCATCTATGCTCCGACTTTCTAATGCTTCAATCGCAGCTCGGTACGAGTAGCTGATGCTAATCGGGCCAAGGCGTATGCTCTCACATTCTCCGTTCTTGATATTCTTACCAGTTGAACAGCAACAAACTCTGATACCAACTCCATCACCTTTGCTTGATACTTGATCATCAATTCTCCTTTGGATGCATATATTCCCAACATTTGGTTTACGATCAATTGAGAATCACTGAAGACAATAACCTGTTGTGCCTCCATAGTATTTGACAAATTAAGACCTGCAACCATGGCCTCATACTCAACCTCATTATTAGAAGCTTTGAATTAGAAACGTAGGGCGTATTCCATGTCGACCTCGTCTGGGCTGTTCAAAACGATCCCTGCCCCACAGCCTGTAGTGCAAGATGAGCCATCTACATATAGTCTCCATATAGGTAATTTGTCTTCTAATTTCTGGTCTGACAGAGTTCCTCGGTGGAGTACTTTTCACTTTCTTTCATCATGTCCTGATAGTTCTGAATACACCTCTTGAATTTCGATATACCTCCTGAACTTCAATATACCTCCTGAACTTCAATATTCCTCCTGAACTTCAATATTCCTCCTGAACTTCAATATTCCTCCTGAGAAAGTGATTAGTCGGGGTTGAATTTGATGCTCGACTGCATGATGATATAAGAATGTGCCACCAAATGAACAAATATATTTATAATAGAAGCCCCCAACTGTGGAATGTGAACTTTGAATGAGATTTATCGACCAATACCAACCGGAGTTGGATTTTATCTACCAACCGGAGTTGGATTTTGTCTACCAACCGGAGTTGGATTTTGTCTACCAACCGGAGTTGGATTTTATCTACCAACCGGAGTTGGTGGTAATTGATAATAAATGATGAAGACTTCCTCGGAGCTGACCAACAGATTGTTGGGAATAAGATAATATAAATGCTGGAGACCTCCTCGGCGCTGACCAACAGATTTGTTGGGAATAAGATAATATAAATGCTAGATACCTCCTCGGCGATGACCAACAGATTGTTGGGAATAAGATAATATAAATGCAGGATACCTCCTCGGCGATGACCAACAGATTGTTGGGAATAAGATAATATAAATGCAGGATACCTCCTCGGCGATGACCAACAGATTGTTGGGAATAAGATAATATAAATGCAGGATACCTCCTTGGCGATGACCAACAGATTATTGGGAATAAGATAATATAAATGCAGGATACCTCCTCGGCGATGACCAACAGATTGTTGGGAATAAGATAATATAAATGCAGGATACCTCCTCGGCGATGACCAACAGATTGTTGGGAATAAGATATAATAAATTCTGGAGACATCCTTGGATCTGAATAATACATAATACATAATAGAATATCAGTCATACATTTTGTCAAACAGGATGAAAGCATAATTTCATAAGTAAAATAAAACGAAAAATAAACCTATCCCATTGCCGTATGGGGGGCATCTGGGACCGTTGTATACTTCATTCCCAGATAAAGGCGCATGTTGCCAATTTTTTATGACCAACCCATGCTCAAAATAATCCCTATTTGAATCAGGGAGATTAACTACAAGAGCCCTATTCAAATACCTAGTTTTCAAATAATAAATATTATCTAGAACGGCCCATTTATAGCAAAACATAATTTCAGGGATCCCAATACGAGTCCCATGAGTTAAATTTAATTTATGCACCCCGTTAATTATTCTCCATGAATTGGGGGCTATTTTTGCAGGAACAAGATCAAAATATTGACAAAACTCAAGGCATAATGGGTTTGGTGGAAAGGAAAAACCGCATTCAGCAATAAAAAGACTGGGGAACCAATGTCCCTCAGCCAATCGAAAGTAATCTAAAGGCTCAGAAAGAACCTCTAGAGTTACCCACGAAGGAATGGAAAAATTAGAACGGAATTTCTCAACAGACTCCACGATATAAACCATATTGAATAAAAGAGATACAGAAGAAAGAAAGAAGATCTTACAGAAAGAAAGGAGATGTGTTGACAACGAACGGAAACAAAGATGAACGCACAAGAGAAGAAGAGAAGAGAAAGCTTGAATGCAGAGAATGAAAAACGTAGACGATGGTATGGTTACCAAAGAAGTTTAAATACTTTGCATTGGGAAGCGGCGAAAGAAATGATTACCAAAAAGAAATTACTAAACTTCCGGCGGCTAAAAGGACAAAATTTGCACGAATATCAAAGCGCTTATCAAAAAGGCGGAAACTGCGAAATAAGAAGGAAAATTTGAATACAATGTTCCTAAAACCCGGGAAATATATTTAATATTGCCATATACCAAGAAAGAATGTTCCATACTCTTCAAAGTTCAAAATATGAAACATTGGGGGCTTCTGTTGATACCAAAATTAATATGCTGATATGGACGAATAACACGAAGACACGTGTCAATCTACGTGGCACAATAGCAGCGAGGAAGATCATTTCCCGACCAGCCATGTTTCTTTCCGAGCAACAAGAATACACCGAGGAACTCTATCACACCGAGGAACTCCAACGCACCGAGGTACTCTAACTACTCCGAGGAACTCTTGATCAACAAGCAACTAAGGCGGTCCGAACTGCATCTCGGCCGTATCATTAATTATCAGACGGACAACTGTTCAACTATCCATTGTATTCTTGACGCACACGTTGCATTAAATGTATTACCCTTTCATATGTAAATCATTTAATGTATTGGACCTTTCATGTACAGCCTCAAGGCTATAAATACATTGTATCTCCCTCATTCAAAGGGACCGGAATTTCTTGAGAGATCTTGTAATCAAGAATTCCACAAACACTCAGCAATAACATAACAGTGGACGTAGGCTTTATTCCTAGCCGAACCACTTTAAAAATCTTTGTCTTATTTATTTATCTGTGATTGAAAAATTAGAGCGATCTAGTTTTTTACATCAACAGTGGGTTCTGGGGTTACGTTAGTAAGGAAAATCTCGTGGTTATAGGCTGGGCCTATGGTAAGTTAGGTTGTCCTTATAATTGGGGTAATTTAACTAAAATCTCAGGACGTGAATAGGTGCGCGCCGTTTGTTGAGAGGTGAGTTTGGGTTTCACGAGAGTGCGATTCCACTTTAATTATGAAATAAGTGCACCGATATTTATTATGCACGGTCAACACACTTGCTAAATATTTTCACAACTCGGGCTCTGACCCGTTTATTTTTCTCTCCTGCATGTATATATATATACTATTACAGGTGTCCTACCGCATGGATGCCGGATGACCTTCTATCCAGAGTCTTGGGAGCCGTGACAGGTGCGGACTGCTGCGGGATGTTGAATATAGTCGCTTCCTACTTCTTTAAAAATCTAGGTAGGATTCATGTTGTATATCGGATTTATACCCAAGGGATATGTACATAGATGTTCATACTTATTCCATTTCAGTTATTGTATTGCCTGTGACCCGACAGCTTATTCGGGTTTATTTCTTTCTGGCATATTCATTTGCAGTTATAAATTTTATATATCCTCATTCTAGTATGAATCTTTCTTTCCTTTGTTAGTAGTTATAGTGTTGATTTGTTATCTGTTGCATATTTTATTTAATTTTAACATCTCGCTTATATGATATCGGGTAGTTAGTCGTATATTATGTTATACGGACAGTTGATGTTGAGACTGAGCCATCTGAGACTCCTGATTTAATATAGTATAGGGCAAGCCACCCGTTATTATTTTAAGCAGGGTGTTACAGATGGTATCAGAGTATCAGGTTATAGAGTCTTTTGGATCTGTGCGAGTTTTTTGTGTTCTTTCGTGAACGTTCTTGATATAAAACCCTACTATTAGGACGGTTGTGTTCACTGCGATTATTTTCTTCTGTGAAGTGTATTCACTTGATCGACGTTCTCATAACAGTTGCTCTCATTTCAGACGTCACCTAGAATATGTCGTCTATGAAAGGACAAGATTAGAGATACAATACCCATAATAGATTTTGGGTACGCTTTGATCGAGGGTATTTGTTTCTCCCAATTCCGATGGAGATATAGATGAGAACTCTAGCGATGGTTCAGGGTGACCTATTGGTGGTTGAGTAAGAAAGGGAAATTTACTCGAATCGCGAATCTTGGACTTAAGAAGTTAAGTCTGAGGAGAGGCATGTCGTGAAGTCCTTGGGAGGTTTAGATAGAGAAACCCGTTAACTTTTGTTAGGAAGACTGGTGTTGGTGACTTTTCCCGACGTGAGGTGTGTGGAGTTGTTCCAATATCGGGAGTATTACCTTTTGGGAAGAGGGAGTAAGAAATTGGAGACTCGATTTCATTGAGTAGAACTGAGGGAGTTTTCGGTAGTCGCAATTTCGTTTTGTCCTTTATAATGGTTAGGAAGGATTTTGAGGAAGATGTTGCTCTTGCGGAGAATTAGGGTTAAGAATAATGATTGTCCTGGAGGAAGTAAAGGACCCTGAGTTGAGATTCAAGGACTTGCCTTGAAATTATGTTGTGGGTGATGTAAAAAATTAGTATAGTTGAGAGGTTTAGAGCTTAGTGGATTTATTTTGAGCGGAGAATTTAGCTCATAGTTGTGCTAGTTTTGAGAATTAGGTATTGGTTAGAGTGTTGTAGTTGATGAGACCTTGTGTCTTAAACATGAGGTGTTTGTTTGGCTTGTCGAAAAACGCAGAATTTATTTATATCATATTGTTATATAGGCCTTCGGGCAATAGCTAAAATATGAAAATCTTTTTATAAAACCTTTACCCTGGTTCAACTAATCTCAATCCCCGACCTAGCTACACAGTAGTGTATTGGGAGAGTTCCTTGTTTGGATTACGCTTGCGAGACCTCCCCCGCACGAAGGTGGCTAGTGTCAGGAAATGAGGAGAGTTCAACCATTGGGAATTTTCAAACTTATATATATTTAGTATGTTGCTATAAATTATATCGTTGAGTGTGATATTGCGAGTTGAGGCTATTGGAGCCTGATTATACTTGTACGAGTGGAAGCTTGGGTACGGGGTGTATGGGCGCCCTGGGTAGTAGTTCGCTTTAAAATCCATATGGTTCGACGTGAGAACTAGAAAGGATCCGTATAGTGATCCTAAGGGTTGATGTAAGGACTAGATGAGATTGAGGTCCTAGGCATATCTTAAATTTCACGGACGAAATTTTTGTAAGGGGGGGAGTATGTAACAACCCGTGACTTTGGAGACTGAGAAATTAAATTTTTGGGAAAATTAAATTTAATTAAATTAGAGAATTTTAAAATTTGGGAATTGAGGTCCAAAAATAGAGAACATTTTAAAGTATTCCGGATGATGATTTTAAGGGTACCATCGATCTTGGAAGGGTCGAGATAGTTAAAATGACTGTCATTGGGTTTTATTTCGGCTCCGGAATGTTTTTAAGTTAGTTTGACTCGAAATGGAATACACGAGTCATTTAAAGTGTGTATTAACGTTTAAACTTTGGGTTTATTTTTTTAACAGATTTAAAGGCTTACGGATCAAGCCTTCTCATTTAGAGAAAGAGAGAAAAAGAAAGAAAAGAGAAAAAGAAGAAGAGAAAGAAGAATAAAGGAAGAGAGTGAGGAGAAAAGCTTGGAGATTCCGGCCCAAACGCGACATCGAGGATGATCCAACCTCTACAAATCTAAGGCAACTGTTTAATCTTGCTAAATAAATTATTTGTGTATTTCATTTCATAAATTTTGGATAAGAAAATTGGATTTTTGGGTATATTTATCAAAACCTAAGTTTTTGGTTTCAATCTTGAAATTTGAAGTTTACACATGAGTTTATGGAATATAACTTGATGAAACTAGATGTAGGATGAAATTTGATGTTGGGAACATAATTGGGTTGAGGATAATTGGGTAGAAGTTGGATAATTGGAATTTTGGAAGTTTTGGGTTTTGGAGAAAATAACCATTTCCGTGGCTTTCTGAACTGGCCGAATCGATTCGCCCCTAGCGAATCGATTCGCCAGGTTGCAGAAGCCTCATGTCTTTAGGGCCGAATCGATTCGCCCCTAGCGAATCGATTCGGTATGTGACAGACTCTCAGGTCCCTTGGACCGAATCGATTCGTATGGGCCGAATCGATTCGCTTCTGGGGCCGAATCGATTCGTAGGGGCCGAATCGATTGGGAAACAGGGCATTTTGAGGGATTTTCTTCATAGTAAATTCAAACCCTTTTTGGTTGGGTTTATTGGTTTGGGGCCTTCTCTTATGATGTAAGAGAGATGTTTTTGGAGACATATAAGGGGTTTCTCACATATTATGATTTTGGGACTCCTTGGAATAATTGGGGAGAAATATATATCCATGTATGTATTGGAGTTGTGTATAGAGATTTTGGGGAAACTTCATTGGGGTTTGAGAATCCTAATTATAAATCCAAAGTAAGTATAGATACAATAGGAGGTTAAGAACTCCTGGAGAGAGTTGTGAAGGTAAGTTGCAAAATTCTAGGCCAACATTTATATTGAATCCTTATAGAGATAGGATCTCATTAAGACACAATTTGGGGACCAATGAGAGAGAGTAGTCGCATTATCCTTAGAAATGATAAAAATAAGGGGTAAATCAGAGGTGTTAGACTAGGGGAATCATGAGAGTAAATGAAGCGTAGTCCGAATTGAGAGCGATTGGATCGTACTATCAACTAGAATAATTTGGTAAGCATAAATTCTAGTCAAGATAGTTATTACATAATCGTGAAGAAATACTCATTGGGATTCCAATACTTGAAATAAATTTGGGCTAAGTTGAGGTTTATAGACTATTAGCTATGTATATATACATCAATAGTCGAAACTAGTATTGGAGACATGAATGTCCTTTTGGAGATATATGGAATGTGTAGTGATTGTTACCTACACTAAACTTTGGGTGATAACCCTAAGGTTGGATACATATATATGTATTTTGGGAGACTATTCATCATAAGAAAATGGATGAATATACTTCAAGTGAGGGATTGTATTCGCATATCGAGGTAAATTAAATAAGTTTGTGGCGATGGCTTGTATATTGAGGATTATGTATACCTATAGCCGAGTTTATATATCTTATTCATATGAACGAGAATTAGTTTATATATATGGATATATGGATATGTGAATATGTGCATATATATCTGTATGGATATGAATATATGGATATGAATATATGGATATATTTATGTTGTGGATATACATGATATGGATATCTAAACCGTATATGATGGTTTAATGTTTGATCATATGATGGGATCATATGGATGTGTATATATTGTGCATGCGAACTATATATATACTTATGTGGTTAAGCATACCCCGCTCATGCTATCATTGGGAAGTTTTCCCGCAGAGGGTGAGCATCCTGGCTTAAGGATAAGGGTGTGGATATTCCCCAGGTCATAGTCGTCCAGTGTGTTATTATGTGATATATATTTTGGGGTGGGACGTGGTGGGTATGTCTCGTCTCATTGACCGGTTAGGAGCTATGACCGCTTTCCGGGACGTTGTGTGTGTGAGTATATCACGAGGTGGGTGTCGTGGATCCCCACCAGGTGGTCCCCAGTATTGCTACGTGAGCTGGGCACTGGGAAGATGATAGCATGGTGCAGTTTATCGGCGATATATATAGCCGGGCATTTATGTGCATGGCCCTTGTACATCATATGTAGTATGTACACATGGTCGTGGGAATGGATGATTGGTATATATATATATATATATGGTTAGAATAAATGCCTATATATATTTATATAGCCTATAGATGAAAGGAAATGGAATCTTTATGGAGTACATCTTGGATGATTATGGTGTACTAGATGATTGGGGGTTGATGTATCGCATTTAAGGAATATTTCGATTACATCATCCCAAGGATATTACTGGAGATTTTGATTTGTTCTTATGGTAATCTATATTTAATAGTTTTGTATGTATGGTATAATGGATCTCTAGGATCGACGTTGACAAGGAGTAGTGTAACGGGGTGGTTCCTTGTTTGGATTTCGCTTTGCGAGACACCCCACGCACGAAACGTAGTGCAATGTTGAGATTGGAGCGAAGTTTTGTCAATAATACAATTCGTATGCCTAATATTTAGAAATTAAATCATATGATTCAACCCAATTATATATGGGTAATTTATTAAGAATTATAATTGATTAAATTATAAACCGAAATCCATTAAGCCTAATATGGCACACATGTTTGAAAATAAATAATTTATAGTGTGTTTAGAAAGAGTGGGTTCTGGGGTTACGTTAGTAAGGCAAATCTCGTGGTTATAGGCTAGGCCTATGGTAAGCTAGGTCTTCCTTATAATTGGGGTAATTTAACTAAAATCTCAGGACGCGAATAGGTGCGCGCCGGTAGTTGAGAGGTGAGTTTGGGTTTCACGAGAGTGAATTCCACTTTAATTATGAAATAAGTGCTCCGATATTTATTATGCAAGGTCAACACACTTGCTAAATATTTTCACAACTCGAGCTCTGACCCGTTTATTTTTCTCTCCTGCATGTATACATATATACACTATTACAGGTGTCCTACCGCATGGATGCCGGATGACCTTCTATCCAGAGTCTTGGGAGCCGTGACAGGTGCGAACTGTTGCGGGAGGTTGAATGTAGTAGCTTCATACTTCTTTAAAAATCTAGGTAGGATTCATGTTGTATATCGGATTTGTACCCAAGGGATATGTACATAGATGTTCGTACTTATTCCATTTGAGTTATTGTATTGGCTGTGACCCGACAGGTTATTCAGGTTTATTTCTTTCTGGCATATTCATTTGTAGTTATAAATTTTATTTATCCTCATTCTAGTATGCATCTTTCTTTCCTTTGTTAGTAGTTATAGTGTTGGTTTGTTATCTGTTTCATATTTTATTTAATTTTAACATCTCGCTTATATGATATCGGGTAGTTAGTCGTAAATTATGTTATACGGACAGTTGATGTTGAGACTGAGCCATATGAGACTCCTGATTTAATATAGTAGAGGGCTGGCCACCCGTTATTATTTTAAGCGGTTTGTTCTAATAACTTGTTCACCATTTTGACCTTTGAAGGAATCAACTTCCATTTCATTTAAAGATTGAGTGTTCTTCGTATGAGAACTAGTATAGACAAACATTTGATAATAAATGTACATACGATGCATAACTTCTTGTATTCTCATTGACAACTCATTCACTTTTTCCAAATGATAAATTCTCCAATGACAAATCTCTAAATGCTTTAACTTTTATTGTGGATCCAACACAATCGCAACCAACAACATCAAATTAACTTTCTTAATGTTTCCCCAATATTTATCAAAAGTTTCCTTCATTTTTTTAGCCATGATACTTAACCTAATATCACTATGTTTAGCCCAATCATTCAACAGTTGTTCAATTGCACACACTTTATGAAAGTAATCATTTGACTTGACATACAAAGACCCTGATATATGTTTGGTTACATCATAAAGAGCTTTCAAAATTTTATTAATACTCGAGCATTATCCCAATCCTCATCACTAGGTACCCCTTTCTTAAGATCAGAGGAAAAGTTTGTTTCAAGTTCATCCAACCTTTCAAATTCCTTTTAAAACTTGAATGCGATTTCTAACACGAGAAATATGTAATTCCATCTTGTGGGAACATCAAGACACAAGGAGGATTTGGACATAATTTGTTCTTGGTCACAACAAATTTCGAATTATTATGATCTTTGTGGAGAACTCCTAATGTATCTCACTACACCACGAATTCTAATAATGGAATCCACTATCTCTTTCACCCCATCCCTCACAATCAAGTTCCATATATGGGCGCAACATCTTATATGGAAAAATTCGCCATCCAAGGCGAAAGCATTTATTTTGGAAAAAAAATCTTCGAGTGGGAAATAGCAGTGCCGTTAGAAGAGGCATTATCAACTGTCATTGTAAAGACTTTTTCTACACCCCATTCAACCAAACATGCTTCACTTGTTTGACCTATAGCAACACCCTTATGACTAGCAAGGACAGAAAAATTAAGTATCCTTTTTAGTAATTTCTAAGTACTATCAATGAAATGAGCGATAAGACATGTGTAACTCATATTTTGTATTGAGATCCATGCGTCAATTGTTAGACAAATTCTTTGAGTTTGATTTTGCAAACTAATTTTTAAATCTTTTTTCAACCTAGCGTACAACATGACAACGTCTTTAGAAATTGTAGTGCGGGACACATGCTAAAATCTAGGTTAACAGCACTCATAAACAACCTAAAGCCTTCATGTTCAACAAACCTAAACGGTAATTCATCAATCATAATGATTTTAGTAAGTGCCTCTCGATAATCCCCCCGATCAAATTTCCAAGGGACTTGTTTACTCTACTCTTTGTCATCCTTTTGGAAAGCTAAATTTGTTTGCTTTATATCTTTATTAAACGGATAAGATTTACATCTCCCAAGTGTTTCCTTAAGGTACTAGTTCCATAAGAACTTGAACAAGCATATATAGCTGAACAATAATTGCACTTACATTGATCGGACTTACTCCCATCTTCCTTCTTTATTTTAGTGAAATGATCCCACACATCAGATTTGAACTTCTATTTAGCTACCTTGGTCGATTCCCCGGCTGCTACTTGATATGCTTGTGTGGTGGTATTTGTCGTTGGTTGAGAAGCGGAAGCTGGGTAATGAAAAGCAGTGTCTGCAGTACTGGACATATAGAAATAAAACAGTAAACCATCAAAATATAAATCATTTATACACAGATCAAAATGAAAAAATAAATATATAAAATGAAGATTTCAAATCACTAGCTGGATGGAGCAAATAAGTAATTGATAAATGAAAAATTGAAAAATAAGTAACCTAAACCATAGCTGGTAATTTTTTAATAACCCAAACATCGCACACTCAAACAAATGGAAACGTACATCGCACACTCAAATCAGTAGCTAGATGGTAATTTACCATAATAGAGTCTGAGTCGTTTGATGAATTTTATGCACGATTGCCAGATATCGTTAACTTTAGTTTTAATTTAGGTGAGAAAAATTCGATACGCCTGTAATTAATAAGATTTTGAGATCTCTCTCGGCTCGTTTTATTCTTAAGGTTACCGTGCTTAATTCGTTGGGTATATTAGATATGCATAGGTTAGAAGAACTCATAGAAGACCTTCAAACTTATGAAATCGACATGTTTTTCCAAAATTGTTAAACCTAAGGAAAAGGGAATTGCTTTTAAAGTTCAATCTAAAAAGAAACATGAGGTTTCTTCTGACTTCGAGTATGATTTTGATTTTAATGATCTTGCCCGGTTTGCAAGAAATTTCAAAATTATTCTCACAACTAAAAAAGAAAACATTTTCAAAGAAAATAAGAATTTTGAGAAAGACAAAAAATATAAATCGGGCAAGAAAAAATTTAAAAAAGAAAGAAAAGATTACACTAAAAAAGATGAAGAAAGATGTTATGAGTGCGAGGGCAAGGGCAAGGTTCACAAAGCTCTTAAGTGTGCTACGAGATTAAAAAGACAAGGCAAAGGCAAAGTTGCCTTCAATGCCACGCTTAGTGATAGCAACGTCGAGTTAGTGGATTCTAGGGACGAATCATCGCATGGATGTAACTTCACCGCATTCATGGATAGTCATGGTAGTAAGTCTAGTATGCCTCATGTCGATGAGGAAGTTACTAAATATGATGACCTCGACAGTGAGTCTAGTCATTCCAGAGAGAGTGAGGGAGATGACATTTTGAGTGAGGGAGGGAGTGAAATTCAACGTGCTTACGCCGAGATTTACGTTATGTCCTTTAAAACGAATATATAAAATAAAATTTTAACGCTTAGAGTTTTATATTTAGAGAAGGATTTGAGAGAGGCGAGAGAGAGCGAGTTCCCAATGATAGTTTCTTTGGGAGAGAAAGCCATTTTAGTTGAGAGGGAAAATGGTGACTTGACCAACAAAGTAGTTAGTCTTACAAGAGATCTTCAAGCATTCGGGGAGACTCATCAGCTACTTAAATCCCTATATCCCAACTCGAGAAAGATCTTAAATGTACTCGAGAGGTTAAGGTTACTATATAGGATGTATAGAATAAGGTTGGAAAGATGATCATCGGTCCCACTTTAGGTTTTGGAAAGAGGCGAGGAACAGGTTATGAAAGTGCATCCACTTCCCATACCGCACTGGAATCTGTTCCTAAATTTATGGTAAATCCATATGGGCCTCGACCTAAACCACAAAAGAGCGTTCAAGCTAAGAAAGATAACTAAGGTAGACCCAAAAAAGTCCATGTTTGCACTTTTTACAAAAGGAGAGGTCATGTTAGAGAGTTTTTCTATATGTTAGGAAGAACTCAATGTACATATACTCATGAACACCATCATAGAGACTTTGCTAGTCTTAGAGCGCAAGTTGAGCTCCTAGCCGCGACTTCACAAAGCTTAATGGGAGAATTTTAAGGGATGTTTATGTTGCTTGAAAATTATTCTAATGCTCCGACCAGAGCCAAT
The DNA here is from genome assembly GCA_949130495.1 of Sambucus nigra. NCBI lineage: Eukaryota > Viridiplantae > Streptophyta > Magnoliopsida > Dipsacales > Adoxaceae > Sambucus > Sambucus nigra. The sequence goes on from OX422207.1 coordinate 164,721,670, forward strand.
AACGATAAGGGCAAATAAAAGATTACCCCCACTTGGGTACCTAAGCAAGACAATAAAGCCCTTATTATTCACATTGCTCTCAAGGTTCAAAATACTTCCAAATGGTATTTTGATAGTGGGTGCTCTAAGCACATGACCAATGACATATCATATTTTACTAACCTTGAAGATCATAAGGAAAGTAAAGTGACCTTTGGATATAGGAGTAGGTCTAGTATTTTAGTACATAAATGTGTTGAGATACCCCAATTCCCTAAACTCGACAATCTGTTGCATATAAAAAGGTTGAAAATGAACTTAATTAGCATAAGCCAACTGTGTGACACAAACTTTGCGATCAAGTTAGATAGGCTTAAATGTAACGTATATTATCAATCCGGTGAACTTTTACGACAAGGAGTGAGGATAAGAGATAATTGCTATGGGATTGTGCCCAAGTTCTCCTTTGTGTGCAACGGTGCCACAAACTACTCTATGGACCTTTAGCATCAATGATAGGTCATGTTAACTTTAGAGATCATAAGAGATTAGTGAAAAAGGACCATGTTCGTATCTTACCATCACTTGGGAAACAAACTTCCTCGATTTGTGGATTTTGTCAATAAGGAAAACAAATTCGAAATCCCCATCAAAATTTGAATATCATTACCACCACACATGTTTTAGAGTTGATTCACGTGGATCTTATGGGTCCTACTTGCTCAGAGAGTTTAGGTAGTAAGAGATACATTCTCGTGATGGTCGATGACTTTTCCAGATACTCTACTGTGGGGGTTCTTAAGAAGCGGTTCGATACGGTTCAGTTCCTGACAACCAAACGTCGTGTCCTATAAAACTAATATGGTGTCATTTTTAATCAAATTTGTAGTGACAACAACACTGAATTTAAAAAAGTCAAAGTGGATAGCTATTATAATGGAGTGGGCATCAAACACAAGTTTTCAGTTGTCCGTACTCCTCAACAAAATGGGATAGTTGAGAGGAAGAATTGACAACACAAGAAATGGTTAGATCTATGATTCTTGGGAGAAACGTGTCTGGACATTTTTGGGCAGAGGCAGTGAGTACCGCATGCCATATGGTGAATAGGGTATATCTTATCCACACATGCTACACATGTCATATGAGTTGTGGATGGGAAAGAAGCCCAACCTATTATATTTTCTCATCTTTGGGAGTATTTGCTACATCTTGAAAGATAAAGAGCACTTAGGTAAGTTTGACTCCCGGAGCGATGAGAGGATATTTTTAGGTTATTCATTATCTAGTAGGGCTTGTAGGGTGTTCAACCTATCAAGCTCTAAGGTTACGGAGTTAATAAATGCCACAATTAGAGATGGCGAGCCATGGACATCTATTGATCCTAGCCCCTAGTATGAGGATGATGCACCCTCTATTGATGATCCCATTCTTCCTCATACTACCCCGATGGACCCCACTTTTGATTTAAAACATCCAGCTACTTGGGTTTGAAAGAGTCATGACCCTACAGCTGTACTTGGTGATCCTACACTAGATGTCAAGACTCGGGCTCAACTTGAGAATGAGATTAGCTACCTTTATTACACCTCCTTAGTCGAGCCCAAGAATTTGATAGAAACACTCAAGGATGAGCATTGGATATCCGCTATGGAAGATGAGTTGCTTTAATTTCATAAGAACTATGTATGAGAATTAGTCCCGCTACCTAGCGAGACTAATGTGATAGGTAACAAGTGGATTTACGATACTGACACTACACCAAAATGGTCAAATTGGCACCCTTTAAGCGCCTAGCCTTGTCACGGTCATTGATCGTGGGAAGGCCGTGACAAAGGCTTGTCACGGTCAATGACCGTGACAAGTCGACAATTCTATCAGTAAAAAAACCTCCCTCTTCTTTTTTTCCATCGATTTTTCTCCCTCCATTTCTCTCTCTCTAGCGGCTGCTCTCTCTACAACTTTGGTATGTTTTCTTTCTCCATTTATGTATTTGTGTATGTATATGTGTGTGTGTGTGTATGTGTGTGTGTAAATAAGCGTGTGTGTGTGTGTGTGTGGTGTATATATGCGCGTGTGGGGGAGGAGGCAGCAGGGCTGGGGGGAGGGGAGGGGGTGTTTGTGCGTGTGTGTGTGTTTATATGTGTATATATGCGTGTGTGTGTATATGTGCGTGTGTGTGTGTGTGTATATGTGCATGTGCATGTGTATATATGTGTGTGTGTGCGTGTGGTGGGCAGGGGCAGCAGGGGGAGTGGGTAGGGCGGGGGGTGGGGGGCAGGGGTGTATATGTGCGTGTGTGTGTGTATATGTGCGTGTGAGTGTTTTTTTAATTAAATTTTTACTGGTTTATTAGATATTGCCCCTCATATTGTTGTGTCCCTTGTAAAAGAATTGATTGATTTAATATTGATTGATTGTCAATTTTTTTTGTAAATTAATAATTGGTTCCCCTTTCATATGCAAGTAGGATTGCCCCTCATTGTAAATTAATAATTGTATACTTTAATTGTTAGTTTAATTAATGAAAATAATTAATTGAGTAGATGAATTAGAAAGAGTACGGGATACACATTTGTTGTTGCCATTACAGTTGGATTATAGTGGATCGATGTTGGGTTGGTTAATTTAAAAAGTGGCATGACCATTGGATTATTGTTCATATGGGGGTGGGATTTTTCAACTTTTTTTGAAAATTACTTTGTATAACGAACAATATATATATAGTATGATAATTAAATGAAATATACTTGAAATTACATATAGTGCGCATAGATACTAGCCTTCTAGTTCTTATGCGTACGCATTCAATAACCCTTAGACCCGTTCGAGAGTCATTACCCCTGTAATAAAATCTCTCGAATTGTCCCGTTTGGACAGTTTGGGACTACATAATTTCTATATAATAATATTCTTAGTGGCTTAAAGTTGTTACTTTTGTAGGAAGTTCATCAGTCGTATCCTAATGTTCTCTGGGTACATACTAGATTGACAAGTGTGACTGTTATTTCAATTGATCAATTGAAATAACACTCACACTTGCCAATCTACGTCGTGTACTTAGAGAACTAAGGGGATATGCTGCCGAATTAATCTCAAATTGTAACAATGTGCATGAGTTGTTAAGTATATTATAGAAAAATGCAGTCTTGAATGGGATATGACCACTCACCCTTTAGAGGAGATGGAGGAAATAGAAATTTTTATTATAAATTGAATTTGAATTTGAAATTTAAAAATCGAATATAAATAAGACATAATTAAATAAGACATACTATACTAATCTATGAATATACGTTTATAAATCGACTATAAATCTACGCTTATTACCTTTACAAATCTACGTTTATAAATCGAATATAAACATACTATAGGAGGTTTTTACCCACGGCTCATAGTTTCAGATTTGAGAAAGGTTCTAATTTTTTATTGGGCGGGGTTGAACATAGGCTACCACCGAGACAACTTTCAGGTTCAAAAATTAAAAGTAAATCTTTTGAATGTGGCCCTAATATGCCAGGTAAGAATCCAAAATTTAAGAATGTCAAGCATAAGAAGACCCCAACTGGGAATGAAACTGAGACAAGAAAGACACAGTCTAGGAGGTCAATTTTATTTGACATGCCTTATTAGAAGAATAACCCGGTGCACCATGGATTGGATGTAATGCAGAGAAGAAATTTGTTGAACATATTATGGGCACTTGCCTTGGGGAGAGTCATTCGAAGGATGGAGAAAATGCACGAAAAGACCTTAAATCTTTGAAACTTAAGCCACAACTATGGTTGAAAGAAGATAGTAGGGGAAGGACAATAATTCCCCCTGGTGCGTTTACTTTGACGAGTGGGGAAAGGAAGGTGCTTTTAGACACAATATATAATTTGAAGGGCCCATCTAATTTTTCATCCAACTTGCAAAGGATTGTGAATTATACTACTCATGATTTATGTAAGTGTAAGTCCCACGATTGGCATGTGATCATGCAATCGGTTCCTCTATTGTTTAAGCACTGTTTCTCCAAGCACAAGGATTTGCGGAGGGCTATTATGCAAATTAGTATTACCTTCTCACTCTTGTGTGAGAAGGTAGTCAATCGAGAACACATAGTGGGCGCAAAATTGGCGGTAACCGAAGCGATTTATGTGTTGGAGAAGTACTTTTCCATAGCATTATTTGACATAAGTGTTCACATGTTGGTACACCTATGCAACGAGGAACTTCTTTGTGGTCCAGTTAGATATCGGTGGATGTATCCATTTGAAAGATTGATGAAAGTTTTTAAAGATTACGTCAAGAATACGCGATACATTGCAGGATCAATTGCAGAGGAATACATCATCGTGGAGTCATCAATATATACTCAAGAATATATGCCTAACTCGACCAGCGTTGATGACACTGATGAGTTCGTCGATGATGATGGTCATGTGATGGGAAAACGAGTGAAATTAACGAGTTTGCAACATGAACAAGTAGCTCGTTATCTATTTGACACACATGAAGATGTCTAATAATGGAAAAAGTAAGTTTAAATTATTTTAATGTTTAACATTATTTTAGAATATTTTAGATTATTTTATATATGATTAATTTTGTAATATGCAGAAAATATGAAGCCTGTGAGAACAATAAAAGACGAAAAATAATGGTACAATCACACATCAAATTTAGACTGTGGTTGTCACAAGAGGTAATTATAATGAAAATGTCTGTTATATAACGTTACATTACACTCAAACTTTACAACTAGTATAATTAATTTATCTATATTCTCAGCTCTTAAAGACGGGTGATGCGATATCAAGGCTTGCTCGTCTAGCCACTGGACCCTTGTTCGTGGCACAAGAGTAAAAAAAGTATCAATTGAACGGTTACGTATTCGGTGAAAAAGTGTGCAAATGTACAGAACTCGGGCATTTCATACAAGGCTCTTACTTTCTTTTGAGCGAGCGCAAAAGATAAAAACCTCGTTGAAGCTGAAATGACTTACTATGGTGTAATTCGAAATATATTTGAATTGGATTATATAAGCTTCAAAGAGGCTGTATTTTACTGTGACTGGGTAAGAGTTGAGGATAAAAATGCTTGTAAAGTTGATCCTATCACCAACTTGATCATGGTTGACTTGTCCAAGTTGAAGAGCAACGACCACATGAGCGATGAGCCGTTTGTTTGTGCATTTCAAAATGTTAACCAAGTGTTTTACTCGGAGTATATCAACAACGAGTTGTGGTCAATTGTCCTACACGTGCCAAAGCGTCTAAATAGTAGTGTAGAAGACTTGGTTGTTCCTACCGAATATCAATCCATTTTTTATGATAACCCGAATTTGAAACAATTTTTCAATTTGTAATAAATATTCCAATTTGTACTTTATCAATCCATTTTTAATGCTTTTAATTGATTTTCACTTTATCATTTTCACTCTTGTATAGTGTGCGTGTGTGTGGGCAGTAGGGGTGGGGGGGGGGGGGGTGGGGATGTTTTGGATTTTTAGTAATTGTACATATTATGAGCTAGATGTTGTTATTTTGGAATTCATAATTGAGGTGTTAAACAGCAACAATTCATTTGGATTTGTAGTAATTGTACATATTTGTATGTCTTCTTCTAATTCATTTTGATTTGCACTAATAACAACATTTTTTATAGCAAATGTCTCCTTCAGGTATTAAGGCGAGGATGATGATGTTGATTATGATGATGTTATCTGGGCTCGGTGGTAGCCGAGGCGAGGAGGGCTCCTCGGCCCCTAGGCTCCCCAAATATGGCAAATTGGGGATGGCCATCGAGAACAAGATGGGGCTATTAATGAGATATCTCGAGTTGGTAAAGACAGTCATCGGCCCGGGGTACACTAGTTGGAAGGAGGTGCCAAATGAGCTCAAGTTAGCTATTTGGCGCACTACAGGTAAAGAATTTATATTTATATTTACATGAATATTTTAATTTCAATTTCGATTTCGATTTTGATTTCATTTTATATTTATATTTATGTTTATATTTATATTTATATTTATTCGCAACTAACATTGTATTTGTTGGACAGGAACAATTCAGCCCGAATCCAAAGCTACGCAATTCCGTCTTGGAGCAGTTGAGGGACCAACACAAGACGTGGAAGAAAAATATGCGGACCCGGTACTTTGGGAAGACCCAAGAGTCCGTTATCCGAATGCATGAATCCGTCGTCGAAGGAGCCGATCTCATTGGCCCAATGGCAAAAGTTCATTGACAATGAGATCGAGGAGCGACAATTGACATCTCGCCAATCGGGTAAAAAAGATGGACATGCACTACTCCGGATAGACGTCTTACGCCGAGATAGAGCATAGGATGATGCTAAGATTTAATTTTTCTATAACTACAGAAATATATTATTCTTCATTATTTTACTTTACGGGCCGATACTAATTTTACTTTATTTTATTTCAGGGGACAGGGAGTGGCCCTGGGGTAGGCCACATAGGCTCGATACTTATGTGGTTATTCAGACGAAGAAGGGGAAGGATAAGGATGTGTCCCCGAGCATCGCGACCACAATTGTAAGTAATCTGACAGTTTACTTTTTATTTATTACATTATAATTTTTTTATTTACTTATTTTACTAATCATGTGCTTTTTGTCATTTCAGGCAAAGCTTAAGTAAGTGCATGAGTCGCAGTCTGATGCCGACAAGGCATCTGTGTCCACAGACGCACTCAGCCAAGCGCTGGGCGCTGATCGCAAGGGGAGGATAAGGGGGTGAGCTCGCGGGTGGCCAAATCTAGGATCATCGGATTAGAGATGAGCGACACCGGGTTGGCTCGAATTGTGGACTCTCATGAAGCGAAGCTGTCCCATTTGGAGGCGGCGGTCCAAGATATGTTCTCATTCATGAAGCGTTCGTTGGGCGAAAGCCGTAAGGGGAAAGGGAATGAGAAGATGGTGGCGGAGGATGTGCAGGATGACGAGGATTTGGACCTCGCTGCTTCATCACTGACACGTGTAGACTTTGATGATTCACTCCCCTATTTAGCTCCCTTCAACCGATCGATGTCGACACTTGGTTGGCCGAGCGTGTTTTTACTGGACATATTTGATGTCCAGCGGATAGGGCATGGGTTGAGGGACCCGAATACCGTCCAGGGTATGCGAGTTCATGGACGTTCGCTTCAAGACATCGAGTCCACGGTGCTCGTCACGCATGTGATACCCGGAAAGGAGAACTCCCCCTTGTGGTTGCGCGAATAATGCGTCACGATGTATATTGTTGGGTGTGTCAATTCGTATATCGTGTGGCCTACTCACCTCCTCAGAGCTAACCTTACCCCAGACATCTAGTGACATTATTTGAATTGAATTGTTTTAAGTTGTTACATTTGAATTATATTTGGATTATATCGTGATGCATATTGTTTTGAATGTAAAATTGCATTATATTTATTTTATTTGGATATATGATGTTTGAACAGGTACAACGTTACTATAACAGATACAAATATACTGTTGGACAGTGGCAGTGGCCATACTGCCCAGAAGATTTTTTTCCAATTATGCCCAGAATTATCACGGTCATTGACCGTGATAAGTTCGTGACAAAGAAACTTATCACGGTCAATGACCGTGATAATTTTTTATTAAATACCACGGGTTTATCACAGTCCTTAATCGTGACAAAACTTGTCAAGGTCAAGGATCGTGATAAGTCTAACGAACTTGTCAAGGTCATTGATCGTGACAACAAAAGTTGTCACCCCCAGAATTGTCACGGTCATTGACCTTGACAAGTCCATGTTTGCACTTTTTACAAAAGGAGAGGTCAAGATAGAGAGTTTTGCTATATGTTAGGAAGAACTCAATGTACATATACTCATGAGCACCATCATAGCGACTTTTCTAGTCTTAGAGCGTAAGTTGAATTCCTAGTCGTGACTTCACAAAGCTTAATGGAAGAATTTTAAGGGATGTCTATGCTGCTTGAAAATGAATCTAATGCTCCGACCAGAGCCAATAACCATAAGGGCAAATAAAATATTACCTCCACTTGGGTACCTAAGCAAGACTATAAAGCCCTTGTTATTCACGTTGCTCTCAAGGTTCAAAATACTTCCAAATGGTATTTTGATAGTGGGTGCTCTAGGCACATGACCAATGACATATCATATTTTACTAACCTTGAGGATCAGAAGGAAAGTAAAGTTACCTTTGGAGATAGGAGTAGGTCTAGTATTTTAGGACGTAAATGTGTTGAGATACCCTAATTACCTAAACTAGACAATGTGTTACGTTCAAGTTAGATAGACTCAAATGTAACGTATATTATCAATCCGGTGAACTTTTACTACAAGGAGTGAGGATCGAAGATAATTGCTATGGGATTGTGTCAAAGTCCTCCTTTGTGTGCAGCGGTGACACAAACTACTATATGGAATGGACCTTTAGCATCAATGATAGGTCATGTGAACTTTAGAGATCATAAGAGATTAGTGAAAAAGGACCTAGTTCGTATCTTACCGTCACTTGGGAGACAAACTTCCTCGATTTGTGGATTTTGTCAATAAGGAAAACAAATTCGAAATCCCCATCAAAAGTTGAATACCATTACCACCACACATATTTTAGAACTGATTCACGTGGATCTTATGGGTCCTACTCGCTCAGAGAGTTTAGGTGGTAAAAGATACATTCTCGTGATGGTCAATGACTTTTTGAGATACTCTATTGTGGGGGTTCTAAAGAAGCGGTTCGATACGATTCAGTTCCTCACAACCAAACGCCGTATCCTATAAAACTAATACGGTGTCATTATTAATGAAATGTGTAGTGACAACAACACTGAATTTAAAAAAGCCAGAGTGGATAGCTATTATAATGGAGTGGGCATCAAACACAAGTTTTCAGTTGTCCGTACTCCTCAACAAAATGGGATAGTTGAGAGGAAGAATTGACAACACAAGAAATGGTTAGATCTATGATTCTTGGGAGAAACGTGTTTGGACATTTTTGGGCAGAGGCAGTGAGTACCGCATGCCATATGGTGAATAGGGTATATCTTATCCACACACGCTACACATGTCATATGAGTTGTGGATGGGAAAAAAGCCCAGCCTATTATATTTTCACATCTTTGGGAGTATTTGCTACATCTTGAAAGATAAAGAGCACTTAGGGAAGTTTGACTCCCGGAGTGATGAGAGGATATTTTTAGGTCATTTATTATCTAGTAAGGCTTGTAGGGTGTTCAACCTATCAAGCTCTAAGGTTACGGAGTTAATAAATGCTACAATTAGAGATGGCGAGCCATCGACATCTATTATTCCTAGCCCCTAGTATGAGGATGATGCACCCTTTGATGATCCCATTCTTCCTCATACTACCCCGATGGACCCCATTTTTTATTTAAAACATCCAGCTGCTTGGGTTTGAAAGTGTCATGACCCTACAGCTGTACTTGGTGATCCTACACTAGATGTCAAGACTCGGGCTCAACTTGAGAATGCGATTAGCTACCTTTACTACACCTCCTTAGTCGAGCCCAAGAATGTGATAGAAACACTCAAGGATGAGCATTGGATATCCGCTATGGAAGATGAGTTGCTTTAATTTCATAAGAACTATGTATGAGAATTAGTCCCGCTACCTAGCGAGACTAATGTGATAGGTAACAAGTGGATTTACGTTACAGAGATGGATGAGAATGGTACTATAGTTCGTAATAAGGCTAGGTTGGTCACTCAAGGCTACACATAAATTGAGGTCATAGACTTGGACAAGACATTTGCTCATGTTTCTAGGCTTAAGTCCTTCTACTTACTACCCACCATAGCATATCATATGCACTTCAAGTTATATAAAATGGATGTCAAGAGTGCCTTCCTAAATTACATTCTACAGGAGGAAGTTTACGTGAAATAACCAGAGGGGTTTGAAGACCCAAATCACTCAAAATATGTCTTTTATCTTAAAAAGGCTTTGTATGGTTTGAAGCAAGCACCTCGTGCTTGGTACGAGAGGCTCACTTCCTATCTCTTAGCTCATATCTTCAAGAGAGGGGGAGTGGATACGATATTATTTATATGAAGAGTGAGTTGTGTTATCTTTGCCCATGCCTATGTGGATGACATAGTATTTGGATCCATGTGTTCTCGACATGCTCACACTTTTGAAAAGGAGATGAAGAGCAAGTTTGAGATGAGCATGGTTGGTGAACTTACATGACACATTAGGCAAGGATGTAGAGCAAACTCTTTTATAGAAGCATGATAGGTAGTCTTCTATACTTGATCGCTAGTCGTCCCGACATTGCCTCTAGTGTTGGAGTTTATGAGCGATACAGGCATCCTTGAAAGATTTCTCGCTCATAAATGTATGTGAGTGACACTCTTTCCTATGGTATTTGGTATTATTTTGATGCCGATGATCGTTTGTACGCCTATTCGGATGTCGATTGGGACGAAAATATTGATGGTTATAGGAGCACCTCGGTGGGTATTTTTACTTTGGGATTACCCTTATCTTTTAGTTAAGCAAAAAGCAAAACTCTATATATATGTCCACGGCAGAGGCATAGTATATAACCGTCGGGATTGGTTGCACGCAACTCTTATAGATGAAGCAAATGTTGGAAGCTTATGGAATTTTACAAGGCACAATGGCTATTTCTTGTGATAATACGAGTGTGATCCATAAATCCCATAATCCTGTCCAACATTCTTGCACAAAGCACATTAGGATACGCGAGTATTTTATACATGATCTTGTTGAGGAGAAGGCTGTGTCCTTGAGCCTTGTGAGCACCGAATGTCAATTAGTCGATATTTTCACAAAAACTTTAGATGCTATATTCGAAGATCTTATTAAGTCTTTGGGTATTTGCTCTGTTGATTGAGTTTGAGTACTTTATCTAGTATAGGATATTTATCATGTTCATTTCTTACATCCCTATTGCTAGATTGTATTATCATTGTATTCACATGTTTTCTTTTTTGATATATTTTGAAAAATAACAAAAAGATTTTCGATTTTTATGGAAAGAGTTTAAAAAATTGAAAAATATTTTATTTTGATAATTTTTTTTTGAAAATACAAAAAGAGTTTTGTATTTCCATTTTTTATCATACATGGATGAACATTTAAGATATTCAGATCACCCCTACATTCCATCCATTCACATGACTTTTTTATAGTGCTCTAAGACATGACTTTGTTTCATTAGTGTGCTTAATGATATGTGGATAACATTTTGTTAATCATAGATGAGTACTTCATACATGTTAGATTCTTTTTCACCTTTATAGCACACGTGCACGGACTTTTTGAACATTGTACTTGCTTATCATGTGTCAAATACAACGTTCTCATTAGAATTCAGCTTAATAACGAACCAAAGGTAAAAAGAGATAAGTCGTGCTTGTAAGAACCATTGCTCGGATTTTGTTTCTCAAAAAATATGAATATGTATCAAATCAATGGAAAGGGGATACGAAATAGCAAAATACTCCTCGCGTTAAAAGCCACCCTTTGCAAAAAAGAGCCTAAAAAGATTAATGACACATAAAAACAGAAGTGACAAAGCCATTTATTTTATATTCATTGACGTTTCGCTACATATGAACATTATAATTTCTTCAAAATAATTGAGAGTGAATACTTAAATATATGAGATTTTTTAGGAGTTATAAAGTAGAAGATATATTGGTTTGCACAACGGACTTTCTTGGAAAAACATTAAATAGTTTGCCGTTATTGTTTTGAGAATCATTTAAATTCATGGTATTTTGCATAAGTCAAATCAAATTCATTTGAGTTCAACATTTTACACCCAAGGTAGAAATTGAGTTCTTTCTTTAGAAGTGTCCCATGACTTCGTGCACCTATGTTATGAATGTTTATATTGATTTTCCTATGGAAAATGTTCATATAATTTTATTACATTTTCACAATTTGGATATTTTAGTGTTATTCCATATTGACTATGTGTTTTTGTACTTATATGTACTTTTTTTTACCGTAAACTCGATTTTTTTTTAAACTTCAAAAATATCATCACTTCAAAAATATCATCATTTGCCTTACCATCATTTCTTCTTATCACGGTATCCACTAACTCCATCAATTTTCTTGTGATAGTCCCTATGTTCCAAGTCGCTAACCTAAGTTTACTATCCGGACTAGTTTCTTTACCCCGTACGTCCAAATTGTTGCAGGAATCCTTATTCATTTCTCATCGCACCCGGGCATTGATACGACTCCCCTTGTCGATTTTTTAAGACACCCGATGGCAGACGCAACACACCTTATCTATTTTTCGAGACACCCAAAGGCAGGCTCAACACATTGCTAAATGGGAATGCCCTAGTATTAGCGTGTATATTCATAGTATTCATGTTTATAAGGACCTGACAAAGTTTTACGCTAGCTGTCAGCCACCGAACGCAACTTTCCTCCTTTATTCGGGTTGGGACCAACAATGTCCAAATATATATATATATATAAAGTCAAGCATGACACATGCGAATTTAAGCGTATAAACTAATCTGCATTTATATGATAAAACAAGATGGAGATTTTGGTGGACTTATTCGTATCTTAGGCTAATCACTCACAAATTCAATTTTGCAAAAATATTATCTTGATTAGTATTTAGGTATACATGTGATGATTAAGTCCAAATTAAAATACTAATCAATCATGCGATCAAACCAAGCATGCGAAATAGTAATGAAAAAACCCTTTCGGGAAAAACCTAGTATTCAGAACTATAAAGAGTTTGACAAATACAATCGACTTAGAGAGTACTTAACACGACTGAGTATAATGCGAAGGGTCTTTAAATATTCTACAGAATATGGCACAGTCCAGCACCATCCACAGGAAGCGGTCTTCACTCGGTATCCACTGATCAACCTTCTTCTTCAGTAGTAGAGCCTTGGCTCCATAATTTAGCGATAGAGATGAACTCTACAAGATTTTTTGAAATTGGAATATATTCTTCTCGATTTTATAAAGTGATCTTGAAAAATCCATGGGCTTTAGATGAAAAAACGGTAGAGTTTTATCACAAAAGGAACTCTAAAAGGGCTTCTTAAAATTCTAAAAGGAGTTCTACAAAACTATAATCCCACATCTCTATTTATAGGGAAAGTTATTGCAAAAATATAGGCATTAGAGATTGGGAACATATATGTTTAAAAAATAAAACTCGCATTCTCGTTCGAACGATCTAGTACCTCATTCGAACAGCGTACCCTTTTTCACTCGAACGAGTTTCCAATGAAACTTCAAATGACATTCTAGAGCAGCCCAAAAGGTGTCACTTCAGATTTCGGTTGAGCTTGAGAAACTCATTCCAATAATAAACCTAATCTCGTTCGAAAGATATCCAACGAAATTCGAACGACATTCCATAACCGACCAAAAGGCGACATTTAAGATTTCATTCGAACGAAGTAATCTCTCTTTAATGATATTATGTAACTCATTCGAATGACCTATCAAACTCATTATAAGGAGTTTGTGAGTTTTCAAAAAAACTTTTAAATTCTTTTTAAACATTTTGAAAACTTTTAATGCAAACTCTTATTTTAAAATATCCCCTGGATAATTAAAGACTTTACCAAACCTCCTCATAACTCTTCTGAATGTTGTTGTGATGAACGATCTTCAATCTTTTAAATGTCATCAACTTCTTGTCCTCGAATACGTGGTAGTAGTCATGAAGTTGTATTGGGGGTGTAACGGAATAAGCCAAATAAAAACTAAATCGAGCAATTATAAAACCTACTTTTAAAATCTCCCCCTTTGGTTATTCCGGTACAAAACACAAATTGAAGCCAAATTGACCCCTAAGACCAATATAACTAATGCCCTCCCAAATCAAGAAAATAAAATGCATAAATTTATAAGTCTTTGACTGAAAAATCTTCATCTTGTGTGGTCCATGAAATCATCATCAATTCTGAAGTGACCTACACACATGAGATAAAAAAAAATACCATGATGCGTACAATTTAAAAAAATTTAATTAAACTCCCCCTCAATTTGTTCTTCCTCTTTTTTTCTGTAATAGACAAAGGGTTAGAAACTAAGCATGAATAATAATAATCACATGAAGAAGCAAAAATAACATCTCTATACTAATCTAAAATGCTATACAAGCAATGAAGTCTCTTAAACTGAGGTAAATCCATGTTATACATTTAGTTCAATGCGAAATAAATTAAATCTCTGAACCAAAGTGAAGAGATCCATCTCATTTTTCCAGTCAGTGTTTGGAGTATTTCATTCGACAAGTGACACTTCATATCCATTATTTAATCTGAAATATTAATTGACAATACTTCACAAATGTCAATCAATGCCAATATAAATCCATATTCCCCTCACCTTCTCCAAACGGATCCTCCATTTTCCCAATGATAGTATTGATAATATTTCCTCACCACACCTGGTGCCGAATAATTTGAACAAAAATTAAACAGATCAGGGTTCAAACCCATGATAGCAATATTTGTGGGTGTGCTAACAACACTTTTCTCAATAACATTTATTTTTCTCTTTACATTAAACATCACAGAGAAGGGATGACAAGAGGAAGAAAAGATGGGCTTTTGTTAACAACAGCGGATAGGGAGAAATTTTAGCGTCGGTTTCAACATCGGATAGTAGTTTTCAAGACCAATTAGAGGTGGAGTGATTTTCAGTTGTTCAATTTATTGTATCTATAAACAGGCAGGATTATTAGTGACAACCATAGATTAGTGCGGGTGTCAGGTAAATCGGGGTCGTCTAATGATAATAGCATTGATGGATAAGTACTGTAGAGTGGCAGAAATGTGATAAATGGGAGAAGTGTGTCGAAAATCACATGGGTGAGCATAAGGGGCAGTGTAAATCAGCAGAGAGACTGAGACATGTATGCGTTATTTCATTGTAGTATAGTTACTATCTCGTTGGGCTTCTATTTTTATTTCTTTATTCTTTTATTGTACAAAAGGTTACCGTGCACATGGATTGGATTTGAAGGGTGGGTTATGAATGAATAGTGGTTGACACATTATCCATAAAATATAAATTTTCTTTATACATGGAACTCTATTTTTCAAACCTCTCTCTTTTATATATGGACTTTGTTTGTTCAGGTGAGTTTTACTTTAGGTATACATGTGGTTTGTTTTGGGTATACATGTGGTTTGTTGCTATCAAATTGTCACATGTGGTTTTGAAATGGCAACAATGTGTCCAGTGGTCGAGTCAAAATGCAGCTGATATTGTTGACTATTTTGTTTTGGTTCAGGTGGGCTTTTTTGTTTGAAATTGAAACAGTGTTTTTTTTTGTTTGTTCAGGTGATAACCAGAAAAATACATATTTGGGTGGGTTATTTTGGTTTGATTAGGTTGGTTTGTTTGTTTCCATTTGTTTGTTCAGGTGAATTTATTCAAGTGTGTGTATATATGTGGTTTTTGGGGTGGTTTTGGGCGGCGGTGATCGGTTTTATTTTGGGTGGTGGTGATGGGTTTTGTTTTGGGTGAAAGAGGGTTATTTTATGAAGATAATCGTGGGTGGGGTGAATGTGGGGGAGAGGATCTTGTGGGGAGAGAGGGGAGTTTTGAATTTTTAAATATGTTTGTATTTTGGGGGGGATTTTAATTTATTTGAAGGGTATTTTTGTCCTTTTATAATCAAAATAAGTGGGAACCATTTTACTGAGTTGTGTTAATAAATTCATAGTTAAGGGTGAATTTGTTCGTAATTTTCTTGAGGGGGCGATCGAAAAATTCAAAATAATTATAGGGGCTTGGTGTAATTTACCTTATTGATTTTCTTTCTCTTTATATACATGTGGAATTTTGTTTACAAGCAATAGGTTTATTTGTTTGTGCATTTTTTTTTGTTAATTTGATAAGTATTTTATGTTTGATAAAATGTCGTTTAGCTGGTTTCTTTTGTTATATACTTACTAATGGTGTAATTTTTATATAAAGAAGCAAAAGTTGAATCTCACCTCTCGTAAGTTGTTGCCTTTATTTTTGAATAATCAATTACAATGGCATGATGTAGCATGTTAGCTATAATTTCTCATTAATGAGGTCTTAGAATTTCAAAAACCTAACTAAAACACAATATAAAACGTTACATGTAGCCGGCTAGGTAGACATTAACAATTCAAAGGTAATATATAATTACTCAAGTGAAACCTACAAAGAAATTTATTTAATTTTCATATTTTAATTATATATAATTTAAATAAAAGGAAAAAGGACCCCCTCTCTGTTAATTCCGAGACTATCATTTTGAACAACGGTTAAAGCATCAGTCAAAGAATTGCACCCTCAAATCCACCTTCACCTTCACAAACACACCTCTCTGCTACCATTGACGTTGAAAATGAAAACAATTCAGAAAGGAAGCGAGCCATCACGTAAGGCAAAAAATATTCATCTATCTTATTGAATAATATTTCAAATGCATATTTATTTTCGTTAATAACATATATTTATGATTAATTTGTTGTAGGGACATGGATGAAAAGAAAAGAAAAAAACATTCGACGAGTAACAAATTGAAGTCTTCTACTGCGAGAATAAATATCTACGTAATTATTTTCTGGATATATTGAACCGTATTATTATGCAGTCAAATTTCTTCTACGTATTTACTTATCGCAAATAATGTAAATATTTTTCCTATATACTAATTTTATTTATCATCTATTCATGTTTGACGTGGCTACATTATTTTTCAATACGCTAACGTACAACTTGCGCATCGCGCGGGTTTTCAACTAGTCACAAATATAATCCATAAAGCACATGCAATGAGAATCCAAGATGCATACCAATTTTTTTTTTGTTTTTTAAATTCTTGAGTATAAGTTATAAAGAGTACATATAGGTACAAAAACACATAGTCACCATGGCATAACACTAAAATACACAAATCATGAAAACATAATGAAATTGTGTGAATATTTTCTATATGCAAATCAACATAAGCGTTCATAACATAGGTACACAGAGTGATGAGATATTTATGAAAAAACACAACTTCAACCTTAGGTGTAAAACATTTAACCGTAACGAAATTGACACGAATTATGCAATATATCATGAATTTTAATGATTCTTAAATCAATAACGCCACTTTATTTGATGCTTTTCAAGAGAGCCCGTTGTCTAAATTCATTGATTTTATACTTTTTAACGCCTACAAAATCTCACATAAACCACACTCAAATATTTTTAAAGATATCATAATGCTCATATATAGAGAAGCATTAATAAAATCAAATTGGCCTTGGAACTTTTATTTTTGCGTACTGCTAATCATTTTATGCTCCTTTTTTGCAAATGGTGGTTTTTAACACAAGGAGTATTGTACTCTTTCGTAGCCCCTTTCCATTGCATTATAATATATTAATATTTTCCATGAAACGAAATTCGAGATAATGGTTCTTACAAGCACAACTTATCTCTTTTTATATTTGGTTCATTATTAAAGAGAATTGAGATGCGAACACCGTCTTCAACACATAACAAGCAAGTACAATATTCAAAAAGTTCGTGCACGTGTGCAATAAAAATGACAAAGAGTCTAACATGTAGAAAGTAGTCATATATGATCAAAGAAATATTATCCACGCATTATTAAACACACTAAAGAATTAAAGTCACGCCTAAAGAATTATGAAAAAGTCACGTGAATGGATGGAATATAAGAGTGATCCGAATATCTTCAATTTTCATTTATATACGGTGAAAAACGAAAATACAATTTTTTTTTGTCTTTTTCATAAAATTCTATCAAAATAAAATATTTTTCATTTTTTTTTGAACTTTTTCCATAAAAATAAAAAATCTTTTGTTATTTTTCAAAATATATCAGAAGGAAAACATATGAATACAATATAGCAATAGGGATTTAAGATACGAACATGATAAATATACTATACTAGTTAAAGTACATGAACTCAATCAATGAAGCAAATACCTACAGACTTACTAAGATCCTCGAATATAGGTTCATCTAAAGGTTTCGTGAAAATAACAGTTAATTGGCGTTTAGTGCTCAGAAAGATCAAGGGTATAAGGGGATAAAGAGTCTAACATTTAGAAAGTAATCATCAATGATCAACGATATGTTATCTACATATTATTAAGCATACTGACAAAATAAAACCATGTCTCAAAACACTACGAAAAGTTACGTGAATGGATGTAATGTTGGGGTGATCCAAGTATCTAAAATGTTCATCCATCTACGGTGAAAAACAAAAATACCAAAATCATTTTAACTTTTTTAAAACTTTTATCGAAAATTAAATCTTTTTTTTTTAATTTTGCAAACTTTTTCTTTGTAACCACAAATCTTTTTAGAGTTTTTCAAAATATATCAAAAATAAAAACATACGAATACATTAAAAATACAATCTAGAAATAGGGATATAAGATATGAACATGATGATCATCATGTTCTAGAAATAAATCTCAACCTCTATCATTAGGCCCGAAAGAGTTCTCAAAAAGAAAAGACATCCTATGGAATTTCTTCATCAAATATTGTGAAGTCTTAACTAAACACTCTACTTGCTCTCGAAAACTCTTAAAATATCTATGGTGATGTACAGGAGCATGTGGAGCACTATGAGTGGGAGTGCATGTGGGAACATGTGTATGAACTCGAGTGGGAGCATACCGAGGAACACACTTGTGAGGAACTCTCCCTAACTTAAAAACAAAATTCTCGAAGGTGGTCTTTTCATTTGCAATGGGAACAAACATAAATGGGCTTGGGTATACCTTGCTCAAAATGCTTAGGAGGGGCTCTCTTTGGTAGCCTAGGATACATTACAAACTCGGGAACCGATTCAAGTGCGACTTTGGAAGCGGATGCACTATCATAACCTATTCCTTTCCTCTCAATCTAACCTAATACGGGATCGAGTAACATCTTACCAACCTTCTTAGATGTGTCCTCTAAAGCGATCTTGACCTCCTAGACACATTCGAGATTAATCTCAAATTGGGATACATGGGTTTCAAGTTTCTCACGAGTCTCTAATAAAGCTTGAAGATCTCTCATAAGACTAGCCACGGTATGGGCCAAATCAATATCCTACCAACCAATAATAATCAACTGCTCACACAAAGAAACTTTCACCTTCTCGAGTTGACTCATCGATGCCTTGAACTCACTCAAACCTTCACCCCCTTCTCTAAATCAAACACCCTAAGAGATAAATCTTTATTAAGCCTTTTCATTTTTAAAGTCTCAGTGTAAGATAACGAAAGGATTTTTGGAGTCCACCTTCTCCCTCATTGAAATTCTCTTTCTCACTCTCACTCCCACTATCTCCATAATTATTCGAAACATCGTAGAGGCTCTCACTTTTAAAAATGTCCTCATCGGCGTGGGACAAACTAGAAGTCCTCACATGACTCGCCATGAATGCATATAAATTAATTCCATGCGGAGATTCACCTTCGGAATCCATCGACTCGACATTACTGTTGCTAAGAGTGGCTTTATGTGTAACTTTTCTCTTACCTTGTCTCTTTAGCCTATTGGCACACTTGTGGGCTTTATGTCCCTTGCCCTCACACTCGTAGCATCTCACCTCTTCTTTCTCACAAACATTCATATCCTCATTTCCAATTTTATTTTTCTCAAAAATTTTGTTCTCTTGGGATGAAGTTTTTTGTTAAATTTGAGATTTTTTTTTGAATTTTTTTACGAATAAGTCAATATCACCGAGTTTAAAATCAAACTCGAACTCAAAATCGCAAACTTTTTCTTTATTCTTTTTGGATTGGGCCTTCAAAGCAATCCATATTTCCTTTTTCTTTATAGTTTCGGGAAACATATTGACTTCATAAGTTTGAAGGTCTCGTACGAGTTCTTTTAATCTAAGAGTATACAATATTCCCAGTGAATTTAGGGCAATTATTTTAGGGATAAAACGAGCCAATAAAGATCTCAAAATATTTTTCACAACTCTCGTCTCGGAAATTTTCTCACCCAAATTAAAACTAGAATTGGCTATGTCCTACAAACATGCATAAAACTCATCAAAAGTGTCGACCACTTTCATGGTGATGTCTCAAACTGGGTGGTAAGATTTTAAATCTTAGACGTTTTCATGGTGTTGCTACCCTCGTGAGTGAGTTAAAGGATATCCCATGCTTTCCTTAGACGTGGTGCACGTCATGATAGGACGAAACTCGTCAAGGGTGATGGTTGGACACTTAAACCGCGTGAGTTAAAATTACTCCATTTAAATTCATCTCATGTCTAAGTAGTGACAGGTTTTGGACCAATGACATTGCCATTGGTCATTGTGGGTGGTGCCCACCATCTTTCACAAATAAGCTAGACTCTTTCATCAATATATTTTAAACAGACCTCATCCTAGCTTTACAATACGCGTAATCCGACCCATAAAAAATAAGGACACTATTATACAAATTACCAATATAAACCCAAATGTTTTTAAAGATCACATTAAAACTCAGTGTAAACGGATCTGATACAAATTTTAGAAAACTGGAATTCAAAGATAAAGTCATGAAAATCAAGATCACATAATTTTTAGTGTAACCTGCTCTAATACCAATTTGAGAAAACAAGATGGGGATTTCCATGGATTTATTCGTATCTTCGGCTAATTACACACAAATTCAATTTTGCCCAAATTTTATCTTGATTAGCAACTGTGTACGTGCGGCGATGAAGTCCAAATGAAAATTCTAATCAATCACACAGTCAAACCAAACATGCGAAAAAGTAATGAAAAATCCCTTTCAGGCAAAATCTAGTATCCAACACTATAACGAGTTTAACAAACATAATAGAATTTTAGACTACTTAGAATGATTAAGTATGATGCGTAGGGTCATTAAATCTTACACAGAATATGGAACAACCCAACACCTTCCACATGAAGTGATCCTCCATCGGTATCCACCGATCAACCTTCTTCTTCAGCAGTAGAGCCTCGGCTCCATAATTTAGCAGTGGAGATGAACTCTCTAAGGGTTCTTGAACTTGGAATATGTTCTTCTTGATTTAATAAAGCGATTTTTAAAAATCTATGGGGGTTGGATGAAAAATGGTAGGGTTTGATCACAAAAGGAACTCTAAAAAGGCTTCTTGAAAGTCTAAAAAGAGTTTAACAAAACTCTAATCCCGCATATTTATTTAAAGGTAAAGTTGTTGGAAAAAATAGGCATTAGAGATTTGGATCAAGTTTGTTTAAAAAATAAAAACTCTCATGCTCGTTCAAACGACTTGGTACCTCGTTCGAACAGCGTATCCTTTTCATTCAAACTTGTTTTCAATGAAACTTCAAACGATATTTCGGAGCTACCAAAATGGCATCGCTTTAGATTTCGTTCGAATGGGAGAAACTCATTCTAATGATATACCCAATCTCCTTCGAATGATATCTAACAAAACTGCGAATGACATTTCAGAACTAATTAAAAGGTGACGTTTCAAATTTCGTTTGAATGAAGGAACCTCGTTCTTGACGATACTATGTAACTCGTTCGAATGACCTATCAAACTCATTCTAATGTTTTAACGAGTTTTCAAAATTAAACTTTTAAAATCATTTTAAACATTTTGAAAACTTTTAATGCAAACTGTTATTTTAAAATATCCCCTGGATAATTAAAACCTTCACCAAACCTCCTCATAACTCTTCTGAATGTTGTTATGACGAACGATGTTCAGTCTTCCAAATGTCATCAATATCTTGTCTTAGAATACGTGGAAGTAATCATTAAGGTGCAGTTGGGTGTAATGAGATAATCTAAATAAAAACTAAATTGAGCAATTCTAAAACTTGCTCTCACAGGTATATAAGAAATAATATTTTTATCCTGTTTAGCCTGACCTGCCCAATTAGTGCTTTATAATTTGGATATCAGGTAGAAATTGGACCTTAACATTTATAATACAGGGCGGGTCGACCCAACACCCACGTGCCACTTTTAAATGAGAGCCTTAAAACCAAAGATTCATTTTTGTATAGGGGCTGATAATTCCACCCAAAAATTGTCTCCAAAACACCCTTTTCTCCGTAACATAACATAAGTACTTCTTGTTTCTCCATAACACCATAAAAACCCAACACCACATAACTTGGTACTATATATAAACCCAAAAAAATTTAAACCTATTTTTTTCTCTCTGCTCTCTCTCTTTCTCTCCATCTTCCCTCCAAAACATTTCCCTCAACCTACACAACTTACTCACATTTCTCTCAAGCATTTCACTCGACTCATTCATTTTACCTCAAGATCAAAATTTCAGGTATTTAATTTAACACCCATTATTGCATTGTATGAATAATATTTGTCTGAATGCACACTAAAATGGTAAAAAAACACAACATGCAAACCATACTATGAAAATATTTAACAACTAAAATATAAACATTTTTTAATTATATTTCAATCATACATAATTTGAACATTGGAAATATACCATAAATACGAAGTAGACACCTTTAGGGTTTTAAAATAAAAATAAAAAATCTGGGAAGTTGAACCTACGGTTACCCCTCACCGTAGGTGAGAATCCCCTTCGGTGACATACAACGGTGGGATTTTAATTAGGTGAGTAGTGATCGTAATATTACATTTTTTCTCAAACCAAACGGCAATATCCTACCGTAGTATTAACCATTACAGTATGAGGCAAACGTAGTGTTGTAACCGTAATTTAACAAATTTGGTGATAAGTCTATAAGGATATCCATCTCGGCTTTTTATAACCATATATTTCCTTTATATGGTTGTATCTCACCGTGGTTTCCTCCATACGTTTACTTCTCACTGTACTAGCACTTACATATTTGCTTCTAGGTTATATCTGACTCTTTTATTATTGTAATTATAAGATGTATAAATGGGAAGATCCAGAAATCCTCTCTACCATATCAGAGCGAAAGACGAGGTTGGAGGCGGCTAGAGGAGGTGAATAACTCTCATAATCTAGTGGTAGTGATAGTGGATATAGTAAAGGGTATTCTCCATCGCAGACATTAGATAAGGTTATTAAGAAGGTTATTAGTGATGTACGAGGGGATGAGGATGGAGAAGCGGTAGCTAATGCGGAGGAAATTCTCAAGGCTGAGGGGTTGAAAGTGATGAGGGAGAGGAGGTTAGTTCGCACGAGGCTGTTGAGGAGAGATAACAGGAAGCATTTTGTGGAGGAGAGCAAAGAGATGAAACAGGAGGGTAAAAGAAAAGAGCAGGTAGAAGAGAAAGGGGATGAGCAAAGAGATAATACAAACGGTGAGTCTTCCTCTTCGAAAGATTAAATGCAACTGTCACCTGAGAAGAAATTGAGAAAGAAAATTATCCACTTTGATTCACAACCACCCGAGGGGTGCACACTAAATAACCCCGAGTTGCTTAAAATTTTCCACAACCGTATTATTTATTCGATATGGAACTGAAACGAGGAAAGGGGCATGATGAAATGCATGTACCACTTCAAAAAATTTATCGAGTGGGATATATAGAAGGATGATGAACGAGTGGTCGAGTTGGTTAAAAAAATGGGTATGTGGGATTTGATAAAACACTCGTACCAATACATCGACTATGTATCGGTGCTGGTGTTCATTGAATAGTGGTAATCGAAGATGAATTCATTCCATGTGTCATTAGGTGAGATGACCATCACCCTAAACAATGTGTACCATATCCCTAACATCACGATCGTTGGTAAATCGATATGGGACGATGTTTAGGAAAGTCGAAGATAAGGATACACAAAATAGCTAACCAAATACATTGGTTGTAGCAAGGAGGAGGCATTGGAAGAATGCAGGTCATTGTATGTGATTCGTTTTGATTAGTTAATGAATCAGTGCAGTGGGAAAGTGAAGAAATTGGGGGATAATATCACAAAAAGGGACATTGAGTAAGCACCAAGGGGGTACTTATTGTTCGTGATCGCATTCTTATTGTTTAGAGACCAATCAGGGAAGCGAGTCTCGATTTACTACCTATAAATGTTGCAAAAAATTAGGATGTGCAATAAAAATATTGGGGGATGGGCATATTGGCTCATTTGTATCAACAACTTGGGGTTGCGTTCGAAGTAGACGTGCGACAGGTGGCCGGATATCTTCCTTTTTTAATGGTAAATATTTTACATTTATCATGTTGTAGTTCTTATATTTTGGACATATATAAATTTACCAATTCAATGCAGGTGTGGATATACGACTACTTTAATTTGGCAAGGGGTATAAGAAATCTGGAGTTTCATCCATCAGAGCCGCGTCTATGCAAATGAAAGGCACAAACGATGTTAGGTGATGCCTTTGATAAATGCTGGAGTTAAGGGAAACCCTGGATGATTTAAAAGCATATGATGTGAATATTATTTGTTTTAAACATAATTATCTTGCTTGCTCTGTTATATATGTTAACATTTGTAATAGTGTTTAGGTTTTTTGGGATCCTTACGTTGAAAATCCTAAGGCCCACCCCTTCCAGGTCTGGTCTCATGGTACAACAACATCCTGATTTGCTATGATTTTGGTGAACCCTATTATCCTGAGAGAGTCCTACACTAGGCTGGTTGTGTACAAACAATCCCTAGACTCCTAATGTGCCCATTATCGAAGGATAGAGGAAAGACACAGGCCCGCTATAAAATGAAGTTTGATATCGAGAAATGGTATCAACTTAACTGGGTGGACCATGTTCTCCCCGACGCTATAAAATGAAGTTTGATATCGAGAAAGGCAATGCAAAATGGTTATCTGATCGACGTGACTCCAATCATCTTAAATAATGGCATATTATACCAATCGGTATTGTAGGTGCAATCGATCACTAGTATAATCGGGAAGCACTTCACCAATAAACAAGATATAGGATGTGTGAAAAAGATATCCCCCACAACATCCGTCTACTCATTTCTCTTATGCCAGTGAACATAGCTTTTCTCCGTTAGCAAATGCATCGATTGTTGCATCGTTGTGCGCCCTTACATCTCAATATTTTTCATCTTATGCTTTGCGTTATAAATTATTCTAATGGATGAACAACATTTTTCATGATGATTTTGTAAATAACAACACAAGTATGAGGTATTGATAAGCTCAAACATGTAGCTACAATGGCAGCACAAGAGTAGTAAACTAGTATAAGGAGAGGAGGAGAAACACTTACATTTAAGTGGTTCAGATAATTTGGCCTACGTCCACTGTGAGTGTGTGAGTGAATTCCACTATAACAAGGGCACTAATGGCCTGTGATACAATCACTCACTTTCTCTCTCTACTGTGTATTTCTATAGAGCTCCCGCCAGGGTCGCAATCTTGGTCCCCTTTCTAGGTAGAAGAAGACATGTATATATAGTGCTTGGGGGGTGTAGTGTACCCCCAAAGCATGCCATGAGCATGTGTGTGGCGATCAAACCAATCTCGTGTGGACATCTAGCTGTGCCACATGCAGGTAATGATGACCAAACATTCCCTCACATGAGGGGAATGAATTGGTTATAACGGTTTAATCCACGTGTTCCAAGTCTCCCATATGCTTACATATGCTCAGACTTGTGATGTCATCCACTATAACCTCAGCACGACCGAGTACGGTGTTGGTAAGTTCGAGGGTTGAGTTGAGTCTACCAATAATGAGTATGACCTCGGTCATAAAGATGAGCCGAGGTTGTATATTGGGGCCTGATTGCACTGTCGGCTATAACAGACTATGAGAGTGGCCATGGTTAAGCCCATAAGGTGTTGTCATCCTCGGCTTTCGACCAGCCGAGGTTGGTCATCGATGGTCGACCTTATGAATGTCGACCCTTTTGATGGTTGGTGTGAGCTTCCTACTGTCTCGATTATAATGTCAGGCGAGGTTGGTGGCTCCGAGTATGAGGGTATATATCGGGCATATCAATCACCCCCTAGACCTTAGTCTCCTATGTGAGTAACTGGCTGAGGGGTATATAAGTTAGGCTGATGAAGGGTCATTTTTGGTGTCTTGGGGGGTAGTGTGACTCCTTGGACACATGCCACCCTTTGAAGTGGATTGCGTTTGCTCTAAGATAATGATGACCTGACGTCACCTTTTTAAGGTTCCTAGGTGCAATGATGAGGGCCTTGATATTCGCGCGTCATCATTACAATGGTATTTAAACCATTTTCCCCCTTTGTCTTCTCTTTTTTCCTTCTTCAGTTTCCCACTTAGAACCCTTTCTGCAACCTTCTCCTCAAAATCTCCATAGCTTTACTGCGATTCAAGGTTCTTCGATTTTAATCTCTCCTTCTCTCAATCAAACTCGGTCAGATATTGCTCTTGTGCTTTTCCTTTTTCATTTATAGGAATCAATTTACACTTTTTATTTTTCGGTGAGCTTTTCCTTTTTTCGGTTGGGTTTTCCACCGTTGTTGGCTGGTTATAGGGTTAGGTGTATAGTGGTTAAGTGGCCTTGGAGCCATACCAGATCACTCCAGGGTTATTTTAGCTAAAAACTCCCACTTTTAGGCCTTTTAGTGGTCCTCTGGTCATCTTCTCCGATGACCCAACCTTTGAACGTTCTTGGTGAAAACCCTATGTATTCCCAGTTTTGATCTTTATTTTGGGTAGTGTAAGTTGTTTATCTGCTTGCCTTTTTAGTTTAAACTCTCCAAGTGTATCATCGTCTATCGGATGCTACGACCCCTATATAAGCTTGATGAAGAGTTTCCCACTATGTGCAAGGAGTGTTTTAAAAAGATTAAACAGATTGAGTTAGCCCAGACCGAGGCTCGTAGGGCTGAGAACTTTCCCCTTAGACTTATTTTTCCTCCACCATTAGTTGTCATTCACTCTGAGCCCGTCGAGGTTCCTGTCCCTATGTCATAATCGACTTCTTCAGACCCAATGTCAATGCCTGAGGTTGTTGAGTCCGTAGACTCTTTCAAAAGGCTATGGATTACTCCCCTAGGCAAAGTGAGGCTTCAGAGGACGCCAAGGTTTCTATCCTTGCCTCGTCTCACCAAGGTGCTAACACTTCCCATCAGTATCCGTCCATAGAAATATTAGAGCCTAGTGTAGCAATTCCTCCTCCCATTTATGCCATTCCTCTACCATCTACCACAGGCGTCGAGTTTGCAAAGAGGTTTCCCGGTGGTGTTCCCACTGGTGCCCAAGTTGAAGTTGTTGAGGATGGTGATGATGATGAAGAGAGTGACCTCGATACCTCACTAGCTGTAGGGTATGAGAGTATTATTAATGAGTACGACCTTCTTTCCTTCATACGCCTTTATTCCATAGATTCCTCAATCATCCTTAGGAAACCTCTGAAGGACGAAAGGGCCTTTGATGGCAGAGATGTGAAATTTACGTCTATGAGCAGATGTTTAAGTTGGGTTTTCATTTTCTCATCCACCCAAAAATCAGAGTTATACTCTCATACATAAAACTTTGCCCTTCCCAATTATCCCCAAATGCTTGGAGGGTTATGATTGGGGCTATCGTCCTTTGGAAGACTGTTCACCATTCAGACCTTCCAGTTAGAGTTTTTACTGGTTGCTACGTTCCCTCATCTGCCAAAAATAACCCCGACTACTATCACTCCTTAGCCAGGAAATTCGAGAAGAAGATGCTTTTGGTTACCCAAACTTCTAATCATAATTGGAAGCTTTAGTGTTTCTTTATTTCTAGGGCTTGGGAGTTTGGCACAGACGAGGCTTATGGGACGTTGGTTCCAAGGACGCCTCTGAGATGGGAGAAAGTCTCTCATGCGGCTAAAGTTGACCCTGACCTAAGCCATGATAATTACAAGAACATTGAGGTCCTTCGTAACCAAGGCGAGAAAGGTCGTATTATTAAGTATGAACATCTGATGACCCCCTATTACCTTTCTCAGATAGGTTTGGAGGGTGGTCCTCTGGAAGAACTTCGTAAACTTTTTAAAATCTTCTTTCCAAGTGGTGTCTCGTACTTTTTATCTGTCTGACTTGCTAACTCAGGGACTTATCTTTCTGCAGAGCGACCCACAGGCATTTCGGACGATTTCTGGGAGATGTCGACCCCCAGCCTTGTAAAGCTCATGGAAAAACGGGGTGGTAAGAATGTGCCCCCTCCTGCCCAAATAAAAAAGAGCATCGGTACATCTAAGGCCGATGCTACCAAGAAGAGGAAATCTCCCATTGACCCGGCTCATACGAGGCCAAGCAAGACTCATGTTAGGGATCTTGTTATCCCTATTTCAACTAATGATGCTTTGGTTGCTCGTCTATCGCAGCTCAAGATATCAGATAGCGTTATCGGCCACAACTTGTAAGCTGTCGATGCTATTAGCACCATAATGACATAGGAGGATAAACGCTTTCTTCATGCCTTAGATGTCCCCTTATTAGCCGAGTTTACACTCCACACGACGGTTCAGGTACCAGTTTTTCAATTTTTCTTGCAAGTCTTCTCTCTGCTCCTTAAACATTATTATTCATATGTCTCAACTTCATTTGTAGAGTGTGGTGTCTTTTCACCACCTTATTGACTGGTCTTTGAAGAAGTTACCCCTTATTCAAAAGGGAAAGGACGCTGAGAAAACTGAGGACAATCTAAAGGCCGAGGTTGATAAGCTAAAAGGAGTCATCCAGGAGAGGGACAACCAGATTACTCAGCTTAAGGAGGATCATGGCAAGGCTTTGAAGGCAAAAGATCAGATCCTTCAATCAAAAGTTGATGTTGCAGTAAAAGTTGCATTGGAAAATGGTGCAGAGAAAACCATTGAGGACTACAAAGTCTCTGACGAGTTTGTTAGCTTCGACTTTGAGTATTTAGAGAGGGGCATTAAAGCGACCAGCTGATGGGCGGCCACTGAGAGCTTGTCTGCCGAGGACTTTATCGTTCTCAGCTTTGGAGATCCTCGATTCGCCCAAGCTTTAAAGAAGTGGAATAAAGTGATATTGTCCCGGCCGAGACAACTCCTCTGGAAGTCACGAAGACTAACGACGGTGCCCAGCATGATGATGAGGTTGAGGTTACAAACATCGGCCTTGACCAAACAACTACAACTGCTGATGTGTCAGCTCATGCCGAGTCATAGACTGACCTCTGAGGGCCTCTTCTGCTCATCATTAACTTTTTCTTGTGAACCTTTTTGTGATCCTTGTTTTGATGCACTTTGGTTGTATCTTTTTTTATAGTTTGTATGCAGCTCTGTAACCTCTTTATGTTACGACTATGAGTAGATTCGCTTTGTTGTTCCATTGCTTCTTCTATGATGTTTTGTTGTTCTATAATTGTGATGTTCCATATACTATAAATTTCACCATAAGAATATAAACATAATGAAGATGTTAAAGTCTGAGGTTCCCAAAATATGGTGTTTACCCTCATAATTTCACCAAGTAAACAGTGTTGAAGAGGTTACCAAATTAATGATGTTTCACCTCATAATTTCACGAAATTAATGATGTTTAAGGTCTGAGGTCACCAATTTATGGTGTTTAACCTCACAATTTCACCAAATTAATGATGTTAAAGGTCTGAGGTCACCAAATTATGGTGTTTTACCTCATAATTTCACCAAATCAATGATGTTTGAGATAGGCCTGCCAATGGATCGGATTTTATCCGAATCCGATCCATTTAAACGGATTTGGATCGAGCCAGAAACCCGATTATTCGATTACCCGATTACCCGATTACCCGTTTGTTAAATGGAGCGGATTTGGATTCATATGATTCGATCCATTAATAATTCAATCCGATTAATATTTATAATATATATATATATATATATATATATATATATATATATATATATATATATATATATGTGTGTGTATGTATATAATATTTTTAATTAATATATATTGTATTTACTAATATTTTAAATATAAATTATATTAATTATTTATAATATTATATAACAAAAAAGCCCTCATCCTTGTATAAGTGTGAAACCCCACACTCACACACTAAAAGAAATCTAAACCTAACCTATCTCTAAGCTCTCAAACGACGCCTTTCTCTCTCACCTCACTGAGTTCACTCCCAGCCTCTCTCTCATCTCACACGGTGCACGCTCTCCTCCTCTCTATACGTCGGCGCACGCTCCTCTCTATACCGATATGTCCGACGCAGCAAACAGGTATGCTTTTTTTTTTTTTGTTGTACACTAATGTTTTTGTATATTGATTTCTATGTTAAACATGAAACATGATCCGTCCGACACAGCAAACATTAAAGTTGTATATTGATTTCAACATGAAACATGATCTATATATTGATTTTTAAACATGAAACATGATCTGTATATTGATGTTGGACCAAACATTAATGTTGGTATATTGATTTTTAAACATGAAACATGATCTGTATATTGATTTCACAGATTTTTTTAGAGTTTTCTTGTTTGGGTATTTTTTAAAGTATGTTTTGTGAAGGTGAGTCTTGTATTTTGTCATCAGATTTTGGTACTGCTTTGCCATTATATGTTTTTTTAATGAAAATTATTATTTAAAAAAAATTAATCGGATCGGATAAACATATCGGATTAACGGATTCTTAACAAATCGGATTCGGAACCCTAATAGATAATCCGTCGGATAATCGGATCGGATCCAAATCCGTTTAACATAAACGTATTCGAATTTGGATTGCCCTGATCCGGTCCGTATCCGATCCGTTTACACGCCTAGTTTGAGATCTGAGATCACCAAATTAATGATGTTTCACCTCACAATTTCACAATATTAATGACGTTTAAGGTCCGAGGTAACCAATTTATGGTGTTCAACCTCAAAATTTCACCAAATTAATGATGTTTAAGGTCTGAGGTCACCAATTTATGGTGTTTAACCTCATATTTACACCAAACTAATGATGTTAAAGGTCTGAGGTCACCAATTTATGGTGTTTAACCTCATATTTTTACCAAAATAATGATGTTAAAGGTCTGAGGTCACCAAATTATGGTGTTTCACCTCATAATTTCACCAAATTAATGATGTTTTACCTCACAATTTCATCAAATTAATGATATTTAAGGTATGAGGTCACCAATTTATGGTGTTTAACCTCACAATTTCACCAAATTAATGATGTTAAAGGTCCGAGGTCACCAAATTATGGTGTTTTACCTCATAATTTCACCGAATTAATGATGTTTAAGATCCGAGGTCACCAAATTAATGATGTTTTACCTCATAATTTCACAAAATTAATGATGTTTAAGGTCTTAGGTCACCAAACTAATGATGTTTAAACATATACATTAACAAAAGTTTTTAACAGAACTTTGATGTCTCTCATTCATACTCTCTTTGATATCTTCTGTATAAATTGATACATGTATTATAAAAAGATAAAATAATTGCAACATCATAAGTAATATTTCTCCAAGTGGTCGGCATTCTAAGGATTTGAGAAGGGCTCCCTTTCTAGATTTTCTAACTGATAGGTGCCAGGTACAACCTCCTCAATTACCCTATAAGGACCATGCCAATTCGGATGGATCTTATTAGGTTTCTTCCAGGTCTTCTTCAGGACTAGGCCTCCCACAGCTATCGGTCTTGATTTTACTCTCTAGTTGTAAAACCTCGTAGTTCTTTGCAGATATGTTGCTTGTCTTATCTCAGCATCTTATCTTCTTTCCTCAATTAAATCAAGATCAAGTCTTATCTTTTCCCCATTCCTCTGAGGGTTATATGTCTGAATTTTATAAGTGGGAACCCCTATCTCTGTTGGGATCACAGCCTTTGAGCCATGGGATAGCATAAATGGAGTTTCCCTCGTGGGTGTTCTCACTGTCGTCCTGTAAGCCCAAAGCGCAGCATATACCTCTTATATTCATCTTCCTTTGGCCTCTTCCAACTTCTTTTTGTTCCATCAAGGATTGTTCGATTTGTGACCTCAGTCTGACCATTTACCTGGGGGTGGCCGAGGGAAGAGAAGAATTGTTTGATTCATACTCTTTCACAATACTTTTCCAAGGAAACATTCTTGAATTAGGGTCCATTATCTGAGACGAGGGTGTTTGGAAGGTCATATCTGCATACTAAGTTCTTCCAAATGAACTATAAAGTCTTTTGCATAGTGATCATGATCATCGGCTCTGCTTCTACCCATTTAAAAATAATAATCAATCACTACAATTAAGTACTGATAGTTGTTTACAGCCCTTGGCAAGGGTCCTACCAAATTAATTCCCCATACTATGAATGGCCAAGGAGAGTTGATAGAAGTCAGAGGTTGATGAGGCTGATGAGGAATTTTGGATAACCTCTGGCACTTATCACATCTCTTCACATATGCGGCTGTATATTCGTCCAAGGTCGGCCGCCAGTACCCCTGTATGATTATCCTCTTAGCCAATGAATTTCCTCTAATGTGGCTTGGACAAGAGCCCTCGGGTACATCTTGCAAGATGTATGGAACCTCTGAAGGATGAACACATCTGAGAAGAGGGAGTATGAATCACTTTTTATATAGGACATTTCCCACAATAGAGAATTTAGTAGCTCTGAACCTTAGTTTTCTCCTCTCTAACTTTGACTCTTGCAACTCTCTCTCTCTGATATATCTGATAAGAGGGTCCATCCATGAGGCCCCCATATTCAAATTTAAGCAAGGTTTAACAACCTCTTCCTCTTCGACGGTCGGCTTAAGCAGAATCTCGATCGATACTCTTCTTCTTATATCGGTTCTTGTTTCTAAGGCCAACCTCGCGAGTGCATCAGCTCGACTGTTGTCCAGTCGAGATATCCTCTTCATCTTTACTTATTTAAAGCCTTCAAGCATCGATATTACCCTCTTCAGATATCTGTCCATCCTTTCATCTTTGGCTTCATACACCCCCAGGATCTGGTCCACAACCAATATGGAGTCACTGTGGAGTAGGAATTAGCCAACACATAGGGCACTTGCCAAAGAAAGACCTGCTATCAATGCCTCATAATCTAACTAATTGTTGGAGGTTTTAAAGTTGAATCTCAATGTATACTCAGTATTTGTACCATCTGGTGTCGATATTATCATCCCTACTCCACTCCCATTTTCACAAGACTACCCATCAACGAATAGGTTCCACATGGTTTCATCTAAAGAGAAGTTTCCCTCCATTATGGTCCCATGTTTGAAGAGGTATCTCTCTTCTTTATTATCAACTGCCTTTTTCCTGGTTGTACTTGCCTCAGCCTCATTTATTGCTCGACCGACGTTCCACTCCACTTGCTCATCTACAGCTCCAAGATTGTTCCCAACCTTCGCTTTGTCCCAGGTAAACTCGGTCACAAAATATGCGAGTGCTTGTCCTTTGATGGCAACCCTGGGTTGATAAACGATGTCATACTCTCCTAAATTAATGGCCCAGATCATTAGCCTTCCTGACTTCTCAGGATTTTGGAGGACCTGTCTGAGTGGGGAATCAGTGAGGATGATCATTGAATGAGCCTGGAAGTATGGCCTTATTTTCCTGGAAGCATGTATCAAGGCATAGGCCAACTTTTTAATCCTAGGGTACTTCTGTTCTGAACCTTGGAGTGCCTTGCTATTAAAATAGATTGGTTTCTGCACTCCATCCTCTTCTCTTACTATTGCAGCACTAATGGCTGACTCTGAGATGACTAAATATACATACAGCTTCTCACCCAGAATTGACCGTGATAGGAGTAAAGGGGATTCAATGTAGGACTTAAGAACTTTCCACATTTCTCATTCCATTCAAAGGCTTTTCTAAGAACTTTGAAAAAAGGTAGACACTTATCTGTAGCTGTAGAGACGAACCTGTTAATTGCAACTACTCGTCTGGTGAGCCTCTGAATCTCTTTGATGGTTCTGGGCATCTTCATTTCCAGCAAAGCCATTATCTTCTCTAGATTAACTTCTATCCCCCTTTAGTTTACAATGAAACCCAAAAACTTTCCAGCTTTGACCCTAAAGACACACTTGGACGGGTTGAGCTTCATTATGTATTTATCCATGGTATCAAAAGTTCTTTTAAGATCGGCTACATGAGTGTCAGCCTTCAGACTCTTCGTCAGTATGTCATCCACATAAACCTCCATGGACTTGCCGATCTGATCCTCAAACATTTTATTTACAAGACGTTGGTTTGTAGCCCCTGCATTCTTTAGGCAGAAGGGCATGACCCTATAGCAATAGGTTCCCTTGTTCGTAATGAAGGTTGTCCTCTCTGAGTCGGTCGGGTCCATGAAGATTTAATTATACCCGAAATATGCATCCATTAAGCTCATGCCCTGCTGTGGAGTCCATCATCTGATCTATACGAGGAAGAAGTAAGCTATCTTTGGTAAAAGACTTGTTCAATTCAGTGAAATCTACACACATTCTCCACTTCCCATTTACTCTCGACACTATAAGAGCATTGGACAGCCACTCTGGGTATATAACCTCTCTAATGAACTCGGTCTCTTCACGCTTTTGAACCTCATCCCTGATGACTTCGTACTTTTCTCTTGAGTAGATCCTTCTTCTCTGCTTAATGGGCTCGGCATCGTCTATAATATTGAGTTTATGACACATGATCTCAGGGTCAATACCTGGCATATCTGCATGACTCCGGGCAAAGATACTCTGCCTCTTCCTTAGCAGGTTGATTAGCTCCTCCTTGATCTCAGGTTTTAGTGCCTTACCGATTTGGATGGTTTTTTTGGCTCGCCCTCATTGAGGACGATGGCTTTTGCCTCTTCCGCGACCTTTTTTTTTCGAGCTTTATTTCATCTCTAGGATCAAGGGTGTCAATGTTGTAAGTGGTGGTTGGCTTCTTATGAGCCTCTCTTTCTTCTAAAGAGTTGAAGTAGCATTCACGTGGTGACCTTTGGTCACCCTGAACTTCCCTTACTCCGTAAGGAGTCGGGAATTTTATCATTCGGTGGACTGTTAAAGGCACGACCTCAAATTCTCTGAGGGCTACTCGTCCTATTATGAGGTTGTAGGTCGATAAGACATTTTCGTCCATAAAAAAGAAGTTGATTTTTCTAGTCAACCTCTTAGGCCATTCATCTCCCATTCTCACATCCATTTCATACATTCCCAATAGATGGACTTTCTCTCCACTGAAGCCGATCAGGGGGTGATGATAAGGTATGAGCCTTGCTCGACTGAGGCCTAAGATCTTAAAACAAGGCCAGAACATAACGTTTGCTGAACTCCCCCCATCAACAAAAATCCTTTGAACTTCACATCCATGCACCCTTGTGGTGATGACTAGAGGGTCATCATGGGGCGCTAAGATACCCTTGAAATCAAGTCGCGAGAACCCAGTTACAAGTGTGTCCATGTCTACATTCTTTATTTTCTCAATTTTAACCTCTGTTGAAGCCAAGCTCACATCTTCGGCTTTGGTCACTGCTTTGGCCTCTACTATATAAGCCTTGCGATCAGCTACCTCTGCACCACCTCCTGATAATCCCCTATAGATAGTGCTCACACCAAAAGAGATCATGTTGACTATCTTTATTGGGACATTGTCGTCCTTTGATGGGAGGTCAGGGTCATTATCATCATCATCATCTGAGTCATCATCTTTCCCGGAGGGGGAATCTAATTGGTATTTATCATTTCTTCTCTTCTTGGGTCGGCTCAGCTATTCTTTGAGGCTCTTTTATCCACATACTTCCTCAGCTTTCCAGACTTCAGCATTTTTTTAATCTCGTCCTTCAAGGCGAAACATTTGTTTGTTAGATGGTCGTAATCTTGATGGAATTCGCACTATAAATTCTTATTTCTCTTATCTGGAGGATCCCTCAGCTTCTCTGTCCATCTCAGAGACCTAACATTCTTTATCTCGTTGAGGATGTGTTCACAACTCACAGTTAAAGGAGTATAGTCCGCAAACTTGTCGTCCGCAGTCCTATTTTTTCCATCGCTTTTCTTCTGAAACTTCCCATTACTACTTATATTCTCATCTTCATATTTCGTAGCCATTGCTTCCTCTGCATAACACTAAAACACACAAATCATGAAAACATAATGAAATTGTGTGAATATTTTCTATATGCAAATCAACATAAGCGTTCATAACATAGGTACACAAAGTCATGAGATATTTATGAAAAAAAACACAACTTCAACCTTAGGTGTAAAACATTTAACCGTAACGAAATTGACTCGAACTATGCAATATATCATGAATTTTAATGATTCTCAAATCAATAACGCCACTTTATTTGATGCTTTTCAAAAGAGTCCGGTGTCTAAATTCATTGATTTTATACTTTTTAACGCCTACAAAATCTCACATAAACCACACTCAAATATTTTTAAAGATATCATAATGCTCATGTATAGAGAAGCATTAATAAAATCAAATTGGCCTTGGAACTTCTATTTTTGTGTACTGTTAATCATTTTAGGCTCCTTTTTGCAAATGGTGGTTTTTAACGCAAGGAGTATTGTACTCTTTCGTAGCCCCTTTCCATTGCATTATAATATATTAATATTTTTCGAAAAACGAAATCCGAGATAATGGTTCTTACAAGCACAACTTATCTCTTTTTATATTTGGTTCATTATTAAAGAGAATTGAGATGAGAACACCGTCTTCGACACATAAGAAGCAAGTACAATATTCAAAAAGTTCGTGCACATGTGCAATAGAAATGACAAAGAGTCTAACATGTAGAAAGTAGTCATATATGATCAAAGGAATATTATCCACGCATTATTAAACACACTAAAGAAACAAAGTCACACCTAAAGCATTATAAAAAAGTCACGTGAATGGATGGAATATAAGAGTGATCCGAATATCTTCAATTTTCATTTATATACGGTGAAAAACGAAAATATATTTTTTTTTTGTCTTTTTCATAAAATTCTATCAAAATAAAATCTTTTTCATTTTTTTGAACTTTTTCCATAAAAATAAAAAATCTTTTGTTATTTTTCAAAATATATCAGAAGGAAAACATATGAATACAATATAGCAATAGTGATTTAAGATGCGAACATGATAAATATACTATACTAGTTAAAGTACATGAACTCAATCAATGAAGCAAATACCTAAAGACTTCCTAAGATCCTCGAATATAGGTTCATCTAAAGGTTTCATGAAAATATCAGTTAATTGACGTTTAGTGCTCAGAAAGCTCAAGGGTATAAGGGGATAAAGAGTCTAACATTTAGAAAGTAATCATCAATGATCAACGATATGTTATCTACATATTATTAAGCATACTGACGAAATAAAACCATGTCTCAAAACGCTACGAAAAAGTCACGTGAATGGATGTAATGTTGGGGTGATCCAAGTATCTTAAATGTTCATCCATATACGGTGAAAAACAAAAATACCAAAATCTTTTTATCTTTTTTAAAACTTTTATCGAAAATTAAATCTTTTTTTAATTTTGCAAACTTTTTCTTTGTAACCTAAAATCTTTTTAGAGTTTTTCAAAATATATCAAGAATAAAAACATATGAATACAATAAAAATACAACCTAGAAATAGGGATATAAGATATGAACATGATAATCATCCTGTTCTAGAAATAAATCTCAACCTCTATCATTAGGCCCGAAAGAGTTCTCAAAAGGAGAAGACATCCTATGAAATTTCTTCATCAAATATTGTGAAGTCTTAACTAAATACTCTACTTGCTATCGAAAACTCTTAAAATATCTATGGTGATGTACAGGAGCATGTGGAGCACTATGAGTGGGAGTGCATGTGGGAACATGTGTATGAACTCGAGTGGGAGCATACCGAGGAACACACTTGTGAGGAACTCTCCCTAACTTAAAACAAAATTCTCGAAGGTGATCTTTTCATTTGCAATGGGAACAAACATAAATGGGCTTGGGTATACCTTGCTCAAAACGCTTAGGAGGGGCTCTCTTTGGTAGCCTAGGTCTACTCAGTGGGTTAGGTCGGGGACCATAAGGATCCATTACAAACTCGGGAACCGATTCGAGTGCGACTTTGGAAGTGAATGCACTATCATAACCTATTCCTTGCCTCTCAATGTAACCTAATGCGGGATCGAGTAACATCTTACCAACCTTCTTAGATGTGTCCTCTAAAGTGACCTTAACCTCCCAGACACATTCGAGATTAATCTCGAATTGGGACACATGGTTTAAGTTTCTCACGGGTCTCTAATAAAGCTTGAAGATCTCTCGTAAGACTAGCCACAGCATGAGTCAAATATATCTTCTCCCTACTAATAATAATCAGCTGCTCACACAAAGAAACTTTCACCTTCTCGAGTTGACTCACCGATGCCTTGCACTCACTCAAACCTTCACCTCATTCTCTAAATCAAACACCCTAAGAGATAAATCTTTATTAAGCCTTTTG
Source organism: Sambucus nigra (assembly GCA_949130495.1). Lineage (NCBI taxonomy): Eukaryota > Viridiplantae > Streptophyta > Magnoliopsida > Dipsacales > Adoxaceae > Sambucus > Sambucus nigra. The sequence continues at coordinate 164,759,928 of OX422207.1, forward strand.
ATTTTTAAAGTCTCGGTGTAAAGATAAAGAAAGGCTTTTTGGAGTCCACCTTCTTCCTCACTCTCACTCCCACTCTCTCCAGAATTATTCGAAACATCATCGAGGCTCTCACGTTTAAAAATATCCTCATCGGCGTGGGACAAATTAGAAGTCCTCACATGACTCGCCATGAACGCATATAAGTTAATTCCATGCGGTGATTCACCGTCGGAATCCACCGACTCGACATTACTATTGCTAAGAGTGGCTTTATATGTAACTTTTCTCCTACCCTGTCTCTTTAGCCTAATAGAACACTTGTGGGCTTTATGTCCCTTGCCCTCACACCCGTAGCATCTCACCTCTTCTTTCTCACAAACATTCTTATCCTCATTGCCAATTTTATTTTTCTAAAAACTTTTGTTCTCTTGGGATGAAGTTTTTTTGTTAAATTTGAGATTTTTTTTTTATTTTTTTTACAAATAAGTTAATCTCATCGAGTTCAAAATCAAACTCGAACTCAAAATCGCAAACTTTTTCTTTATTCTTTTTGGATTGAGCCTTCAAACCAATCCCTATTTCCCTTTTCTTAATAGTTTTGGGAAACATATTGACTTCATAAGTTTGAAGGTCTCGTACAAGTTCTTTTAATCTAAGAGTATACAATATTCCCAGTGAATTTAGGGCAATTATTTTAGGGATAAAATGAGTCGACAAAGATCTCAAAATCTTTTTCACAACTCTCGTCTCAGAAATTTTTTCACCCAAATTAAAACTAGAATTGGCTATGTCCGACAAACAATCATAAAACTCATCAAAAGTGTCGACCACTTTCATGGTGATAGTCTCAAACTGGGTGGGAAGATTTTAAATCTTAGACGCTTTCATGGTGTTTCTACCCTCGTGAGTGAGTTAAAGGATATCCCATGCTTTCCTTAGACGTGGTGCACGTCATGATACGACGAAACTCGTCAGGGGTGATGGTTAGACACTTACACTGCGTGAGTTAAAATTACTCCATTTAAATTCATCTCCTGTCTAAGTAGTGACAGGTTTTGGACCTATGACACTGCCATTGGTCACTGTGGGTGGTGTCGACCGTCTTTCACAAATAAACTAGACTCTTTCATCAATATATTTTAAACAGACCTCATCCTAGCTTTACAGTACGTGTAATCCGACCCATAAAAAATAGGGACTATATTATATAAATTATCCATATAAACCCAATTTTTTTAAAAGATCACCTTAAAACTCAGTGTAAACGGATCTGATACCAATTTTAGAAAACTGGAATTCAAAGATAAAGTCATGAAAATCAAGATCACGCGATTTTTAGTGTAACCTGCTCTGATACCAATTTGAGAAAACAAAATGGGGATTTCTATGGATTTAATTGTATCTTCGACTAATTACACACAAATTCAATTTTGCCCAAATTTATATTGATTAGAAATTGTATACGTGCGACGATGATGTCCAGATGAAAATTCTAATCAATCACACAGTCAAACCAAACATGCGAAAAAGTAAAGAAAAATCCATTTCAGGCAAAATATAGTATCTAACACTACAACGAGTTTAACAAGCACAATAGAATTTTAGACTACTTAGAATGACTAAGTATGATGCGTAGGGTCTTTAAATCTTACACAAAATACGGCATAGTCCAGCACCTTCCACGGGAAGCGGTCCTCCATCGGTATCCACCGATCAACCTTATTCTTCAATAGTAGAGCCCTGACTCCATAATTTAGTAGTGGAGATGAACTCTTTGAGGGTTCTTGAACTTGGAATATGTTCTTCTTGATTTAATAAAGCGATCTTTAAAAATCTATGGGGGTTGAATGAAAAATGGTAGGGTTTAATCACAAAAGGAACTCTAAAATGGCTTCTTGAAAGTCTAAAAGGAGTTATACAAAACTCTAATCCCGCACATTTATTTATAGGTAAAGTTATTGGAAAAAATAGGCATTAGAGATTTGGATCAAATTTGTTTAAAAAATAAAAACTCTCATGCTCGTTCAAATAACTTGGTACCTCATTTGAACAGCGTATGCTTTTCATTCAAACTTGTTTCCAATAAAACTTCGAACGATATTTTAGAGCTGCTAAAATGGCATCGCTTTAGATTTCGTTCGAATGGGAGAAACTCATTCTAATGATATACCCAATCTCTTTCGAATGATATCTAACGAAACTACGAACGACATTTCAAAACGGATTAAAAGGCGACGTTTCAAATTTCGTTTGAATGAAGGAACCTCGTTCTTGACAATACTATGTAACTCGTTAGAACGACCTATCAAACTCGTCTAATGTTTTAACGAGTTTTCAAAATTAAACTTTTAAAATCATTTTACACATTTTGAAAACTTTTAATGCAAACTCTTATTTTAAAATATCTTTTTGCTCTCTAACTTTAACTCTGGCAACTCTCCCTTTCTGATGTATCTAATAAGAGGGTCCATCCATGAGGCCTCCATATTCAAATTTAAGCAAGGTTCAATAACCTCTTCCTCTTTGATGGTCGGCTTGAGCAGAATCTCGACCAGTGTCGTACTTCTTATATCGGTTCTTATTGCTAAGGCCAACCTCGCGAGTGCATCAGCTCGGTTGTTGTCCAGCTGAGGTATCCTCTTCATCTTTACTTTTTTAAAGCCTTCAAGCATCGATCTTATCCTCTTCAGATATTTATCCATCCTTTCATCTTTGGTTTCAAACACCCCCAGGATCTGGTCCACAACTAATCTGGAGTCACTGTGGACTAGGAATTAGCCAACACATAGGGCACTTGCCAAAAAAAGACCTGCTATCAATGCCTCATACTCTGATTCATTGTTGGAGATTTTAAAGCTGAATCTCAGCGCATACTCAGTATTTGTACCATTTGGTGCCGATATTATCAACCCTGCTCCACTCCCATTTTCACAGGATGACCCATCAACGAAGAGATTCTAGATGGTTTCATTTGAAAATAAGTTTCCCTCCGTCAGGGTCCCTTGTTTGAAGAGGTATCCCTCTTCTTCATTCTCAACTGCCTTTTTTTTGCTGTAATTAACTCAGCCTAATTTGTTGCTCGGCCGACGTTCCTCTCAACTTGCTCATCTACAGCTCCAAGATTATTCTCAACCTCCGCTTCGTCCCAGGTAACTCGTCCATAAAATCTGCGAGTGCTTGTCCTTTGATGGCAACCCTGGGTTGATAAATAATGTCATACTCTCCTAAATTATTTGCCCAGATCATTAGCCATCCTGACTTCTCAGGCTTTTGGAGGACCCGTCTGAGTGGGGAATCAGTGAGGATGACCATTGAAAAAACCTGGAAGTATGGCCTTATTTTCCTGGAAGCATGTATCAAGGCATATGCCAACTTTTTCATCCTAGGGTGCTTCTGTTCTGACCTTTGGAGTGCCTTGATATTAAAATAGACTGGTTTCTGCACTCCATCCTCTTCTCTTACTATTGCAGCACTAATGGCTGACTCTGAGACGATTAAATATACATACAACTTCTCACCCTAAATTGACCGTGATAGGAGTAAAGAGGATTCGATGTAGGACTTAAGATCTTTAAAAGTTTTATCACATTTCTCATTCCGTTCGAAGGCTTTGAAAAAAGGAAGACACTTATTTGTAGCTCTAGAGACGAACCTGTTAAGTGCAGCTACTAATCCGATGAGCCTCTGAATCTCTTTGATGGTTCTGGGCGTCTTCATTTCCAGCAAAACCTTTATCTTCTATGGATTAGCTTCTATCCCCCTCTAGTTTACAATGAAACCCAAAAACTTTCCAGCTCCGACCCCAAAGACACACTTAGCCGGGTTGAGCTTCATTCTGTATTTGTCCATAATATCAAAAGTTCTTTTAAGATCGGGTGCATGAGCGTTAGCCTTCAGACTCTTCATCAGCATATCGATCACATAAACCTCCATGGACTTGCCTATCTGATTCTCAAACATCTTATTTATAAGATGTTAGTATGTAGCCCCTGCATTCTTTAGGTCGAAGGATATGACCCTATAGCAATAGGTTCCCTTATCCGTAATGAAGGCTGTTATCTCTAAGTCGGTCGGGTCCATAAAGATTTGACTGTACCCGTAATATGCATCCATGAAGCTCATGAGCTCATGCCCTGTTGTGGAGTCCACCATCTGATCTATACGAGGAAGAGGGAAGCTATTTTGGGACAAGACTTGTTCAATTCAGTGAAATCTACACACATTCTCCACTTCCTATTTACTTTCGGCACTATAATAGCATTGAACAGCCACTCTGGGTATATGACCTCTCTAATGAATTCGGCCTCTTCAAGCTTTCGAACCTCGTCCTTGATGACTTCATACTTTTCTCTTGAGTAGATCCTTCTTATCTACTTAATGAGCTCAGCATCGTTTGTAATATTGAGTTTATGACACATGATCTCGGGGTCAATACCTGACATATCTGCATGACTCTGGGCAAAGATACTCTGCCTCTTCCTTAACAAAATGATTAGCTCCTCCTTGATCTCAGGTTTTAGTGCCTTGCCGACTTGAATGATTTTTTTGGTGTGCCCTCGTTGAGGACAATGGATTCTACCTCTTCCACGATGTCTCCCTTTTCGAGCTTTGTTTCATCTCTAGGATCAAGGTTGTTAATGTTGTAAGTGGTGGTTGCCTTCTTATGAGCCCCTCTCTCTTTTGAAGAGTTGAAGTAGCATTCACTTGTTGACGTTTGGCCACCCTGAACTTCCTATACTCCATAAAGAGTCAAAAAATTTATCATGTGGTGGACTGTTAAAGGCATGACCTCAAATTCTCTGAGAGCTACTCGTCCTATTATGAGGTTGTAGGCCGAGAAGACATTTTTATCCATCATAAAGAAGTTGATTTTTCTAGTCAACCTCTTAGGCCATTCATCTCCCGTTCTCACATCCATTTCATACATTCCCAATATATGGACTTTCTATCCAGTGAAGCCGATCAGGGGGGTGATGAGCCTTGCTCGACTGAGGCCTAAGCTCTTGAAACAGGGCCAGAACATAACGTCTGCTGAACTCCCCCCATCAACAAAAATCCTCTGAACTTCACATTCATGCACCCTTATGGTGATGACTAGAGGGTCATCATGGGGCGCTAAGATACCCTTGAAATCAAGTCGTGAGAAGCCAACTACGAGTGTGTCCATGTCTACCTCTTTTCTTTTCTCAAGTTTGACCTCTGTTGAAGCCAAGCTCATAACCTCGGCTTTGGTCACTACTTTGGCCTTTGCTACATGAGCCTTGCGATTATCTACCTCTGCACCACCTCCTGCTAATCCCCCATAGATAGTGCTCATACCAAAAGAGATCATGTTGAATCTCTTTATTGGGATATTGTCCTCCTTTGATAGGAGGTCAAGGTCATTATCGTCATCATCTGAGGCATCATCATTCCCGAAGGGGGCATCTTCCTGACATTTATCATTTATTCTCTTCTTGGGTCGGCTCGGCTATTCTTTGAGGCTCTTGTATCCAAATACTTCCTCAGATTTCCAGACTTCAGCATTTTTTCAATCTCGTCCTTCAGGGCGAAACATTTGTCAGTTAGACGACCATGATCTTGATGGGATTTGCACCATAAATTCTTATTTCTCTTATGTGGAGGACCCCCCAGCTTCTCTGGCCATCTCAGAGACCTATCATTCTTTATCTCGTTGAGGATGTGTTCACAACTCACAGTTAAAGGAGTATAGTCTGCAAACTTATCGTCCGCAGTCCTCTTTTTTCCATCGTTTTTCTTCTGAAACTTCCCACTACTACTTCTATTCTCATCATCATATTTCTTAGCCATTGCTTCCTCTACATTTATGACCTTTCCAGCTGTTGCCAACAGCTCGTCCATAGACTTAAGAGGGTCTTCAACAAGCTTCCAGAGTAGCTTTCCCTTCTGAAGTCCTCTAGTGAGGGTTGTCATGGTTATACTCTCTTCATAGTCCTCTACCTCCAATTTTTCCTTGTCGAACCTCGCGATATAATTTATGAGGCTTTCATTCTTTCCTTGCTTTACATAAAGCAAACAGGTCATCTTCTTCTGAGGTCTTACCCCAAAAAAGAAATTATGAATGAATCGCTCGACCAACTGTCTAAAGTTTTCAATGGAATTCTTAGAAAGAGAGGTAAACCACACATATGTTGCCCCAGTCAAAGTGCTCAAGAAAGCTCGACATCTCATCTCATCAGAGATGGAATAGATGTCCGCTGCAGATTGGTACATCTCAATATGGTGGGTCGGGTTGGTACTTTTATCGTACTTGAGTGATACCACTGGAGGTTAGAATATGGCCGGAGTTGGAAAGCTGACAATCCTAACCACAGAGGGAGAACCCTCTGAGTACCCCTTCTATAAGGGGTCTCGGCTTCTTATGATATCTCCAATCTTATTTTCCAACCTTTGGATATAGTCATTCCAGGGCTTAGCAATGTTGTCCTAGCCGAGGTTATCCCCGACCACCTCTAAAGGATAAACCGATGGTTCCCCAGCTACATCACAACGTCGGCTGTTGACCTCCCCTTGGCCACCCATCTCTATCATGTGGGGGTCGGCCATGATGGGATCGACAGTCTCCACCCTCTCTTATAGAGCCAGTAAGACTTCTTGATCTGGATAGCCTTTCCTTTAGGTCATTAACTGGGCCGAGCCTTTCAAAGGCTGACCCTCTACTTAATCAATCAAAATATAAGCCTCTTTGTCTAGCATCGCAATCTCGTCTTTCACCCTGACCTCGACTCTGTTGAACAGGTCGTACGGTGTTGTTCGAGATCTCATACTGCTCCCAGCAGTCTGCTGGAGCATCCTTAACCTCTATATCATCGTAACTATCCTTTGGGCAAGGATTTCCTTGCCTCCCCAGGCGTAAACTCTTAAGGTCATCAATATCCCTCCGCCGTTGAGGAGGAGGTACGTTTTTCGTGGTTCCTGGGGTGGTCCCCTGGCCTCATGTTGTCCCTGATCAGCTGCCCGAGTAATCATCTCTGATGAGACCCTAGGTGGTCTCATTATCACATTTTGGCTTAGCTGGGCAAATCGCTCATGCATTGCTTATTGAGTAGCATCTAAGGAGTTCAAGGCTGCCGCCACCTCAGCCATCCCGAACTGGAGTGGCACTAGAGTTACAATTATGGTCCCATTTCTAGGTAGAAGAAGACATGTATAAATAGTGCTTGGGGGGTGTAGTGTACCCCCCAAGCATGCCATGAGCATGTGTGTAGTGATCAAACCAATCTCGCGTGGACACCTGGTTGTGCCACATGCAGGTAATTATGACCAAGTATTCCCTCACGTGAGGGGAATGAATTGGTTATAACAGTTTAGTCCACGTGTTCCAAGTCTCCCATGTGCTTGTGTATGCTCAGACTTGTGATGTCATCCACTGTAACCTCGGCCCGACTGAGTACGATGTTGGTAAGTCCGAGGGTTGAGTTGAGTCTACCAATAATGAGTATGACCACGACCATAAAGATGAGCCGAGGTTGTATATTGGGGCCTGGTCGCACTGTCGACTAGATCAGACTATGAGAGTGGCCTTGGTTAAGCCCATGAGGTGTTGCCGTCCTCGGCTTTCGACCAGCCGAGGTTGGTCATCGATGACCAATCTTGTGAATGTCGACCCTTCTGATGGCTATTATGAGCTTCGTGTTATCTCGGCTGTAATATCAGTCGAGGTTGGTGGCTCCGAGTACAAGGGTACATATCGGGCATATCAGCAAATGCATCAATTGTTGCATCGTTGTGCGCCCTTACATCTCAACATTTTTCATCTTATGCTTTGCGTTATAAATTGTTTTAATGGATGAACAATTATATTTCGATCATTTTTCAATGCGTGGAGTACTTTCTTTGGCCCCACCCATTGTTAATCATCTCACTTGTAATGTTCCACTCTTATTGTGAAAGTCGCGCGACATAAGGATGTCTAGTGAGTGTTTTAAATACCTCATGGTTATGTAGCCCACAAATAACTTTCACCCCCAATGACCATCCCCTAGCGGAACGCCTTTCGATCGAAAGGGACAATCACACTTTCTCGTATTGGAACATCGCTTCCTCTTTTTGTCCACCCCTCATCTTTCCTATTCCCACGAAGCTCACTGCACTCACAACCCAATACCACCCTTCCCTTTTCTGACTAAACTAGCCTTATTGGATTTCAAAATGATGACAACGACATGAAGTTTGTGGTTAATTTGTTGACGCTAATCAATCATCTTATCATGATCATCGAAAATCTACATAAATATCACATTGCTAATTGAAATTAATCATATATGGAAATTGCAACTATATATGAACAAGTATAACATGTTCATGTCACATGTAAAGAAATTAAAACATATTCATGTCACATATAAAGAAATTAAACATGCCTCGTTACTAGTGAATTCAACTCTATGGTCTTGCATATTTGCATTAACATCCAAGTCTTCATCTACTCCCACATCATATCAAAGTATACAATTAAATGTTAGGGCTGTCCAATTATTTCATACATTAAAAAATTGATTTAATGAAAATTATTTTTTACCGTAAATAATGTGAAATCTAGGAGCAAATCGCGCAAACATTTGCACGTGGTTGACGTCGTTGGTTCTTCAACCGTGCATTGTTCACGCATATTCAATTTCTCAGGTGAAGCACATTAGTAGAAATACTCGGAATGATAACGTTGTCTGTATCTTGCCAAAATGAATCATCGAGGACCGAGTCATCTATTTAAATTACAATAAGAATTAAGACACGATTAAAACAAATCGTAAGTGACACACTCACGGTTACACGACACCTTAAGTGTGAACATACGATGATGTATACCGTAAGAGGTGAAATCACAGCCACAAGGAACCATTGTAACTAACATTTTCTTTAACCTACGATGTTACCCAACTGTATGTTACACGATATGGTGCAAGATGATCGTAAAGGTAACTACCGCGGTTGTTAGACACCGGGGTATTAAGTAATTTTTTAAAAACCCAATACTGTCTACTTACCACGATGTCATCCAAATGTGATTGTCTCATTCATGGTAGCATCCAACTGTATACATATATATTACGTTTACATTAAACCGTGAGTTAATTTTCATTTACCACGTAACCTACAACTAGTTACCACCGAAAGTACTCATCACTTATGGCCTCCCATCATCGTAAATACAATATATCCTTTTTTTCTAACTTTTTGCTTCGTTTTTCAGATAGTTTTCGACATTATAGACTATGCAGAGGTGCTTTAATACCTCAAAATTATCAAATGAGTACTCAATGTTCAACTTTTGGAAAACTTCAACATCTACTTTATTTTTTCCACCCATCGCAATGTAGCCTCTTTAAACCTTGTTTTTTGTATAGAAACAATCCCACAACCCCACAACAACACAAAGAAACAATAAAACACAAAGTTTTGGGGACAAATGAAGAAGGTAAAAAATTATTATGTTAAACCGTAAAATGGTTTCATTTGGTAGAATGTGAAGAGTTTGAAATACTAAGATTTGTGGTGTTTTGGAGTGTGTTATTATTTATGGTGTTTTATTAGTGTATAATTTTTGAATTATTTAGGAGTATTTTAGATTAAAAAGATAGTATATATTTAACTTTTATATAGCATTTTGGAGAGAATTTTTATGAGCATTCTTTTTGTACTCTCCTCTCCCCATGAACACACACTTATTGCATGTAATAAAAGGGCCGTACGTTTAACTCTCCACGCCACACTCCTATTATCTGTCGCTCCCTCTAGAGTGCCTGCCACTAACAAAATGGGAATAATGTAAATCACATCTCTCTCTCTCTCTCTCTCTCTTGGCGCCAAACTCGTATATAACATTCAGAAAAAGAACAAGCAACACTCCCGCAGGTACTACTCCTAGTCCTACGTTAAGAATGTTTGACATTTTTATAAAACCATAGGTGAAACAAACAACTTGTTTGATTTAATTATTTCTTTCTCATGCTATCTTGGATATTTGTAAGCAGAACCTCTTACCATTACCATGTATGAATGAATTCAACCAACCAACCAACCCTAGCTCAAATTCTTACAAAAAATGGCTCATTCATCTGGTTCTCATCACACGCTATCCAAATCTGAAAAAGAAGCTCCTCAATGTGGGTGGTCCGAGGAACAAGATCGTATTCCATTGAAGCAACGATTGAAAATTCTACTTGCACGTAACTCTCTTTTGGATTTCGCCCACGCCCGTACCCAAGAAATTGGAACTGTATCGCTGTGAGTTTCCATTTTTTCTCCTCATTTTTTATTTTGGATTGGGGTTTTCATTTTAATACATATGTTTTTTGGTTATGTGCAGACCCCCAATTGATGTAAATGTCAAAAAAGAAGCTGAGCAGTGCTATTCTCAGGTAATTTAACTATGCTTATATTTTTGTTTTTCCTTGTGCTGACCCTCACACCACCATCTGCTGAACCGCCTTTTTCTGTCTCTCTCTCCCTCTCTCTACACACACGCACATCTCCACACACACACACACACACACACACACAAGTAATTGACACTTTTAATAGTTCAAGAGCCATTTTAAAATATTCGTGATAATTTAGAAGTCAAATGAATAATTTACTCTTAGATTTAATAAAGTTTAATGATAAACGATTTAATAAAGCTTTATATTTATCATTAAGATGTTCAGATATTGACATACCTTCAATATAATCAAATCGGACGATTGCCTATACTCTTTGTCATGTATTTATCTTTCAATTTCTTCCATATTGGCTCTGCCGATTTCTTCTCCATCACAAGTAGTATACCACATTTTGCGTGATATTTTAATCAAATAGTACTGCTGCTACACATAGTTGTCGAATCGGGATACATATCGCGTATTGGAAACCCTTTGTATCGCGTATCGTGTATCTTATCAAGATACGCATTGTAATATAGGTTACAAAAATAAAAAATGTTTGTAAAAATTAAACGAATGTAGAAGGAACACATTATATTTAAAACAAATTTTATGACATGCTTCCATTGTCTAATGGTAAGAAGTTGCCTTTGAGGTAATGTCGCAACATGAAAGAGAGAAGGAAATTAAGAACACACTAAACAAAATGATTTTTTCAATAATTAATACGACAGAGAGCCAATAATACATCTTTAAACTTTTAATTTTCCCCGCAAGTCATGGCCACGATAGTGAATCCTAATGTAGTAACTAGTAAGGTACTTATAGATTATCACATTTATAGACGTATTCCAAAAGATAATAACCAAAATATCTATAAAAAAAAGTCATCATCATTCATCGTCATCAACTACGATCCTCTGCTCCTCCTTAATAAGTTTAACATCAACATTTTCGTTTTCGATAATCCTTTCATCACCGGACTCCGTATTAATAGGACAAATTGGATCATATGTCTCATCAATTTCTTGTAGCTTCAATTATCTCATCTCAAGGTTAATATTGTACTAAAAAAATGAGCATTAAATTTTTGTTGCTCCAAAAGATTCCTCTTTATGAAGTGCAAGTGGTCTGGCGTGCTTTGAATTCTCATATCCCATGGCACTACAAGTGAGGGTTAAAACTTATAACTCTTATTGGTTTTGCATCTCATTGCACTTTTCTCCGTAATTTTCCAACCATATCCTTTGATTAAAAAAAGACATAAACAACTTAATAGGATTTGCGAAAGTGAACTTGTGGGGGAGATTTTGCATAAGGGGCAAGTGGTGGATTGCACAAGATAGAGTAGGAAATGATAAAATGTTAGAAAATACTAGGGTTGTGTTATTTTTTGATTCTCATTCATCTCTAAAAAGGCGAGACAAGAATTGTACGATTAGAGAAACCCAAAAGAGGTCATGACGTAAACTACACATCAAAGGCCCAAAATTAAAACAAACACACAACTAGAGAGAGAAATTATAATTTCTTTATATCTTTCAAATATCAGATTCCTTACTAATGAGGAATTAAGGCCTTTTATATACAGAGAAGAGAAGATTCTAGAAGGAATCTCCTAAGCTCCTATTGGATGAGAGGGTGTGAGACCATGTGATATGACACGAGCTAGAACTAACTCCCAAATACATCACATGTCAAAATGAAACCTTCTAAAAGCTATTAGCTAAGTATGAGTTGCCGACAACTCATTCATGACAATATTAACTAATGGAACCTTCTAAAAGCTTCCTCTCAATCTTACTACTGCTAAAAAAATTAAAACAGAATACTAAACAACTAATAAAAGGAAAAATACCATGAAATAAAAAAATGCAAGAAAATACTAAAAATAAACCTTAATTTTCATCATTCTCTGTGACTTCAAAAACCTCGTCTCGAGCGTGAAGGGTAAACGACAATGCGGTTAGGCCTCCTTCTATGAATTCTTCTACTTGAAACGGGAGGTAATCTCGTACGCGACTTGCGTACCTACTTGCAAGAAATCCCTCCAAAATGGGCAAGAAATTCAAAGGGTTAGGTTGAATTGGGTGTGGGCTGAGTCGGGACCTAGGGTTTTGATTTGGGGTAGGATAGCGTTTTGGATTAAGAAAGTGAAGTGGGGGTTTCAAAAATGGTGGGTTTTGGTTCAATCGGAGTGGGGATGAATCTTTTTGATTGTTTGGATTCAACGGAGGAGGGATAGGCAAATCAGGACAGTGGGTTGTCACCGGCGCAGTCGGTGGGCTCATCGCACCATGCCACTAGGCTGTTGGTGGGCTGCCGCCATTGGTTTGTGGACCGACAACTTCTGGGTTATTCGGGGAGTGCGACTGGGTGTTGGGGTGGGATTGGGGAATGAAAGGGGGCTGATTGGGGTTAGGGCAGAGGGTTGACTTTTGGCGGTGGTTTTTGAGAGGTGAGAGTGTATGGGAGGGGGCTAGGGTTTGGGTTAGAGATGGTGGGAGGTGGTGTTTGGGATTGAAGTTGGGTGAAGAGGTGGAAGAGATCTTCAAATTTTTGGTTGATTTCTTGGAAAAATAAGGTTTGTTGTCGGGCTAATTCGTTAACTTGTTGGGCAAGATCTTGATTACTCTGTCTCATTTCTTGATTGATCTCCTCTTGATGTCGACTTGGTTTCTTCGGGGCCATCGAAAGTGTAGTGAACGATTTTTTTTTGATAATTGATACACCAATACACCAATCGGGCAGCGACACCTCACTCTGATACCAATTTGACGTAAACTACACGTCAAAGGCCCAAAACTAAAACAAACACACAACTAGAGAAAGAAATTATATTTTCTTTATATCTTTCAACTGTGGGATTCCTTACAAATGAGGGACTAATGCCCTTTATATAGAGGGAAGAGAAGGTTCTTGAAGGGATATCCTAAGCTCCTATTATATGAGAGGGTAGAAGCCCATGTGATATCACATGGACTATAACTACCTTCCAAATACATCACATGTCAAAATGAAACCTTATAGAAGCTATTAGCTAAGTATAAGTTGTCATGAGATGAGTTGTCATGACAACTCATCCCAGGCAACACTAACTAATGGAATCTCGTAGAAGCGTCCTCTCAACCCTTGCTACTGCTTAAAAAAATGTAAACAAAATACTAAACAACTAATAAAAGGAAAAATACAATGAAATAAAAAAATGCAAGAAAATACTAAAATAAATCCTAATTTCCATCACTTCGGTGTAAAGGTTTTTTTCTAGCTCCGAATAAACTTTACCCCAAATTTTTAATTGTATCGCTATGTGTATCACGTTACGCGTATTGTATTGGGATATGCAACGATACTCTTGGGATATGGGGGCCTTTGCAATACAGATGTGTGATTCGTATCGTCCGCAATGTGTATCGTGTATTGTCTCGAGATATGTATCGCGTATCATATTAAACTAATAACTAAGGTGCTACATGCTTGCAAGTCGAATTCCTTTCAATCATTATCCGACATAATTGCGGGTTTAGCCGCAATGCCCTTAATCGTCTATGCAAACTTTGTTGGATTAAAACACCTCATTTAACATTGCCACATGTCAAAAAGAATGATTTTACCAGTAAACTTCTCAAAGTCAAATTTTACTGTTGACACTTTATATATAGCCATTATTTAATCTCCAAAACGAGTTCTCAACAAGAAATAACTGGGCCAAGGCCAAAATCCCACTTAGAATTTTTATCAAAAACCTTGGATGCACACAAAGTAAAGACCCGCGCATACTCACTTAATAGAGTGATTCATGCACACCCAAGATCTAAGAATGAAGACACTCTAGATATAACTAAGAGAAATATAATCTAAATGCAAAGTATGAGGATGTAAAAGAGAAATTACACAACATCAAAGCACATACAAGATGCACGTGGTTCACCAATTTGACTACGTCCATGAATGATGATGACTTTCTTTCTTTGATTAAATTAACAAGGGTTTACAACTTCTATTAAACCTCACTTTCTCTATTTTTGTGTATATAATAACAATCAATGATGAAAAGCTACTCTAAAAGTGAATCTAAGTCTATTTGATAGTATTGCTTTATCCTAAACGATTAACTCGGATCAGTGACATGAATGATCAGATATGAGTTTGATGAATCTTTCGTGAGACCTCTTGGACTAGAGTCAACTTGTGTTTTGTAAAACGGAATCAGACAATTCAAATGTCGTGGGGCACATGAGTATATACTCTAGGTTAAATGACCTAAAAGCTGCTATTTATTAAAGGGATCCTAAGGAATGAAATGACCAAAATAACCCTCACTAAAAAATCACTTCTCACACATCTCGTTCGCTGCAGCGAACAAAATTCTTCGCTGGCCAAGGATTTCTAATACAGAAATCCCCAAATTCTGAGCTGCAGCCAAAACCTCCTTAACGTCAGCGTAAGCCTTGGGCTAGGTTTATTTGAGCCAAACTCCACACATTTGAGTTTATAGAGATATTGACTTATTGCTCCTTCTTGTTACTCTTACTATTATTATGTTGCACTTTTATCTAGTTCTTGTTTAGGTATAAAGGTGGACTGTAATGAGTGTAAACAGATGCTAATCAGTGTAAATATATGCTGCACTCCTTTCAAAGATTTATGTGATTCTGGGGCACCCTTAATGGTTATCTGTATTACTTGGTTTCATGTTTTGTATAAACACGGAATCTATCTACTAGAACAATAGTGTTTTTTTTAAAACTGAGAGTAAAATACACAAGGACTTTAATTGAGGGGACGTGACATTTAAATTGCTAATAATATTGTATGCTGCTTCTGTTTGTCATAATTATTGTCATGGGATTCATGAAGTCACCGTCATCTTGATCTTGATCTTGATCTTCATCTTCATCATTGATATATGGTTATGGACCCATTTTTTTAACAAGTAATAATGGTTATGGTTTCATTAGTTTTGTTTATACTTTATAGAAATATAACATTAAACCTCCATGTTCAAGGTTGTCCGTTATGTTTAACCCTTTTCATTAGTTTTCCTTTTTTATGCTTTACCTTGGCCTAATGTTTTCATTCATCTAAAGCGTCATTTTATCGTTATAGATAGGTTCAATGAGCATTTGTATAAAGTTGTTCCCTTTGACCTTAAATAAAATAGCCGTGGCATGCAGGGCTTCCGTTCTGCTTGCTTTGTTGGGGAAGGGATTGTTGAGGGATTTTCACTGGAGCAAAGTCATGCTGGTAAGTTCTCCAAGGAATTATGTCTTAAGTTCCGTTCCGTTATAGCTTTGGTAACTTGAGAGAGAGAGAGAGAGCTGTAGCAGTTGATTTCTTTTAGAAAATGTTACCCTTGCAAAGTTCAGGTGGGGCAGAAGAATACAATATGCAGGATATTGAAGCAAACAACAGCATTTGCTCAACTCCGATAACAATCCTTGAAGTAAATGATGGTATTGTTAGAGCAGAGGAAGCCGGTGCATGTGAGAATACATCCCTCCAACAGCTAGCGTTGTCACAGTATCCTATCAAAGTAAAGGCAGTTTGTACTGATGAAGACTTGGTGAATTCATCGGGGGACTGTCTAAATACCACTCTGCTTGATGACATTCTGTGTATTAAAGTTAAATCTGAGATCCCTGATGACTTTCTGGACGATCTTGATCACATTGTATTGAAAGAACGACAGAGGATGCTGCTATCAAGGTGCCATTCTTGTCCTTGTTGACTTCTTGTTATACTATATTAGTTGCCTTTGTGCTAAAAAGCACTTGTACATTATATTAAAGGCCCAGAGAGAATCTGATTTACACTTTTTTTTCAGCTTTTTATTAATCTTTTCATAACCTTCTTTATTTTCCATTGAATGAAAGATGCCAGGAATTGCTAAATGTGTGTTTTAACTCAAATTTTCAGGAAATCGCTGGAATTGATAAAGCATGTAGAGGAGGTAACTAATTTTCCTATACTTCCTTCCATGGATATTTTTATTCAGATGCAAACCTGAAACTGGTATAAAAGTAATACAGATCTATAGTTTAGATGTTAAAAGGATTTACGGGAATAATGTCTCAAGAAAACGTTGCTGTAAAGTCTCAAACCACGTAAGTTCAATATAGAGTAGGGATTTAATCCTATTTTTAATCATTGTTGTGGGATAAATTTGGTAACAGTGTGTGTTTTCACCATGTCTCTTCGTTCAAATTGGGCAACGGGAATGTTTCAGCAGGCATTAAAAAGGTTCAGGATCTAGATTTACCGATTGAAGATGAAAATTCCAACTTGTTTGAATTTTAGCTTTGAGCGTTTTTTTAGATTTATGTTTCATTGAGGGCTCATGATGTCTGTGTATGGGATTGTGGGTCACTGTAGTTGCTCCTAATGCTGCACACTTTGGTGGATAGGTATTGGTTATTGTAGACACCCAAATAGTTGATCCCCTGCCTTTCTATTTGTAGCCATTAAATTGCTGCCGCATCACGCTAAGGAATCCTCAAGTAGACATATGGTTACTCAGCTCCTAGGCCTAGTTATCAAAGGCGTGCCTAGGTGCCTTGCGCATCCAGAGCACCTTGCCTGGGCTGTATGAGGCAACTTCAAAGAGGTACGCACCTAGAGGCTACATGCATGAGGCGCAAAAATGAGCAAGGTGAATGCCTAGGTGCACCTGCTTGTAGTTGCCTTATTCCATTTTTTTTGGATTTTTTTTTTACTTTCTATTTCTCTGTTTTGTTAGACTTTTCCCTTCTTTGCTTCATCGTCCTGTTTTTTGCTCTTTTTCATTTTGTATTTATTGTTCTGCTCATCTTTTTCTCCCCTTCATCCTTTTTCGTTTTTCCTCCTGCATTATTCTTTTTTCTTTTTGAAGCTCTGTTTTTGTGTGTTCTGTTTTGTATGCTGTGAAGAAAATTGACTCAACTTGTTTGTGGTGGTTGTCTTTTAATTTATATTAAGACTTGATGTTAATGTATTCGTTATACTTTGAATCTAAACTTCTTTTTACATATTTAAATTTGACTTTAAGTCATCCCATTAAGTTTTATATTTGATTATATGAGTGATTAGCCTTTGGCACCTTGGTGGCCCGTCTTGTTATCAATTACAAATTTCTTTTTGCATTGTGGATTTTGCACTAAGTTAAAGATGTATATGTAATATAGTCTATAAACTGTTATTGGTGTTATAGTATAATAACATTAATATATGTAAAATATAAATAAAACATGTCTTTTTTTTTTGTAAAAGTGTGCCTTGCTTCGGTCAAGTGTGCGCCTTGCCTTGCGCCTAGGCTCCAGGGACACCTTTGCACCTTGGTCCGCCTTACGGCTTAAATAATTATGGCCTAGACACTGCACAAAATGCAAAATTTCTTCCTGAAGGCATGTTGACTTTCCTGGGGCTGACGCGCGACACTTAAAACCGCTGGATAATGCTCCAGGACCTTGCCATCCTCCACCGCCTTTTGGACCAATCACAGTCTGCCACGTCTATTGGACACCATCCTGTTGACATGGCGCCACCTTGGTGGAAAGGTCTCATCAATTAGTCCTGTCCCTCACACCCTATGAAGCACTGGTTCTTTGAAAATGACCTCGAATCTGAATCAGATTCGAATCAGGTGCGGGTGTGGCCCCGATTCGGTACTGAAATCAAATATGAAATTCCAATTCGGCAAGGATTCGTTTAGGATTCATTTTGGATTCGTTTCTTTCTGAAATTTGAAAATTATGTAAAAATGGGGTCGTTTTTTGAAATAAAAAAAGTTTAGTGGTTTGCTCCCACTCGGTCTAGTGGTAGCGCACTAGTACTGAAGCTCCAGGGTCGACTGGGTTTGCTCCCCAGTTCGAGTCTCGGCAGCTGCAAACAATCTGGGGGCCAGCGGTTGGCCACTGATCCGTGAGTGGGGATTAGTCGAGATGCGCGTAAAGCTGGTCAGGACACGCCATGGTACCTCTAAATGGGGAATAAACAAAACAATTTTTTTTTATAAACTTAAAAAAGGTTGTACTCAGTGCACGTGGCTCCCGTTTAATTGCAGGATCGACTAGCCTTACTCTCATATATAGAGAGATTGCTACCATGTCTCGAACCCGGGACCAACCGTAGCTTGGGCCGATTATGCTTTAGATGATTTGGGATTGTTCGATTCTGTTGTTTTAAAAAAATTAAGTTTATAGATTAATTTTTTTAAAACAACTGAATCGAACAATCCTAAATCATCTCAAACATAATCGGCCCCTTATGAACCGATGAAACCCTAGATCCCGCTCGACCCACTTCGGCTTCACCACTAGGGTTTTTCCGATCCACTCCGAGGTAGTTTCTCTCTCCACTAAGGCTGTTCGCCTCCTTTTTGCACTTCTTCAATCTCTCTCTCTCTCTCTCTCTCTCTCGTTTTGTCTCGCCCTCTTTCCCTATTTATATGTGTGTGGATATATATATGTATATGTATTACAATTCTGTTGTAACTTTTCTGAATAATTCAAAGCTTGTCTTTCTGTGTTGGCTTGTCTAGCTTGTTTTATTAGTTTTTTGGAATAATTCAAAGCTTTAATACTTATTTTGTTAGCTCTGACATTTATAGCTTATTTCTTTGTTGGTGCCCTTTTTAGTTTTCCTTTTCCAATTGTGACTTTAATATTTCTCCCTAGTTGATTGTTAATGATGGAAATGGATCATATTAGGGTTTAATTGTCATTTTTAATATTTTGTATTAGTCTTTCTTTTATTTTAGTTCTTTTATTTTCTTTTTTAGCCTTTAATTAGCCTCCAAGCATGTTTGGGACTAATTAGGTATTCTTTTATTTTTAGTAGGCCCTTTTAGTCATTTCAGCTAATTACTTGATTAGTGAGTAATTCAGCCCCTATAAATAGGATTGTTTCTCTCATTTGTACTCACTTCTCAATTCTTGGATATAAGAACTCTTTTGTTTCTCTCTCTAGAAATCAAATTGTCTTGGTGTTAGGTCATTGACGTGTAGTTCACGTCATATTGGTATCAGAGCGGGTGAAGCTCCAAACATTGGTGTTCGTGTGTATCGGTGTGAGGTGAATATCAAAATCGTGTCCTACATTTTTCAATGACTCCGAAGAAGGCTACCCGAATTCAAGAGGAGATTCATGAAGAGCTTAGACGAAGAAATCAAGAATTGAGACAACAAATGGCAAGAATGGAAGAGAAAAATGATAAAAAATTAGAAGAATTGGCACGGAAGGATCAAGAACAATTTGAAACCCTAATGTTGCAATTCTCCAAATTGCAAAACCCTAACCCTAGTTTTCCCTCCTACCACCCTTCTTCCACCAAACCACTGCAACCAGCCCCACCCTACTTCCCTCTAAACCTGCAACCAACCCCCAACCTTTCCAAACCCCGCGCGACCACCCTCTCCTTGCTACAGCAGCCGACCAAGGCTGAAAACCCCAGCAGCTGTGTCGGACCACCTTTCTGGTGGCCGACGGCCCTTCATCTGTCCCAAACAACCCCACCCAGCCATCCGACCCAACAAAAAAAGTCGCCCTGACTTCCCTGAACAAAACCCACATCGCCGACCCTATTCATTCAAATCATGTCCATAAAAAAAACCTTTTGAGCCCATAACACCTCAGCCCTGACTTTCCCTAACCCAAACCCGGAGTTGCCCAGGGCTCTACCCAAGTGCCCTGCCCATCATTCCGACCCCGAAAAGCGTCCCAAACCCCATGATTTGACTACCAAGCAGCTGTCCTGTATTTTCAGCTTCATGAAAACCCTCCCACAAGTTCAAGAATTAGGGTTTGAGACCAAGAAAATGGTTTTTGACCCCGGGGGTAGATATTTTGTGTTGGATATGAGCGGCACGAGGAAGAAGATGAAGATTGCCGCAAGAATTCAAGAATCTTCCTCAAATTTTTCGCAAATTGCTTTTTGGCCTCTCAAGTTTTGCCTCTTCCGCACATTTTGAAACATTTTGCATTCGACCTCAATCTTAAAGTTCGAGGACGAACTTTTTTGAAGTCGGGGAGAGTGATGGAAATGGATCATATTAGGGTTTAATTGTCATTTTTAGTATTTTGTATTAGTCTTTCTTTTATTTTCTTTTTTAGCCTATAATTAGCCTCCAAGCACGTTTGGGACTAATTAGGTATTCTTTTATTTTTAGTATGTCCTTTTAGTCATTTTAGCTAATTACTTGATTAACAAGTAATTCAGCCCCTATATATAGGATTGTTTCTCTCATTTGTACTCACTTCTCAATTCTTGAATATAAGAACTCTTTTGTTTCTCTCTCTAGACATCAAATTGTTTTGGTTTTAGGGCATTGACGTGTAGTTCACGTCACTTAAATTTATGATGTTTGTTTATCTGACTCTTGGAAATTGATAAATGAATTATTGTTATAGTTGGTGATTGGAAAACTGTTTCTATGATGAATATCTATCGATATCAATTAAGGAATAATATATTTTATGTATTATTATATCTTTTTTCTTGCCGCACCCGCACCCTATTTTTCAGAGAATTTTGAATCGCCGCGCTCGCATTGAGTCACACCCTCACTCTGCAGTTCTTAGCTCACACCAGAAATCCAGGCCATGTTTCCAGTGATGATAGTCCGACGCTTCAGAGTGGCGCCTGTCAATTTCTCCAAACCATCATCCTGCAATGTTTACATCCCTGGTGGAATTCTAAGGGTTGATGCTTTTCTATTCCGCGGCTTCATCCCATAAATAGGGATCTTGGGCTATTGGTTTAGGTCATAGTTTTAAGAGACAAATACACTTTCGATATTAGCCCATGTTCCTAACTTTTTCACAAGCATCAAATCACTGCAGTGATCCTCAACCGATTCCTTGCTTTGTCCGATTATCGTGTATAATCCTGACTCCGCAGAAGCGCTGCGGGATTCACTATTTGAATTCAGAATTATGTTTCTAACATTTCTTTGATTTCAAATGTATATAGACTTCTCCACCGACTATTTTAGCGATAGTACACATGAGTATCAATTTTGTTTTCTGTATTCATCTTCAGTTTACATCACCATCACTTAAAGTTGCACGTTTCTCTTGCGATTATGTATACTGTATTATTATATCAACTGGTTGAAATTTGAAAATATAAGATTATTATAAAATTGGGACTCAAATACCTTTGACAAACCAGGGGAAAACCCTATTGACATTGCAGTCTGACGATGATTAGACCCGTTTGACGCTAACTAACCGCCGGACGGCTATGTCAACCTAGGCAGAATACTGCGGCCCCATTTTATATATATCAATATAATTTAGAACCATCAACACTGCTTCTTGAAAACATAATGCATTTTGTGTGTACCAGCGTAAACATGAGATTGTTTTGAACATACCTCCTTCTTATGCATACAGCCGTCAGGTATACACCAAGGACCAATAGGGCTTTCATCAGTCTATTCTTACTGTCTCTCGCCTTCTGACATTTTCTCATTTTTTATAAACCTCTCTCTCTCTCTCTCTCCAATGACTAGTATGAACACCAAGTAGTATGAATACTCACCAAGAGCCAAATTCGCTCTTGATACCAATTTGATGTAAATGCGGGGATATCTTTACACACTAGAAGAGGAAATAACAAAGTTAACTTGCACTCATTCATTCATAATAATTTGAATGATACAAAATGAGAGATTACAAGGATAATTATAGCCCACGATACTTGATGGGCAAGCTAAGTATTAGGTCATGGGTGATGTCACAGGCTTAGTTGTCCAAGCCTTGAAATCACCATTCCTAACTAACCTATTTTATGACATTGTAAAGGAATGTTCATTCTCTACTAATAATAAATCAATAAAAATAAAATACAATTAAAACAGTATTTCTCGATCCGCCGCCTTGCGCCACGTGTCGTGCATATACATCAGTTTGTATTTTAATTTGTCTGATCAAAGTTGCTGTTTGCTCTATTATGCTACACAGGGTAATTCTTCAGGGATGTCTAGTGCAGTTGTAGAAAACATGATTCAGCATAATGCTAGGTTAGAAAATGAAGAGTCTCGTTCTGTTGGTAAGGAATCTTCCATCGAAGGAAATCATTCTTGGGACATTCCTGAGGGAAATGCTTCTATTTTATGCAAGACTCTGGAAACTGGTTCATCAAACTGTAGAATTGCTGGTTCATCTAGAACAAACCCTCAACATCCATCATTGGCAAGTCACTTCCAGGGGACTAAATCAGAAAGTTTTGGGAATCATCAAAATGACAATATTGTCCTTAGTTCGGTTTCATCAACCTTTGTAAATGTCAAGGTTGAATGTTTGGATTATGAGTTACAAAGTCCAGGTCAGAAGCCTGCAGGCAACTCCTGCTTTGCTGACATAGATTCAGTAAGAAGTGAACATGAAATTGCTGATGAATCTGTAGAATTTAAACTAGACCATATGTTGCTGCGAGAACGAATTAACCTGATAGCTTCTAGAGATATTCCTGATTCAGATGTTTATGGAAAATTTGAGTGCTCCGGGAAATTTTTGCCTTCAGCCATGGATTGTAGGTCTATTGAATCAGAATCTGTTAAACCACCAATAGTCAAGCGTTCTCGGAAAAGGAGGAAAACTGCTACGTACTGTGTTCTTATGTTGAATTTATTATATATTTATTTACATTCAAGAATTTCTTCCTCTGTCCCAAATTAATAGGCGCTGTTTGAATGTCAGACTTTTTAAGAAAAAAATTATGTTCCTAATTATTTTCTTAAAATGATGAATACCTTTGAATGCAAGACATGCACTTGGATCGTTGTTCTATCATGGGTAACTTTGTAATCTCATCTTTACTATTTTTAGAAAAAAGGACTTATTATTTGGGATGGAGGGTGTATTGTTTTGTTCTAAGGGCGTCTCTCATTTTTAATATTAATTGCAGGGATTCAGTTGAAACAGCATTGGAGGAAGATGCTCCTGGACTCCTGCAGGTAACTGTGCATTTAATTGTCCTCTTTCCATCCATTTTATTCTTTATTTTTATCATTCATAAATGTTGCCCATCTGGTAGGTTTTAATGGACAAAGGGGTGCTAGTCGACGAAATCAAGCTTTATGGTGAAAGGGAGAGCAGTGACGTTCTTGATGATTCATTATCTGAGGACAACTTTGCAGACCTTGAAGCTGTGATATCAAAGGTTTGCAAGAATTAAGTAATTATACATTTTACATATGTTTTTCTCTATAAATATAATATTATTTATTTCTTTAAAATCTGTGGTCCCTATATAGTACAACTGGTGTATATCAGTGCTCCATATGGAGCATGGAGCAGGGCTGATAATGGGACACTTAGTTTAATTTCTATTCACTTATTTTAATTTAGGGATTATAATACAAATATTCACTAAAAATATTACCCTAGTTAATCTATGTATGTCTATTTTTTTCCGATTAGGGTTGCTTGGAGCACGCCCTTACCTTAGCCTATATATCAGTGTAATTATTTTCATTGAGATTAGCGAATATTATTGAGAGAGTGTCTTTTCGAGTTGCGTGCGAAGTCTTCCACTGTGCAGAGTGATGCTTACTCTCAACTATTGTTGTTATTGTCTTTGCATATCAGTCTATCGCGCCAAAGAGTCGCAATCAATCTGATTTAGAGCAACAACACAACTTGAATAAGCAATGGTATAATTTTGGACATATTCGTCGCATTGCCGTTGCGGTGATCTAGCGTAGGGTAGTGTGACACCCCGACTAATTAAATACCGGGTAGCTACTCCTTTATTAAATCAATACAAAATGTCAAGTTGGTTCAGTTAATAGCATCACTGTCGAAAACATTTAAATGATTACTAACCACCTAGTATTTAAAAAGTAAGTTGCCAAATTTTAATTAAGTCAAATTAACATGCAATAAAAGAATAATGGAAGAACAACATAATCCATTCACCATAACGAAGTAATGAAATAACCAACAAATAGTAATAAGTCCGGAGGAAAAACTCCTCACAACAATCCCACGAATGAAATAATAACATAAGTCTGAATAACTGAATTAAATGAAATGTCTCTAACAGAAATGGGCGACATGCCCTACAACTGGTAAATGCTGAATATAGAGTCAAGATAGATGAAGCGTCTACAAGCAAAGTCCAGTAACTTCCACAAACAGCTACAGCTCGTCACCTGAATGAAGATCCTAAGCATGGTGTCCTTGTGGCTGGGCACCTAAAATGGTTTTTTACAAAAATAGATTTGAAAGCAAATGGGTCAGAGCCCGAAAGTGGAAATCATTTTAAAAACAGCAAGTGTTTTAATAACATTAAAACATCAAATGCAAAATACATGTTAGGACGTACACTCACATGAAATTCTCACCTCTCGACTACATGTGCACTCCTAACGTACCGTACCCATCTAAATAACATACATATCTAACCAAACCGTAATAAGTTCTACCCCTTACTACTCGATTCCCATATTACTTTCTAGCGATATCAATTAAATAGAGGGCTCTACTTAAACTCAGATTCTCAATTAGTAATACAATTCACCATCGGTTAACCCGTTATGTTTTCTCAAAACATTACCATAATTATATTCACAATATCAACATGAAAGTTCCCATTAATTAAGTGTATATTATTCACGTCATAAATATACAATACAAGCACCCCGAGACTAAGCTGCGGTGCACACATACTCTGCTATCCATCCCGGTACATCATGTACATAAGGATCACGCATTCCGAATCTCTCAGGAATCGTTCTCAGATAACAACAATCACAAACAATGGAGGCGAACACAGTCACATCACATGGGTCACGCACATACCTGCGCTCCCACGATCAGCAGACTTATTAACATCCCAATAAGTCCTTCTCTGACCTATGTTCATTGAGGTACCAGTCTAAATCCGGGCAACACAAGGATTAGAGGGCCCTAAGCGAACGCAAACCTCCCGTGATAGCAAGTATGGTAGGTATGTCATACACATAAAATCAATACATATACTAAGTAAGCACACATCTTAGTAATCACCATAATTTATATGTGGTACACTTCTCATTCTCGTACCTACGTATAATGTTACACAATTTACATAATCCCGGTTGATACAATTATACAAGCCATTAATTGTTCTCACGTTGAAATAGACACTCACGTCCTAATCCATAATTTCCATTTGGTTCGAATTACACTTCTAGGTTTTACTCCTCTATATATTTCAAATGTCCCTACTATATCAATTTATCATCAAGGGAAGGTTATCTCTACCATTAAATAAGGTTACGGGACACGCGAAATCAAAACAGGCTAAATAGCCTAGACTGTCAACTCGTTAGAAGTCTCGTTCGAACGAGAGTTCGTTCGAACGAAGTGGGCCTTCTAACGAGATCTCGTTCGAACGAAAGTCATCGAACGAACATCCCTCTCGTTAGAATTCAAACTGTCAACTCGTTAGAAGCTCGTTCGAACGACCTGGGTAGGTCTTCTAACGAGTGGCCAGATTCGAGCCCAGATTTTCCTTAACTCGTTTTTCCAACTATTCTACACCTCTAATCTCCTCTAAACATCAAACCAACAATTGTACACGGGTTCTAATCAATCCTAAATATACTTAGGTCATAAATTAATGTATTTTGTGGGATCAATTCATCCTAAATCTCATCCAAATATTAAATCTCCACATCTTCTTCCCCAATCTCAAGAACATGAACCCTAGAAATTTAATTCATCCATAGACATAAATAAATCCGTTTTTATGGTATAAAAGATGTATTTTTCTCTGACTAATCATCCTAACATTGTTCTACATGCAATCTCCTCATAAAATTATAAATCTCTACATCCAATTCAATGGGTTTTTATCATTCTCCAAGAACAATGAAATTTTAATAATTTCCTACGCATGGAAGAAGCATTCTTTGCAAAATATGTAATTAAACCACTTGCCTTATGTGTATCTCTGATTTTGATGACGAATTTCTGAAGTGTTCTCTCTCTCTCTGCAGAATTCTCCTCTCTTCTCTCTCTCTACAAGCCTTCTTCTCCAAAGTGAATGGTGGCTAGGGTTTCGCCTTAGGAACTTTTTGGGACTAATTCTAATAACCCCCGTAGCCTATTTGGTTATTAGTGGGTTTAGTGGGTAAAGTCCAAATCAGATATTAATTCCAAATTTTCGTGGGTTTTAATTCCCAAAAATCCAAAATTACCAAACTACCCTTATACGTTGCCGGTGTGGCCTAAAAATGCCCCGGGACCCAAACCAAACCCTCGGCTAGTGTTTTCTGACTATCTCGACCCTTCCGGACGCGTTGGCTCACTCAAAACGACCATACGGTTAATAGAAATAAAAATCACTTTTTTAATTAAATAATATTATTCCTGACGCGACTGTAACACGCGTCTCAACAAAATTTCCAAATTGCCGTATTTCAATCTCACGACAAATTTCATAATTCAATATTCATATATAATCATATATGCACATTATAATCAAATACCAACTCGCATCTTGCTAGTATTTTAATCCGGATTAATTTCCAATTAATACGCATTTAATTCAATTAATCCCATAAATAAATATCACAAAAATACGGGGTATTACAGGTAGCCTCGGTTTTGCAGGAATGCAATCCGGAGCTTGCGACAACTAAGGGAGTTAAAAAAACCAACCAAACCACCATCCCTGAACCGCCCTTTTTTTCTAGCCGGTTCATCTGGTGGCTTGGTATGCCTAAAATTGACTTTTTTCGATTCAATCGGCAATTTGTGAAAGGGGTAGCTCGACCTGCATTGAACTGGACCGACCTCTATTAAAATGTTATAAAAAGACCTTAAGGCCCTTATGTTTCTTCTCCCAACCGCCTCCTCATATAACGACTCTCTCTCTCTCTCTCCAAAATCCTCATTGGTTGGCTACCATGAAAATATAAATAAATGCGTTGCAGCGTGATGGCATATGGGATCTTGTTTCTTGTCCTCCAAGTGAGAAGACGATGAGGTGCAAATGGGTCTTTAATGTGAAGTATTTGGATGATGACACTATTGATCGAGACAAGGCACAGTTGCTGTCTATAGGGTTCACCCTATTTCCTGGGAAAGATTTTGGTGGCCAAGCTCACATCGGTGTGATTTTTGATCTCTCTTGCAGCATCCCACTTGTGCCCTCTTCATCAGCTAGACGCCAAGAATGCTTTTCTAAATGAGGTTATCTTTGAGTTTATCAATATGCTGCCTGCCTGAGGGGGGTTTAGAATTTAGAACTCACTTTATGGGTTTGGGCCTCCTTTTTTTTGAGGACTATATTAGTTATAGGTTTGGTGCCTCGTTTTTTTGCCCACACTGCAGTGTTTTGCACTATGTTAAAAAATTTTGGCAACTATTTTTGTTAGACCCTTGTAGTCACAATGTCCAAAATATGACCAACGAAGTATTCACAATGTGCTCGGCTTCACCTGGAGCAGGAGGTCGACTCAGTTATTAACCTGCTCGGCCTATCACATAGACAACTGCCACCCTCAGTGGGAACATTTGCTCACATCATACGCGCATGCTCTCGCATACACCTTTGAAGTCTCGCATCAGTCACGTGGAATATGGGAACATGGTTATTACATGTTTGTTATCCAAACGCCCTTCAGTGACGTCAGCATGAGATCCAAGGGAATTTGTTTGTTATTTACTCGATAAGCACATGTAAGTAGGTGTAACTGCCTGGCCTATAAAGGTAGTCCATTTGTCCACTAAAGTATTCTCTGTGAACTACCTATAAATAGGGAACCAATCCACTTGAAAAGGGGATCTTCTCTCATCTTCCCAATCATTGAGCTACAAATGCAACCCTAATTGTAACCTCGATAACAGTGCAATTAAAGCTTGCGTACTCCGTGGATGTAGGTTTCCTTTACGGGCCGAACCACGTAAAATCTGTCTTATTCTCACTGTCTCTCATCCCCATTCTCTACTATTGTTCATCTTTTTTACTGATTATTCTATTATTTGTTATCTCCATATTTGGACGTTAACAATTTTCAAGAAAAAAAATCAAAGATCAAAAAGGTTTTTCTTTTCATATATATCCATTTCCAATGATGAATGAATTTTTGATTTTGTCGATGCACTAATGATGATGCATTCAAATTTAGATTATATATGAGTAGTTTCATGCATATCATGCCTTAGTTTGATTACTATCTTAAGCTTTAGATACTTCATGGATTTCAAGTATCGAATATTTGAGTATTATAAGACAACTCCAGATTTAACTTGACTGAATAAGTGAGTGTACTGAGGGTGATAAATAAAGTGGAGACTTGTTAACCCATATAATTAGAAGCCATAATTTTTCTAAGGGTTTTACATTTACTCTTACTTTTGAAAAGCATAATTTGTTGATTAATTTGAATATTTCTTGATTGATCAAGCACCAAAAGAGAACGTTCGTTATTTACCAATTACAAAAATCTTGAATTACTCTAGCAGATAAACAAATGAACCTAGCAATGTTTACCTACCCTTTATACATTTTCAGCTAGTTAACCCATTGAACCTTTTTATATAAAGCTTGTTAATCAAATGTACCGACCCTACTCCCATCTTGGAGCATAACCTCTCTCTCTCTCTCTCTCTCTCTCCCTCTCTCTATCTATCTATCTATCTATCTATCTATCTATCTATCTATCTATCTATCTATCTATCTATCTATCTATCTATCTATCTATCTGCCTGTCTACCTGTCTATCTGTCTATCTGTCTATCTGTACTCAACTCAACTCAACAAAGCCTTTTCCCAATTATATGGGGTTGGCTATATGAATCCTATTTTTCCATTCCATTCTGTTTAGTACAATATCTTCGGTTAAATTGCGTGATATCATGTCTTTTTTTACAATATCCCACCAAGTCAATTTAGACCTACCTTTAACCCATCATTACTAACTAAATCACTCATCCTTACGGGGGCATCCATTGGTTTACGCTTGACGTGTCCAAACCATCTAAGTCGATTTTCTCTCAATTTATCTTCTATAGGAGCTACTTTTAGCGTTTCACGAATTTGTTCATTTCTAATTTTATCCTTTCGAGTTTTACTACAAATCTACCTTAGCATTCACATCTCCGCCACTCATTTCTGCACATTTTATTTTTTCATTGCCCAACACTATGAGACAACCCGCTCACCAAAATAAGGGGTGGCCAGCCCAATACTCCAATATAACGGAATCATGGATGGAATCATTCTCAGCATCATAACAAAAATATAGAGTATCCAAGATAACCACCCAATATTTCAGAAAACGGGTTGCCAAAATTTTTTGATTTGAAAGTAAATAAATGAAAACAAACAACCCAATTCCTGAAAGATAAGGGAAACCCCAAGACATATATAAATAATACAACGAGAATACGATAAAAAGACCGAATAGGTAACCGGTCACTAAACTGATACACCAAATATACACAAGTACAATAAGTTACTTATTACATTTCATTAGACATTTACAAAAGCTTGGGCCTCTCGCCCGAATAAAAGACTTGATCTTAACTAGGATAAAAATGAAAACGTCTATACCAAATGTATCCCGTAATACCCGCAATGCATCACGGCTCGTTTCAAATCAGGCATCCTTGCGGCGGAGTACCTGAGCAGAGACAAGTTGAATATGCAACAAGAAATGTAACCAGGTCAGGGCCCGGTTCTATATGATTACCAGATGAATAAAGCGTATGACAGTTATGTATGATAAATCGTGAAAAAAAGAGA
The DNA here is from genome assembly GCA_949130495.1 of Sambucus nigra. Classification (NCBI taxonomy): domain Eukaryota; kingdom Viridiplantae; phylum Streptophyta; class Magnoliopsida; order Dipsacales; family Adoxaceae; genus Sambucus; species Sambucus nigra. Next base: position 164,790,015 of record OX422207.1, read on the forward strand.
AATAAGAAGCAACCTATACAATTTAAAACATAAGCTAAGCAGGAACAAAAATAAGAAGCATTAAACTAAAACCTTCACCAAATGTACCAATTATTTCATATATCTTTTCCTTAGCAGGAAGTATATATATATAATCACAATCTTTTGCTCTTTAAGGAAATTTTATCTCAATTTTACCTTTTGTAAAAATCCTTTCCTTATCAGGAAAATAATCATTTTCAAATGCTCTTTGTGGCATTTACATGTGCTCTTTGTGGCACTCCATCATGCTCTTATGGCATATCAAATACATCAAGTCCCACTTGATTATGAACTGTTATAATTATATACATATAACGAATTCTAAGACCGCCCGTCCGGGTTTCCCCACTGTGCGCGCCCCTAAATGACCATCATCTTCCAGGGCCTATCATTAGACAACCTGGGCACCTATATCGCAAGACGTCGGGAAGCGGCCATGAGCCTGCGGGGTAGTCAAGACCACACCCGGAATCTCCTACCCATCGCAGAAAAATATACAACAATAAGCGCTCCCATGGCCTAGGACTATATCCACCCTGCATTCATTAGCCAGGGGGCTTCACCTCACGTGCGGACTTCCCTTAGGATGTCATTTAGAGAGGTGTGTTTAAACCATTTTATTTATCATATCGAAAATTAAGTAAACCATTATTTACCGGTTTCAGGGTTAAGTAAATTATCATTTACTAATATCAATACCATTACCATTTCATTTCCATTCCACGTATATGTTTCATTTTATTCGAAACCGTTATTATTTATATTGTAAATAATCTAACTTACCATCTATAGTCATACGATAGCTTATATCAACTCTACAACCTCAAAGGAGTAAATAAACTCTTCATTATCTCCAAGCATTCTAGGAGGTTATTTAAAAACCCCAAGGTTATCATCTTTCGAAGGAATGAAATAACTTTCAATTTATTCTCCAAACTCACCTTTATGGCGTTATGATGAACCACCAAGGTTAACATAGCTCAATCGAACTTTTAAAATCTCCCAACATTCTTTTGGGGTGGTAATATAAACCATCAAAACTAGTATAGCTTAATTAAGCTTCTAAAGTCTCCCGGACATGACACTACATCTCCTAGTTTATATACAAATCAACTAGAAGGAAAAGTGCCCTAACTTCAATAGGCACAACCCCGGAAAAATCCCCACATAACCCATTCCTAATGTAGGGCACACAACTAACTCATCTCACACTCTAGGACTTTAAGTTTACTTCATTCAAGAAGGTTCCTAATCCCTATATTTAAAGAAAAGAATTGAAATTGAGTTATAAAATTAACTCAAAAACAGCAGGAAAACGAATCGATTCGCCCTAGCGAATCGATTCGCCCAAAAAGCGAATCGGTTCGGACTACTAAACCAACTTTCTGCAATTGACCGAATCGATTCGGCCTTAACCCGAATCGATTCGGGTTATGCAGACCTGCAAATTTCCCTTAGCGAATCGATTCGCCCAAAGGGCCGAATCGATTCGGACCTGCAAATTTGCCAAAAATGGCTACGAAGGGTTATAAATCCTAATTTCTCCAAACTCCAACTCTCTCCATTTATACACATCCAGCAACAATAATCTACCCCAAAACATCCTACATGGTTAATAACAACTATAACCCAAAATTTCATCATCAAAAACTAAGATTAGGGCTTAAATCCCATAAATTCCACATTTAAACCATAAATGTAAATACACAACTATCATACAATTTATGCACCTTAAATCACATATTAGCAAGTAGAAAACTTGCCTTAGGGTTGATATCTCAGATTTGTTTGGAGAAGAAGCAATCCCAAATCCTCCATCTTCAAATCTCTCTCTCATTCTCCTCTTTTCTCTTCCTCTTCTTTCTCTCTTTGTCTCTCTCTATGTTCAAGACATAAAATGGGGAAAATAAGGGATTTAGAAGACTAAAATCGTGGCTTAGGTTAAAACTCCCAACTTAAATGGTTAATACCACATTAAAATGACTCGCAAATACGCATATAAGCTAAAACAAGGTAAAAGTGCCCGAAACACAAAAATACAATATGGCACTTATTTTGACTGTCTCGCACCTTCCGAGACTAACTACACCCTCTAAACTGGCATCCGGAAATTTTATAAATTATTTCGAGTTCCAAAATCATTTAAACTAAAAGTCCATTTAAAATACATGACACTACTGACATGCAACCTGATGTTATTTACTTTCACATACAGTAAATATGCATCAATCTAGTAAATATTAACTTTCAATTCATTAAATTAATATTTACTCCAGTCCCCACATTTTATATAATTACCTTATGCGGTAAAATTAGTATAAAATGAGCCTCCCAGAATCGAGGGTTGTTACATACTCCCCCCCTTAAGAGGGAATTTTGCCCCCAAAATTCGGGCATACCCAAATCTGATAAGGGCATACTACTCTAAACTAGGATTCTGCCATCCTAAACAAACTCCTCGTTATTGCAACGTCCCAAATGGACTCGGACTAAGGTCGACCCTGTCGATCTCAGTCAATCATCTTGTTCTCTCCTAGCACAAGGCGCTCTTCACTAACTATCGATTCTAGCTTCCTACGGCGGAACACGATGCCCACATGACTCGGCACAATTTGCCAAATCTCCAGAATTATGTTACATCTCACCTCGGGGCATCCATACCGACTCTAAGTGGCTTAGCCCTAACGCTACTCAGCTATCCCCCGCATCGACGCATCTCATCAAGGCGTATGGCTTAAAAGCCAAATCTCTAAAGAAATGTTCCGAGACCACTCCAAGTCCAAGGAACATATTACCCATTGGTTCCATCCATCGAGTATACGAATTTCTCAACTGACCACGCTAGGCCACTCACGGTACCATGCCTTAGGAAATGATCCATAAGACCACTCCAAAACCTAATGGTTGCACGAAAACCTCCATCCATACCATTACTGCTCCCATCTACTAGGTATACTAAGGCGCACGTTCGTAATATGCCCTTCGGCATAAGTCAATTTCCTCCCCTTCATCCATCCACTTTAGGGGGGTAGGATATACGCCATTTCCATACGGTTCCCATTACTTCGCGGAAACTTCTGCTAAACCTTCGACACGAATATCTAGTCTCGATCCACCCTATTATAATAGGCACCTCCCACGGTTTTTACTATTCCTCCATCGAGAACGGGGCATACTCTTCTACAAGTAGTCCGTCCATAATGGCCGGGAATGCAACAGTCTGATCAAACGATTAACCATTTTCTCAAATGGGATCATGACCAGTTCGATGCCGGTAATTCCATGCAGACGTCTATGAATACCCTTCTTCGTTCCACTACTACTCTCTTTACACGAGTAGGTGAAATGGTCAATCACAGACATAAACGCTCTTACTACCGAGTCTTCCTATTCATGCTCATTCTACTTGGCCTTCCATGCCATTACCATTATCTCTGACGAGTTCTCTACTCGACACGTCCACTACCCCAATCGCATTTCCTTAGCGAATGAGAAAATATCCAACCACTAGTTCTTCTGAACTCCGAGCACCAACTCGATTCCTCCCACAACATATTGCAACAACTTGTTGCTTACGAGAAGGACCAAATTTCCTGCCGAGGAAGTAGTGCCTTATCTATTTAAGGTGATCACTACCACGATGAATCTTAATTCAAGCACATGATATTACTTTCCACAAGTTTAAGCTTGTGCGACGCATAAACAGTGAGTCTATGTCCTAGTATTATTACTCCCCAATCCTGGCAGAGCTTACTCATTAAACTCACTCTCGAGCTTACAATCATGGCTCAGGAGTGAGGATCCACCCGTCCTTATTAACTCCCCGGAAATGAAGTTACCAACGTAACATTATTTCTAAGAAATGCCTCATCTCCTTCGGCCGAACCTACCAAACCTCTCGAGACCCCATAATCTCGCTCCTAAAGGATCTAATCTCTTATAGAGTTAACCCACAACTTATTCGTGGTCAACTCCCTAACGCTTTCCTAAACTAACACCACCTACCCTCAAGGTCTTACACCCTAAAAATCCTAGGGTCTATCTATATATATCCTACCTAAATCGTAAGCATATAATACTAAATACATCCCTAGTGCCCAAGATCTTACTCAACTTCCGACATTCGCTCGGGTTCATGCGTGGGACGTCTCGTCGAAGCGAAATCCAGACAAGGAACCCTCCCGTTACACTACTACCTCGCATCGTCGGTCATTAATATGTGACGGTCTAAGACACATGATCGGGATCTGTACAATTCTAATTTACAATTCTACTAATAAGATTCTACTTCTAGACTTTACCTTAGCATTCTATACATGAAATAAGAGAAAGGAAATATGGCATCTCTCCACTCCCAACGTCGTTAAGGTTCACGCGTGGAGCGTCCCGCAAAAGCGGAATCCAAACAAGGAACCCCTCCTATGCATTACTACTTAACTTTGTTGGTCGTGGAGATAAGTCATAGAATTCACACACAAAGCACATAAACAATAGAACACTCAAACCAAGTAACACATATGACACATATACATTTAAAAATATCATCACTCGCGTCATAACGAGTGAAGAAAAGATAGAAATTCCATACCATGGAAGTCATACAATTACTCTTCTATAATAGCGCAAATACTACTACAAGCTCAATATACACACCCGAGTCTATCGTAGACACAATACTACTAAATCTTATCCTAAGGAATATACACTACCCACCTATAAGGTAGAATTCCCTCCACAATTTGCCAAGCACTCCGGGTCAATACTAATGGTTCTCAGACTCCATATTCGAGCCTTACACATACCAACATTATCTCCACCAACTCCCCAACCAGGCACTTTACTCTTGCCCTTGCTCTCCACTCAACGGAGTTTAAAATGAGTGGTTCTACACTCCACATCATAGTCGTTATTCCGACTCTGGCTGCCAATAATTGCCCATGCAGTCCCTCTTACTTTCTCAGTAAAAGAGGACACGCTCTTGGCCTCCTCTTCCTCAGTTTAATGAAACTTCCCCAGGTGGGTGTCCACCGATGGGGTTTCACGATTCTTACTCCATCAGAAGTGTTAACAACACCTATTTTGGAGCCTAACACTTCATGGTGCATGATCTCGTCTCCCTAACCGTACAACACCTTATTCGCCATTGGTCTTTAACCGAACATTTTGTGAACATTCGAGAATCCACCTTCTCCTCAGTCCAATTATCCCAGAGAATCTCGCCATTGCAAGTATCCACCGGGCTTCTCTATGGGCCAAACTTCTGGCACCCACGAATATAGTGACCACATTTTCACCTCCTCAACACTTCTTCTACGGGTGAAGGATTTTCCTCCATTCTACTACAGGGCACTTCTCCACTTCAATATAACATCGCGTGAATTCTCAAGTTTAGTACCACTTCCTACTTCTAGCGGTACTTGGGAAACTACATCAACTAAAATTTGCAGTCGTAATAGCAAGACAAGAAAGTGCTACAAAAAGGGAGCGGCCTCTAAAGCGGTCCTCATCCCAGACCACAACTTACAGTTCTCCACAAACCTTCCCATAACGCCCTTCTTCTATCGACCCATTATTCTCACATGAATACGCAAAAGATTTTATAGATTCTACCTCATGGTAGAAGAACGAAATCTCACAAGAGAAATCAACGATCTTAATCCTAAGGCTTTACATCAAATCAAGAGCAACGCTGAAAACTTAAGGCGTCCACACAGATTCCTAAGGACTCTAGAACCTGATGCTCTGATACCATCTGAGACAACCCGCTCACCAAAATAAGGGGTGGCCAGCCCAATACTCCAATATAACGGAATCATGGATGGAATCATTCTCAGCATCATAACAAAAATATAGAGTATCCAGGATAACCACCCAATATTTCAGAAAACGGGTTGCCAAAATTTTTTGATTTGAAAGTAAATAAATGAAAACAAACAACCCAATTCCTGAAAGATAAGGGAAACCCCAAGACATATATAAATAATACAACGAGAATACGATAAAAAGACTGAATAGGTAACCGGTCACTAAACTGATACACCAAATATACACAAGTACAATAAGTTACTTATTACATTTCATTAGACATTTACAAAAGCTTGGGCCTCTCGCCCGAATAAAAGACTTGATCTTAACTAGGATAAAAATGAAAACGTCTATACCAAATGTATCCCGTAATACCCGCAATGCATCACGGCTCGTCGAAAACATCGGAATAGGAATTCAAATCAGGCATCCTTGCGGCGGAGTACCTGAGCAGAGACAAGTTGAATATGCAACAAGAAATGTAACCAGGTTAGGGCCCGGTTCTATATGATTACCAGATGAATAAAGAGTATGACAGTTATGTATGATAAATCGTGAAAAAAAGAGAAATAAGAAGCAACCTATACAATTTAAAACATAAGCTAAGCAGGAACAAAAATAAGAAGCATTAAACTAAAAACTTCACCAAATGTACCAATTATTTCATATATCTTTTCCTTAGCAGGAAGTATATATATATAATCACAATCTTTTTCTCTTTAAGGAAATTTTATCTCAATTTTACCTTTTGTAAAAATCCTTTCCTTATCAAGAAAATAATCATTTTCAAATGCTCTTTGTGGCATTTACATGTGCTCTTTGTGGCACTCCATCATGCTCTTATGGCATATCAAATACATCAAGTCCCACTTGATTATGAACTGTTATAATTATATACATATAACGAATTCTAAGACCGCCCGTCCGGGTTTCCCCACTGTGCGCGCCCCTAAATGACCATCATCTTCCAGGGCCTATCATTAGACAACCTGGGCACCTATATCGCAAGACGTCGGGAAGCGGCCATGAGCCTGCGGGGTAGTCAAGACCACACCCGGAATCTCCTACCCATCGCAGAAAAATATACAACAATAAGCGCTCCCATGGCCTAGGACTATATCCACCCTGCATTCATTAGCCAGGGGGCTTCACCTCACGTGCGGACTTCCCTTATGATGTCATTTAGAGAGGTGTGTTTAAACCATTTTATTTATCATATCGAAAATTAAGTAAACCATTATTTACCGGTTTCAGGGTTAAGTAAATTATCATTTACTAATATCAATACCATTACCATTTCATTTCCATTCCACGTATATGTTTCATTTTATTCGAAACCGTTATTATTTATATTGTAAATAATCTAACTTACCATCTATAGTCATACGATAGCTTATATCAACTCTACAACCTCAAAGGAGTAAATAAACTCTTCATTATCTCCAAGCATTCTAGGAGGTTATTTAAAAACCCCAAGGTTATCATCTTTCGAAGGAATGAAATAACTTTCAATTTATTCTCCAAACTCACCTTTATGGCGTTATGATGAACCACCAAGGTTAACATAGCTCAATCGAACTTTTAAAATCTCCCAACATTCTTTTGGGGTGGTAATATAAACCATCAAAACTAGTATAGCTTAATTAAGCTTCTAAAGTCTCCCGGACATGACACTACATCTCCTAGTTTATATACAAATCAACTAGAAGGAAAAGTGCCCTAACTTCAATAGGCATAACCCCGGAAAAATCCCCACATAACCCATTCCTAATGTAGGGCACACAACTAACTCATCTCACACTCTAGGACTTTAAGTTTACTTCATTCAAGAAGGTTCCTAATCCCTATATTTAAAGAAAAGAATTGAAATTGAGTTATAAAATTAACTCAAAAACAGCAGGAAAACGAATCGATTCGCCCAAAAAGCGAATCGATTCGCCCAAAAAGCGAATCGGTTCGGACTACTAAACTAACTTTCTGCAATTGACCGAATCGATTCGGGTTATGCAGACTTGCAAATTTCCCTTAGCGAATCGATTCGCCCAAAGGGCCGAATCGATTCGGACCTGCAAATTTGCCAAAAATGGCTACGAAGGGTTATAAATCCTAATTTCTCCAAACTCCAACTCTCTCCATTTATACACATCGAGCAACAATAATCTACCCCAAAACATCCTACATGGTTAATAACAACTATAACCCAAAATTTCATCATCAAAAACTAAGATTAGGGCTTAAATCCCATAAATTCCACATTTAAACCATAAATGTAAATACACAACTATCATACAATTTATGCACCTTAAATCACATATTAGCAAGTAGAAAACTTGCCTTAGGGTTGATATCTCAGATTTGTTTGGAGAAAAAGCAATCCCAAATCCTCCATCTTCAAATCTCTCTCTCATTCTCCTCTTTTCTCTTCCTCTTCTTTCTCTCTTTGTCTCTCTCTATGTTCAAGACATAAAATGGGGAAAATAAGGGATTTAGAAGACTAAAATCGTGGCTTAGGTTAAAACTCCCAACTTAAATGGTTAATATCACATTAAAATGACTCGCAAATACGCATATAAGCTAAAACCAGGTAAAAGTGCCCGAAACACAAAAATACAATATGGCACTTATTTTGACTGTCTCGCACCTTCCGAGACTAACTACACCCTCTAAACTGGCATCCGGAAATTTTATAAATTATTTCGAGTTCCAAAATCATTTAAACTAAAAGTCCATTTAAAATACATGACACTACTGACATGCAACCTGATGTTATTTACTTTCACATACAGTAAATATGCATCAATCTAGTAAATATTAACTTTCAATTCATTAAATTAATATTTACTCCAGTCCCCACATTTTATATAATTACCTTATGCGGTAAAATTAGTATAAAATGAGCCTCCCAGAATCGAGGGTTGTTACACACTATGTCCCATATAACATAGGGGGTCTAATGGCCATCCTATAAAACTTTCCTTTAAACTTCAAAGGTGTACGCCTATCACACAATACGCCAGTAGCACTTCTCCACTTGACTCAACCTGCTTTAATTCTATGAGTAACATCATCACTAATATCTCCATCTTTTTGGATAATCGAGCCTAAATAACGAAAATGATTATTTCTAGGTATCTCTTGACCCTCCAATTTCACCACATCCCCGTTTGTCCTCCTATTACTATTAAAATTGCACTCTACATATTTTGTTTTAGTCCTGCTTATATTAAATCCTCTTGTTTCTAGCGTTTATCTCCGCAATTCCAATCTAGCATTAATCCCCGTCTTAGTCTTATCCACCAAAATAATATCATTTGCAAATAGCATACATAAAGGCACCACATCTTGTATTTGTCTAGTCAACTTATTCATAACAAGAGCAAAGAGATAAGGACTTAGTGCTGAACCTTGGTGTAAACCTACGTAATTGAGAATTCACTACTTTCTTCGGCCGATGTTCTTACTATAGTCATGGTCCCATCATACATTTCCTTGATCACATCAATATATTTACGAGTTACTCCTTTTTTATATAAAGCCCACCGTATTATATCTCTTGGTATCCTATCATACGCCTTCTCCAAATCTATAAAAATTATATGAAGGTCCTTCTTTTTCTCCCTATATCTCCTCAATAATTGATTGCTTCCATTGTTGACCTCCCAGGCATAAACCAAATTGATTATCAGATACTGTTGTTTTCAATCTCAATCTATATTCAATCACTCTCTCGCAAAGTTTTATTGTTTAACTCATTAACTTAATACCATGATAATTTGAACAACTTTATATGTCTCATTTATTTTTATAAATAGGTACTAAAACACTCTTTCTCTATTCACCGGGCAGACTATTAGTCACTATAATTCTATTCTATTAAATAATTTTATCAGCCAAGATACTCCTTCCTCCCCTAAACACTTCCAAACCTCAATAGGGATACCATCTGGTCCTAAAGCCCTCATTGTTTTCATATTTTTTAGAGCAATCCTAACTTATGTTGGCCTAATTCTGCGAAAAAATATATTTTCTTGAGTCTTTCGAAGTTTCTCTACATCCAATTTACTCCCATTATCTTCATTCAATAACCTCTCGAATTAGTTTTTTCATCTTTCTATAATCTTATCATCCTTGACTAGGTTTCTCGAATCATCACTTTTAATACACTCAATGTTATTAAAATCTTTTGTTTTTCTGACCCTAAGTTTAGCAGGCTAATAAATACTTTTTTCCCCTTCTTGTGTTCCTAATTTTGTATAAAGATCATCATACGCCTTTAACTTAGCATCTCTTACATTTTCTTAACTTCCTTTTTAGACCATTTATATTTCTCAAAATTTTCTTCGTTTTTAGTTGTTTGCCATGGTTTAAAGCACTCCCTTTTTATTTTTATTATATTTTGTATTTCTTCATTCCACCACTAAGTTTCTTTAGATTGTGGCCCCCTGCATTTTGATTCTCCAAGAATTTATTTTGATATTCACCTAATGCATGTGGCCATCTTATCCCATATTATGTTAGTCTCCTGTTCGGTATTCCACGACGCTTCATTTAATACTTTATCTTTAAATAGTTCTAATTTCGCTCCTTTTAAGTTCCACCACATAGTTCGTGGGTTAATATTCTCTTTTCACACTCTTGATTGATTTTTAATATTTATATCCAACACCATTATCCTATGTTGTGAGGTTAAGCTCTCTCCCGGGGTTACCTTACAGTCTTTACATGTTAATCAATTTCATTCCCTAGTAATGAAAAAGTCTTGGCGCTTATACATTCCACTTTTATAAGTTATCAAGTGTTCAAGCCTTTTTTTTAAAACATGCATTTACTAGTACAAAATCACAAGTCATTGCAAAATCTAAGATAGACTCTCCACCGTATCTCCAAAATCATATCTTCAATGCACTATCTCATATTCTACACGATCTTCTCTTACATGGCCATTAATGTCTCCCCTATATAGATTTTCTAACCCGCGGGTATTTTTTGAATTAGTTCATCCATTTGTTTCCAAAATTGTACTTTAGTGTGCTTGTCTAATCCTACTTGGGGTGCATAAGCACTAATAATATTAATTATATTTTCACCTAATACCATTTTTACAAGTACAAGTCTATCACCTTTCCTAATAACGTTTACGATATCATCCTTAAAGTTCTTATCTACTATTATTCCGACTCCGTTCCTATTTTCTTGTTTTTTTGTATAATATAAATTAAACCATGTATTTTTTATTTCTTTAGTGTTCTCACCAACCCATTTAGTTTCTTGTAAACGAGCTATGTTAACCTTTCTTCTCATCATGGTATCCATTAACTCCATCCCTTTCCTTGTCATAGTCCCTATATTCCAAGTCGCTAACCTAAGTCTACTATCTTGGACTAGCTTCTTTATCCGCACACGTCAGATTGTTGCAGGAACTGTTACCTATTTCTCTTCGCATTCGAGCGCTGATGCGACGCCCCTTGCCTAATTTTCGAGACACTTGGTGGCAGGCGCAACGCCCCTGCCTATTTTTCTAGATACCCGGTGGCAGGCGCAACGCATCGCTTAAGGGGAATGCCCTAGTATTAGCGCGTATATTCATAGGATTTATGTTCATAAGGATCTGACAAAGTTTTACGTTGGCTGTTAGCTACCTAACGCAACCCTCCTCTTTTATTTTGGCTTGGGACCGACAGTGTAAAAAATATAAGAAGTTAAGCACGACACAGGCGGAGTTTATATATATATATATATATATATATATATATATATATATAATCCTTACCGTTGCTTAAACTTGTAGTTAGGTATTAATGGTTAGGGTAAATTAAACAAAACCCCCTGAACTATCTCGGGTTTACGGGTCAACCCCCCTCAATTAAAATACCCAATAAACTCACCCCAAGCTATCAACTCGTTTCAAATAAACCCACAAACTGGGTACCCGCTATTTTTTAGTGTAAATTGACTCAAATACCCCTAAATTAGAAATAGAACAATAAAATAAAGTAAAAAAAAATCACAACAATTCCCCACACCCATATAATTCATCTCCAAAATTCACAATACCTCACATCCCAAATTCAAACCCTAGAAAGATTTGGAAAACGCAGAGAAATTGATGAACCAGATCGTGGAACTCAAATTCATGGCCAAGAGTCCCCAACGCCAAGCCTACAAATGCGAAAAATCCAAAAAACTAGTCAATAAAACTATCGAAAAGGGCAACATGGACGGCACCCGCATCTATGCCGAAAACGTCATCTTCAAACTCAGCGAACAAATGAACTACCTTCGCCTATCCTCCCGCCTAGAGGCCGTCGTTTCGCGCCTCGACACCCAAACCAAAATGACCACCATCACCAAATCCATGTCCTAAATCGTCAAATCACTTGGGTCAAGGCTGGTTATCGAGAATTTCGAAAAGATGTCAGAGACTATGGGTATAGTTTTGAGAAACAATTTGTAAATATGGAAGTGTAAGTTGAGTTTATGGAGAGTACTTTGTTTACTCAATGAAGGCGGTGGTGTTTTTTTTTTTTTTTTTTTTTTTGGTTCTTGGTTGTGGTGGTGGGAGGGAGGTGCTGTGGGTGGTGGAGTGGGAGTGGGAGTGGTTGTGGGAGGGAGGGAGAGGGGGAGTGAGGCAGCCTTAGAAGCGGATGGAGGTTAATAGGGAAAGAGAGAGGGATATAGTTGTATTTTTTTAAAACTATTTCTCTTTATAACTCCTTTTTTATTAATTTATTTTGTTTTATTTCTAGTCCAAAGACACCTGAGTTAATTTACACTGAAAAATAGAGGGAATATGATTTTTGGATTTATTTTAAACGGGTTGATGGTTTAGGGGGTGGATTTTTTTGGATATTTTAGTTTAGGGGGTGACCCGTAAATCCGAGATAGTTTAGTTATTGGTGTAATTTACCCTAGTTGTTATGGATGAAAGTGATCTCCTTTTAATGAAAAGTAATTAAATATTAAAGGAGAAAAATATTTTGAAAAATGAGAAAACATAAACTAGACTAAAAAAGAAGTGGGGAATGATAGAGAAGGAATGTAAAGTGAAAGTACCCTAATTTTCAGTAATTTCAACACATGTTTAAACCTTTGAATCCCAATTACCATTCAAATCTTAACCTATCTTTGAGCCTGACATTACGACCTTGAAAGATACTTGACAATCTTAGGTGATTTAGGATTGAATGGGTAAAATAGGAAGGTCTCTGCAGTATTTTTTTCTACTAAAAGGTCGTACCGAGTGCACAAGCTCCCGCTTAGCTGCAGGCGGATGTCGGCTGGCCTTACCCAGAGGCTGCTCTTATGTCTCGAACCCGAGACCAATCATAGCTTGGGTGAGGCTGCTACCATGAGATTACTTTTTATTTGTTCATTTCTCATATAAAGATACGTGTGAGGAGTTTGAACTCGAATACACTTAATTTGTATTCATACATTTAACGAGCGATATACTTTTGATGCAGGAGCATAGGACGCAGGCGACATTTTCATTATTCTTTTTTTTTTTTTTAGCCTTTCTAGTTTTTAGTATAAATAGCCTTTAAGAGGCTCATTTATAGACACTTTTGAGAATTGAGAATGATAAGCTAAAGAGAGAAATTGAGAAAACCTTCATAACTTTTCTATTTTTCGGTGGTGGTGTTGCTTTGTAGATTAATTTTACGCTTTCGCATCTATTCATTTACATCAAATTAGTATCAAAGCCTCGTTTGCTCTTGGATCAAGGATGTTTGTAGACAATTGGGACTCGAGTTGGTTTCACCCCGATGAAGTGCAAAATACCATCCAGAATCATTATGAAACCCTAACCCTAGAAAATCAAGAAAACAATAACCCCCCCCCCCCCCCCCCCCCCGAAAACATAACCCTTATAACACCTCAACCCGCCCCGTCGTAAACCCCTTCCTTCCGCCGATCGCAATCCTGTTCCGTCCATCGCCAACCCGCCTCGCCGCAATCCCCTCACGCCGGACCAACCCTTCACCGAACAAAAAAACCAGTCCTGCCTTTGTTTAACATCGAAAAAACCCTACCCCGGCTCCTCCATTGTCATCCACCACCCAAACCCTATTTCGATGGTTCCTAAACCCCATTTTGAAACCTCCGAATCAGATCCTAACGCTAACAAGCCCCAAGAAACCTTAATCCTAATCCACCTAAATTTTTTAGCCCTAACCTAATTCTTCAATACCTAATTTGACAAAGAACCCCCATTCTTCCTCTAATACCCAATTTTCCTACCACAAACCCATTAGCCCTAACCAAACACCCAAACATTCAAACCCTAATGATCAAAACCCTACACCCAACCCTATTTACAAAAGGAGTTCTTCATCTGGTATCGTTCCAATACCACCCTATGTCCCATTATCCATCACCCAAACTATTTGTAGACGGCGGTATTCGTTTTGTCATGCTCAGGCGGAGCTTGTGGGGGTTTCCACCGCCTATTTTCATACTCTGATGGTATCGACTTCTGTGGATCCACAATCACCTCCAGCTAGTGATGATGCGTGGGTCCGTATGAGCATTTTCTTTACTCGTTGCACCGCCGAGGGGCGATTATGTACAGTGATTATTGATGGGGGAGCCAACGATAATTTGGTGGCGCACTAAATAGTGGATAAACTGAGACTACCGACGGAGTCTTTGACCACCCCATGTCGTATCGGGTGGTTGGGTAGTGGAGCTACACTTGCCCCCAACAGACAGTGCCAGGTTGCTTTTTCTATTTTTCTATCGGAATTACCATGATGAGATTCTTTGTACAGTAATGGATTTGAGAGTGCCACCTTTTGTTGGGTAGGCCATGACAGTTTGATTATCACAACATGTATGATGGGCGAACTAACTCTTATTGATTCATGATTGAGGGCGAGACTTTCTCCTTCGCCCTATGAGGCCATTCCCGATGCTTGACCTTCAGCCCTGGTGGCATCACAGGAGTTAGCCACAGAAATCGCAGAGTCAGGATTGTGTTATGCTCTTATCAGTCCCATCACTACTCCAGAGAAGGTTGTTTCCCCACAGGTTCACAAAGCTTGTTGGATTCTTATTTCGATGTGTACCCCACCAGATGAGCTCCTTCCTATCAGAGATATAGAACATGCCATTGATTTTGTCTTTGGGGCACAACTCCACAACCTACCCCATTACCGTATGTCACTTACAGAGCATGCGGAGCTTCAGAGACAAGTCACCGAGTTATGTAACAAAGGGTATATACGAGAGAGTATGTCAGCATGTGCAGTGCCGACCCTTTTAGCGCCAAAGAAGGATGGGAGTTGGCGGATATGTGTTGATAGTCAGGCTATTAACAAGATCACAGTGAAGTACCGATTTTCTATTCCCCGATTAGAGGACATGTTAGACTAACTCCATGGTGCTCGAGTTTTTTCCAAGCTGGACTTGAAGAGTGGATACCATTAGATCCGTATGAAACCTTGGGACGAGTGGAAAACTGCCTTCAAGACAAATGATGGCTTATATGAGTGGACAGTGATACCTTTCGGCCTATTCAATGCCCCGTCTACTTTCATGAGAGTGATGACTCAGATTTTACGCCCTTTCATGGGTAAGTTTGTGGTAGTGTACTTCGATGATATATTGATTTATAGCCAATTTGAGGAGGAGCATCTTGATCACGTGGCTCAGGTTTTGGCTGTCCTACGAGCGGAGCTCTTCTTCCTTACGTTGAAGAAGTGCGCTTTCATAGTAGTGACCTTTTGGGGTATGTGGTTTCAGGTGATGGCGTGAGGGTAGACGACACTAAGGTTCAAGCGATAGTTGATTGGCCCCCACCCACGTCAGTATCCCAGGTTCATAGTTTCCATGATTTGGTGGGGTTTGCCGGCGTTTTATAGCAGGGTTCAACACCTTCATGGCACCTATTACAGATTTGATGAGTACCTTTTCGAGTACTGAGTTTCAATGGACAGAGAAGGTGAATAGGGCCTTCAGACGCATCAAGGAGTGGATGGCCACGACACTTTCCTAGCTTTACCAGATTTTGATTAGTTGTTCGACTTGTCTTGGAATGCTTGCAAGACGGGAGTGGGTGTCGTATTGAGCCAAAATGGGAAGCCGATTGCATTTTTTAGTCATAAGTTGACAGGAACCGCCCTTAACGGTTCGATTTATGATTTGGAGTTCTATACAGTAGTGGAGGCAATGAAGTTCTAGTCGTCTTATCTCCTGCACAAGGAGTTCATCATCAAATCCGATCACGAGGCCCTTCGATACTTACATAGCCAAAGGCGTGTTAATGATAGACACGTCAAGTGGACTACATATCTTTATAGATATACATTCCATCTACAATATAAATTGGGGAAGGAGAACCAGGTGGCTTATGCTCTTAGCCAGAGGGTGCATGCTTTAGTGACTCTTCGGAGTCAGGTTTTTGGATTTGACGGGGTCCGGAATCTCTATCCGATCGATGTGGAGTTTGGGCCGATATTTGCAGCTTGCCAGCAGGGCAACGGAGCATCATGCGAATATTTATTGCAGGATGGTTTCTTACATAGAGGTACAACTTTATGCATTCCTGCCTCTTCTCTTCGAGAGAAGATTATTTCGGAGGTCCACGAAGGAGGATTATCATGCCATTTGGGACAAGAGCGTACCCACGCGATGCTGAGGGACCGATTTTATTGACCGACGATACGGAGGGATGCCAACGCCTTTATTCGGTGTTGTTATACTTGTCAGACGGCCAAGGGGCAGCACACCAACGTTGGTTTATATACACCTTTACCGATTCCTGAGAGGTCGTTGTAAGACGTCTGGGTGGATTTTATAGTGGGCACATCTTGTGGGCATGATTCTATTTTTGTGGTGGTGGACAGGTTCTTTAAGGTGCCCCATTTCATACCTTGTACTCGCACGATTGATGCTTCCCATGTTGCCACGTTGTATTTTCGTGAGGTAGTCCGTCTCCACGGGGTTCCCCGTGGTATTACGTCTGACAGAAACGTGCGTTTTACTGGGTATTTTGGCGCACTTTGTGACGGCTCTTACGGACAAAGTTGTAATTTTCCATAGCCTTCCATCCTCAGACTGACGGACAGACCGAGGTGGTTAATCGGAGTGTTGGTGATCTTTTACGACGCTTTTCTTTCAAGTACCCGTGGCGATGGGATACTGGATAGCGCAAGCCGAGTTTGCCTTCAACAATGCTGATAACTGCTCTACCGGTCTATCCCCATTTCAGATTGTATTGGGAATGTCACCTAATATACCCCTGGACCTTGTAGCCCGTTTGACGTTCAATCAGGCACATGTTTGTGCTCTTCTGGAGACCACTTACGCCTCTTATAAGAAGGCCGCATATGAGCATTGTCGTTTTGTATCCTATCATCCGGGTGATTTGGTTATGGTGTACCTTCAGAAAACGCAGCGACAGATCAAGGGCAATTAACTTCTCATGCGGCGATTTGGTCCATTCCCTTTTGTTCGGACTTGCGGGCCGAATGCTTATGAGGTGGATCTTCCTGAGGAGTTTCATATGCATCGTACGTTCATTGTAGCGGATCTCTCTCCTTTCAAAGGCACCCATGCTCCTCCGATTCTCCTTCCTCCTGCCACAGTCCATCCAGTTTGATCTCATGTTGATCGTGTCGAAGGGATCCTTGATTCTGCACCTATCTTTTCATCCTCCGGTGATTATACCTGCTATTTGGTTTGTTGGTTGGGCAGCCCCAAGGCGGAAGACAGGCGACACTGCAGCACAATGACCCGGATTTCTACCGCCAGTATACTAAATATATGGCATCTTCTCATGGGGAGGAGAGTGATGCAGGAATATAGGACGCGGATGTCATTTCATTATTCTTTCCTTTTTTTTTTTAGCCTTTCTAGTCTTTAGTATAAATAACCTTAAGAGGCTCATTTGTAGACACTTTTAAGAATTGAAAAGTCATGAAGGTTAAAATAGAAAAATAAGTGTAATGTCGTGTGCTCGGTCGTCCATGTTGGAGTAGTCGCGACTCACTATTTCTTCTTTCTTTCTTATGTTGACTTCAACTTCTGCTTCCAATGCCCGTTCTTTTTGAAAGGCGATTCTTAATTTTACATCCATTGGGGACTAATTCATGGGATTCATCCTATGAATTCATGCTTGCATTCAGGTTCACCAAAAAATCGGACAAATTGGTGTTGAAGGCGCTGCCCACTTTATTCTCTTTTGCGATATTTCTTTTGATTGACCAGTTTCCTCTCGCTTGTTCCAATCTTCCTTTTCCATTCATGTGTTTTTCTGCTTGTTTTCTACTGTAATTGCCTTCACCTTTTGAATCTTCAGTAAGGGCTTCAAGAAAGAACCTGCTCGAAATCTTTTTTAAGAGGGAAGGAGCTACATCGAGAAAGGAGCCGTCTTGCCATCGAGCAAGGAGTAAGCCAACGAAGGGCACCAAACGAGTGGCGTTAACGAAAGGAATCACTAAGCCGACTGCAGTGTGCGTAAAAGTGAAGAGGGGGTTATTTTCCAACAACATGCTAGCCATCGAAGACATAAGCCTCCTCGGTGGGCGCATATGATGTGCTTGGCTCTGACTCCGTTGGTGAGCGACCACCAGATGTTGGCTCGGTATTAGCCTTCTTATTCGTCTTGCACAACATTAGGAGCTCTTCGTCCCTTTTGTTTGACCTTTAAATAAGCTAGCATTTCATGAACCTAAAACGTTCTTTTTCCTCCATCTTTAACGGCGCGCAGGTGAGAGGAATCACGTCTTGGTCAGTGTGGTTGCTGACAATGGAAACAAAGTTTATTCAGGGCCTACTAATAGTGCCTCAACGAGTTGTGATCACATACTCGGAATGGACCTCGCCGCATTGGATCTTGTAGCTAAATGTGTTTGCAACTCTCTTCTACATTCCAAGCTTTCTTTTATTTGTTCCGTATATTGGATTCTCCGAAATAAAGTTATTCATCCAACAAGAGCTAATCGATGCATCTTATATCTTCTGAGAAGGTTTCTTACGGTGACTACCCGAACTCTTTTGCATTAGAGTTTCTTGGGTTTGTGATTCGAATTCCATCGGATGGAGATGGATAGAGACTGGGAGAGAGGATGAGTTTGTCAAGAAATTTGCTAATAGGGAGAATGAGTTATTTATTGAATTTGTTGGTGAAAAGTGTTCAAAATAAAGATTATTTATATAGTTTTTGAAAAAGGAAGTTATTGCGTACAAAAATGGCCATTAGAATTGAAGTGCCATCAGGAGCAACAACAATGTTTAAAGCCTGGTAAAAAAAAATTATGCCTAAAGCCCTGGAGCTGGAATGCAATATTATTGGTATGATATATTAACATTTGGGTATTTAGTTATAACAAAATTCCCAAATGCTTTGAATGGTTAGCTAGTTTATGCATGCTTCACAGGAGAGGCATTGTGAGACTATTTGCTATATTCCTTGGAATCTGAAGGGGGCATCAGCATAGTTGTCAAAGGCACGCCTAGGCCACGCCTAGGTTCAAGGCGCACCTATAGCGCCTAGCCTAGCCTAGGTGAGGCGACTTCAAAGAGGCGCAAGGCGCACGCCTGGTTAAAGTTGCCTTACTCAAATATTTTATTATTTATTTTTAACTTTCTTTTCCTCTGTTTTTTGGTTTTTTTCTTTCTTTGCTTCGTTGTCCTCTTTATGTCTTTTTTTCTTCTTCATGCTATTTTTCTTTAGCTCTTTTCATTTCTTATTTTACTGCTCATTTTTTTTCTATCTATATTCACCTGTTCCGTGTTCCGTTTTCCTGCCTTTCTCTTTTTCCTTTCTGATGCTCTGTTTTATGTATTGTGAAGAAATTTGAACAAAATCCAAATATTTTTGCTTTTTTCATGATTTTTTATGCCCTCTTTTGTGCTTAAAATCGTAAATACAGTGGGTAATATGACATTATATTTCTTTTTGAAAGTTCAATTATTTGACCGATTTTGTACACTCATTTGTTGGTGCTTTAGTTTCTTTCTCAGTCATGTACTTATTGGCGGTGGTTGTCTTATTATTTATTTAAGTCTTGCACTTGTTGGATATTCTCAATTATGTTATTATGCTAATATATTTATTATATTTTGAATTTAAATATTTTATATTTTGATCATAAATCATCCTAATAAGTTTTTATACGAGCGATTAACCCTTGGCACCTTGGTGCACTTTCTTCTGTAATCAATTATAATGTTAGTTTTTCATCTTTGATTATGCATTAAATCAAAGATCTATATCTAATATAAATTATTATGGATTGTATAATATAATAACATTAACATAAATGTAATATATAAATAGAATATGTATTTTTATATTTTTTGTATAAGCGCGCCTCGCCTTAACCCTATGCTCCAAGGACACCTTTGCGACTTAGTGCGCTTTGTGCCTTAAACAACTATGGGCACCAGGCAGAATAACCTAATTCGTTGCCCCTTCATATCCCTATCTGGTATGCGTTCCCAGGATGGGGTGCGTTCATGACCCAAAACGCGAAACTAAATTACCTCAATTTCCTTAGTGTTTTCAGATAAAAGTTGTATAAAATATAATGTCTACAATATAAATTGGATTTTCTCAAAAATAGAATCAAGTATCAACTTTCGCAAAAGAAAAAAAAAGTTTGAAGGGAGTAGACCATACAAAGATGTGGGGTTGAGTTTGACCAGTTATTACTCGTGGCCATACAACTGTTTAACATAGTGCCTAAGATTGTTGAAAACCTTCATGATTGGAAACCCTTCGCTATCATCCTATGATTGTTAAAAAAAATCGTCGCCACCTCAAAGGCTGGTCCACGATCTCCACCACCTTTAACATGTTGACCGACAAATTATCACTGCACCCTTAATTACACTGAACTATGGTTCTCTAAGCGGTTACTGAGAAGTAAGAGACAATGAAAAGAAGTTTTTTTTTGTTAGAGAGTTTTGTCAAGACCCTAAATTTACTGAAGTATTTATCGCTGCAATGAAGGATGAGTAAGAGATTAAGAGGATTTGTGTGTCCCAGACTTGTTTTTACAAGGCAAACAACTGAAAAACTAATAAAAATAAAAAATGAAGAAAGCAGGCAGCTGCAGAATAAAAATATTCCATTGGACTTTCTAAAAATGTGAACTTTCAATCAATGGACTTTCCAAATGCTAAAACTACTCTTCACTTTGACGTGACAGAATGCAAATCATATTAAATAATGTGAAAGAAAAGAAAAATTGTAGCCTATTAATATACGATGCTTGTTGAATTATGCGACCAATTGATGATTTTTTTGGTAAGATCCAATCATTAATTTTGAAGTTTCCTTTTTAATATAAATACGCGGACGTCAAAGTTAATTGTGTATGATATTAACAACGAAGTGGATAATAATCTATAATAAACAACATCCTAGAATTTTGTTCCAACTACAACTACACAGATTGCACCGCGTACCAAACGAAGGTATCATACCGCGTGCCTTTACCTCGTATCAAAGCGATTTACGTTTCAGGTAACATTGACTCAAGTTAAGAGTTGTTCGTTGTAATCTCGTAGTGGTGGTGGACTGCTCATCCAGTGTTGCACTGTAACTACTCATTTCAACTATATAGTATTATCTCGTTTCTGATAAAGAAAGTAGCTGGAAGGTTGGCAAAGGCCTTTTTTTATTTTATATTACCTGTTTTATAATATGGAGATTTATTGCTAAGGAGGAGAGAAATAACATAAGGAGAAAACGAAGCAGAGCAAAAGTGATGAGAATTAGGGTTTATTTTAATATTTTCTTGTAATTTTCCTTTATTTTTAGTGTCTAATTAGTTTCCAAGTATGTTTGAGACTAATTTGTCATTTTTAGATATTAGTTGCCTTTTTTAATCTTTTCGGGTATTCTTCCTATAAATAGGCCACTTGGCCCTCATTTGTACTTAACTTTGAATATTAAGAATAGAGAAGAGAGAGAGAAAGAAACCCATTTCATTTCTTTAGTTTAGTTGTTGTTGTTGTTGTTGTTGTGTAGTGTAGTTGTTGTGTAGTTAATTGTTGTGTATATAACTTCTTCTTTTATGCTTCCGCACCGAAATTCACATAAAAAATTGGAGAAACAACACTTAAAACCCCCCAAATACACTTAAAAACAAGCTCGTAAATCATGTATATCCCCACCTTTTCTCCCAGTACTCTCTGCATAATTAATAGAGGTAATCAACATGCTCATCTGCTAAACTCCCTTGTTTTTCTTCTTCGATGGATTCTAAATTTCTTCTACCAGATCATGTACCAGAATCAGTGACTGTTCAGAGTGTCTGACACAACTCTCACCTTATAATATACAATATCACCTGCCAGAAGCACTTACTGAAGGTTGATTTAGTTATGTACTTTCTTGTATATATCTGTTTACTGCCCTTTTTATTAGTTGTGTCTCATTAGATTTCTAGAGCTGAATAAGTAATTATCCATATCAGCGTAATATTCATTGATATATTTAGTTAATTTGTTGTGTTTTTCTGGGGCATGCAGCCTATTGTACATATGAACCATATTTGTTTCTGATTACTGTGGTTACTTGAAATGCGGGACAGCTTTTCTCTCAGCGCCACTCGTTATTGAAGTTTGCTCCCTTACGGTGCACAAAGGGTGAAAAGGCTAGTTATTGCTTGGCATGTCTTATTTCTCTTGTGGACCAGGTATGAACTTTTTTCTAATTTGGCATCTTAGATATGGTGAAATGAAAAATTGGCAATTGTATTTAACTTAACATTGGCATAAATTTTGATTGTAAGTTCATATATCATCATTTCATGATTCATTTGTTGCCATTTTGTACTTGTAGGCACGCTATTTACAGTTCCGCAAATGGCCAATTGAATGGGGCTGGTGCCGGGATCTCCAATCATTTATTTTTGTTTTTGAAAGGCATAATAGGTGTCTTATTGGCAGCACAAACTATCCTTCGTAATCATGGTTTTAATCCATTTGTATAGTATGTTGGAGATAAAATGGGTTTACTTTATTTCAGAATAGTGCTGGAACGTCCCGAATATGGCTATGCAACGTACTTCTTTGAGTGGATGGATTCCCTACCGACAGATTGGCAGATCAAACGGTTGGTGACAGCTATGAAGCTTACTAGCTGTAGTCGGATTTCCCTAATCGAGAATAGAGCTTTAATGGTAATGAATTTAAACATATTTCTTTGCATTATTTTTGATATTTCCAATTAAATTTTTTGGTAGATTGCATTAAACTGGCTTGAGGTTTATTAAAACTACATGAACCTCCCCACTAGTTTCAAAACTAACATCAGGCTTCTTGATGGTAGATTTTGGTAACATGTTCTCGTTTTGTTAACCATTTATTTTTTTCCATAATTTCTGACCTGTTTTCCTTTTATTTGGATCTATTGGTGTGTTCGGTAGCATTTGTTGTGGATTTGCCGTGTCTGCGGCTGATTTTTTTGGTAATTTGTTGTTTGTGCTCATCTCCGGTGCAGTTTTGTGTGCTGAGGGTAGTTTTTCATCTGTTTTAGTCATAGGTGATTCTAGTGGTTGAAATGATGTTTTTCGTCGGCACAACATACCCTGGCCCAATTGGTTGCGGGTGCTCTTAAATGGGAGGAACTTTGCTTCGTTGGTTTGTTCCTTCTGCCTCTACGTTGGGGAAATGACAAATGTAGTTGGATTTTAGGAATTGAGAAGGCCACTGATGGGCAATGATCCGAAGTGGTTTAATCAATGAGATATGGATCCATGCACTATCTTGAGTTGATTGTTCAACCCAATGGAGAAGCGTATCTACAACATGTTTATGTTTTATGAGTTGGTTCCTGACCTTTGGAAGCTCCTTAACCCGATGTATGCACATGCACTCAATGACACCCGCATCTTTGAGCTATATCAAGATATTGCTCGTGCATCACAGGAGGACGTTCCGAAATAACTGGTTCCGGATTATTTTGGGTATCTTCATTCCGGATGGTAGGAGTTGGCCCAATATTAGCCTGTCAATGTTCTACTCCAAACGACTTCGCTTGTAGTGAAGTGACTTGATCGTCAAAATACTTATTAGTTCCTCATATTTTACGGCTTGAGTACGATTCTCTCAAGACTTAGATCTTAAACATATCTCATATGCCTCCCCTGGAAGAGACTGACGTAAACTACATGTCAATTGTACCATTTCTTCCATTCTTTGGAAGAGGAGATCAAACTTTTGATTTATTTGCTTTTGTTGTTGTACTATTTTTTTTTTCCATTCTATGGTTGAGTTCTTGAATGCTCTTTCTCAACTTTTGATTAATCTCTTTTTGATGTTGTTTTGATTTTCTTGGAGTCATCGAAAGTAGTGTACGATTTTGATAATAACACGCCAATACACCAATTGGGGTACGACATCTCGCTCTGATATCAATTTGACGTAAACTACATGTCAATGACCAAAAGAAATAAACCAAACGCAATATTTAGAGAGAGAATCAAGAGATTTCTTATATTCAAAATGGAGAGTGTCCCCAAATGATGAATACAAAGGGGTATTTATAGGGGAGGAGTAGCTTAGGCCCTAAGCTAATATTCTAATTACAAAATGCTCTTAATAACCTTTTGCTACTCCCATCTCTAAATACAAAAGTAAAAAGAAATACAATGACATAACGAAATAAAATAAAAATAACAAAAAGAAAATAAAATGCAATAAAATCCTAAAAAGGACCCATGTCCATCACTCTCCCCCTCTTAAGATCAAGCTCGCCCTCGAGCGCTAAAAAATTGGGGACTTGTGAGGAAAATTTTAAAAAGTGCCAAAAATTTGTGGGGGGCAAAATAAAATTTCTGAAAGTTGAAGAGTGTCTAACACACAAATTTTCTTCTCATTTCTTCTTCTTCTCTCTTTCTTCACTCAAACCAGCCCAAGCCTCCTCTCGAGTCAAAAATCATCGTTGCGGTGCATCTAGAAGGGTTTGGGCTTGGATGGGTCAACCTAAGTGGTTTTCGAGCTAAAATAGGGCAAAACCCTAGGCTTTCGGGAATGTTAAGGTGTTCAAGGGGACGGAGACCACCTGGGGTGGGTTTCGGGTCTGGGAGAGTCGGGTTAAGTTTTTTTTGGGTTCGGTGGGGCCAGGGCTTAGGTCGGGGGTAGCAGGGGGCCTGCTGGGGTGGTCGATGGGTAAGGTTTTGGGGTCGGGGCAGAGGGTGGGGGTAGGCCAAGGGGTTTGGGTGGAGGGGGGTAGACTAGGGTTTAGGATTTTGAATGGGTAGGCTAGGGTTTTGGATTTTGGAGGAGATGAGTTGGAAGAGGAGATCAAACTTTTGGTTTATTTGTTTTTGTTTTTGTTGTTGTACCATTTCCTCCATTCTTTGGTTGAGTTCTTGTATGCCCTTTCTCAACTCTTGATTAATCTCTTTTTGATGTTGTTTTGATTTTCTTGGAGCCATTGAAAGTAGTGTATGATTTTGCCAACCACGCACCAATACACCAATTAGGGAACTACACCTCGCTTTGATACCAATTTGACGTAAACTATACGACAATGGCCAAAAGAAATGAACCAAACACAATATTTAGAGAGAGAATCAAGAGATTTCTTATATTCAAAATGAAGAGTGTCTCCAAATGAGGAATACAAGGGGGTATTTAAAGGGAGGAGTAGCTTAGGCCCTAAGCTAATATTCTAATTACAAAAATACCCTTAATAGCCTTTTGCTACTCCCACCTCTAAATACAAAAGTAAAAAGAAATACAATGACGTAACGAAATAAAATAAATATAACAAAAAAAAATTAAATGCAATAAAATCCTAAAAAGGACCCATTTCTATCCAAGACATTTGCTATTATTGATGGTGAGGAGCGTCAACTTCCTCTCACTCAACTACCCATTGTGCCCGCGTCCTCGGTTGTTCATATGGCATTTGCAACGAGCTTGGGATCTCGTTCTGGTGATCGAAAGATTTTATGCCACTATTGTGGTGCCACATAGCACACTAGAACTCGAGTGATTCAAGCTCCATCTGGAGTTGCAACTAGGAATCGACCCTCGGGTTCATCTCATATGTGACCGCCATTATTGATACCACTTGTCCTCCAGCGGCTTATTCTTTGGTGGCCCCTCTTCCGCTCGCATCTGAGCTAGTTGCCATCTTAGCTTGGTCTAATTTAGAAGTAATTGAGCTTTCTCATCATTAGAGTTGAGTCCTCTACACTAACTACCACTATTGCTTTAGGTATCCCCTATGCTTTTCGCGTTAGGGATGTGAAACCCACCAGAGTTCTGAATCTTAGATTCACTGACCCATAACGGGTGAGGTATCTCTTTTTTCCTCGCCCACCATTCGTATTGTCATTATTTTTGTTTTGCGGATGACTTGTACGCTTATTTATAGAAAGAGAGATGTGTATTTGGCTTCGAAAATTACCTTATCCTCGGTTGTGCTATTTGGTTGTATTTTTGTGTTCGTACTTGTTAGTCTTGCCAAACATCTCAATAACGCTGTTGTATTCTTACCTACCCATAGGACTTGAGTTCGAAGATAGTTTTTGGCAAGGGCTATGAGCACAATGGGTTATACCATTTTGGAGATCCACCACCATAGCCTCCTACATCCAGTCTCAGTCCTTCTATTTTACCCCTTCCTAGCCCCATATATAGGTACAAGAAGTGGGCTTGGAGGAATTAGGATTTCTAGAGAGTTGTGGGCTTTCTACATGGAATATAAACTATATTAGGCATAGTTGTCAAATCGCGAATCGTATCCTCAATCGTTTACCCCCCCCCCAATCGCGAATCATGAATCGAATCGGTCGAATCGAAACCAAATGATAAAAATGTAGTAAAACATATGTAAATAGGATTTAACACTATAGAATTGGTAATTAAGCATAATATGACAAAAACTAATCGTAGCACATGATAATATACCAAAATATATCACAAAAATTAATCGTAGCACATGTTCTCATTCATTTTAAGCTTAAAAATGTAAAAAACAAAAATATATCATAAAACAGCCTACATATTAATTTAAAACAATATTAATTTAAAACATCATACATATTAATACAAAACAATAAAATAAATACTAAAATTAATTTAGACTGTAAAACAAATACTTCCAAAAATTTTAAACAGCCTACCTACTGAGATTAACAATATTAATTTAAAACAACTTACAAAATTACAACAATATTAATTTAAAACAGTAAACCATATTAATTTAAAACAATAAAACAAATACTAAGATTAACTGTAAAACAATAATAATTTAAATTTAAAACAACAAAACAAATATACCTTCAAAGATTTTATAACCAATACAAAGGTTTTCTATAAAAAAAAAAGCAAAAGATAGAAGACACTCAGCCAAGAAAATAGACAAGAAAAGTCAATTTATAATAACCGAGTCAAGAGAACATGTTTTTCTCCAAAACTCAGTTTCTTAACGGTATCCTTTGTTCTTTGCTTCTTTTTTATTTGTTTTATTAAAACACACCTATGGTTATAAGGTAAAAAAAAAAAAAGTGAATCGGGCTTGAATCGTGAATCGGACTCGAATTGAATTCGAGTCGTAAGATTTGAATCGTGAATCGCCGATTCAGTCCGATTTTTTAACCCTATACGATTCTCAACTCGATTTGAATCGTTTTATGTGAGAATCGAATCGAATCGTATGATTCGAAACGCGAATCGTACGATCTTGACAACTATGATATTAGGGATCCAAGATAAATAATTAAATTGACTTCCAAACAGAATTATGGAAGCCCCAAATTATCCTCAGTTTTTTATTTCCTTTCCATCGTCTTATTTATTCCTTGATCTCAAACTTAACTTATTTGATACTATACCGAATTAAAAATTCACTAGTCGTGTTTACTGGTAGAGAATCAAAACTTAGAAGATTATCAAGGGGATATTATTATGTATGATTTTTTGTATTTATGGCATGCCCTTTTAAAGGCATGTTCATTTTTCGTACCTATGTTTACTATGTCCTTCCCTATCTAAATCTTGTAAAGATAAAAAGTTTGTGTAAAATTTGTGAGTTTTTGAGCATACTAGAACTTGTTTATCTCTCTTGTGAGTCGTGCCAAAACAAACGCGCTACCAAGCTGCGCCACATCTTTTAATTGGTCTACAGTGTCATTGTGGAGAATTCTTGTCTTGTTTTCCACATCGTTATTCCCTTTCTTTGGTCATTTCGTATGTTTGATTTGATTCATTCGGATGTGTGGGGACAACCCCAGTTTTTCGACCATTATTATTATGCGACATTCATTGATGATTACACTAAGAGTGCGCTTTGTGCGGAGGAAGATACATCAATTAAAATTAATTTTCAATTTTAATCATGCTAAAAAGTGAAGCACATCCTAAAAGGTTAATGTCAAGATTTACCAGTGATTCATCATACACTCCAAATTTTAATCTTGTCTAAACATGTGAATGATAGATCATACGAAAAAAGTAAACCAATTCATAATATTGTACGAGAAGAAAAACTAACTAATGGGAAAGACCTCGGGTGAAATAAACAGTTTACTAAAACTTGGTAAAGATTTGGAGAGGAGATAAACTTCTTACACTACCTTTTGCATTACCTCCGCAATTAACTTTTTTCACCGGTCTGTAACAGACCAGAGACCTTTACAAGGTCAATGAGAATCTCAACACCTCAATGTCTCGATCGACCATCAACAATGTTACACTTGGATCTATTCAACAAAATCTTCTATAGAGATTAAGTAATCTTTACATCTCAAAGGTATGAAATCTCAAAATGAACCACAATCATCAGAAGAGCTCTTATAGGAATATAAACCCTAAAGTGTTTGGGAGACTAAAAGATAAAAAGTGTAGTCTTAAAAAGTTTATTCTTCCTCTTTGTTATTGATCAACCTTTAAGACAATAGGTGATCAAATGCAAAGAACAAAAGAAAAAGAACAAGAACATGATGAGACTTAGGGTTCTTTTCTTCTCCAAGTGTTTAAAAGCTTGAAGCTTCAACACAATAACTTTGAACTCTCTCGATGATAGCTAAAGATTGCTTGTGAAGATCAATGTTTAAAAAGGCGAAAGGCGAGGCGAGGCGAGGCGAGGCGTTTTAGTCGCGGAGAGGCGAGACGTAAGCCTCACCGAAAAGAAAATAAAAGAGCAAAATAATATTAAAAAAATACTAATAAAAGCATAAAAATAAAACAACAAAGAAATATAAAATAAAACTACAAAAAAAAAAACATCCTTAAGGACTTTCTCACATAGTTTGACATTTTTTATTCCCCCGAGATAACTTTTAAAAAAAAAGTAATTTGAGAAAATCAATTTAAACATATTAGTTATTTTACAATATGACAATAAATTAATCAATGCAAAATCATATTTGCAAAATCATTTTTTTAGCTTCATACACATTGGTTATTTTATAATATGACAGTAAATTAATCAATGCAACTTAACAAGCAAATTTATTAAAAAACATTGATTTTCAAGCTAAGATTAAAAAATAGCAATTTTATTAAAAAAATAATAAAACATATCAACCTAAGTTTATTAAAAAAAACAGTAACCTTTAAAATATATTAGTTTGTTAATATATATTTTGTTTAGTTAAAGATAACATATTAATCTAAGTTGAAAACCAAAAAACAGAAAACTTAAAAAAAAAAGTCATATTGAAGTTAATTTAGTACATTTATTTCAAACAAAATCAAATTGACAAAATCAGTTTTTTAAGTTTCATCAGCATATTGGTTATTTTTTAAAAATTTCTCTCAAGTTACAATAGTAAATAGTATAAGTCAAGTGCAGTTTTAAAACAAAAAAAGAACAATAGTTTTTTTTTTTCGCGCCTCAACAAAAGGCGTGAGGCGTGAGGCGTGAGGCGTGAGGCGTGAGGCGTGAGGCGTGAGGCGCATTGAGGCGTGAGCCTCGAGGCATTTTTTGCCCGCCTCGCCTCGAGGCGTAAGCCTCAAATGCCTTTTTAAACATTGGTGAAGATACTTTCAAATGAAAGCATTTATGGGTTAAATAGAGAAATCCACATTAATGGTTAAGCCAAGCACTGGAATAGGCTAGGAGGTCACTTCTCGCTTGCCATAATGGCATGAGAGAGGGTGAGAACTATAAAGTCCAAGTATCAACTTTTACACCTCAAAAAAGGGGGCTTGGCACAAACGCAAATCAAATCTTTGATTTTTGGCAACAAATATTTGCCAAAATCACGTTCGTTGGAGCAAGCGTGGGCTTCCGTTGGAGCGAAGAGATCCTTTGCTATGGGGAGGTCGCGTACCTAGTTTGAAAAATTCCCCCAAACTGACGGAAATGGTTGCGGACTGTGAAGATCTACTTCGCTGTAGAGAAGCATTGTAACGAACCACCAATAAACAAGGTCGCGAATTTGTCCAAACCAATTATCACAAAGAGTAAGCAACCAATATCACATCCAACTAAGATAAAAGCCTAGTTTAATTGAAGAATGGGTATTTATATTGTATGCCTAAGATTTGAAAAATACATTTTACCCTTTAAAAGCATTAAGACATGATGAGTACAAATCCCCAAAACACACTCGGTTTTGAAAACGATTTTAAACATATTTTAATTTTCCTAACCAAGGTGAGTATTATGGTAGCTGTCTTATACCTTAATCCGAAAAGTGATCAATGTGACTTGTTGATGTAGAGCCGACTTGAACTTTATCGTAGCTTTATGAAGCGGCAATAAACCAAGTACTCAAAGTGTGATTTGAGTTCACGGAATCAAGACAACCTAACCGAACTGAGGCACATGATTATACAATACTCTTACATACAATAGATGTACTTAGGTGTATCCTCTTAAAAGAAAATATGATGTTCTCTCTTTAAAAGAAAATCTGCTATTCTCCTTTTATGTGTCTACTTTCTTCAGATGATAACTCAATTTAAAATTGTGATTATAGGCGTGAGTACATATTTAATGAGTTTTGGTCTCAACTTAATCAAAAAGGGATTCTACACCAACCCACTTTTTAAAAATATACTAAAAAAATGGGGTTGCATAACATAAAAATTACCGTCTTATGCGACACTTGTTGAGTCATATGAAGGTGCATAAATCCTCCTAGCGCCTTGTTGTCCTCACAATCGCCTTAATCATAAATCTCACCTCGTGTCGAGCCCTACAATGGCTTCAACTCGCGTTGTTTCACATCCTTCCGAGCGTCTTTGGGTGCAGGCATTGTTCATGTTCGCACTTCCTCTAAGCATAAACTTGACGATAAAGCTATTTTGATGTAAACTACATGTCAAAGGCCCAAAACAAAATAAACAACAAATTTTAGAGAGAATCTAAAAATGTCTTGTATTAAAAATAAAGATCCTCCCTAAGTGAGGCTTACATGGGTATTTATAAAAGTAGGAGGAGACTTGAGCTACAAGAACTACCCTAATTACTAATATGCCCTTACTAATCTTAACTCCTTACTCAAGTACAAAATATATAGAAAAAAGGAAGTACATAGAGAAAAGTAACAAGAGTGGACAAAATGTACTAAAGTAGATCCAAATCACATCACCCTCCCCCCTAAAAAAAAGTTCGTCCACGAACTCCGAGAGAAATGCTCACTGAGTCGGGCTCCAAAATAGTTATCAACGCATGACGATGGGGCTCATCGAACTCATCGAGATAATCTAGAGGATGCTCCATCACTAAAAGGGCACGACGATGTGGAAGAGAGCAGTCTGAAGCTCGATGCCCAACGGTGCCACAAATGTAGCATCTGAATGTAGGAGGGCCGGAGGTGTAGCCGCGTGGGTAGTAGAGGTGACCGGGGCAGTAGTAGTTGGAACAGATACAGGAGTAGGAGCAGTAGCTGGAATCGAAGGTGGTGGAGCTCGGGAAGAGGGTAGAGCTGCTGGTGCAAGGTGGTAAGCCTCTACCTTATTAGCGTACTTAACTGCCTTTAGAAATGTCGGTATCTCGCGTAATCCTAGATCGTGTTGAATATAAGGTTAGAGGCCCAAAATATAGCGGCTGCTTCGCTGATCCTTTGTCTCAGGAAGACAAGCTCTGGTGCAAAGGAGCTGAAACTGCTCGGTGTACTCCATCACTGTAGACGTCTCCTATCAAAGAGAATGTATGCAAGCAAAATGATCTCGCTCGTATGTCGGTGGGATGAATGAGGCCTGAAAGGTGGCCTTTAGCTCTGACCATGTCTTGAATAGGGGGTAGTCTGGTTGCTGTCCGACGATAGCACAGATCATTCCACCAAACTCTGGCGAATCCCTGAAATTTGGTGGCAGTAAGAACACAAGAGCGGCTCTGAGAACCCTCTTGTAATCAAAGACCGTCTCCATAGCAGCTAACTAGTAAATTTTAGTATCGGGTGAGAATCGTCCATCGAATATTGGGATATCAATGCGGATACGGGACTTCGAGATAGTAGTTGAAATGCCATAGATAAGGGGTCTCCATCTTGATGTGTGTCAAAGCCCATCACATCACCTGGCACAGGCGCAACATAATCAACAACATAATCAACAGGCAAGGGTGGCATCTGAACAGGTGGTGGAGGAGGAGGTACATGCTGGGTTATTGGAGGTAGTGGAGGGCCGCGGGGGTAATGTGGACACGTACTAATCAAATGGCCACTCACCACAATAGAAACACTAGCGGTCTCGTAGTGGCACAAAGTGAGGAGCATCGGGTGGAGGGGGAGGTATCCTCTCTAAGACGTTGCAGTGGGTGTCTCCAGCTTTGGAGGATGATGAAGAATCAGTATAAAGTAGGGATAAGTCGTGGTGGGAAGGTGTACGGTGCGGTGGCGGCCTATATACTGGTGGACGAGGGAACGATCGCGGATCAAGGGGTCGGGGACCGGAGGGTGGTAATACACCATATTTGGAATTTCCAAGGAGAGTTTTTTTTTTACTAAGGCCGAGAGTCTCGGGGTTTTCACCGTCGAGGGTCACGGGATTGACGAGGTCGAGGGGTGCAAGCGGATTGCCTAGGGTCTCGGCATTTCCGAGTAGCTTAGGATTCCTGCTGAGGCTGAAGGTGTTAGGCGGTCTGCCGAGGCTTCTGGTGTTTTCGAGTAGTCCGAAACTTCCGCCGCCGCGGAGAGGGTTTCAGGCGGTCTGCCTAGGGGTTCTGAAATTTTGTTGGGTTTGAGGGGTTAAAAAATTGTCCGAGGGTCTCGGAATTTGTGATATTTTGACCGTCTAGGAGGGTGGGATTTGCACTACTGCCGAGGTGCTCTTGATTTTGGCGGGACCCCCGGGAATTCTGCCGGAGCCGTAGATATGATACCTAGAATTGCCGAGGGGTTCATGGAGCCCTACGTTGAGGAGCTCGACATTTTTGCCGGAGCTGAAGAGTTCACCAATTCTGAGGGAGGCGGGATTTGTGAGGCAGAAGTGATTTTTCGAGGGTTTCTTCAATCCCGAGGGGGCTTTAACGTTCTCATAACAGAGAATTTCGGCAATTTCGTCGGAGCCGAGCTGTTCAGGTGTTCGGTCAGGACCTTTGGTTGATGGGATTTTGGTCGGGAGATTCGGGATATCCGACAGATTCTTTTTCAGGGCTTCGGGAGGGTGTCTCTGTTGGTTCGAGTGCGGCGATAGGTGGTGGCATTTTGGTGAAGAGGTGAAAGAGGCTATCAAATTTTTGGGTGAGTTCTTAGGACATTAGGGTTTGTTGTTGTGCTAATTTGTCAAATTTTTGTCTCAATTCTTGATTGATCTCTTTTTGATGTTGATTTGATTTCTTCGGGGCCATCAAAAGTGTAGCGTACGATTTTCTTGATAATCAATACACCAATCGGGGAATGACTCCTCGCTCTGATACCAATTTGACGTAAACTGCACGTCAAAGGCCCAAAACGAAACAAACAACAAATTTTAGAGAATCTAAAAATGTCTTGTATTAAAAAATGAAGGTCCTCCCTAAATGAAACTTATAGGGATATTTATAAGAGTAGGAGGAGACTTGGGCTACAAGAAATATCCTAATTACTAATATGCCCTTACTAGTCTCAACTCCTTACTAAGTACAAAATATCTAAAAAAAAGGAAGTACATAAAAAATAGAGAAAAATAATAAGAGTGGACAAAATGTACTAAAAGTAGATCCAAATCACATCATATTCGGTGTATTTTATTGAGTACTCCGCAATGTCTTAGGGCTATCGGTACTATGACCTGATATCCAAAAACATGTATCGTTCTCTTGATGTCACTTTTCATGAGAGATGTCCCTTTTCCCCACACTATTATTGTCGCCCTCGCCAGGTCCTTCTCCGGACTCAGGTAACTCACCTTCTCTTCTAACTCTTACTTTTGATTTTAATTATTGTTACCCTTTTTGTTTTTGGCTCCCCATTCCCAATATGGTTTGCTTGTAGTTCTACAAACTATAAGAGTCTTTGAGGTTCATATTAAGCCATTCGGGGCCAACTTGCCTCTATCTCCATTCTTCGGTTTGTGAATGAGGCTTTTCAGAACCTTAAGTGGGGGATGATCATGAAAGTGAAAATGGATGCTATGGAGCATAGTGGTACATGGGAGCTTGTTTCTTTACAACCTGGAAAGAAGACATTTGGATGTAAATGGGTATTTGTGAAATATTTTCCACGCTTGTGAAAGATTTTCGTGCTACTTTTGCTTCGGTGGCCAAGCTCACTTCAATGTGCCTTTTAATCTTTCTTGTGGCTTCCTACTCTTGGCCTTTGCATTAATTAGATGTCAAGAATGCCTTTTTACACGGTAATATTTGTGAGACTATCTATGTGCATCCTCCTATGGGGTTTTGAGCTCTTTATGGCCTTAAGCAATCACCTTGGGCTTGGTTAAGTCTGTACAGTGGGTTAATTCTCTCCATTGATTTTACTCAATGCCATTCTGATTATATATGTTTTATCCGTCATCAACTCAGTGGTAAGTTGCATCATTTTTCTGGTTTATGTAGATAATATTATTATGGGTGATGATTTAAATGTGATTGCTCAAGTGAAGAAGGATATTGGCAAAGTGTTCGATGCGAAGGACTTAAGTCCTCTCCGCTACTTTTTTGGGATTGAGATGGCTTGGTCTTGATGCGGGATGTCTTTATTATCCCAGTGTAAGTACACGTTGGACAATGGGATGCTAGGTTGTCATCCAACTTTCACTTTTGTGGACCCATGCCTGAAGCTCTCAGCCGAGATAGTGATTTTATTCCAGATTCTCAGTTTAATAGAGATTCGTTGCTCACCTCATGTGCTTGACAAACACGAGATTGAATTTGATATTTGCTGTGAATATTCTCAGCCAGTTATGCATGCTCTGCGTACTGTCCACTTGGATGTTGTGTATCACATCGTGAGATATTTCAAGTCATGACCAGGATTTGGGTTATTCTATGCATCGAGGTGTCAAACAGACTTCTCTTGTGTTACAAATGAGGACTATGCGTGACAGATAAACGCTCAACCTCATTTTTTTAGTTCTCACCTCATCTCACAAAAAAGCAAAAAGCAGGCGATTGTTTCATCCTCTTCAGCCGATGCTGAGTACCGTACGAGGCTCAGGGGACATGTTAGCTTTTGTGGTTTCGATCGATTTTGGGGGAGTTAGAATATACGGAGGACGAATAATTATTTCTCTTTTGGACTGGCTAGTCTAAGCCAACCTTTCTCATACTAGAGAGGGAGAGGGAGCTTAACCATAGGGGGAGAAGCGGAGCCACTTGACCATACAGTTGCCTCGACTGTGGCTGAACGAGAGCCTGTGGCTTTTCGACTTTCTCAGCATGATCTTACGTCTTTTGGAGTCTACCTTTGCGCTTGAATCAATCCTAAAAAAGCAGTTGAATACTGTGATTGATGAGTGGGTTGGTGGGTAGGTGCATCTCTCGAGCCTAGCGGGTAGTAACGAGGCTAGTTTCCCTCTGAACGAAGAAGTAGTAAGGCCCCCTTCCTGCGTATTTATTTTGTTATAATAAGTCGATCATTATGCTAGCATTGATTCCGTGCTTCATGAAGATGAAGCATGTCGAAGTCAATATTCACTTAATCTGGGAAAAAGTGAGGTCTGACAGGACCTCATTCGTCCTGCTTTTTCCCTTCCTCTCATGGGACGACAGATTGCTTCACCAAATTAGTTGTGCCTTCTCTTCTCCTACGTTCCGTTGCCAAGATGGTCTTGATGACTTCGCTCCAGCTTAAGGGGGAGTGTTGTATTTCGAGATACTTCCCGCTACTCAAATTATCAATCAACTCCGTCTCACAAATGAAAGACCCAAAATTCTGAATGCAGCTTGCTATGAGTGGCTCTAGCTTCCCCCAATCTATCAGAAGCCCATCTAACCACATTACCCATGACGGCTCAATTTTGATGGGTTTCTTGAAAACAAACAATATCCGACTTTTCTTTTAGTAAAACTTCCTTTTGCTCTTGGATCCCATCACTTGATTATCTCTATTGTTTTTTTAACAAACTTTCCCCCTCCTATCTCCTCTCGCCCCCCCTTCCCCCTCCCCCCCCCCCCCAGGCCCTTCCACTCTGTCGATACCATTCCTTGTCACTTCGATAATGTATTCATAAAGGTAGCTATGTCTCCCTACCCTAAAGGTTGCTGTGTCCCCCTCCAACCAATTAGTCTAGTCGAGCAGCCTTCGCTCCAACACTGCTTAGGCGAGCTCTCCTATCTGAGGGAAAGTCTCTCTTCCGCTCACCCCCCACCCGGCCGCTTTTTATCAGTTCTGAAAATCAGATTTTTAAGTTCCTTTTCCCCTTAGTTTTTCTGGAACCAGTACCTTTTTTACTTTTTCCTGACTTATTTTATATTGGAGTGGTTTCCTGATTTGAAGCTTCCCTGTAATTTTAATCAAGATTCTCCACTCTTCTCCCAATTTTCGGATATTATTTAGAAGAGATGATCCCATTTGGTGTGCAACAGAAGATTCCATGATGGGAAATTTAGAGAGAAACCGAGGCCCAACAGAAGTGTTTCATGAAAATCTCGGAAGGTTTAATTCCTAGGCAATGAGAAGACTCGCAAGAATATTCTTTTCCAATCTCTACTCGTCTAGACCACTCAACACTCTCACCACCATTATCCCAAGGAATGATATCCACCTTACAAGCAGAAGGCGGCGAAGAAGATTTAGGCAAAGTGAAATTACCTTACAAACAGGGGAGGTCCGAAACAGCTGAGCAAAGTGCATCCTGGATAAAGTCAACGTCAGGTTTCTCACTAGGCATATTGCATAAGGAGTCTCCCCCCACAAGTTTGGAAAAATTTCCACATCGGTGCTAAAATCTTCTTCCAATGAGTCTTCATCTGATGCCTCATCACATTCTTACTTCATACTGGTTTCAGAAAGGGGAATCTCTAGAGTCTCCTCAAAATCATCTTCCCCTTTATGGCCAAGGTCATCCACAACTTTGTATATGACCTCAGACAAAAAACCCCCTCTGGAAGGTGATCTCCTTATCTCCCTAGTGGTCATATAAGTAAGAACTCTTCATCCTCGTGGTAAAAGATCCCTCAAATCGGCCCAAGTTAAGGTACGTGAGTTCAACTGTTCAAGTTTAATGTGATGAAGGTAAAGTGCTTTAGTTATAGAAACATATGTTGCGTATGTGCTCTCAAGTTTATACATATACTACTTCCAAAATTGAAGCACAACTGTGCTTATAGTGTGCACATGATACTAACAAGTCAGTTTGGGTCTACCTCGTGCTAATATGCACAGGACGCTAAACAAAGTGTTTTTCCCTTTGTTTTAATCATCTTTATATCAGTATTTAGGTTGGTTTTTTGTGTTCCGTATTGTTAACTTAAGTATCAGTTACTTATTTTTTTCAAGCTCATGGCCATGTTTCTTGTTACTCACTCAAGGGATCATGGCTATACCACATGAGAGATATCAGCTATTTGAAGACTTTGAATGACATTTAAATTGAAGATCAAATCGTGTTCTCAACTTCAGACATCACTCTTTATTTTGGTTAAATATTATTCTTTTCACAAAGCATCTATTTGTTTTCTTTCTGAATTATGTCACGAACCTCTGCAATTAGGTTGGAGAAGACTTGACTGAGAATGAGGCACGTGTGTTAAAGGAATATGGTTGGATACCAAATAGTGGCTTAGGAACCATGCTTAACTATCGTGATAGAGTTGTTCATGACAGAAAGAATGAGAAGTACAGCTCAGAGTGGAGGTCTAAAATTTTGAAGCTACTTACGGATGGATATAATGGTGGAACAATCGTATCAACTGATATACCGAAAAAGGTTATGGAATACAATGTTTCTCAAAGCCCACAAATCAAGCTGGAGCTTTAGTTGAGGTAAGTTCACTTTAAAAATTTGTGAGTAGTGTTTTTTTCGGGGGATAATAGGCTATTGTAGCAAGTTTTTTATACATCACTTGGGTAGATTTTTTTGGTCAGTATCGCATTACTCTTTGATCAAGTAGCGTGCTTAAAAATTGATGCTAAAATTAAATTATATTGCCTACATCAACCTCTCCCGGACCCTGCTAAAGTGGGAGCCTTGTGCTGCTGTGCACTGGGTATGACATTTTTATTATATTATGTTATATAGAAGATTCTGCATCTATTGTATCATTATGGGATTATATATCATGTTTACGAAATGATGGGAGTTCATTGTAGTAACTGTATTGACTTAGTTGTCAAGCTGAATGTTCAAGATTATAGTTGGCACAAATTACATTAGAACACTGTACAAATGTGTTGTGCATTTCTCACTACCACCCTAGCCTTTTGCAACTCCGTATCAACCATGAAATATTTTAAAAATAGAAAAATAGTGGTTAGTTCCTAGAGGATAATCGCAATTAATATTAACTTCACCTTATATTCAAAACTAGCAGTAAAACCCTCTGTTCTAAAAGGCTCGCCTAGGCTCCGCCTAGGCCCGTCTAAGCTTGAGGCTTGAGAGAAACGCATCGCCTACGCCTTATTACGCCTTATTATTGGTAAAAGCCTTAAGGCACACTTTTTAAAAAAAAAACAAAAGATTAGTAGACAAATATTGGTTATGAAGCATGAATATGAGAAAGATGGCTACCAAACATATGGATATATTTTCAAAATTCAAGGTATGTACTATTTTATTATATTACTAGCCTTGGAATAATTAAAATAATAAAAAAAGGAAAAACGCCTTTTGACGCCTACGCTTCACCTAGGCGCGCCTAGGCTCCTAAGGCTTGAGGCTTGACCTCTACGCCTCGACCACGCCTCGCGCCTTTTAGAACCTTGGTAAAACCCAACAATGACATTATGTAACAATGACATCATGTACGTGATAGTGACTTTAGCAGTTCCACGAAGGCCCTACAACGCTGTTGGTGATGACGTACTGGTGCCACCTCAGCAATATACGATGACGTTCTGGCAATGTCCTTGGAAAATACTGATCTGGAAATGCCACATCACCATAATAGGTGCTGACATGAAAGTGCCACATTACCAGTGACTTAAAAAATTAAAGTCAATATTCTGATGTGAAGTCATGTTAAACTGGACTATTTTATTTATATAGGTTAGGGGCCTTTTGTCAAATGGCTCATATGAATTAATTATATAATCGCGCATGGTGGCAAAGCAAAAGTTGCTGGCGTGTGAAGTTTACAAGACCTAGGATTGGGTATGTTGCACATGAATTTGCAGTAAAGATGCACCAAATTATATTTTGCATCTTCTAGAACTTTTTTTTAGTGTGTGTGTGTGTGTGTGTGTGTGTTTGCATAGTTCCTGTGCAAATGTATTATATTTACATTATATTGTGGTTTTCTATTCTGGTCATTGAATAAGGCATAATTCTTATATATGCTGTTTGGCACTTGCAACAAGTTTCTGGCTTTGGGCAAGCTTTTCTTCCTGTAAATTATCACCAAACTCCAATTGTTTTCTTAGA
Source organism: Sambucus nigra (assembly GCA_949130495.1). Taxonomy (NCBI): domain Eukaryota; kingdom Viridiplantae; phylum Streptophyta; class Magnoliopsida; order Dipsacales; family Adoxaceae; genus Sambucus; species Sambucus nigra. The sequence goes on from OX422207.1 coordinate 164,829,711, forward strand.
ACTTCTAATATAGAGTCCTCCTAAATGCTACCTAGGTGCTTTGTCCATCCCTACCATATTCTCTGTCTATTTCAATTCGAGGTCTAATCTATTCGGCTATGCCAAATCCAGACTGGTCCCTTTACTTGTTGGGTCTGTCTTAGTGACATCCTGTGATTTGCTGTAGATGCTCAAAGCTCACAAACGGAATGAACACGAAGACATGAAGACCACAGATAAAAGATTCCTTATATACCCTTTTTGGAGTATGTTCCCCCCCCTCCCCCTTTCTATAATTCTTCTTCTTGTTAATATTTTAAGTTTGTTTGCTAGAGGTGGAACCACACGCAAAATATATTTATATAAAAAGTCACTAACAACCAACTGATATTGATTGACCCTGCTAATTAGACTGCCCTTGGAATAATAGAATTTATTGATTTCAGGCCCCCTTGAAGATTAAAATGATCAACTTTAGTATGTGAATCACTTATTGAATAATAAAATGATAAAATGCAAGTGGTGGATTACCTGTTAAATATAACATGACACGTATACTATTTCAATTGTAAATATGGTTTATGTTGGAAAATAAATTGAAAATGATCACTGGAAATTAATAATAATATCAATGTCCAATAGGGGAGTATGGTAAAACAAAACAAATTTCTCACATCACATTTACTTGTATACGATAAAACGAAACAAATTTCTCACATCACAGTTGCTTGTATATTTTTTTCTCAAAATTAAATATGGTGTATGTTGGAAAATAAATTGAAAATGATCACTGGAAATTAATAATAATATCAATGTCCAATAGGGGAGTAGGGTTAAGCTAAACATATTTTCCACATCACACTTGTATATTTTTTTTTTCTCAAAAGCAAACCCCATCGCACAATCAAATAAATGTGAAAGAAGTTTTCCCTAAACTTTTAAGTAGTTTTGGAATTAACCCATTTTGTAGGACTTTGTACTGAAACTAAGTAATTTTGCATTACTAAATTTAAGATAGTAAATTGTGTTTATCATATGTTGAGCCAGCTCTGGCTCTAGGTGAGTTAGGTGGCCGCATAGGGTCCAAGTCTAAAAAAGAACTTTATATCTTAGACCCAATAAAAAAATTGTATATCAATAAGCTCAACTCTAACGAGATTACCCTTCTCGCATTGGTTTGTGTCCGGGCTCCACATACGGGTGCTAAGAGTCGGTGTGTCACACGAAAAATGTATTGATTTTGTGTCATTCTAGAATTATTATAGATCTTTTTACTAATAATATTGTTAGGCACAAAAAGCATATAGAAAACTAGCACATAAATAATCTGTAAGTAATTTAGTTGACTAGGCAATGAGTACTAATTGCAAAGAGTTTACCATCTCTCACTATTTAACTAATCAATTAAGTGACTTATCATTTTGTGCACTACCTTTATGTATATGTTAGTTGTAAACCCGCGCGATGCGCGAGCAAAACTTAATTACTATCAAACCTACGGTTTAAAACTAATAAACATGCGGTGTTGGCGTAGTCACACTTATCACCTACTATATTACGATTTAAACTAATAAAGTTAAGGAGTAAAAAATCATTAAATATTTATGTCGTGCAATCGGCCTTTGTAGATCATATTTACCATCAATTTCACAATCTAAAATAAATAACCTATTCAATTTTCAAGATTGATTTATTAAAAAAATTTAAGACCTAACGTATTAAAACCAAACATAACTAAAATTGTTATTGTATGACAACATAAGATGGTCTTGCTGCATATTTAACACTTAAAGAAATACAAACATAAAATGAAATAAAAAAGGCTAGTAAATACACCATCTTAGAGAGGGGGCAAGGAGAGATGATAAATATTATAAACCAACAAATAAAATCCATAAAATTCTGAACAAATATGTTTAAATTTTTTTGTTGGAAAAGAGCTGTAAAAACATCCACACTTCAAGGTTTAAAATGCACAGAGAAGAAAAGAAGAAAATTTGTATGAAAACAACCAACTTACCTTTTATGCTTTGTTCTTCTTGAAATGAGAAAATAATTTGGTTGGAAAAAAAATAGGGTCGACGGCTCCTGTTGATAGAATTGAGGAAAGCATAGAAGAATTTGGTTTTTGAGTCAAATGCATGTGTAAGTTTCAGAAATTACATTTTTTCACCTCAACATTTAGGTTATTACACATAGGTATAAAACTTAAAAAAATTATAGGTATAAAACTTAAAAAAATTCAGTGGATGCGTCCGCACCCACTTGTCCCTGTGTAGCTCCGCTCACCATTGTTTGAAGTCAAGAATTTCCTCATATGATAAAAGAAGGCATGCCCTAAAATCTTTGAATTTCGACCCTATGGTTACATTCAAAATCTCATGGACCAATAATAATTCCCACGACCCAGTTTGAACAACCCCAGAATCCTCCTCACCAACAAACACATAATCAAAGTTGGTAGTAATGGATCGGTAGAGAGAGAGAGACAAAGGGGGTGGGTTCGAGGCCTTTTTCTGATTTCGGTTTGCAATGAATATTGATTTTTCTTCCTCTGAAGGTAACTGGGTCGTTTGAGTGGACGAGAGAAAGATTAGATGTGATAAGATGTTTAAGAAAACTCATCTATAGACATAAGAACTGTTGGTTTGTCCAGACATTAAATTTACAGTCATAAGAACATAAGAACTGTTGGTTAGTCATAAGAACGGTTGGTTTTCTGACATTAAATTTTAAAAGATGTGAAGAGTCTAACAGAATCATAAGGACTGTTGGTTAGTCTTAAGAACGATTGTTTTTTTCGGCATTAAATTTTAAGAGATGTGAAGAGTCTAACAGAAAACAAAGACGCGTGTCATTTAATGAGAGAAAAAAGAGGGCTATTGGCAGAAAGATTAGATGTGCCACGTGGACAACTTAGTTGAAGAGGAGGTATAAATGTTGTAAAGCAATTTAGAAGATATAATAGATTTGGTGTCATCATTAATATTGTTAAACAATTAGTGTTTTGGATCTAATTAATAATAATTTTATATCTCAAAATGCCAGAATAATAAATTTCAAATGATAGATATGAAGCTTAATCTGAATTTCTTTGGTCGAAAATTTTAATTAGATCTGCCAAAATGATTCATGACATAATAGCACGACATGGTACAAAATTATAAGTTAATGGTTATAGGGTTATTGTGTTTGGGTCAATATCGGGTCAACATGATAGATTAGTTAAGATAACAGTTTGGATTTGAAAACTTTAATGCACATGATTAGACCCGTTGTTATTCACTAATACTTGCTAATACTATCCTAACTCTTTGTTAATGACTTATCTTTGATACATTTTGTAATATATATATATATATATATATATATATATATATATATATATATATATATAAATTTGGGTAAGAAACATTATGTTGTTGTGATCCTATTACTATTAACAATTGGAATTCAAGATGTAAGATTTAAATATATCATGTTTTGATGGATAATTTTAGTTACTTAACTTGTTTTGATGGTTTGGGTCGGGTGGCTTGTTAACAATAACGGTTCGGGTTTGCGTTTGTTATATGGAATCGATTTGTTAAAGGGTTGTGTATGGGTTGAGGTTTTTTTGACATAAACCCGTTATCACACGACACGAGCACTACCTAACACGATCTATTGACATGTCTAATTTGAAGGGCCATATTGAATTATATTACATTTACATCCATATTGCAATTATCTTGGATCATATATCGTGCTAACAAAATAATGGAAAATTCAACTTAGTCATTCAAGTCGAATTTTGAAGATTATAATCGACACATTGTTGTACATTGTACTATTATGCTGTTTTAAGTAAAAAATTATGCTTAAAGTTATGTGAATATTTGTTTGTATTGGTGAGATATGACTTATTGTCTCAATTACACATCATTTTCTCGTAACAAGCATTTTCCTTGATGGGTTTTTTGGGTTATTGTTTATAGTTTATACCTTTTTTGCATGCTTGACATGTTACTTAATTTGTATCACCAACTTTTATTGGATAATCTCATTAGACATGACGTGACTCACCCGGAAAGTGTCTCGAAGCATTTTGATGATGATTACATCATGCATGGATGCTTAGATCGTATTATTGTTTTGTAGGTAAGTGTTAGGACAACCTAAATCAGACCAAAGTCTATTTAGCACTTCAACAAGTTTTTGGCTTTAGGTTATCTTATCTCCCCCCCTTGAATATATGACTAAACTCCACTGTTTGCTTAAGACTTATAAGAAAAGTTCCTATTATGGAATAAACCCTAATTGTGATTATGGAAAAACGAATCACAACGAATAATAAAGCGCGCGCGCGCGCACACACACAGAGAAGGCACAAGATTTTCTACATGGTTCACTCTCAATGTAAAAAACTATGTCCATGACCGCTGCAGGTAAAGATTTTCACTAATCGTAAATATCCTTTACATACTAGGAATATTAGGACGACTTAATATATGCATGAAATACCCCCCCTCCCCCACCGCCCCCCCATCACCACAAAAAAAGTTTTCAATCCGCGGTCGAGGTAGGTCTAATCCAGTATATTAGGCTTCACACATCAACAAACTCCCACTTGAAGAATGATCAATCACAAGCAACTCCCCAAAGCTCCAACCATCTCCAATCCCATAGTCATTTCCCTTGCAGTGGCAAACCCCCATATGTCCTCGAGTAAAAAGTCCAATTGAAGCTACACAACTTCAATGCATCAATATGAATAATCGTCGTCAACATATCTGCTGGATTCTGACTCCCATTGATCTTCTCTAGTGCCAACACTCCATATGAAATGGTATTGAACCTGTAATATGCTTTGTCTTGACATGAAAAATTGAATTTTTTATAAGATGAATAGCACTCTGACTGTCTTAATGCAACACTCTTCCCATGCCTCTGACCTAGTTCCTCCAAGAAACATTGTAACCATACCATCTCTTACTAACCACTGTCATTACAGTTGCCTCAGTAGTGGATAAAGCTACAATTTTTGCAATTTTGAGACCTAACTAATAGCAGTATCGCCTAAGGTATACACATACCCAGTAGTACTCTTTCTATAGTCCATATCACCAACCATGTGTTCAGCAACGTAACCCTGTAGCTCCAAATATGGCTTTCTGAAACATAAGGATGAATCTTTAGTAGCTCTCAAGTACCTGAGGATCCACTTCACTTCCTCCCAATGCTGCTTTCCCAGATTACTCACAAATTTGTTCATAACTCCCTCTGAATGTGCTATATCCAGTCTAGTACATACCATCACATATATAAGGCTGCCAATAACAGAAGCATATGGTACCTTGGTCAGATAGACCCTCTCCTGCTATATCAAGGGTGACTGCTCTTTGGATAGTCTGAAGTGAATAGCCAAAGGCGTGCTCACGGATTTTGCTCCATCCATGTTTAATCCACTGAGAAACTTTTTCACATATTCTGCCTGTGTTAACCATAAATAACCATCCACCTTCTCTCTAGTGATTCTTATACTAAGGATTTATTTTGCAGCTCCTAAATCCTTCATTGCAAACTCCTTTGACAATTACCTTTTCAACTTATTAATTTCATTTAGGCAAGCACGCGCAATAAGCATGTCATCTACATATAACAGTAGAATAAAGGAGTTGCCAAATTTCTTGACATAACAATAGTGATCCGCTCGACATCTCATGAATCCATTGTTACACATAAACCCATCAAACTTCTTGTACCACTGCCTTGAAACTTATTTTTAAGCCATATAGACTCATCTGAAGTTTGCACACCATTTTCTCCTTTCCTTATACTTTGAAACACTATGGCTGCTGCATGTAAATGTCCTCCTCCAAGTCATCTTGGAGAAAAGCTATTTTCACATCTAGCTGCTCTAAATGCAAATCTTCGTTTGCCAGAATTTCAAGCACCAATTTGATTGTAGTCAATTTCACGACTTGAGAGAATTTCAGTGTAGTTAATGTCGTCCTCTTGCTGAAACCCCTTTATAATCAGCCTTGCCTTGTGCCTTTTGCTGCTGTCAAGTTCTTCTTTAATCCGATAAACCCATTTATTATGCAGAGCCTTCTTCCTTTGGGGTAGCTCAGTCAATTGCCATGTCTGATTGGACATCAAGGAGTCCATCTCATCCCTCATGGCTAGCTCCCACTTGGTTGATTCATTAACCCACATAGCTTCCTCATAACTCTCCGGTTCACCACTAGCAATTAGCAAAATATAGTATAAAGATGGGGAGTATCTCTGTGGAGCTCGTGGTCTTGGAAGATCTTTAGGTTCAAGGGTAGGGGTGCTAGGTTATGCAGTTGGAACTCTATTTTCTGTTCTTGAACCCTATTCTGCAAGTCACTTTTTGTAATATCTTCCAAAAAACAACATCTGACTTATTTACTTGGGACATGTATCATTAGATTCTGCACTCAACCTATTCTTGGACATCACCTATTCATTGAAAATTACATTCTTGCTTCCGATGATCTTCCAATTTTGGTCATCCCAGAAAAGATAGCCAAACTCGCTATCATCATAGCCAATAAAATAACAACGCTTAGATTTCAGGTCAGGTTTACTTCTAGCATCAGGATCAATATGAACTTGGGAAAAACAACCAAACACTTTTAAATATGAGATGTTTACCTCTTTATCCCTCCAAGCCTCCTTTGGAATACGAAAATCCAAAGGCACCGGGGGTCTCCTTTTGATCAAATATGATGTAGTGCCCAAAACATCTTTGGCAACCCTGCATGTAATCTCATGCTCATAGCATGCTCATTGAGGCGCCTGTACATGTGTTCAGCTACACCATTCTGCCATGGCGTCCCTGGAATCGTCTTTGACAGGCAACGGGAATACCACAACGCAAGAGTCACCCTACATCGGCGGTTTGTTTTTGGCTCCCACTGTTGTGCAAAAACCTAGACTATTGACTATGCTCTTTTAAGGGAGTACAAAGGCCAGTTCGGGTATCAAAAATCCACAGAGACTAGTTGCTAGAATTATATTGGTTTAATACTTCTCAATAAAAGTGTAAAAGATAATTGTTAACAAAAAGAAAAGATAATCAGACACGTATTCAAACTAAGATTAATTAAATCGAAATAAAAACTATAGGTTGCGACTAATATCCCTCACCTCGGTTTAATACGTATAAATGGTTACATGGGACTACGAATTTAGTAAGATTAAATCTCATTTCAACAGTTAATTACATCTAGAGTTGTTACCCCCTAAATTCGCATAAAACCTAATATGATTTTGACGTCAACAAATACCTCGAAAATTACACACGCAAGGTCGTAAACACATAACATACATGATATACCCCGTTAAATCTTCTAAGTATAATAACAAGAACGACCCAATCGAATTAAATGTATAAAACCCATCACCAAAGCAAAGCAACCCATTGAAACCAAGGTGAGTTCCATTAATCACAACCTAATCTAACTTAACTAGAAAGCATGGTAAATGGCATGTATTTAAATGCAAGAAAGTAAGCCTAATTAACAAAGCAAGTTAAGCTACAACAATTTATCTAGGCAAGGAAATAAATAACTAAGCAAGGAATTAATGGCATAAAGCTTAAATAAACAAGAAGGAAGAAGATGAATAGTAACCACTTACATTAATGGGTGAAAACCCAACAAGAAAATTGAGGAGAGGGGAACTCCACAAAATCCCCAAAAATGTTCTAACCCTAGGTTCTAAGCTAAAAAGAGAAGATAAATAAAGATATTTCCAAAAATAAAACAAGGCTCCCTTATATAGTAAGTTGGAAAATAAAATAAATCAGAAAAAAGAAAAGTAAAGAAGTAATAGCTTGCCGAAAAAAATTAGGAACGGTCGACTGGTGGCAGAGGATGAGGCTTACTGCTTTCGCTGTAGGCTAAAAATGAAAAACCCGATCGACCGGTGGCCAGGGGCGGTCGACCAGTGACGAGAACTCGTGAACAACTAGCTTTATTTGACCGAGACCTGCTTCTTTTCTTTTAACAAAATCCAAGACCTCCTATGAATCTGTAGTGGCCAAAGATGGCCAAAAACCATTCATCTCCTTTATATCCAAACCATGATCTGCTTGAATCGTTTGGACTAAAGACCATCTTCAATTTGTGCGTTCTCGTTTTGGCCGAGACCCTGGGAATGGCAAAATCGCACGACCTGTTGTGCAAAGGAGAACCAGGACAATAAAGGCATTTACGAACATAAAAGCCCGTAACATCTTCGTTAAGACTTGGATTCGTGCACCGTTCGCGGCCACACGAAGCATATTCTGAGGGCATCGACTTCTGTGAATACTTTGTGCAAAAATCCGGAAGCATGAAATGACTGATTTGCCCCTGAACGTGCAAATGTCAACGAAACTTTGCCGAATTGCAACCAAACTTCATACTAAGCACCTTAATCCCTACAAAAACTTAATAAAACCTCAAATAACATGTTAGCATATAAAACTGAGGTTGTCTTCTTATCGAGCATAATTATAGGGATTAAAATACCCGCAGGAGCAAAAATGCATAAGTATAGATGGTATATATGTGCATGATTCGGGACAAATCAGTCTTCTCCATCTTAATCCCATTTTTTGCACAATACTGGTTGAACCCTCCATCAATGTACTCTCCCCCATTATCAAACCTCAAACACTTTACTTTCAGACCTATCTCATTTTCAACCAAGCCTCTTCACTTCTTGAAGGTGTCAAATACATCAGATTTATTTTTCAGAAAATAAACCAATACATTCCTGCTTGAATCATCAATAAAAGTCACGTAATAGCTGAAACCTTCAAGGGATCTGATAGGAGAAGGCCCCCACATATATGTATGAACCAACTCCAATTTTTCTGATCTTATTTGCCTCCCGCCTTTAGAAAAATTGACCATTTTCTGTTTACAAAAAATATAGCTCTCACACAAGCCACAATCAACAACTTTCAGCTCGGGTAGCTTTTCCTTTGACAAGAGAACTTTTATTGCCTTCACACTCATATGCCCAAGTATGTAATCCCACAATCTCTAATCAATACTAGCAACATCAATTGCTAATTTGACCCTATAACTAGAAGTAATATAAAGGGTACCGATTTTATTTCCTCGAGCAACAACCATGGCTCCCTCAGTGACTTTCCACGTACCACCAGTAAAAATCGTAATATAACCTTCGTCATCGAGCTGTCCTACTCATATCAAATTACACATCAATTTAGGAACATGCCTCACTTTCTGAATCGTCAACACAAACCCGTTTGACATCTTCAAACGGATATCACCCATACCAAGAATGTCTAAAGGTTCTCCATCAACCAAATACACCTTCCCCAAATTTCCAATTTCACGGTGTGCAGTGGTGTGGAAAGATGCCTCTGAGTCTAGAACTAAAGAATCAATGGGACTATCAACGAACAAAACACTACAAAAAAAATAGCTTTTGAGATGGTGGCGTAACAGTTCTAAAAGATCGTTTATCCGTCTCAAATACTTTTTGTGACGCTATTTGGGACGGCTAGAGAGGGTCTTTTTGATAGGGGGTTATAAATACTTTTTGTGACGCCATAACCGTCTCAAAAGAGTTTTTTGAGACAGGAACAAATCCGTCTCAAAAGGTCCTCATTTTATATGACCCTTTTGAGACGGCACAAGAGCTATCACAAGATATTATTTTTGAGACAGGAATTGATCTGTATCAAAAGGTTACTATTTTAAAAGAGCTTTTTGAGACGACAACATAGCCGTCTTTAATATATTTTTGGAACAGTTTTAATAATCCCAAAAGGGGTGAAGGGATTTAAAATTTTTGCACCAATATTTTTTGGAGAATAAAATCTACCACTAAAGTTTAATATAGAATTGAATTACATTTGAAACAACACAAACAACGAATTATAATAAAATGTAATGCATAAGATGATTTTCAACCAACACAACGAATCATTTTTATTCAACAATAAATAGAGTTCTTACAACCATCTCCAAATATTCATCAAAATAAGAATCATAACACTAAGTTCAAATATTTGACTTGACAATAAAAATATATCAATTTATTAATACTCCAAACACGAAATGTTTTTATCAAAGTAATTCCGCAACACTGAAGCGTACGACCTCCAAAACCACTAATTAACATTTGCATGTTCTACAAAAATTATCACCTGCACAAAAAAAAATAGTGTCAATTATGTTAGAATTAACACCCCTCGTCAACAATACAGTGCACAAAATGAATCAATATAGTATATTCTCATCATAAACAATATAATTATCTAACTACTATTTTCTTTTTTAAAAATCGGCAGAATCTCCTTTGTTTATTCATGAAAACCACAGGTAGTCAACCTGTTTTAAACATTAAAATTGATTCTAAGAATGAGATACACCAACCAATAGAAAATTTTAACCACCACCATAATAAATTCTCACCACCATAACAAATTTTCACCACCACCATTAAAAATTTAACTTTAAACGAGAACATTTTCCATTATATATGAATTCGCAAGTAGAGTTTTGATAGAGTTTTAAACATACCTGGTTGACCATCTTATACTTTTTCAGTAGTACTTCCCAATAGGAGAATCAAAGAATTAGGTGACAGTGCGATAAACTTTGAATCAAAGAATCAATAGCACTACCCATCTTATACTTGTTTAGTAACACACTTGTTCAGTAGCACTGTCCATCAGTAGCACTATCCATCTTATACTTGTTCAATGGCACACTTGTTCAGTAACACACCTGGTTGCACTGCCCATCTTACAATCTGTCATCCAAATTGACATTCAACTATCAATCCAAGAATGCCTATTCGATATGCCAACCGTACATAATTTCCTAAGTACGAGTGCTGTACGTAATTCTATATGGAGTCTGCCTACATTTTAGGCATAAATGCTTTAATATAAAACACACCGAAGCGTATTGAAATATGGATGAAAACAACAGACCTTGTTTTTGCCGGCAATAGTTTGGGTAGCAGTGCCATCAGTAGCCATCTTAGACTCCTGCTTCAGGTCAACCTTGAGATCAACAACTATGCTCTTGCTCTCCAAATAATCTTATTACTCGATTCAGTTGCGGCACAAAACCAGTACCTGTTAGGGATAAAGCTTCGAAAACAAATTAATTGTTTATTACTTTGTTGCTTATTACTAAATAAGTTTGAAGTCTAAATTTCAGATGAGTTCAAGAACAATCAACATAAGATCCTTTTCTTGATGCGGCCAACGTCCCCGAGGAGAGGGAAAAAATGAATTTAATTATAAAGCAACTAATAGAGTGACAAAATAACCATGTAATACTGGCGAACGTAATGGAAGTAATTGTGATGTATAAGCAACGAAATAAATAAGTAACTCACCTCACCCCAAGGTTAAATATCTCAAAGGTTGTATTAACGTTGGTGAAATGATTCACTAGAAAGAGTTGCCTCTTATTTATAGTATGTACGCTTTGTATGCAAGGCCTTAAAACTTGATCCAATTAAGAGTTTGGCCACTCCAATGTAAACAAATTAATTAAAAGTGAATATATAAAAAGGAATTTTAACTTCTATACCATAAACTGAGCCTTTAAAGCTTTTCATATTTTCATCAACATTATCATTAAGAACTTCATCTAAGATGTTGGTTTCCTCATTTTCCCTTGGATACACCTCTGAGTGATTACTCATAACATACTTGAGAGACAATTGATTTGGAGATCAATTATCAAATCATTCCTTTATGCACAAAATTCCATGGAAAAAGTCATGTTAGCCAAATAACTATTATAGTACTCAAAGAATTAGGTGACAGTGCGATAAACTTCTTATACTTGTTTAGTAGCACACTTGTTCAGTAGCACTGTCCATCTTATACTTGTTCAATGGCACACTTGTTCAGTAACACACCTGGTTGCACTGCCCATCTTACAACTTGTCATCCAAATTGACATTCAACTATCAATCTAAGAATGCCTATTCGATGTGCCAACCGTACATAATTTCCTAAGTATGAGTGCTGTACGTAATTCTATATGGAGTCTGCCTACAGTTTAGGCATAGATGCTTTGATACAAAACACACCGAAGCGTATTGAAATATGGATGAAAACAACAGACCTTGTTTTTGCCGGCAATAGTTTGGGTAGCAGTGCCATCAGTAGCCATCTTAGACTCCTGCTTCAGGTCAACCTTGAGATCAACAACTATGCTCTTGCTCTCCAAATAATCTTATTACTCGATTCAGTTGTGGCATAAAACCAGTACCTGTTAGGGATAAAGCTTCGAAAACATATTAATTGTTTATTACTTTGTTGCTTATTACTAAATAAGTTTGAAGTCCAATCAACATAAGATCATTTTCTTGATGCGGCCAATGTCCCTGAGGAGAGGGACAAAATGAATTTAATTATAAAGCAACTAATAGAGTGACAAAATAACCATGTAATACTGGCGAACGTAATGGAAGTAATTGTGATGTATAAGCAACGAAATAAATAAGTAACTCACCTCACCCCAAGGTTAAATATCTCAAAGGTTGTATTAACGTTGATGAAATGATTCACTAGAAAGAGTTGCCTCTTATTTATAGTATGTACGCTTTGTATGCAAGGCCTTAAAACTTGATCCAATTAAGAGTTTGGCCACTCCAAAGTAAACAAATTAATTAAAAGTGAATATATAAAAAGGAATTTTAACTTCTATACCATAAACTGAGCCTTTAAAGCTTTTCATATTTTCCGCAACATTATCATTAAGAACTTCATCTAAGATGTTGGTTTCCTCATTTTCCCTTGGATACACCTCTGAGTGATTACTCATAACAAACTTGAGAGACAATTGATTTGGAGATCAATTATCAAATCATTCCTTTATGCACAAAATTCCATGGAAAAAGTCATGTTAGCCAAACAACTATTATAGTACTCAAAGAAAACGGAACTAATATCCATACATGGCAAATATATTCCTATAGTGCATGGAACTTTGAGAAGGACTTGTCAAATTCCAAATGAGTTCAAGAACGATCCAAAACAACAAAGTAAAGCTAAAAAGTGCAATACAACCAACAACGTAATAAGAAACAAAGCAATAAACAATTAATTTTGATCTGCAATTAACATAAATACATATAACATTACTATGAAAAGTGTTTCTTCACCTTTTCCCCCCTCCTTTTTGTTGCTTATTACGTTGATTATTGTGCATACAGGAGGATTTCAGATCCATTAGAAACATCATAACAAGGACCAAACAGATTTTGGATTCAAAATCTAAGCTCACAACTTTGCAAAGGACAGAAGAAATAAGAGTTTGCTACAGATAAGGAAGGTGTAAAATTTATCCCCACATATATTATCCATCTCATCTCACTGATAGAGAATGGACAGAAGAAATAAGAGTTTGCTACAGAAAATGAAGGTGTAAAGAAGAACAGTCTCAATAGTGAGGCTAATCTCATACATAAGAAGAAGGATCAGAAGAAAGATGAGAAGATTTTAGAGATTATGACTCAAGAAGAAGAAAGAACTGTATCTGCAGATTTAAGTAATCAAGATCAGACTAACAATCAAGTTTTGATAGAAAGTAATATCCAAGATGATGAAGAAGTGGTGTATTCAAAAGAGAAAAGTAACTCAGAGATGGTTCCAATAGAAGAATGCCAAGATTTGGAAGAAGGGTAATGGAGAACAGATACGGAAGATATGCCTCGTGATCAGCAGCAGATTGAACAGACATGGAATATAAATAGGATTGATGAAGAAATGGAGAGGCAAAATGTCTCAGACTCTAACCAAGACTCAAAGGTAGAGGGTAAGAAAAGAGGCAATAGAGGTCATTATTCTGACAAAGAGGATCCAGTCACGAAGAAAGCCTATAAATGGGAAGAATTAGTCAATTTTTCTCATTTACTGTAAAATAAAATGGCAGCTTACCAAACATCCAAAGAACAGATATTAAAGAGGCAAAAGCTGCTTGTATCATAAGAACCATTTGAGAAGGGAAGCAAAGTCAGTAATAAAAAAGATAAAGGTTTAGCTGCCAAGAAGATGATCTATTTTCTTGGTTAATCCCATCTCCTATTGGGATTAATCATCTTACATCAACGTTTTGTATGTGGCATATCATTCATACGTAGATTTCATTTCGGTTGTTTGTGTTATGATCCAATCTTCGCATGGATCATTTATCCGTGATGGGTTTCAATTTCAAAGGTTTGTTGCGTAAGCATCATGATGCTTTTGAGTGGTTCTAATCCAATTAATTTACTAGATTGAATCTACATATCCGGTTATTAGAATACAATGGACAGGTGATGCTTTTGTATTTCTTCCTCACCTAGTGATGCTTTTGTAAAATCCCAACTGACCAGGTGATACTTTTATATTTTTTCCTCACCTGGTTCCCCCTCACGTGGGCCTACAAGAAATCCAAAAATGACCTTGTGCCCGTTGGCTGAATCCAGATCAACAGGAGTTCTGCCCAAGGGAAATTTCGAGGACGGATCTGTCAATGCACCTGGAGCTGAACCCAGAGATATAAGGGTAGCAACTGTTTCTTCTTTACCCAAAAATGCAGTCCAATGAAGTGCTGTCCATCCATTCACATCACGAAAATTGATATGAACTCCCAAAACTATAACGGGCCTTAGGGCCAAATTGTAACCAAGAGCGACTGCTAAAAGTAGCACGCCCTGCTCCTTTTCGTTCACAACACTCTGCCCTTTGCCGTCTTCATTTACTTTTTATAGAAGCCACGAGCAAAGTTTCTCTTTTAGTAACCTGGGTTACAAGAAATACTCTTCCTCCATCAAGGCAATAATTTTGCCGACTAAATCTCCTCTCTCAGCATTTTCATAGAAACGATTCGAGGTGCCAACAGGTCCATGAGACAATAGCCTCTCGAGTCGAGTATGGATGATTATCGCACCTGTACTAGTTTCATAATTATCTATAATATCAGTGTCTTGAGTTGATCCAACTTGAAATTCAAATTCTCGCACTTCACTATAAGCCAACCTGTTGGAACAGGTTACATAGAAAAGGACTTGCCCAGGGGAGTGTGGTGGTGCGTGACAACATAGAATCCCACTTGTTAAAACCTTAGCTGGAGCCTCCACTTTGCTAAACATACATGACCATTTGCATTTTTCTGCCTCAGTCTCATTCTTACTTTGATAATATTGGCTTGGGTTAAGATTGTGCTCTAATGGAAGATCCAATGGTCCAGATCAATATTTTTAGAGGCGGGTTTGATCATGCGCAATGGTCTCCTCTATTCTCATCAATATTGTTGAGCTTATTTGAATAAATGGATTATTTGACTTGGACTAATATCCTTTCATCTTTTTAAGATTATGACGCAATCAAAGCTTTAGGTTGCATTCTAATATGGGAACAGTGATTAACATAAAACTCTAGAGAGTGAAAATTTTAATGTATCGCATATTTGCTATTTTTGCATTATATAAAGTTAAATAACCTCACAACCTTAAGCCACAATACTAGTGCTTACTTTAAATGCTTAGATGTTAGAAAATGTTTAAACTTTGAAATAGAGAAGAAAAGGTCAACTTGGATATAACAGATTCACAAAATTGAGATTACGACTACTGCGAGGATACTCCAGCTCTGTTGTTTTCCCAACTTTTTATCATTTAAGCATAAGATTATCGAAATATTGAGGATAAGTGAAAAGAAAAGGATATAAAATGGGGGAGTCAATGATAACAGATGTTGAACAAAGGGAAGAAGAAATTCAAAACACGTCAAAGAAGCTTATCAGAAAAAAAACATACTTAAAATTCATTGTATTATAATAGATTCTCTGAATATATTTCAGGTACTATAAGTCAGTAAGTCACTAATAACTTCCAAAAAAGCTCCCAAACTTGTGTATTGTGTTTGTTGATTATCAAAGTTTACAATGATGTTGTCATTTTCTTGACAGTAGAAACTAAAGAATGTTACTCCAAAAAGAAGATTATTGCAACATCATGTAGAATTGCAATAAGCGTATTTTTAGGAACGCAAGGAGCCAAGGAATGAAGAAGAGGGGTTGGACAAATTCCAGAGTGCTTTTGCTTGATTCCACAACCAATATCCCCTGATTGTTGTACCTTTATTTTTCTCTGTTCTAGATTTGAGGGGTCTTTGGATTTAAATTAATTAATGATCCAAGTTTTGGTCAATTCTGTTTTGGTGGTCAACACTTTTAGAGTTGTTTTTTTTCTATTGAGCTTCATTGTTATCAATCTTGTTCTTTTCCAAAGTAAGTATTGTGCTTCATTCTTATCAATCTTGGCTTAGTTAAATTAATTTCAATAGACATGATAGTTTTGGTTGAAAACATGCTAGTTTTGTTGTACAAAAGAATGAGTAGTTCGGCTTATCACACTGTCCACCTATGAGCCAAGTTAATGTCATGTAATGGTGCATCTAAAAAAATCATTATGCTAATGTACAAGTTCAGGGGTCCAACCAATGGAATTCAGGGCCTTCGGAATGTGAATGGAGTTTTCGCATACTTTGTTTTGTCGGGGAACAAAATTTTTGTCATTTTGCGATTACATACTTTGGAAATTTTCTTTGTGCCTTCAGGCACATGCAATACGCTAGTGTGTGTGTGTGTGTGTGTGTATATATATATATAAAACAGTAGTGTTATATATATATGTAACTGTACTAATATATATCTCATATATATAATAGTTATAACAGATCCGCGATATTGCAACAATTGATCCTACAAGTTCTTGAAAGTGCTATAGTATGCTTGGTGTGAATTTTTTTTCCATATAAGTCAATGACACGAGATACATAATACATTACCCTAATGAGAGAAGAATCGTAAGAAAATCCCATTTTTTTGTAGAGGTATTGCTTAATAGACAATACCACAAACCCAAATCATAAAGATGAGGAAAAGAATTAATGAAACAATCAGGAAACTTCCAAACACCACCAACTATAAGATTAAAGACGTGATTTGAGAGGAGTTGAATAGTTAATATTCATAGAATCTAGTAGAGACGTGTGATTTGAGACATGTGAAATGAGACATTTGCAGTCTTGTCAAGTACGTGAATAGAACCATGAGAAAAACCCTCACCTCGGTCCCACGGAGAGCGGCCAAGCCTAACACATCACATTCCACAACACACGAATAGGTCCTCAGCACAAGAGACCTAAGGGTATCCTAGGTCGGTAGCCTCTCGTGAAGCGCAAATGCGTATCCCAAGCAGTCCATCATCAAGACACGGATCTCTTTTGACTTGATTGATTCCCCCAATTAGTTACAACAAAGTTGTAAGTTACAACAAACACGATGCTGGGAGAGAGAGCCTAGGGTAACCAGCTCCAATTGGAAGAGCACGTAAGACCAAGATATAATTTTCAAAATAATTCGATTTAAAAGATCCGACCGTGACAGACTTAGAAGCCCACAGTATGCTAACAAAGACAACGGTGCCAATTGAAATAAACCCAACATAAACAAGGACAACTTCAATTTCAAATGTCGGCGTTAATACTACTCACCAAACAAGCTCACTAGGAGAAAGCTTAACAGAGAAAGGTCTCATGACAAAAGTTGCGTGTGTTTTATAGCTTCACAGAGGAGCCGCGTCCTGACACTTTCCATATAATCCAAGAATGAGTAAAGTTTTAGAAGAGGAGGTGCACAGACCTTCATATAAAATAAACAAATAAATCCAAACGCGACCAAACCTTGTGAAGATGAACCTTTAGATGTGAAAAGGCCCCTTATAGATCAAAAGAAGTATAACAAGGCCAATTTCACTGCAAAAAGAAACTCTACCTTCCCTTTAAAGCAAAGTTAGCTAGTCAGACACCTAAAAGAGTTAACACTTAGCCATTACAAAGTAGACCAGTAAACATAAATTAAAGAACTTCAATTTTAGCACAATCTAAAATGATGGGAGACTCGTGTACTTGTTAACAGTGTTATTATATGCAAAACCACCGTAAGTGATAATAAAGTCCAACTGTCGAGGATTGTCAAAGATTGTCAAAGGCCAAACACTAGAGAAGATCCCCAAACCCGCTTATCCTGCCCCACCCCAAACCCGTTTAAAAAACCGACGAGGGCTCCGAACCCACCCCAAAACATATTTATGATATTTTTTAACTTATTTTATTCATTTATTTTAATGGATTTCATGTTTTTTGTTTATGATAAACTAATAAAAAATTGAAGTCCTCTAACAAAGAGTATGCACTGATTTATTATTATGCCAAACTAACTAACTAAGATGCATAGATTTAACTAGAATATTTGTAATAATACCCTTAAACGGGGTTAGTTCGGTGTTTTTACACACAAAACATGCCCTCCCCCAAACCCAAAGTTTTTTTATTTCAAACCCGACACGACCTGTTTATTTACCCTAATTTCCCCCTATTAAGGGCAGGTGCGGGTGGGTCCGTGCCAAAAACCACCCCGTTGAATTACATAATCAATTATCAAAAAACATATCAATAATCTAACTAAAATTTACACAAACTAGTAAACAAATATTATCTTATATTAATATAAAAACATACTCAACAACCAATTGGCAATCCGGGTTTTCAATTGGCTCACCCTCAACCTCCTATCACCACTAAAATCAATCGAGGTTCTCAATTGGCTCACCCTCAACTTCATATCACCACTACAAATCATACGTACAAAAACTAATGATATAGATCATAAATTAAGAATCAGAATTACCTCTTATCCGTATCAATTGAATGCTGTAACTTGAATGTTCGGGCTTAGATAAAATATTTCAAAATGAATGAAAAACGGTCACGGAACCAATAGCTCCCTGTCAAATACCCATAAATGTTCAGGGATGGAGCCAAATATGCAAAACAAATAGGTTTTCGCACAAACTACCATAATTTACATGCTCGAACTATAACTCACAAAATAAAGTTAAATATACTATTCAATTTGAAATTTTCTAATGCGAATTTGTTACTATCATTCTTTTATATAATATTTGAATAGTAAGAATATAATGAATGGTCGTATAATAAATGATTCACCAATACTACAATAATTTTATTGTTTTTCTCTTTTCCAATTACAAAATACAAATACAATCAATATCATTTACAGAGGTGAATACAAAAATAAAATATAAACAACCCATTATCATGGGTCATACATGCTCAACTATGTAAAATCAACCTACAAGAGAAAAATAATTTACAAAATACAATAGAGTAAGATTTAAAACAAACGTTTCACCTCATACCTTAAAAACAGATCAACAAACCAAATCAGTAAACCAAATCTAAACATTAAGACACAAAACCAAATCAAAACTAAATATACCTAATTAGATCTTGAATTGAAAGGATCCATTGTTAATTTGAGACACTAAATATACCTAATTATAGACTCAAATTTTAGCCGTCTCAAAATCAAATAGGGTATGAGTACAGAGTTAATCCTAAGATTTGTTTTTGGGAGGATTATTACGGACTGATAGCAGGACTCTTAGAAAAATACACTAAAACTTAAAAAAAAAATCAAATCTTAGGATTACCTCCACACCCATACCCTTTATGATAATAAGGTGGACTAGGATGAACTCCATAACCTGTTTGATAAGGTGTATTAACCCCATATGAACCCCAATTTGATTAAGGGAATGGGCACCGTCCCATATATATATATATATATATATATATCTGCTGCCATATTAAAGAAAAAAAACAAATCTTTGGCGCGTTTTGGCTTCTGCCATATTTAAGAAGAAAAAAAAACTTTCCATCCAAAAAAACGCAGGTCTCTACATAAAAAAACAATTCTCCACACCTTAATCTAAAGAACCCACTGATTTCATGCTCAAACGTTAATCGAATTAGGTGTCTACACATAAAGAATTACAAAAGGGTATGAACATTACCTTCAGAGCAATGAAGAGAGAGAATGACAGAGGAGGAGGCCAAATTGGAGAGAATAGCGGAGGAGAATGCCGGGGCCAGAGGAGAAGAATGCCGAGGTTGGTGCGACGGCTATTGGGGTTGAGGTAGGGCTCGGTTATTTTGCCCAATTGAATATTTTGTCCAGCTAAATGTGTTTTTGTTTTTTTTGAGTGGGAGGTTAAGTGTTTAGAGCGGGAGAAAAAAATTTAGTAGGGGAAGCTATTTTTGTTAGCCGTCTTATTTGGTACATCTTTTGGGACTATAAATTTTACCTTCTCATTTGGTTCACTTTATAAGACGGGAATAATTAACTGTGTCAAAAAGTGAACTTTTTTGAGACGGTTATAATTAGTAGTCTAAAAAAATAATAGTTTTTGAGACGACAAAAAAGTAACAGTCTAAAAAAATAATAGTTTTTGAGACGGCTAATTCTATCCATCCAAAAAAATATGTTTTAAAGACTATATTTTGTCTGTCTCAAAAAATAGGGTCTTAAAAATAACTTTTTTTTTTGTAGTGAAAGTAAAGCATCATTACCTTCTCACCTTTAACATTAACATAATCATTCTTCTCCTTCTTTGGTAATTAGGGCTGTAAATTGGATTGGGTGAGCCGGACTTGGGGTTGCTCACGCTCGGCCCAAAGTATCTTACTCATGCTCAAACTCGAGCTCGACCCGAGCTATTTTTCCCCACCAAAGCACGAACTCGGCTCATAAATATTATGGGCTTCATGCCAGATTTCGTGCAGGCCCGATTTTAATTTTTTTGTTAAAAAAATTTGAATTAGTATTTTTTTCTTGTATTTCCATCATGGAGAAAATGTACACATTAAAATCTAATTGATATTTTGATAAAATAAAATATATAATTATGAAATGTAATAAATTAAAACAAGGGAAATAAGAGTAAAAACCTACAAAGTCCAATTAAAATTTATACATATAACATTATTTGACCATTAACAAAAGCTTATTATAACTTGAGCAATTAATAAATTAAATGCCTATAATGAGATTAATAATAAAATCACAATATTGAAAAGCATTTCTAATCTAATGGATGTAACACCCCACCTAATTAAATACCGGGTGATCAGTCCTTTATTAAATTATAATCAAGGTGAACGGTTGGTTCATTCTTAGCATCACTGTCGCAAAATAAACTTTCCAATTTAAACACCCTAAATAATTAAGCTAAGTGTCAAAACCATTTAAAAGATTATTTCCATTTTATGAAATCCAATTATGAAAACCTTTAATAAGTAATAGTTTAAGAATCACACAATTATTAAGACTGAAAATAAACACCCATGAATTTAACCATTCAGACAAACCAATACCAACTTTAAAACTACAAAGGAAAACCATCCTGACAGTAATCAAATCCCAAAGAGTAGAAATACTAAAGATAGATGAACATAATCTCTAACGAATCCAACGGAATAAGGAAACGGGCGACACATGCCCAACTAATTAGAACTGAAATAAGAGTGGAATCAACAACGAGGTCGTCTAAGCAAATGGCCTGTAACTCCCACATAAGTTGCAACACGTCCGGTCTAAAGAACCTAAGCATGACGCCCCTGTGGCTGGACACCTGTGATATATACATATATATACAAGAGAGAAGAGATAACAAGAAACGGGTCAGAGCCCGATTATAAAACAATTTAAATTTAGTTTAGCAAGTATTTAAAATGCTTACCGGCTAATGTAACAACCATGTTAGTATGCGACACTCCCTTAAGAAATTCTCACCTCTCATCTAGTGTGCACGCCTACCGCACTATTAACCCCAAAAGTTTATTTTAACTTAACTTTCCCATAAGGTTTCATGTTGACCATTACTATGGCTAGGATAATTAATTTCTGAAATTAAAGTTCTCACATCTATCTCATTTCATTTTAAAATATTCCAGTGTTGTCACAAAATTCTCAAACACTTAATTAACTACCTTTATGCACAGTTGAACGTTCCCATACTTATGTATACATATCTATATTAGCCACTCATATAATATGTATATACTATCGGCACCCCACATAAGCTTTATGGTGCTGGCATACTCTGCTATCAAGTCCCCGTATCACTCGTACTAAGGGAAATACTAGTTCGGAATCACTCTCGAACTGTATTAACACAAAACATAAACAAATGGAGGCGAAACATAGTTCCAAGTCACTAAGAGGTCAGCACATACCCTTACGTCTCTTAGGACCGTCTGTACCAAGGAATCCTATGTTCTAGGGTACAAGTCGTTATCCCCCGTAAAGGCCCAATTGAGATAAGACTTTCCCGGCGCGGAAACACTTATCACGCTAGTAAATATTTAAAATAATTTTCGAATTAATATTAAATTAATATCTCAAATTAAATTTAATAAATCTCTAAATTTAAAAGTCATAAAAATACGGGGTATTACATACTTCCCCCCTAATAACGGTATTTTGTCCCGAAATTCAAAAAATAAGGCATACCTGGTAAGAATAATTCTGGGTATTTCTCGCGCACGTGTGCCTCATACTCCCAAGTGGATTCTTCCACATTATGATGCTCCCACTAGTGGAACTACCTTCGACCTCAATCTCCTTTCGCTATGCTCTAGGATAGCCACGAGTCTCTCCTCGTAAGAGCCGTCGGGATGTAAGTCAATTTCCTCTATCACAACGTGGGTGTGGGCCATATCATCCCGAAGGTATCGTCTCAATGACGAAATGTGGAATACATCGTGAATGTGGTTCAATTGCTCTGCCAGCCCCAATCTGTATGCTACCGGCCCAATCCTCTCGATAATGGGAAATGGTCCCACGTACCTTGGGGACAACTTCTCCTTCTTCCCAAACCTCATCACTCCTCTCATAGGAGACACGCGCAGTAATACTTGGTCCCCCACATTAAATTCTCGAAAAGACCTGTTTGCATCGGCGTAGCTTTTCTGCCTGTCCTGGGCTACCCGAATGCGGCTCCTGATAAGCTCAATCCTAGCTGAGGTATCCTGAATTATCTTTGGTCCGAGAAATTTGTTGTCCCCCACCTCTAGCCAACAAGTTGGAGAACGACAATGCCTGCCATACAATGCCTCAAATGGATCCATGCCAACCGTGAACTGATAGGAGTTATTGTAAGCAAACTCCACCAGTGGAAGATGTGGCTCCCATCCTCCTCCAAAATCAAGGACACACATGCGTAGCATATCTTCCAACATCTGATTGGTACGCTCTGTTTATCCATCCGTCTGTGGGTGATAAGCTGAACTCATTCTCAACTCTGTACCCATGGCCTCTTGAAAGCTCTCCCAGAAATGCGACACGAAAATCTTGTCTCTATCCGACACAATATCTAGGGGCACCACATGTAGCCTAAAAATCTCAGTAATGAACAACTGAGCATACTGGCCCGTGGTATAGTCTGTCCATACTGGCAGAAAATGAGCCACCTTGATCAAACGGTCCACGATCACCCAGATGGAGTCGTGACCCCGCTGTGATATAGGTAGCCCAGTAATGAAGTCCATGAAAATACTCTCCCACTTCCATGTAGGTATCTCCAACGGCTGAAGCAACCCCGACGGTCTCTGGTGGTCTACCTTTACCATCTGGCAAGTAGAACACTTGGACACAAACTCAACAATGTCCCTCTTCATCCTACTCCACTAGTACTGCTGCCTCATATCCTGGTACATCTTATCTCCTCCGGGATGTAGCGCAAATCTGGACCCATGAGACTGTGTCATCACTGCATGACGTAAGTCTTCTCCTTCTAGAACCACCAATCTCCCATTAAACCTCAAATCTCCATCGGAACTCACTGAATAGGACTCAGTGCCCTCAGCTAAGAGCCGTACAATCTGCTCCTGACAAAATGAGTCCTCTGACTGTGCCTGTATCACCCTTGTAACAATCTCGGGTGTGACTGTTATGACAGATATAAAGGAATGGGCTACCGCGTCCTGGTGACCCAACTCTTTCCACTTCGCTTTCCAGACGTCTGCTACGTCGCCTACCGGTCTACGGCTCAACGCATCAACAACCACGTTAGCCTTTCCCGAATGGTACTGAATTTCAAACTGGTAGTCTTTCACAAACTCTAACCATCTGCATTGACGCATATTCAGATCTCGCTGAGTGAACAAGTACTGCAGTGACTTGTGATCTGTGAACAAGCAAAACTTCTCCCCCAATAGATAATGTCTCCATATCCTTAATGCAAAAACGACCGCTGCTAGCTCTAGGTCGTGGGTGGGGTAATTTTTTTCGTGCGGCTTAAGCTTGCGGGAGGCAAAAGCTATAGCCTTCTCCTCCTGCTGAAGTACTCTCCCGAGTCCCCGTAAAGAGGCGTCGGTGTAAACCAGATACTCCACTCCTGACTTGGGTAAAGAAATAACTGGTGCCGAAGTCAGCTTATCTTTCAGCTCATCGAAAGCCAATTGACAAGCATCGTCCCAAACATACGGTACCCCCTTGCGAGCCAGATTCGTCAATGGACCCGCTATCTTTGAGAAACCTCGGATGAATCTCCTGTAGTAACCGGCTAACCCCAAGAAACTACGCACTTCCGTCGGTGTCGTGGGCTATCCCCACTCCCTCACTGTCGACACTTTGCTTGGGTCAACCGATATCCCCAATTCTGACACAATATACCTCCAAAACTGCACCTTCCGTAACCAGAATCCGCACTTCTCGTACTTAGCATACAACTGATGCTCTCGTAGAGTCTGAAGAACCTACCTCAAGTGCTCAGCATGGTCATCCTCAGTGTGTGAATATATCAAGATGTCATCTATGAAGACGATGACAAACTGATATAAGAACTCTCTGAACACTTGGTTCATCAAGTCCATGAATACGGCTGGAGCATTTGTTAGCCCAAACCGCATGACTCGAAACTCATAGGACCCATATCTTGTCAAGAAAGCAGTATTCAACACATCGTCATCGATTCGAGGCACCAGATATTTGTTCCGTATCGTGACCTTGTTCAGCTCCAGGTAATCCACGCATAACCTTAGTGAACCATCTCTCTTCTTCACAAACAAAACTGGAGCGCCCTAAGGTGAGGTGCTCCTATGAATGAAGCCCTGACCTAACAGTTGATCTATCTGATCCCGTAACCCCCTCATTTCCCCTGGAGCCATACGGTACGAAGCACGTGCTATCGGTTGAGTATCTGGCATCAAGTCTATGACAAAATCTATCTCTCGACTGGGGGGTAGTCACGATATCTCCTGAAATACATCGGAATACTCACGAACGACTGCGATCAAATCTAAGGGAATCATGACCTCCTTAGAGGTATTCTTCTCTATGTAATACAAATGATCGGAAGAGCCTCCCTCTGCCTCGCCACCAAAAACATCTCCTGCCCCGGAATGGCAAAGATAATACTCCCACCGAAACAATCTATCATGGCTCTGTATGCGACGAGCCAATCTATGCCAATAATAACATCGTGCTCATGCATCTCTAAGACTAACATGTCTGCTGGTAAAATCAAGCTACAAATCTCTACTCCTATACCCTGGCATATAAAGAAAATCAACGACCCATTCTCTAGTGGTGAGTCTACGCATGTCACAGTGCTCTCTGCTGTGGCTAATAATCCTAAGGCCTTTGCAAAATGAGTAGCTATAAAACAGTGTGTCGCCCCAGTATCAAATAAAACACGACCCATAGTGCCATGGATAGAAAACGTACCCTCAATCGCGGGTGGTGCCTGAGGAGCATCCGCCTGGTGGACGTTGTAGACACGTCCGTACTGCAACTGCCCCTGCTGTACTGGAGTTGCTGGGATGGCTGGTAGGGCTGGTACCTGAGCTGGCGCTGGGAGGGCGACTGGAAAGAGTGGCCTCTATGGTTCATTACGAGCACCCTGTTGCTGTAGGGCCCTCTCTCTCTCTGGACAATCCTGGCCCCTATGGCCATTCTTGCCACATCCGAAACATCAGCCCCTGAAGTTACCTCCCCTCTGTCCCTGCTGACCACGTCCCTGTTGACCGTTACCACCCGGCCACTGGCCCTGCTGAAAACACTGTTGGACCTGATGGCCCTGCTGCTGACGGTGTTGGCCCTGCTGATTAGACTAGCCCTGATGGCCCTGTCTAAATCCCCCAAATCCCTGTCTGGAGTCACCTGATCGGAACCGCTTGGCAGGGTCCCCCTGATGGGAACTCTTCTCACTGTGACGAGTCTGCCCCTGGGCTACTGGTGCCCCACCAGTACTGCTGCCCCCTGTCCTGCCCTGCTGGATGGACTCTCCTACTCGTTTGCTTCCCTGCATATGGAAATGGTGATCCTGATAGTGTAACAACGCAGCGTTGAGTACATCCGTGTAGGTACTCAGTAATAGATTGCCTATGAGATGATGGCGAATCCTCTAGGCCAATCCATCCACAAATAACAGTATCTTCTTCCCCTCTGTGGGTGCCTCATCTGGCACTATAGTGAGAAGTCTAGTAAACTCCTCGTACTCAGCAACAGTCATATTCTCCTGTTTCAGATTCAGTAACTTTCGCCTCATCTCAGTCTGCACGACGGATGAAAAGTATTTGCGGTCAAACCGGGCCCAGAACGACTGAATCGTGATGTTGTCCCTATCCTCCAAGGTGGTGGTGGACTCCCACCACTACAAAGCGGCCCCTACTAGCTTAAAGGAAGCCAACAACTATCTCTGTACGTCCGTGCACTCATACATGCGCAGATGCCTCTGGATATCTTTCTTTCCTTGGCTGGCGACTATGATATCCGAACTACCCGAGAACTCAGGGAGATGCGCCTTCTGAAAGGCATCCCTAACCCTCTCCCATGCAAATGGAAGCTGTGCTGGTGCTGGCGCCACTGCCTGAATCTGGGGTGGAGCCTGCTGCACTACCGCCAATGTGGCATTCACCGCCTGAGCGACAATAGTGGCTACCTTAGTTGCGTTCATCATCCCCTTAGCCGAAGCTGCTGGCTGCTCGTCCTGGGCAATTCTGTCTCGGGGTACACGTCTCGGAGGCATCTGAAACGAGAAGGAAGTTTATTAGTCTACAATTATTATCAAATCTCGAATAGCTGAAGACGTAAGTGTAAATAAAAGAATACAACAATCCTAAAAATAGGGCTCTATATCAAGAACGCTAAGCTGGAAGCGAAACAAGCCGTACAGATCCTAAAAGACACTAGAACCTGATGCTCTGATACCACCTGTAACACTCCCCCTAATTAAATACCGAGTGATCAGTCCTTTATTGAATTATAATCAAAGTGAACGATTGGTTCATTCTTAGCATCACTGTCACAAAATAAACTTTCCAATTTAAACACCCTAAATAATTAAGCTAAGTGTCAAAACCATTTAAAACATTATTTCCATTTTATGAAATCCAATTATGAAAACCTTTAATAAGTAACAGTTTAAGAATCACACAATTATTAAGACTGGAAATAAACATCCATGAATTTAACCATTCAGATAAACCATACCAACTTTAAAACTACAAAGGAAAACCATCTTGACAGTAATCAAATCCCAAATAGTAGAAATATAAAAGATAAATGAACATAATCTCTGACAAATCCAATGGAATAAAGAAACGGGCGACACATACCCAACTAATTAGAACTGAAATAAGAGTGGAATCAACAACGAAGTCGTCTAAGCAAATGACCTGCAACTCCCACATAAGCTGCAGTACGTCCGGTCCAAAGAACCTAAGGATAACGCCCCTGTGGCTGGACACCTGTGATATATATATATATATATATATATAAGAGAAGAGATAACAGGAAACGAGTCAGAGCCCGATTGTAAAATAATTTAAATTTAGTTTAGCAAGTATTTAAAATGCTTACCGGCTAATGTAACAACCATGTTAGTATGCGACACTCTCTTGAGAAATTCTCACCTCTCATCTAGTGTGCACGCCTACCGCACTATTAACCCCAAAAGTTTATTTTAACTTAACTTTCCCATAAGGTTTCATGCCGACCATTACTATGGCTAGGATAATTAATTTCTGAAATTAAAGTTCTCACATCTATCTCATTTCATTTTAAAATATTCCAGTGTTATCATAAAATTCTCAAACACTTAATAATAAAATCAGAGTATTTATTCATTACTTAACTACCTTTATGCACAATTGAACGTTCCCATACTTAAGTATACATATCTATATTAGCCACTCATATAATATGTATATACTATCGGCACCCCACATAAGCTTTATGGTGCTGGCATACTCTGCTATCAAGTCCCTGTATCACTCGTACTAAGGGAATACTAGTTCGGAATCACTCTCGAACTGTATTAACACAAAACATAAACAAATGGAGGCGAAGCATAGTTCCAAATCACTAAGAGGTCAGCACATACCCCCACGTCTCTTAGGACCGTGTGACTATCAATCAGATAGCCTGTACCAAGGAATCCTATGTTCTATGGTACAAGTCGTTATCCCCCGTAAAGGCCCAATCGAGATAAAACTGTCCCGGCGCGAAAACCCCCCGTGATAGCAAGTAGCTCGGGTACGATTTTTATACATATATATAATATATGCACAATCACACAGCCATATACATATATCACTATTCACATTTCTCAATTAGGTGCACCCACGATCCATAATTATAATTATCCGTTCTTAATACATTCTACTTGTTTATCCCGTATAACGGACCCGTCTATTTTATTTTCATTTATAGGTTATTCCATACTTACTTCATAACTCTCGAAGTATTCTATCTACCTAAGTATAATTTCAGTAGGTACTCTCGCTTACTTTCTAGTCTAACTTCCTAACAAGTCTAAATCTTTTATTTAAACGTTCGCATAATTACATATGTGTAAATCACTCCCCGTTAACCCTTAATTTCATCTTACATTAAATTCTCACTTATTGGGGTTTACTAAAACCCTACTGGTCCTAGTTATATCCCAAAATGTTCTAATAATAATACTCAAGGGTTATGTAATACCCCGTACTTTTGGCTATATTTATTTTTGGGATTAATTAATTAAATGCGTATTAATTGGAAATTAATCCGGGTTATAAATACTAACGAGATGCGAGTTGGTATTTGATTATGTGCATACATGTTTTGATATATGTATTTGGTATTATAAAAGTTGTCGTGAGATTTATATACGGCATTTTAGAAATTTTGTTGAGACGCGTGGGACCGCCGCGTCACGGTGTAATATTTTGATTATAAAAAATGAATTTAAAATCTATAAACCGTATGGTCGTTTTGAGTGCGCCAACGCGTCCGGAAGGGTCGAGATAGTCAGAAAACACTAGCCGGGGGTGTAGTTTGGATTCCGGGGTATTTTTAGGCCATACCGGCATCATAAAGGGTATTTTGGTAATTTTACTTTTTGAGGAATTAAAAGTGACGAAAATTGGGAGTTTTAATCTGATGTGGATTTAACCCACTAAGCCCATTAACCAAACCATATTAACCTAGAAGGCTACGTAGGTTATTAGAAGAGTTTTCTAATTTTCCCAAAGAAAACCCTAGCCACCTTAAGCCACCATTGGAGGAGAAGCTTGGAGAGAGGAAAATCTGCAGAAATCTTCACCAAACCAACACCAAAATCAGAAATCCAATCAAGTCAAGTGTTTTAATCATATTTAAATTCGTAGAATGTTTCTTCCATGTTAGAAAATTGATGAATTATAACTGTTCTTGAGAGATAATGAAAACCCATGTAGTTTGGAGCTTAGAACTTGAAAATATTGAGGAGAATTGCATGTAGAATGATAGGTAGATAATTATTCTCATGATATCTGTGATAGGAAGGAATTAAAACGGATTTATAGTGAGTTAATTCATGATTCAAAAGTTAGGGTTCATGTTCTTGAAATAATTGGGAAAAAGTGTAGAGATTTATATTTTGATTGATGTTAAAGAGATTTAATCCTTGAAAACATGTTAGGAGTTGACTTGAATATGTTTAGGATGAATTAGAGACCCTAAAACATTGTTGGGATGAACTTTGGAAGAGATTAGGAGTGTTAAAATGGATAAAAACGAGATGGGAAAAAAATCTGGGACGAAACTGGCAGGTCGTTAGAATCCCCTACCCAGGTCGTTCGAACGAACTCGTTCGAACGAGCTTCTAACGAGTTGACCAGTCGCTGCTAACGAAAAGGGATTTCGTTCGATATCTCGTTCGAACGAAATATCGTTAGAAGGTACAGTTCGTTCGAACGAACTGGAATCTCGTTCGAACAGCCTCGTTCGAACGAGACTTCTAACGAGTTGACAGAGGAATCTCGTTCGAACAGTCTCGTTCGAACGAGACTTCTAACGAGTTGACAGTTTGGTCCTTTTTGGACTGTTTTGATTTTTGGAGTCCCGTAAACTTGTTCGAGGATATAGATAACCTTCCTTTGATGATGTAAGGATAGATTTGGGACTTTTGGGTTATTACGAGGAGTAAACTATATACACGAGTTATATTAAATGGACGGTTTGGGTTGAGACGTGAGTGTCTACTACGACGTGAGAAAATTATGGCGCGTATGATTATAAACCGGAATAGTATAAATTGTGATAATTATAGTTAGTACGAGAATGCGATATGTACTACGATTAAACTACGGTATTACTAAGACGTGTGTTAACTTAGTATTGGTATATGAATTGTGTGTATGACATACCTACCATACTTGTTATCACGGGAGGTTTGCGTTCGCTTAAGGCCCTCTAATCCTTGTGTTGCCCGGATTTAGACTGGTTACCTTGATGAACATAGGTCATAGAAAGACTTATTGGGATATTAATAAGTTCGCTGATCGTAGGAGCGTAGGTATGTGCGTGACCTATGTGATGTGACTGTGTTCGCCTCCATTGTTTGTGATGTTGTTATCTGTGAACTATTCCTGAGAGATTCGGAATATGTAATCCTTATGTACGTGATGTACCGGGATGGATAGCAGAGTATGTGTGCACCGCAGCTTAGTTCTCGGGGTGCTTATATTGTATATTTATGATGTGAATAATATACACTTAATTAATGGGAACCTTCATGTTAATGTTGTGAATATAATTACGGTATTGTTTCGAGAAATATAACGAGTTAACTTACAGTGATATATATTGCATATTGAGCTTCTGAGTTTACGTTAAACCCCTACTTAATTACGAGCGTTATAATGTTAATAGAACCGAGTAATATGGGTAGGACCTATGATAGTCTAGCTAGAGATGATGTCACTTAGCTAGTGGTTTGCGTCGTTATAGATGGGTACTTACGTTAGGAGTGCACAGTTAGACGAGAGGTGAGAATATCATGTGAGTGCACGTCCTAACATGTACTTTGCATTTAATGTTTTAAATGTTTTTAAAGCACTTGCAGGTTTTTAAAATAACTCCACATTCGGGCTCTGACCCGTTTGCTTTTCAAATCTTTTTCTTGTAAAACCATTTTAGGTGCCCAGCCACAAGGACACCAAGCATAGGATACTCATTCAGGAGACGAGCTGTAGCTGTTTGTGGAAGCTACAGGGATTTGCTTGTAGACGCTTCTATCTTTTGGATTCCAGAGTCACTATCTATCAGTTGTAGGGCATGTTGCCCATTTCTATTTAGAGGCATCTTTTACATTTCAGTTTTGTTTCAGACTTTGGCATGTATTATTTCAGTATTCAGTTTAGTTGTTTCAGTTGTGGGTTTGTAGTGAGGAGTTTTCCTCCAGATTTTATTTACATTATGTGATGGTTATTCGTTTTACTTCAGTATGGTGAATAGTGTTACTTATTTCTTCATTACACTTGTTGCATGTTAATCAGACTTTAATTAAAATTTGACAACTTACTTTTTAAATACTAGGTGGTTAGTAAAATTAAAATGTTTTCGACAGTGATGCTATTAACTGAGCCAACTTGACATTTTGAATTAATTTAATAAAGGAGTAGCTACCCGGTATTTAATTAGTCGGGGTGTCACAGGTGGTATCAGAGCATCAGGTTCTAGTGTCCTTTAGGATCTGTACGGTTATTATGTTTCCGCCACGTTTCTTTGATATAGAGCCCTATATTTTAGGACTGTTGTACTCTTTTTGTGTATGCTACGTTCTTCAGCTATTTTAAGTTTATAACTGCGAACTTATAAATTTCATTCTTATTTCAGATGCCTCCACGACGTGCACGACGAGTTCCCAGGGATGCAACGCCCGAACCCCAGTCCGCTCCAGTTCAGGGCATGATGAACGCCGCTGAGGTTGCAGCTATAGTAGCTCAAGCGGTAAATGCCGCGATTGCCGTTGTTCAGCAGGCACCACCACAGGCGCCGGTTGCCACGCCAGTGCAGGTTAATGCATTCCCGTCTGTTTGGGAGCGTGTACGTGACGCTTTTCAGAAAGCGCATCCGCCAGAGTTTGCAGGTAGCTCAGATGTAGTAGTCTCGAGCCAGTGGAGGAAGGATATGCAGAGGCACTTAAGAATGTATGAGTGCACGGATGTTCAGAAGCAGGTGCTAGCTACTTTCAAGCTAGTTGGATCTGCGCTACAGTGGTGGGAGTCTATTACCACCATGGAGGAGAGGGATACTCTCACGATTCAGGAGTTCTGGGTGCGGTTCGACCGCAAGTACTTTCCGTCAGCTGTTCATACGGAAATGAGGAGGAGATTGATGAGTCTGAAGAAGGTAAGACCGTGGCCGAGTATGAGGCCGAGTTCACGAATCTGTTGAACATCGTTCCAGACGAGATACCAATAGAGAAGAAGAAAATTGAGAAGTTCACTGACGGGTTGACTTGGAGGATCCGTCAGCATCTGCTAGGGAACCTATCGTTGGCCACTTATTCTGATGTGGTTAACGCTGCATTGTTACACTGCCAGGACCACCGTTTTCATATGGCCGAGGGCAAGAGGTCGGGGGAGTCTAGCCATCAGGGCAGGACTGGAGGAAATGGTGCCAGCGGGGCACAATCTAGTCAGGGGCAGAGACAGAATGAGCAGGGCTCCCAGCACGGGGATAATAAGAGGTTCCGGTCAGGGAACTACAGGCAGGGGCAGGGAGGTTTTCGTCAGGGCCATCAGGGTCCAAACGGCCATCAGGGCCAATAGGGGCAGAATGGGCAGCAGTTTCACCAGGGCCAGCAGGGCCAAGGGAGGAACGGTAACGGCCACCAGGGCCGGGGACAGCAGGGACAGAGAGGAGGGAACTTCCCAGGGAAGTGCTTTGTTTGTGGCAAGACTGGCCATAAGCGACAGGATTGTCCTGATAGGGGCAGGGCCCCACAGCAGCAGCAACAGGGTGCTCGCCAGGAGCCACAGAGGCCTATGTTTCCCGCCGCTCTTCCCGCACCGCCACAGATGGCAGCATTACCACCCATTCCAGCAGTCCCAGTTCAGCAGGGGCAGCTACAGTATGGACGTGTCTACAACGTCCACCAGGCTGCAGTTCCACAGGCACCGCCCGCGATTGAGGGTACGTTTCCTATCCATGACACTATGGGTCGGGTATTATTTGATACGGGTGCTACACACTATTTTATAGCTACACACTTCGCAAAAGCTTTAGGATTGTTAGCTACGACAGAGAGCACAGTGACGTGTGTCGACTCACCACTGGGGAGTGGGTCACTTATTTTCTTTATATGCCGAGGAGTGGGGGTAGAGATTGGTGGTTTGGTATTACCTGCAGACATGTTAGTGTTAGACATGCATGTTCACGATGTGATTATCGATATGGATTGACTCGTAGCTTATAGGGCCATGATTGATTGCTTCAGCGGGAGCATTGTTTTTGCCATTCCGGGGCAAGAGATGTTTGTAGTGGCGATGCCTCGCCCAGAGGGAGGATCGACCGCTCATCTGTATTACATTGAGGAGGATACCTCTAAGGAGGTAGTGATTCCTTTAGATTCTATCCCAGTAGTCAGGGAGTATTCGGATGTGTTTCAGGAGATACCAGGCTTACCCCCCAGTCGAGAGATAGACTTTGTTATAGATTTGCTACCGGGTACGAGACCTATAGCACGCGCACCGTACCGTATGGCTCCAGCTGAGATGAGGGAGTTACGGGATCAGATAGAGCAGCTGTTAGGTCAGGGCTTTATTCGCAGGAGTACCTCACCTTGGGGCGCTCCAGTTCTGTTTGTGAAGAAGAGGGACGGTTCACTGAGATTGTGTGTGGACTACCGAGAGTTGAATAAGGTCACGATACGGAATAAGTATCCGTTGCCTCGAATCGATGACTTATTCGACCAGTTGAGAGGAGCTTCTTTCTTCTCGAAGATTGACTTGAGATCGGGATACCATCAGTTGCGTATCAGGGAGGAGGATGTCTCGAAGACTGCGTTCTTGTCGAGATATAGTTCTTACGAGTTTTGGGTTATGCCTTTCGGTTTGACCAACGCTCCAGCTGTGTTTATGGACTTGATGAACAGAGTGTTCAGGGATTTCCTAGACCAGTTTGGCATTGTCTTCATTGATGATATTCTGGTTTACTCCCAGACAGAGGAGGAGCACGCCGAGCATTTGAGGCAGGTTTTGCAGACACTCCGTCAGAACGAGTTGTATGCAAAATATGAGAAGTGCGGGTTTTGGCTGAAGGAAGTCCAGTTTTTGGGACATATCATTTCCGACCGGGGAATATCTGTTGATCCGGGGAAAGTATCAGCGGTGAGGGAGTGGGGACAGCCCACGACACCGACTGAGATTCGTAGTTTCTTGGGTCTAGCAGGATACTACAGGAGGTTTATTCGGGGCTTCTCAGAGATAGCAGGTCCTTTGACACATCTGACTCGTAAGGGTGTGCCATACATCTGGAGTGATGCTTGTCAGTTGGCATTCGATGAATGGAAGGACAAATTGACCTCAGCACCTGTGTTAGCATTGCCGAGATCGGGAGTTGAGTATTTGGTTTACACCGATGCGTCTTTGCAAGGACTGGGAGGTGTATTACAGCAGGAGAGACAGGCCATAGCTTATGCTTCCCGTAAGCTTAAGCCTCATGAGAAGAATTACCCCACGCATGATTTGGAGTTGGCGGCAGTGGTATTTGCCCTACGGATTTGGAGGCACTATCTTTTGGGGGAGAAGTTCCAACTGTTCACGGACCACAAGTCCCTACAGTACCTATTCACGCAGAAGGAATTGAATATGCGGCAGCGTAGGTGGCTTGAATTTGTGAAAGACTACCAGTTCGACATCCAGTACCACCCGGGTAAGGCTAACGTGGTGGCAGACGCGTTGAGCCGTAGGCCAGCAGATGAGGTGGCAGAGGTGTGGAAGGCTAAGTGGAAGGAATTGGGACACCAGGATGCAGTGGCCCGCTCCTTCATGTCTGTGATGACCGTTACACCGCAGATTGTCACGAAGGTAGTACGGGCACAGGCCAATGACTCGTTCTGTCAAGAGCAGATAGTTCGATTACTAGCAGAGGGAGCCGAGTCCTATACCGTTAGCTCAGACGAGGGATTGCGCTTCAATGGGAGATTGGTAGTTCCGGGAGGGGAGGAATTGCGACACGAGGTGATGGCAGAGTCGCACGGCTCACGGTTCGCGGTACATCCCAGAGGGGACAAAATGTACCAAGACATGAGACGCCAGTATTGGTGGAGCGGTATGAAGAGAGATATCGCTGAGTTTGTTTCGAAATGCGCCACTTGTCAGCTTGTAAAAGTGGATCATCAGAGACCGGCAGGATTGCTACAGCCATTGGAGGTCCCGGTGTGGATATGGGAGAGCATATCCATGGACTTTATTACGGGGTTGCCTACATCGCAGAGGGGTCACGACTCCGTTTGGGTAATTGTGGACAGGTTGTCCAAGGTCGCTCACTTTTTACCCGTAAGGACTGACTACACTACGGGACAGTATGCCCAACTCTTCATTTCAGAGATTGTGAGACTTCACGGTGTGCCCCTAAATATCATGTCTGACAGAGACAAGATATTTGTTTCGAGGTTTTGGGAGAGTTTCCAGGAGGCCATGGGCACGGAATTGCGGTTGAGTACGGCTTATCATCCGCAGACCGATGGGCAGACAGAGCGCACAAATCAGATGTTGGAGGACATGCTACGCATGTGCATTATTGACTTTGGGGGTGGATGGGAGCAGTACCTTCCACTGGTGGAGTTTGCTTACAACAACTCCTATCAGTTCACTATTGGCATGGCTCCGTTTGAGGCATTGTACGGTAGGCCTTGTCGTTCCCCAGCATGTTGGTTAGAGGTGGGGGACAACAAACTGCTTGGGTCGGAAGTGATTCAGGATACTTCGGCAAGGATTGAGTTGATTCGAAGTCGCATTCGGGTAGCTCAAGACAGGCAGAAGAGTTATGCTGATGCGAAGAGATTTTTCAGAGAGTTCCAAGTGGGGGACCAGGTTTTGCTCAGGGTATCTCCTATGAAGGGGATTATGCGTTTCGGGAAGAAGGGGAAGTTGGCACCGAGGTATGTGGGGCCGTTTCCTATTATTGAGCGAATCGGACCGGTTGCGTATAGACTCGGGTTACCGGAGCATTTGCATCGGATTCACGATCTGTTTCATATTTCCTCGCTAAGGAAATACCTTAGAGATAATTTGGCTCATTCTCACATTGCTGTGGAGGACATCGATCTCCAGCCTGATAGCTCCTACGAGGAGGGGCCGATTGCTATTTTGGACCGAAGCGAGAGGAAACTGCGGTCAAAGATAGTTCCGTTAGTGCGTGTTCAGTGGCGACATCACAATGTCGAGGAGTCCACATGGGAGCGCGAGGATGAGATGCGCGAACGTTATCCAAAGCTGTTTTTAGCAGGTACTTTCTAGTTTCGAATTTCGGGACGAAATTCAGTTATTAGGGGGGAAGTATGTAATACCCCGTACTTTTGGCTATATTTATTTTTGGGATTAATTAATTAAATGCGTATTAATTGGAAATTAATCCGGGTTATAAATACTAACGAGATGCGAGTTGGTATTTGATTATGTGCATACATGTTTTGATATATGTATTTGGTATTATAAAAGTTGTCGTGAGATTTATATACGGCATTTTAGAAATTTTGTTGAGACGCGTGGGACCGCCGCGTCACGGTGTAATATTTTGATTATAAAAAATGAATTTAAAATCTATAAACCATATGGTCTTTTTGAGTGCGCCAATGCGTCCGGAAGGGTCGAGATAGTCAGAAAACACTAGCCGGGGGTGTAGTTTGGATTCCGGGGTATTTTTAGGCCATACCGGCATCATAAAGGGTATTTTGGTAATTTTACTTTTTGAGGAATTAAAAGTGACGAAAATTGGGAGTTTTAATCTGATGTGGATTTAACCCACTAAGCCCATTAACCAAACCATATTAACCTAGAAGGCTACGTAGGTTATTAGAAGAGTTTTCTAATTTTCCCAAAGAAAACCCTAGCCACCTTAAGCCACCATTGGAGGAGAAGCTTGGAGAGAGGAAAATCTGCAGAATTCTTCACCAAACCAACACCAAAATCAGAAATCCAATCAAGGCAAGTGTTTTAATCATATTTAAATTCGTAGAATGTTTCTTCCATGTTAGAAAATTGATGAATTATAACTGTTCTTGAGAGATAATGAAAACCCATGTAGTTTGGAGCTTAGAACTTGAAAATATTGAGGAGAATTGCATGTAGAATGATAGGTAGATAATTATTCTCATGATATCTGTGATAGGAAGGAATTAAAACGGATTTATAGTGAGTTAATTCATGATTCAAAAGTTAGGGTTCATGTTCTTGAAATAATTGGGAAAAAGTGTAGAGATTTATATTTTGATTGATGTTAAAGAGATTTAATCCTTGAAAACATGTTAGGAGTTGACTTGAATATGTTTAGGATGAATTAGAGACCCTAAAACGTTGTTGGGATGAACTTTGGAAGAGATTAGGAGTGTTAAAATGGATAAAAACGAGATGGGAAAAAAATCTGGGACGAAACTGGCAGGTCGTTAGAAGCCCCTACCCAGGTCGTTCGAACGAACTCGTTCGAACGAGCTTCTAACGAGTTGACCAGTCGCTGCTAACGAAAAGGGATTTCGTTCGATATCTCGTTCGAACGAAATATCGTTAGAAGGTACAGTTCGTTCGAACGAACTGGAATCTCGTTCGAACAGCCTCGTTCGAACGAGACTTCTAACGAGTTGACAGAGGAATCTCGTTCGAACAGTCTCGTTCGAACGAGACTTCTAACGAGTTGACAGTTTGGTCCTTTTTGGACTGTTTTGATTTTTGGAGTCCCGTAAACTTGTTCGAGGATATAGATAACCTTCCTTTGATGATGTAAGGATAGATTTGGGACTTTTGGGTTATTACGAGGAGTAAACTATATACACGAGTTATATTAAATGGACGGTTTGGGTTGAGACGTGAGTGTCTACTACGACGTGAGAAAATTATGGCGCGTATGATTATAAACCGGAATAGTATAAATTGTGATAATTATAGTTAGTACGAGAATGCGATATGTACTACGATTAAACTACGGTATTACTAAGACGTGTGTTAACTTAGTATTGGTATATGAATTGTGTGTATGACATACCTACCATACATGCTATCACGGGAGGTTTACGTTCGCTTAGGGCCCTCTAATCCTTGTGTTGCCCGGATTTAGACTGGTTACCTTGATGAACATAGGTCATAGAAAGACTTATTGGGATATTAATAAGTTCGCTGATCGTAGGAGCGTAGGTATGTGCGTGACCTATGTGATGTGACTGTGTTCGCCTCCATTGTTTGTGATGTTGTTATATGTGAACTATTCCTGAGAGATTCGGAATATGTAATCCTTATGTACGTGATGTACCGGGATGGATAGCAGAGTATGTGTGCACCGCAGCTTAGTTCTCGGGGTGCTTATATTGTATATTTATGATGTGAATAATATACACTTAATTAATGGGAACCTTCATGTTAATGTTGTGAATATAATTACGGTATTGTTTCGAGAAATATAACGAGTTAACTTACAGTGATATATATTGCATATTGAGCTTCTGAGTTTACGTTAAACCCCTACTTAATTACGAGCGTTATAATGTTAATAGAACCGAGTAATATGGGTAGGACCTATGATAGTCTAGCTAGAGATGATGTCACTTAGCTAGTGGTTTGCGTCGTTATAGATGGGTACTTACGTTAGGAGTGCACAGTTAGACGAGAGGTGAGAATATCATGTGAGTGCACGTCCTAACATGTACTTTGCATTTAATGTTTTAAATATTTTTAAAGCACTTGCAGGTTTTTAAAATAACTCCACATTCGGGCTCTGACCCGTTTGCTTTTCAAATCTTTTTCTTGTAAAACCATTTTAGGTGCCCAGCCACAAGGACACCAAGCATAGGATACTCATTCAGGAGACGAGCTGTAGCTGTTTGTGGAAGCTACAGGGATTTGCTTGTAGACGCTTCTATCTTTTGGATTCCAGAGTCACTATCTATCAGTTGTAGGGCATGTTGCCCATTTCTATTTAGAGGCATCTTTTACATTTCAGTTTTGTTTCAGACTTTGGCATGTATTATTTCAGTATTCAGTTTAGTTGTTTCAGTTGTGGGTTTGTAGTGAGGAGTTTTCCTCCAGATTTTATTTACATTATGTGATGGTTATTCGTTTTACTTCAGTATGGTGAATGGTGTTACTTATTTCTTTATTACACTTGTTGCATGTTAATCAGACTTTAATTAAAATTTGACAACTTACTTTTTAAATACTAGGTGGTTAGTAAAACTAAAATGTTTTCGACAGTGATGCTATTAACTGAGCCAACTTGGCATTTTGAATTAATTTAATAAAGGAGTAGCTACTCGGTATTTAATTAGTTGGGGTGTCACAGGTTACTACGCATTTTAATCGGAATAAACCATAATAAGAGGAATATGCAGTTTTCCAGAAGGGGTCGATCGATTGATGGAAGGGGATCGATCGATCGATCATCGATCGATCGATCAAACAGTTATGGCGAAAACTGCATTAACCCAGTTATGGAAATCCATCTCTAACCTCAACCAAATCTCCATATATGATTCACAAACTCCCAACAAATGATACTACAAGCACTATATACCAAAATATATGATTTTCTACGTAAAATATGTGAGTTTTCATCCAGTATAACAATTTAAAGGGGTAAAATCTACAGACTTCAAGAACCCTAATCTTTTCTTTAAATTTCAATTCTTCCAATTCTTTTTCAGATTTTCTACTTCTAAATCCATGAAATTTCGTGGTGTATCCTCTACATACGAATTAGATGTCCAGAATATGATTACTTCTTCTACGACATATGAATTATATTCTCCAAACTACACTTTCTTTCATGAAACAAGTTCTAAACAACCCTAGACTAACATAATTGAGACACTAACTAGAAAATAAAGCAAGATAGATACTTGTCTGGAAATTTAGTTTCTGATTTGTGGAAGAAAGTGGTGTGGTTGTGTTCCCCGTCGCGCGATTTACGATTTGGCGGTGGTGGCGGTGCAAACGGTGGAGTTTTTGGCTTTGAATTCCTTGGAAAGCTTTTCCACTTCTTCTCCAATGGCCGTTCTTTGGTTTTGCTTTTGTTAACCCTAGATGACAAATCCTAGAAGCTGATATAACCTTGGAAAATTCGTGGGTTTAATTGCCCAAAAATACGAAATGTCCAAAACGCCCTCCCGGGATGTTAATTAGGCCTAAAAACGGTTCGAGACCCAAACTAAACCCCCGGGTACATTATTTTGACTATCTCGACCCTTCCGGACCCATTTGCGCACTCGAAATGACCATACGAGCGACTTATAATTTATTCACTTTTAATAATACTAATTTAATCCCGACACGACACTGGCGCGTCCCGATTTAATTTTCACAATTATCAAATTATATACTTGTGATAATTTTAATAAATTCGATTATACATATTACTTTATCCATTAAGTTATATTCAACAAAATCTCAATAATTACTAACTCTTATCACGCTAGTAAATATTTAAAATAATTTTTGGATTAATATTAAATTAATATCTTAAATTAAATTTAATAAATTCCCAAATTTAAAAGTCATAAAAATACGGGGTATTACAATGGATTGTGACAAGTGAGCCTTTTTTTTTTAAAAGTTGTAAATGAAATAAATGGTGAAACCTAATTAAATAAGCTTCAACATAAATATGTTATATTATATAAAATTATTTATTCATTTATTTATATATTCAAAGTTAGAGCTTGACAAGGTTTGGTTCAAGCTCGACCCGAATTCATTCGGGCTTAAAATTTCGGCTCCGGCTCGGCTCGGCTCAAACTGAAATAAAGTTCGATCTGAAAATAGTGGGTCGAACGGGCGGGCTTCAGGCTTGCCCAACTCAATTTACAGGCCTATTGGTAATCTGCAGTCCTTCTTTATGTGGCCAAGCTTGCCACAATTCTAGCGACCATCTGACGATTAATGTATTACCCTTTCACATTACAGCCTCAGAGCTATAAATACATGATACAATCCTCATTGTAAGGGGATCCGAATCCAGACCGGAATTTCTTGATAGAACTTGTAAATCGAGAATTCCAAGAACACTCAGTAATAAAACAACAGTGGACGTAGGCCATTCTTATAAGGCTGAACCACTTTAAAATTCTTAGTCTCATTTATTTATCTGCGATTGAATAATTAGAATGATCTAATTTTTTACATCAACAGATTGGCGCCGTCTGTGGGAACGACTGGTAATATCGTTTTCCATAAAAAACAATTCATCACCAATGGCTGATATTCTAGAATCCAGCAATCGAAACGCTGAAAGCCATC
Organism: Sambucus nigra; assembly: GCA_949130495.1. NCBI lineage: Eukaryota > Viridiplantae > Streptophyta > Magnoliopsida > Dipsacales > Adoxaceae > Sambucus > Sambucus nigra. Next base: position 164,871,361 of record OX422207.1, read on the forward strand.
CAAATCCACCTGCTCCGCCAAATATTTCAGATCTGGCTGGAATAATGATAAATCTGGCTCAGGGCCAGACTGTCATGCAAGAAACTATGCGTCAACTCATCCAAACCCTTCATGGCGATGCACCAACTCATTCAGGACTGCGGAGTATTCAAAGAAACACTCGTGCGCCATCCTCACATACTAGGCGTACCTATTCGTATCGTAATGAGGAATCTGATGATTTCTCTTATCAACCTGGGTGAACTTCGTCAGTGCGAGCCACGGATACTGAACAACGTGTCACTCTCTCCCCAGAAAGGACCAGCGCATTGGAAAGATTAAGTAGGGTTTATCCTTTTGATCGATTAGGCCCTAGGAGGAACAAAAGTCCTCTTAATGCAGCGTCGAGGAGCTTTCGACGATCAACATCCTTAAGGGAAGGATCTTCCCAGTCGCGACCAGCTGCTCGTCAAGATAGATCTCAAGAAGCCACCTCCACGCGATCAATTGCTTGAACCAATAGGCCCGAGGAAGGAAATGATGCATGGAAAGGCTCTATTCAAAGGCTGGAGGATAGATTAGGGGAAATGGTTAAAGCCAAGAACCCTTTACAACGAACCTTTGTTCGAGGAACACCTTTTGTCCAGGCCATTGTAGATTTTCCAACACCATCAAAGTTCAAAGCACCTGTTGTGACCCCCAAATATGATGGAAAAACTGACCCTGTCCTTCATATAGAACAATATCAAGCTGCTGTCGACATCTATGCTGTCCCAGACGAGATGAGATGCAGGGCATTCTCGGGAACTCTTACCGGATCTGCTCAGATATGGTATAATAATCTTCCTCGGGGTAAGATCTCAACTTTCTTTCAACTGGCCGAGTTATTCATTGGAAATTTCTGCTTTGGGGCAAAGCCAGTTAAACGAGTAGCACATTTGTTAAGTGTTAGACAAAAAGCTGGTGAAAGTAACAGAGATTATATAACTCGTTTTAATAACGAGAAACTTGAAATAATTGATTATGAGGAGAAGACAGCGATCACTGCCTTGATGAGTGGGCTGTTGCCTAACAAGTTGTATTACACTTTGGCCAAAGATCCACCCACAACTATGTCAGAATTGATGGCGAAAGCGGCCAAAATCATGAATGCCGAGGAGGCTATGGTTGTGAAGAAGAATATGGATAAAGAGACCAAGGTGGAAGTCGACAAAACCAAGAAGAAAGAGCATAAGAACAATGGTGGTGACAAACAATCCAAAAATAGGTCGTCATGGGAGGTCTTAAGGAAATTTGATAATTACACTCCTTTGAAGGTAGATATCAACCACGTCCTGGAAGAAATTAAGAACAGCGAGGAGTTAAACTGGCCAAAGAAAATGAAGGCAGACCCTGACACGAGGAATAGGGAAAAGTATTACGAGTTTCACAAAGATCATGGCCATATGACCAAAAATTGCATAGCTCTTCAGAATGAGATTGAAACACTCATCCGACGAGGAAAACTGTCAAAGTATGTTGATCGAGGAAAAGAAAAAAGAAACAACGACCGAGCAATAGATAGGTCTAGATCTCCTCGTCGAGCAGAGGAGAATAAGAAAAGAAACCATGAAGATGATCCCAAGGATGACCCCGATCTTCCCAAGAGACCAAGGCAGCCAGAGCGAGAGGTATTTTCAATACGCTTTGGGTCATTTGATTGTAATGTTATTACAGGTGGAGATGTAGGAGGAGGAGACCTTACTGCAGAGAGAAAAGCTTACCTCTGTGAGGCTCAAGCTTGCTCGTACATTCAACGAATAAATCTAGCTGAGGAGGATCGCCCGAGGAAGGTGAACACAGAAAAATTGGTCATTGGTTTCTCAAAGAATGACCTTACAGGTGTTCTATATCCTCATGATGATCCATTAGTGATCAAGATGAGAATGAAGGAGGTAATGATTTCGAGAGTACTGGTCGATAATGGTAGCTCAGCAGACTTCATGTTCTACTCATGCTTCGATAGTTTAAATCTAAAGCTATCTCAACTGGAGCCTTATCACAGACCCCTCCTCGGTTTTGCGGGCGAGAAAGTGTTTCCACTTGGGACGATCAAGTTGGATATATTCATTGGTACGTGGCCTGCATGTCGAATAGAAAGAATACGCTTTTTCGTGATGGATAAGAATGTTCAGTCATCATACAATATCATCATAGGAAGGGTAGGATTGAAGAAATTCGAGGCTGTACCATCTATAGTGCATCAGTGCCTAAAATTTCCAATAAATTTTGGAGTAGGAGTTGTGAAGGGTGATCAGAAAGTAGCTCGGGAATGCTATTATTCATCCGCCGAACAGGAGGAACTGGAGGAATCAAGGAAAAAGACTACTACTTATCAAGTGGATGAAGGTGCCGAAATTGAAACATTGGATCCTAGAGATGAGTCGCAACTCGTGAAGGGTCAAGTGGTGGAATCTACTGAAAACATCATTCTGGACGACGAGAACCCTGAGCGAACTATTCAAATAGGTTCGTCGTTGGAAGCCTCATTAAAACAAGAATTGATAACTTTCCTTAGAAGCAGAAAACAAACTTTTGCATGGAGTCATGAAGATATGCCTGGGATATATCCAAATTTCTTATGTCACGAGCTCAATGTGAATAAGGAGATCAAGCCTATGAAGCAGAGAAGAAGAGTGTTCAGCCCCGAGAAGAATCAAGCTATACGGGAGGAAGTCGAGAAGCTCCAGAAAGCTTGTTTCATTGAAGATATTAAATATCCAGACTGGTTAGCTAATGTGGTGATGGTAAAAAAGAAGAATAACAAATGGAGGATGTGTGTAGACTTCACCGACCTCAACAAAGCATGCCCAAAGGATCACTTTCCATTGCCCCGAATTGATTAACTAGTGGATGCTACCTCGGGACACGAGCTGCTGAGCTTCATGGATGCTTATTCTGGCTACAATCAGATTAAAATAAAACCTGAAGACAGGGAGAGTACTTCTTTCATTACCCCTAGGGGAACTTATTGTTATAATGTTATGCCTTTTGGTTTGAAAAATGCTGGTGCGACATATCAGCGGCTGATGAACAAGGTCTTTGCTGAACAAATCAGTTGCAATACGGAAGTCTATGTTGACGACATGCTGACAAAGAGCAAGAAAGCTGCCGATCATCTAGTTGACTTAGGCCAGACCTTTGATCAACTGGATAAATATCAAATGAAGCTGAACCCGACGAAGTGCATATTTGGAGTACGAGAAGGCATGTTCCTCGGGTACATTATCAATCAACGAGGCATTGAAGCAAATCCTGAAAAGATCAAAGCTCTATTAGGGCTGCGATCTCCAACGACGAAGAAAGAGGTGCAAAGTCTTACAGGACGAGTAGCATCACTCAACAGATTTGTATCACGAGCAACTGATCGATGTCTCCCATTATTCAAGACACTCCGAAATACTTTTGAGTGGAATGATGAATGTGAGAAGGCTTTTCAAGACTTGAAGAAATACTTGGGAGCACCTCCACTGTTGTCCAGGCCGGTGATGGGAGAAAAATTATACTTGTATCTTGCAGTGTCCGAGAATGCAGTTAGTTCGGCGTTGATCAGAGTGGAGAATGGGGTACAAAAACCAATTTACTACACAAGTAAGGCCTTCGGAGGAGTAGAGATCAGATATCCAAGGCTGAAAAAATTGGCACTGGCGTTGATTGAAGCGAGTAGGAGAATGAGGCCATACTTTCAGGCTCATACCATAGTAGTATACACTAATATGCCATTGAGACAAGCCCTTCACAAACCAGAAAAATCAGGGAGATTGATGTACTGGGCAATTGAGCTCGGAGAATATGATATAGTCTATGAACCCAGATCATCACAAAAAGGGCAGGCTGTAGCAGACTTTATAGCAGAGTTCACCTATCCTGATACCCCCGAGGAGAAAAAGTTGCTCGCTGATCAACCTGTGGATGTTACAGGACCAACAAACACAAGCTCAGACCAACTCCGGTTGGTAAAAGGGCGAGTGGATGTTACAGAATCAACAGACACAAGCTCAGACCAACTCCGGTTGGGAAAAGGGCGAGTGGATTTTACAGGATCATCAATTTCGAGCTCAGACCAACTCCGGTTGGTAAAAGGGCAAGAAAAGATGATCGACGAAGAGCGAGAAATATCAGGGGAAGATGAAAGGAAACAACAAATATTTCACCGAGGAACTCTGACAGATCAAAAATTTGAAGACGAGGTACCTATATGGAGGCTATATGTAGATGGCTCATCTTGTACTATAGGATGTGGCGCGGGGATAGTTTTGAGCACTCCGGACGAAGTCGACATGGAATACGCCCTACGTTTCCAATTCAAAGCTTCCAATAATGATGCTGAGTATGAGGCCATAATTGCTGGTTTTAATTTGGCAAAAATTATGGAGGCGCAGCAGATTATTGTCTTCAGTGATTCTCAATTGATTGTAAATCAAATGTTGGGAGTATATGCAGTTAGAGGAGAATTAATGATCCGATATCATGCAAAGGCAAAGAAGCTGGTGTCAGAATTTGCTGCTATTCAGCTGGTCAGAATACCGAGAATGGAGAATGCGAGAGCAAACGCCCTAGCTCGACTAACATCAGCTACTCGTACCGAGCTACGATGAAAAATCCTAATTGAAGTGTTGGCTGGTCGGAGTATAGATGAAGATTTGACGATGAACTTTATCACCCTTGATTTAGGACCATTTTGGATGGATCCCATCAGGGCATATATTGAGGAGGGAGAATTGCCAATTGACAAGCTCGCAGCCAAGAAATTGAAGTTTAAAGCTGCTCGGTATGTATTAACTAATGGTATTTTATATAAACGAGGAATTATGGCAGGTTTGCAGAGATGCGTACATCCCTCCGAGGTGAAATAATTAATTGAAGAGATCCATGAAGGGTCCTGTGGAGCACATGTAGCAGGTCGGACGCTTTTGCAAAGGTTGATGACGCAGGGATACTACTGGCCGACGATGAGGGCTGATTGTATAGCCTATGCCAAGAAGTGTGACAAGTGCCAGCGCTTTTCCTCCATCCGAAGAACTCCACAAGCATTGTTGACACCCATAACTTCCCCTTGGCCATTTGCCATGTGGGGAATTGATTTAGTTGGGCCACTGCCAATGACCCGAGGAAGGTTCAAATACCTCGTCGTCGCAGTGGATTATTTTACTAAGTGGGTAGAAGCTGAGCCACTCATTGATATGACGTACGAGAAGGTGTACCAATTTGTTTGGAAGAACATCATTTATCGATATGGTCTTCCTCATGCTTTCATTACAGACCATGGAACACAATTTGATAACGAGGAGTTCACTGCCTATTGCCATCAGTCAAACATTTTGAAGGTCCACTCAGCACCAGGCCATCCTCAAAGAAATGGACAAACTGAAGTGACAAACAGAACGCTGCTAAATGGCTTGAAGAAAAGATTGGATGATGCAAAAGCAAATTGGATCAACGATCTACAATCAGTACTCTAAGCTTACCAAACTACTTCCCGAGTAGCAACTGGAGAATCACCATATATGCTGGCGTTTGGAAGTGAAGCTGTTATACCTGCCGAGTTGGGCCTCCCAACACACAGGGTACTGCATTTTAATTCCCCTGTCAGCGACTTAATGAGAGGACTGGATTTAGACATGCTCGAGGAAGTCAGAGAAGAAGTAGCCATCAGAAATGCTGCATACCAACAACGAACAACTCTATTCTACAATAAGAGGGTGAAGAAGTGCGACCTGAAAGAAGGAGACTATGTGCTAAAGAAAGTAATTTAAAAGCACAACAAACTGGAGGCAAATTGGCATGGACCATACCGAGTTACAGAAGTTGTTCGACCAGGAACTTACCGAATATCAACTCTAGAGGGGGAGGAGTTTAAGAATGCATGGAACGCAGAGCACGTGCGCAAGTATTATCAGTGATGTATATGTAACACAGTTCCATCAGTATGAATACAATGAAGATATTCTGCTAAAGTCTCTCCTTTTATTGAGAATTTTTCGGGGAATACTAGTGCTACACACTACTCGGCAAAACTCGACAAAGCTCAGACTGCTCAGCAAAATATTCCTAAAAATCCCAACTTCGGTTGGTTAGGAAACAAAATATTCCTAAAAATGACAACCTGTTTGGCTAGGAAATAAAATATTCCTAAAAATGCCAACCTGTTTGGCTAGGAAACAAAATATTCTCGCAAATGCCAACTTATGTTGGTCGGGAGGTACATATATTCTCGAAAATGCCAACTTATGTTGGTCGGGAGGTAAGATTATTCCAGAAAGTGCAAAAGTTGCTAACTATGGCTGATCGGGGATAAAAACCCACCAACCGTAGTTGGTCGACAAAGAAAATTTACCGACCTTGGTTGGTCGGAAACATTTAAGAGAAAAATTTACTCACTATGGCTGGTCGGGGATAAAAACCCACTAACTGTAGTTAGTCGACATGGAGAATTTAACGACCTTGGTTGGTTGGAAATATTTTAAACATTTTTTATACTCATGACTTTATTATTAAGTGATCGAGCAACTTTTCAATTATTACTGAGTTGGTCGACAAACAACACAATATTGTTATCTTTTTAACAGATATGCACAAATATAAAGTGTTTGATAATTACAATACAATAGCAATTAAGATTGCAAGCATAAATGAAAGTCTTTCATTGAATTCAAAATGAAAAGTACATTGATATTGAAATGCATACTAAATATTACATCAAAAATTCCTATTCTACTGGTCTTTTCCCCTCTGCTTTTGACACAGGTTCCTCGCCAGCAGGCGGATCATTTAAAGACAGAGGAAAATTGATGAAGTTGAGATCCTTCAACATCCTGACATTCATCACGGATGGTCGATCTAAAAGATGCTCGGGACGAGATACCTCGGTTTGAGAATGTAAATTGTAGTCACCGAGATACTTTAAAATTAATCTCCGAGGAGTGGCACTAGCAGGGATCCAACCCATGTCCAAATTGTATGGAGGCACAGGTAGGTCGAGTAGCCCGGGATCATAGTAGTCCCACAGATAATGACTCTGTTCGAGCTTCAGCGCACCTAAGGCATTCAACCAGCCTTGCTTGTAGCCCTCATTGTTGGCATTCTGGATACGATCGTCCAAGTGGAATAGTGCTTCGTTGTATCCAGCCATCCAGAACTCCCTGGGATGTTTGTGGAACTGATATGTTAGCCTCTCCATCTGCTCATGAAGATTTTTGATAAAAATCTCTTTGTCCTCCAAAGTAGACTTCTGTGTGGAGAGCTGATCTTCCAGATCTCTGATCTTCTTTGACATTTCAGCCAAAGCTTGGTTCTTCGCCATCAGCTGGAAGGCCTGGTTCTCTAGGGCAGACTGAGTCCTTTGTTCCTCGACAGGAACCCGAGCTGCTCTTGCTCATCCCCGAGAAGATGTGGAAGGGCCCGACCTCTTCAAGGTGTCCAACTCTTCCCTTAAGTTGGCATTCTCGATCTCCAAGAATGAAAATCCCTCATCAGTCACTGGGATTAGGGCTTTTGAAGAAGAAGCTGCAGACTTCAATTGTGACAGCTCCTTTTGCAGATTGTTATTTTCTTGCTCCAGCAGCTCGGCAATCTGTCTGCATTCCTCGACCTCGCCCCTCAAGGTTCTTTCCCTTACATCGTACCCAGCAAAAAGCTTCTCGTAACCCTTGTCGACAATGATCAGGTTGTACTTCTTCTCGTAACTCTCATGCAACAGGGCAGTGGATTCTTTGTATTGAAGCTGAAGGTCTTCAAGGGTGCCTTGGAGATCCTCGATCATTTCATAGTAAGCCACATTATTGGCCACCGCTCGATCAAGTAGACACTTCAGATATTAATATGCTTCCACTGCCTGTTCTGAAGCATCCTGGCCGAGGATGTCGACAACTTGTGCTGCACTCAAGTCTGTGTGACCAGCCTTAAAGTAATCATTGCATTGCCTCAGCAGCACAGTATCGTGGGCAGATAACAGTTCCATCCTGGCCAGAAACTAGCAGTGAAAGAGAAGCAGTAATCAATAAGAAGAATAAGCAGAGTATGAATGAAAGATAGACAACAGTATGCAAAAAAGTTCAAGTTTTATTAGATCATAGTTCAGAGTTACATATTCTGGGTTACATTTGATAAAGAGAAAGAAAATAAAGATAAACACGAATAATTCTACACCTTCTCCTTATCTCCCAAAACCTTCTCGGGAGGCTGGGATGAAGATGAAGGTTGCTCGGAGGTAAGGGATAGTTGCTCGGGGAGAGTAGGCAGTTGCTCGGAGGAAAGAACGATTTGCTGAATTTCCTCAGCAGCAGGCTGGATGGCTGAGGGATGATCTTCCATCACCACATAAGACTCTTCAGAGGCAGCTTCGTCCTCTTCTAAGTCTTCAGGAGTTGGAGGGGGACCAGGGATGTGTTGCTGATAGAGTTAGGAATTTTTATCCACCTTCATCTCCTGAAGGGCAGCAACCCATCCATCCCTAAAATATTTGAGGCTGCCATAGTCCACTTGCGACACCATGGCAGCCAACCCCTTATCCCAGCCACCGCTGAAGGACTTCTTCACAGCTATCCTCCTCTTCAACTTCTCCGAGGAGAGCTTCTCGGACAGCAGGTTCTCAGCAGTCTTCAACTTATTTTCTACCTCCTCCTTCTACCGACCTACTTCCCGAAGTTTAGCCAACTCCTCCTCGGCAGCTTTGAGTTTATCTTCAAACTCTCCAGTAGTTTTGAGCTTCTCCTCGAGCTCCTTATTTGCCTTCTCCAGGACATTTATTCTCTTCTCCAACTCCTTGGAGGCATCAACAGCCCGAGTTTTTTCTTACTCGGTGGAGGCAAGCTTTTTCTCCCAGACAGCCTTGTCAGTGGCATATGTCTGGCGAGAATCATCCAAAGACTTAATAGCCTCTGCCAAAGCTCCCTCCACACTGGACGAGGAGCATGAAGCTTTAATTGCTTCATCCTTCTTCAGGATTATGTTGAAGCAACTCGTCAACTATGAACAGAAAAAGAAAACAAGTTAGAGACAGAAATGACAAGGGAAATATGAAAAGTTGAAAGTAAGAAGACTTACAGAAGCAAGGTGACGAGCAACTAGCGAAGTGACTATGTCCCGAGTAAGATTGTCTTCAGTACCCTGGACCTCGGGAATGATCCAAGACTTTACCGAGCTCATGGCAGAGCTCGGGGGAACAAAAGTTGGAACCCCAGTTCCAGCAACTGGGGGCTGAGTGATGGTCTCAGCCAAATTAACCGAGGAGCTTTTCTTCAGCCTCCTCGGGGGAACAGGGACGGATTGAACCAAGGAAGAACCCTTGGTCGGTGATATTACAATCACCTTTCCAGGAGCAGCAGTGCTACTCGGAGCCACTGCGGGCTTCTCGGCAACTTTAGCAGGAGCAGCTGGAGGAGCTGCATCAGTCTTCTTTGTCCCCTCCCTTGGGACGTCGATCTTACTCCTTCTTGCCTCTCCAGAACCAGAGGAAATTTTCTCAAACAGGGTAGGAGGTCTTCTCTTCTTCATCCTTTCACTTAAAGGAATATGGGATTCAGGCGATGAGCTGGTGGAAGCTGGTACTGACTTTGATTCACTTATCACTGGACGAGCAGTGAAAGAAGTGGTGTAGCTCTTGTACTGCAGCAGATACGAAGCTGATCTAATGTGCTCGTCAGCAACACTTTGATGCAGACTCCAGATAAGTTTCAAATGCCTTATATTGACATCTGCATCTTTTGGGCACTTCCTCTTGCTATCAACTGCAAATAAATAAACATTGTTATCAGTAGCACATTTTATCAAACACAAAAGAAACATGATTTCAAAATAAATAAAATGAAATAAAAATAACCTATCCCATTGCCATAAGGAGGGCATCTGGGACCCTAGTAAACCTCATCTCCAGCTAATGGAGGGTGTCGCCAATTTTTTATGACAACCCCGTGTTCAAAATAATCCCTATTGGCATCAGGGAGATTGACTACTAAGGCTCTATTTAAAAATCTAGTTTTTAAATAAAAAATATTATCATTAACTGCCCATCTATAACAGTACATGATTTCTGGAATTACTATACGAGTTCCATGCACTTGATTTAATCTATGCACCCTATTAATTATTCTCCATGTGTTGAGGGCTATTCGTGCAGGAACAACGTTAAAGTACTGACAGAATTCCAGACACAAGGGATTTGGTGGAAAAGAAAATCTACACTCAGCAAAAAAGAGACAGAGGAACCAATGTCCCTCAGCCAAGCGGAAATAATCAGAAGGCTCAGAAAGCTCTTCCAAAATAACCCAAAAGGGAATAGAAAAATCAGATCGAAATTTGTCAAGAGATTCAACAGGGTAAACCATGGTGATTAAAGGAAATGAAGAAGAAGGAAGAGGATCTTACAGAAAAAAGATTGAAGCTGTTGACAACGAACGATGGAAGAAGATGAATACACGGGGGAGAAAGAGACGACGTAAAACTCGAAGATAAAAATTTGAAAAGGTAGAAGACGATGGGAGTGTCTGTGAAGTTTAAATACCTTACCTAGGGAAATGATGAAGTAATGATTATAAAAAAGGATGATTACGTTACCGACGGCTAAAAAGATGAAAAGTGACGCGGGAATCAAAGCGGGCAACAACGGCTAAAAAGACGAAAAGTGACGCGGGAATCGAAGCGAGCAGAAAAGTTTAAAAAATCATGATTCTACGAATTTGTAAGGAGAAATAAATACGAAGGAAACACTCCTAAAAAATCAGGAAGACTATTTAAAGCTATCGTATTCCGAGAAAGAATGTTCCATACTCCTCAAATTTCGAACTATGAAACATTGGGGGCTTCTGTTGATACTAAATTTAGTCTGCTGACATGGCCCAATTAACTGATGACACGTGGCAATCTATATGGAAACAATAATCACTTCCGAGGAACCCATACGCTCCGAGGAACAAGATCTCTCCGAGGAATTCATACGCTCCGAGGATCAAGACATCTCTGAGGAACTCTTACGTATCGAGAAGCTTAGGCGGTCCGAGCAACTCAGGCGGTCCGAGCTGCACCTCGAACAAAGCGTTAATAGCTGGATAATCAACAGTTCAACTGATTCATTAAATGCTTATCATTCAGACGCACACGCTCAAGGGGCATTAAATGTATTACCCTTTCATATGTACCTCATTTAATGTATTACCCTTTCACATTACAGCCTCAGAGCTATAAATACATGATACAATCCTCATTGTAAGGGGATCCGAATCCAGACCGGAATTTCTTGATAGAACTTGTAAATCGAGAATTCCAAGAACACTCAGCAATAAAACAACAGTGGACGTAGGCCATTCTTATAAGGCTGAACCACTTTAAAATTCTTAGTCTCATTTATTTATCTGTGATTGAATAATTAGAATGATCTAATTTTTTACATCAACAATGAACAAGCCTAATAAATCACTAAATCACTTGAAATGTGTTTTTATCTAACACGAATATGATACGACAAAAAATATTTATATTTTTTATTTTTTATACCCAACATGAACATGACCTGATTAAAATACGAACCAAAGCTTTTTTTTTACCTAACACGAACAATACCCAAACATGATTTCTTGACGTGTTCGGTAAAAAAAGACTTCGTGTCGTGTCGTCAGTTGATTGGGCTATGTTAGTGTTAGGAAAAAAAATATTTAGTGTCATGTCTTATTTAGGCTGTGTTCGTGTTAGGTGTAAAAACAAAATTCCGTGTCGTGTCTTGTTTTGATTGGCTTATATTTTTGTTAGGTAAAAAAAGTATGATATCATGTTGTTGCACGTTTTATTTGGATCATGTTCGTGTTTGTTAAAAGCAATAGATTTCATGATGTGTTCGCGTTAGGTAAAAAATACGATTTTGTGTCGTTTCTTATTTGGGCAGAGTTCGTGTTAGGTAGAAAAAGATTTCATGTCGTATTTTAATTGGGTCGTATTTGTGTCGTTTTAATATATTTATAGATAAGCTTATAGATTTGCTTATTAACTGACAGAAAGTGCTAATTGGACATACTCGCAACAAGCACCTTAACACATAAGGATGATCATAATACCATAGCAAAATTTCTGTATTTGCAAATGTTTTTCAGTTTGTATGACATTTTTAGAAACATGCCCTTGTACATTTGAGTGATAGTTGTTACTGGGCTTCAAAATGGTCCAGTGGGTCTTTAGTTGCTGGGCTTAAATGTCAAACCGTCCAGCAATGATTTAAAACGGAAGCAGCAATACAATCTTAAAGCATCCATATTTTAAAGAAAATTTGGAAAACGCACAAACATCTTTATATCGATATTACCAAATTTCTGGACAATTTCGAAAACACAATTAAATTTTTTCTAGCGTTATTTTTGTAAAACAAAAGTTTACTTTAAAATTATCCAGCAACTTACTTCCACATCCACCACCCCTACGCCCTTACCACTGTAGGATATGTGTGTAGTGGTGGTAGTAACAGTGGTGGCGGTAGAGAGCTATAGCAGGTTTTATTTTCAATTATTGATTGAGCTTTTTAATTTTTATTTTTTTAATATAAAATGAAAACAAGAAATGGAGATTGAAGATAGAAACAGAGGCGGATGGAGCTTGAGCCCAACAGGGACCATTGCCCCGGTTGGATAACTAAAAAAATAATTTTTTTTTTTTTTTTTTTTTTTTATAAAAACAGCCAATGTTTAACCTATTTCCTTCTTATGATAAGTCCCGCCTCCCTCCCACGACACATACCCCACAACGAAAACCCGTATATAGAAATTTGTGGTTTTTTTATGTGATTTTTTATATCTCAGAAATTTGTGTATATAAAAATTTTATATGAAATTTGTGTCGTGTATATAGAAATTTGTGTAATTCTGCATATGGAGAAATTTTTAAATATGTAGTCTCAAATTTGTGTAATTTGTATGTATGTTTGTGTGGTCTCAAATTGTTAATAATGATTGAAAGTAATTGTTTGGGCATTGTAAAACTATAATTTGTTTAAAATTAGAAATAACCTCCAAAAAAATCGCCTCGGAGGCTCCCGCCCCGAACCCCCGACAACACTCGAAACTTTCGCATATGTAATTTTCAACCAATTTGATCCCGGTTGAACTAAAATCCTGGATCCGCCACTGGATAGAAACGTTATATAACAAATAACTTCTCACAGCTAAACCGGACTGTATGTGTCTGTTTATATCCACTCAATATATCAGGATAATGTATTTTATACTGCGATTTAATAATCTAGAAAATTCAAAGACTACTTATTAAACTAAAAATATCTCTGAATGAAGTTTCGTACACAGAAACCTGGTTTTGAATACTTCAGTTTGAACACTCCTAGGTTAAAATATTTGATTTGCAAGACAATAGCTGACCGTTCAACAAGTAAATCAGAATAAAAATAGTTTAGAATTTATGTAGTCAAGGAAGTATAAATGTTAACAGAAAATGTATAGTATCAGATACCGAGTAATAAAAATAAAAATATTACTAAAAACACATAAAAATAAAGTTAGAATATTGTGACGGATACTAATTATTACTATCAGGTGCATAAATATTGGTATTCTTTTATTTGATTACTTAAATCTGTATTTACATTTCAAACAGTTATCAATAAATATTTATTAAAATACGTGATAGAAGTTAGATTTTCTAATAAATATTAAGCTATTATCTTCCCTATTATTAAGATGACAAGTCAATTTAGCCGAGTTATTATCTTCTTCCTATTGGTGGGCTTTATTCTAAATTTTGATTTTTCTATAATTGAAATGTATAAGCTTTCAAAAGATGCATTTGAGAACGATGACTTTAACGTCTATTAAATAGGCCTCTTTTTCCAAGTGGTACGCCAATAATGGAATTAATGCATGTGCACGTAATAAGCAAGCATACGAGTTGATGACAGAATACATATACATTGAAATAGATGACATTTCGTTTGTAAGACTAAATTGAGTTTGTATTAGTATTGGTCAAACATGCTTATATTATTTTTCCTTTGCCTTTTATCTTTCTCACTGGTATAAAGTAGTGGAATCAACCAAATTATTAGCCTGGCACGTAACTTCATTGATTTTAAAACGAAATTTGAGTTTGACATACTATCCAACTAGTTTATTTTGAGTGGGCCTTTAATTTTAAGTTGAACGAGTAGTTAATAAGTGCACAATTATTATCCATCGAGCTCAATAAATTGACAAGTTTTTGAGTTGTATATTTTCATTGTCACAAGAGAGAGAAGAATGATTATAGAACGAACTCAATAAAATGAAATGATAATGTTATTGAGAGAGTTCAAGTAAATTGATTTGTTTTACAGCCTTATCTTACTAGGCAACACCTATTGAAAGCATAATTAGTTTTTGATTTGAAATACGAAGTTTTTTGGAATCACGCATGATGATGTCGAAAATTGGTATAGATATTATCTTTGCTCTAAATTATCAATTTCGTAATCACATATAATTGTGTAAGTAATAAGGAAGAAAATAAACAAGACAACAAATTTTTTTAACGTGGTTCAGCCAAGGAAAAGCCTACGTCTACGATTATAGTATTACCGTTGAGGGTAGTTACATAGAAATATTGTGCAATTTTGCTTGTGCGCAGTTGACTTGTCCCTTGAGCTAAGGGAAATTATATTTAGGGTGGTTTGAAAATCAAGGGATGAAACGCCTTTACATATTCAAGCATTTACACCCATATACAATAAATGAGACTATTGATCATGTGGAATGATTGTTGATAATTTCCATGTGAGTGACCTTTCTTCTTCTTGATGGTTCATCTTCTTATGCTGGTCGGCTGATATGCCGACCAAGTATTTCTGGAGCTGACCAAGTATAAATGAAACCCTGAGATGTATACTTATGAGGACAGGTGTTCCTATCTCACTGGTCCACATTAAGGGTGTTCGCGGTCCGGTTTAGACCGGTTTTTAGGATTTTTACGAACCGGACCGATTAAACCGGTCCTAAAAATAAATGGACCAAGACCGGATCGATTGTATCGGTCACCCGACCCTAGTCGGTCCGGTTTTTTATAGGGTCGGTCCGGTCTAACTTGTCGGTCCTAATCGTATTAAATTAAACATTTTGAAAATAAAAATTCCCGAGGGAAAGACAATTTAGCAGAAGGGGAGATAAGGGGGAGAGAGAACATTTAGCAATGTTACCTTGGGTTCTGCAAAGAAATAAAATATAAAAAATCATAAGGATCCACATGAGAAAAAAACTTGTCATAATAACTGAGCAGTGGAAGGGGGATGGCCCGAACCCCCGCCATAAATAAATTAGAAAAAATGTTGAGAAGAGTAGTATTAAAGTTTATGTGGAAATGGGAATGGGAAATTAATGTACCCAAACACGCACTGAATGCAAATGGGGAATATTCTCCTTCAAAATCGTAGATAATACACAGGTCTTTTTTAGGGGGAAAAAAAGAATACCATAGATAGAAGGATGATCAGAGTATAGAGCAAAAAATATATATATAATAGTTAAACAATTTAGTAAGAAAACATGGGCTTATTGTTTGAGATAAAAACCTGAAGAGAATGGAGAGGGATGGCCTTAGTTTAGGGATGAGACGGGAGAGAAAAAGCCCTTTGAAGCATAGGAAGATCACCGGTGGAAGCTGCTAATGTTTCAACCTCATGTTGCTCCGCCGATGCTTGGTCCGTAGATGATGATCCACCAATTTTCTTTTTTCCTTTAGCTGAGATTTTTTTTTCCTTTTGTTTCAGTTGTAATCGTCGACGGATCTAGGACCGACAAGTTCAACTTGTTTGTGTGCTGTGCATGTTGTTAAATATATAAGGTTCCTTTCTTTTTCTGTTTAAGACGAGCGTACCCCTAATCCCAAGAGATCCTACCCTTTTTTCTTTGAGTATATATATATATATATAGTAACCGGTCCGGGTCGATCCAGATCGGGTATTTAATAAGGGGGACCGAGGACCGGACCGATTATACCGGTTTGTCAAAAAAAAAACCTGGACCAGACCGATTAAAAAATAAAACCGGTAAAATTAGGACGGTCCGATTCGGCCCGCCGGTCCATTCAGTTTTCTGAACACCCCTAGTCCACATGACATGAATAATTTAACCCACAACAAAAGCCCCCAATATTCTATGCTTGATTGTTTGTGAAAGGATGGAGTATTTGCGTTTGAAAATTGCTCGGCACCCAAAGTGGGGGTCGACTGTCGGCCTTCAGGATTTGCACTTTTCCACCGGTTGCATAAATACAGTGGCATTTTTGTAAATAGTTTAAAAAATAATAAACTGCCAAAGAGTACGCTAGTCTTTTTGCCCTTTGGAAAGCGTGCGGTCGTTGGAAGTCTAATCAATGGATCAGTTCATCATTCCGTTCTTGAGCTTCGAGATGAACCTGTAGAACCTACAAAAGGACGACTTCTCACTACCTCAAACTTTCAAACTCATATTTATAGTGCTTTCCAGCTTTCTTTGCTATCCTTCGAACTTGCATCAATTTTAGGGAAATCAGTAAGGCTTTTTCTTCTTCATCTCGTTTCTTTGTTGCTTTAACAATTATGGTGTATATTATAGATGAAAAATCTGTAGAGGAGTTTAGGGAGAGAAGAAAAATTCTTGAGTGGGTGACCTGGAGGTGGTTGATGGTCCCATAGACGTGTTAGCTCTAGAGGAAGGACACTGGATTCCTACTCTTTTTATCGCAGAGTGTGAAATTACCTTTCCTTCCAATTCTTTTTGGAGTTTTGCTAATATTGTGATGTAGTTCCTGTTAGAGTAGCCCTCAATAATTGGCGTGTGGTGAACGGGGTTAATCTTTTGACTGAGATTTATAGATACAACATAGCCATTACCGAACTAATATATTGGTATTAGTGGGTACCACAGGAGATAACACATACTACCTGAAGATAAGAGAAGCTAACAAAGAGATTTGGTGGTTAATATTCTCGATTCCAATTAGACTATTGAGATTATGGAGTGGTAGTGAAAAATTAGCAATATGCTCCCCTTCTTGAGGGGGTTAGGTGAAAAATTAAGGACACTGAGACTTAGTTTAAGAGGTTGAAGAGAGGACGTGCTGTTCAGTAGGGGGTGGTGAAGAAAGTCTACAACCGACCAGGTTGCTGCAGAGTCTGCCTCTGTAGCAGTGAACCCTAGTTTGGCTAGAGGCTTGATCCATTCAGGAGTCCTACATGATGATAGGTCGGTAATAGCACCAATGACAATGTTTAGATTGATAAATATGGCCAATCAAAATCTTTCTTTGGTAATTATAACTCACGTACTTGTCTTCTTCAATTTTTATTTTCCTCACTAGTATTTGATATCTGAATTGTTGATGGACTGTTTTGTAGTTCTTGGTCTATAATGACCAATTGCTGATTAGGGATGATTCATTGAGGTCATCATCAACTGATGTGGAGGAAGCCTTTGAAGGTTTAAGGAAATATTTGAATGCACCGAGGCAGTCCATGAAAGAGATCAAAAGAAATGACATGAGAAACTCAAACAAATTGAGGATAAAGTGACAGCAGCCGAACAGAAGGTGAAGATTGCCGAGCAGATGACAGCTAACTCAACTGTTGAAGTGGCTGTTGAGAAGAAAAAGTTGTTAGAACTGAAGACTCAATATAAGAAGAGTAAGGAGGATTCTTTTAATAGGGGATGGGAGAAGGCCTTTGCTACTGCTGCTATCCAGATTGAGTATATGAAGAAGGTATTCTTCAAGGACGATTGGACTAATGCACTAAAGGAGGTCAGCACAACAGAAGATTATGATCTATTCCAAAAACGTGACCCTGGCCCTTCCCCTAATATTGAGGAAGAGGTTGACGATGAAAAAGGCTCCGGAGAGTCCTCAATTGTGCCTGTGGTTGAAGCTAATGTTCCTCCTCCTGAAAAGTTGTCAAGGACAAAGCGAAGGTGTAACTCCTTTAAGCTGTCGGCCAGTTCTTCTTTTTATCTGTTTTTTGATGATGTCGTTGAATTTTTCCTTTTCTCCTTTTTGGGTTGTAATGACTTTTTTATATAATCAATGGGATGGTCGTTTGGTTGAACCACTGTTTTTTATGCTTCATGATTTTAATACTAGTGAACTGCCGTTCTTATACTTCTATATTTCAGTTTAACTTTGGGAAAACTGCTATCATGTCTGCTGAGAGCAACTTGCTCAGAAGAAGCCTGAGATTTTTCGAAGCTAGGCATACAGATTTGACAAATGTCAAGTTGGAGGGTTGCTTGACATTGATGCCTCTGACCAAGTTAAAGAAACCCACCTCCATTTACGGGGTCTGTTTAATAGGGGAGTAGCTAATAATGTAGCCTATTATGAAATGATTGAGCAACTTCAAGATCATAACCTTTCCTTGGCATTGCTGCACTCTGATTATGAAGCCAAGTATAATTCACTGAGCACTGGCTTTGGATTCGACAAGAAACTCGAAGACATTTCCTCGACCTTGAGGAAGAAAGAGTTCTTATTAAATCGAGAAATGGAGAGTGCTCGGGAAGTTGACAAACTGTTGGAGCAGGAAAACAACAATCTTAGGAATGCACTGGAAAGATTGAAGAAGTCTGCAGCCTTTGTCCCTAGTAAAGGAGCATCATTTTTAGAGATGGAGAATGCTCAGTTGATGGACGAGTTGGAAAGTTTGAAGAAGGGTAAGATTGGTCAATCTTCCAAGCAGGTGATAGTTGCTCGACCTACTGAAGATGAAGAAAGGACCAAGAAAACCTTGGCCGATCTGGCAGCTCTGTTGAAGGATAAAGTTATCAAAAAGCTTCAAGACCAAGTGGATTGCTTAACCTTTCATTTTCATAAACAACCCAAACTGTCTGGATGGATGGCTATGATGAGGCAATAACTCATATGGAGGATCAATTGAAGCAGTCTCGTCGAGAAGATTATAAGTTGGGAATATTGAACGTATTAACACTGTTAAAGGTAGATGAAAAAAGTGAACTGTGGCATTGGCATGATCTAGGCATGCTGGACTATCCTCACTCTTTATTCAACACTCTGCCTAATACTCTTGATGTTCCTCCAGCTGGGATGGACAAAGTTGACGGAAAACGTGTTATGGAATGACTTTGTTTTTCTTGTCATCATGTGTTTATGTTTCAATATAATCTTTGTGTTTGTTTTCTATTGAAGTTTGTTAAAATGAAAAAGACTTCCTTTTGCATACATGTTTGTCTATGTATTTTAGTCTTTGCTTAATAATTAAGCTTTCTATTAGTTGATCGGCTATGCAACCGACTAACCTGCTCGATTGATCTGTGTTTGGTCAAGTGTGAACTTGAGTTATCAGGCCTTAGGTTATACTAATATACTTAGATAAAATGAATCTTTGTTGTTTTTAGAGATAGATGTTTGCATTAGTTACCATTGGCGACCAAATATTTTAGGAATGTAGTTTTTTTTAAATTTAACTTGGTCTAGTAAAACTTCTTATTCTTGACTTTAGGTCATACATGAAGTTTCTGGGACTTCTTGTTCGTGATTTGTCAAGGACGAAGTCATACATAAAGTCTAATTTTTTTGAAGTTGAAAAAGTTTGTTGGGGATGTATCATCGCCGTACTTCGAAAAGAAACACAAAAAGGAAGCATAATTGGTTGGAAATCACAACTTTATTAAACTGGACGAAACGATTACGTCAAATGCTTAACAGAGCTACTGATAATATTTTCTGAGATGATCGGTGTTCCATAGATTCTTGAATTCTTTCCCTTTAAGTGTTTTTAAGCGATAAGTTCCTGGTCGGACGACTGTCGGGATACGATAAGGACCATGCCAGTTTGCTTTCAACTTGTTTCCTTTCTGGATAACCTTTTTAAGGACATAGTCTCCCTCTTCCAAGTCGGTTAGCTTGACCCTCCTGTTGTAAAATTTAGCAGCTCTTTGTTGATAGGCCGCTACTCGAAGCACAACATCCTCCCTGAATTCCTCAATCAGGTCTATATCCAATCTTCTCATGAGATTAGTTTTAGGGGAATCAAAGTTCAACACCCTGTGAGTCGGTAGACCTATCTTGGCCGGTACCATTGCCCCAGTTCCAAAAGCAAGTATGTATGGAGCTTCACCTGTGGTTGTTCTCGACATAGTTCTATATGACCAAAGAACACTGTGCAACTCATTTATCCAGTTTCCCTTAGCATCATCTAACTTTTTTTTACCCATCAAGTATTGGTTTGTGGGTGACCTCTGTTTGGCCATTACACCGTGGGTGTCCGGGAGCAGAGTGAAGTGTTTTTGAATCTTGGACTGAATGCAGTACTCCTCAAACTTCTCGTTGTCGAATTGAGTGCCGTGATCAGTGATGAAGGCATATGCCATTCCATACCTACATATAATATATTTTCAGATGAATTGGAAAACTCTTTCATAAGGTATATCAACTAATGGCTCGACCTCCACCTATTTTGTAAAATAATCCACTACCACCACCAAGTACTTGAATCTTCCTTTGGTCCTCGATAATGGGCCGACCAAATCAATTCCCCATATAGAAAAAGGCTATGGAGAAGTAATTGGAGTTAAGGCAGCCCCTTGTCTTTTATGGATTGCATCAAACTTATGACACTTATCACAACTTTTGGCAAAGGAAATACAGTCTGCTTTCGTAGTCGGCCAATAATATCCCTGCATAGCTATCCTTCGCACCAATGATCGGCCAGTTGAATAAAGTCCACATGGACTTTCATGCACCTCTCTGATCAAATCTGGTACCTCGGTGGGGTGTACACACCGATGTAGCGAAACATTGTATCCCCTTTTGTATAAGACTCCTCACTCTAGCACATAACTATATGCCTTGTACCTTAACTTGCTGGCGTCTCTTAGGTCAGCAAGCAATACACCTTAGTCAATGTAGCTTTTAATAGGATCCATCCACGAGGTTCCTAAATCCACCTTAATGAAACTGATAACAACTTTTATATCTATACTTCTATGTGCAAGAATTTCCATCGATATGGTTCTCCTGAGCTCTGTCCAGGTCGCTGAAGCCAGCCGAGCAAGTGCATTTGCTCGGGCATTTTTTATCCTTGGTATCCTGATCATTTTGACTGCGGGAAACTTGGAGATAACTTCCATAGTTTTAGACATATACTTGACCATGAGATCTCCCTCGACCCCATATATTTTAAGCACTTGGTTAATAATGAGTTGAGAATCATTGTGAGTTGTAACCTGCTTGGCTCCCAATGATAAGGACAACTCCAGTCTTGTGATTAGTGCTTCATACTCTACTGGAAGCCTGTAATTGAAAACAAAGTGCATATTCCACATCTATGTCATCTCGAGTATTGATGATAAGGCCGGCTCTACTACCAGTGGCACATGAGGATCCGTCTACATACAACTTCCCAACTGGGACGTTTTCGTTAAAGTTCCGTTCAGATAATACTCCTTACTGGAATAGTTTCTTGCTCTGCTCATTGTACCATTGAGCCATCTATTGTGCAGTTAATGTTTCAGGTTGATCGATAATAACTTCAGTTTTTTTTGAAGCGGAGCTCTCTTCCATGGAAGTATGCTCGACAGGAAAACTTGGGTTATTGATCATTTCTGGATATGTAAATTCAACGATGAAATATACTACAACCTGTCCCTTCAACGCGCTTCTTTCCTCATAAATGATTTCTTATTCTCCTAGCTCTATTGCCCAGGGCATCAATCTTTTTGATTTCTCTGGTTTGTGAAGCACCCGACACAGAGGTAAATATGTGTAGACCACGAACACTACACCAAAAACAGGATTCTGGCACAGTTCAAAACTGTGCCAGATCAAATCTGGCACGGTTTTGAACTATGCCAGAATCAGGTGTTCCAAAATGGGAATTTTTTTCTGGCACGGTTTAAATGTGTGCCAGAATCAGTCAAACAGGAACACTTCTGGCACACTTTTAAACCGTGCCAGAATTTGATATTTCTGGCACACTTTTGGCACAGTTTTTAATTGTGCCAGATTCAGCAAAATAGGAACACTTCTGGCACACTTTTAAACCGTGCCAGAATTTGATATTTCTGGCGCACTTTTGGCACAGTTTTTAACTGTGCCAAATTCAGCAAAATAAGAACACTTCTGGCACACTTTTGAACCGTGCCAGAATTTGATATTTCTGGCACACTTTTGGCACAGTTTTTAACTGTGCCAGATTCAGCATAGTTTAAAAAAAATTAGCACAGTTTAAAACCGTGCCAAAATATGATACACTTTTGCCACGGTTTTGAACTGTGCCAATTTTTTAATTTAAAAAAAAAATATTTGAAAGCACAAAATTCACAAATTAATAATATTGCGCGTTATTAATAAACTAATGTACATACAAACTTCAAAATACTACAAGTCTTTAACTGCTCACAGGCCCCAAAAAAATTGGGCAGAGTTTCCTCTATTTTCTGGACATTCCAAAACCTGTTAATA
This sequence comes from Sambucus nigra, assembly GCA_949130495.1. Taxonomy (NCBI): domain Eukaryota; kingdom Viridiplantae; phylum Streptophyta; class Magnoliopsida; order Dipsacales; family Adoxaceae; genus Sambucus; species Sambucus nigra. The sequence goes on from OX422207.1 coordinate 164,893,789, forward strand.
CAAAACCTGCCTAACATAAAGCCCGCACGGACACAAAATACAACAATTAACTTACAAAAGCCCTCATGGCCATAAAAGTCAATAATAAAACAACAAAAGACCGTACTGTCATGACACAAAAAAATGGATTCATTAATAAAACCCTTGTTGTAAACCATTGAGTTCTTTGTGTGTTCCACGCGAATAAAAGCCAATGATAAACTGTTATCCTGCAAAAAAAATAGAATACAAAAAAGATACGATATTACTAACCCAATAATTTACAAAAAAAAAAAATACTCAAAACAAAAAAATTACATATATGAATGGAAATTATCGTCATACTCACAAACCGGGAGACCCGGGACTACGCGGTCAGTTCCTACAAGTTAGATTGGTCCCGTGCGAGTTGTTCGTGCCCCCTACGGGATCGTTTGGGGGGTGGCTTGGGTTTTCACCCTTTAACGGCTTGTTTTTAAGTTTACGTGCTGATTTTTGCAAATTATCGTCATACTCTCAAACCAGGAGATCCAGGACTACGCGGTCAGTTCCTACAAGTTACATTGGTCCCGTGCGAGGTGTTCGTGCCCCCTACGGGATCGTTTGGGGGGTGGCTTGGGTTTTCACCCTTTAACGGCTTATTTTTAAGTTTAAGTACTGATTTTTGCAAATTATCGTCATACTCTCAAACCGAGAGACCCGGGACTACGCGATCAGTTCCTACAAGTTACATTGGTCCCGTGCGAGGTGTTCGTGCTCCCTACGGGGTCGTTTGGGGGGTGGTTTGGGTTTTCACCCTTTGACAGCTTGTTTTTAACTAAGTTTGATTTTTGCAAATTATCGTCATATTCACAAACCGGGATCCTACAAGTTACATTTGACCCGTGCGAGGTGTTCGTGCCCCCTACGGGGTCGTTTGGGGGGTGGTTTTGGTTTTCACCCTTTAACGGCTTGTTTTTAAGTTTAAGTGCTGATTTTTGCAAATTATCGTCATATTCACAAACCGGGAGACCCAGGACTACACGGTCAGTTCCTACAAGATACATTGCACCCGTGCGAGGTGTTCGTGCCCTCTACGGGGTCGTTTGGGGGGTGGTTTGAGGTTTCACCCTTTAACGGATTGTTTTTAAGTTTAAGTGCTGATTTTTGCAAATTATCGTCATATTCACAAACCGGGAGACCCGGGACTACGCGGTCAGTTCCTACAAGTTACATTGGTCCCCTGCGAGGTGTTCGTGCCGCCTACGGGGTCGTTTGGGGGTGGTTTGGGTTTTCACCCTTTAACGGCTTGTTTTTAAGTTTAAGTGCTGATTTTTGCAAATTATCGTCATATTCACAAACTGGGAGACGACTACGCGGTCAGTTCCTACAAGTTACATTGGTCCCGTGCGAGGTGTTCGTGCCTCCTACGGGGTCGTTTGGGGGGTGGTTTGGGTTTTCACCCTTTAACGGCTTGTTTTTAAGTTTAAGTGCTGATTTTTGCAAATTATCATCATACTCTCAAATCGAGAGACCCGGGACTACGCGATCAGTTCCTACAACTTACATTGGTCAGTGCGAGGTGTTCGTGCCTCCAACGGGGTCGTTTGGGGGTTGGTTTGGGTATTCACCCTTTGACGGCATGTTTTTAACTAAGTGTGATTTTTGCAAATTATCGTCATCTTCACAAACCGAGAGACCCGAGACTACGCGGTCAGTTCCTACAAGTTACATTGGTCCCGTGCGAGGTGTTCGTTCCCCCCTACGGGGTCGTTTGGGAGGTGGTTTGAGTTTTCACACTTTAACGGCTTGTTTTTAAGTTTAAGTGCTGATTTTTGCAAATTATCGTCATATTTACAAACCGGGAGACCCGGTACTACGCGGTCAGTTCCTACAAGTTACATTGGTCCCGTGCGAGGTGTTCGTGCCCCCTACGGGGTTGTTTGGGGGGTGGTTTGGGTTTTCACCCTTTGACAGCTTGTTTTTAACTAAGTGTGATTTTTGCAAATTATCGTCATATTCACAAACCTGGAGACCCGGGACTACGCGGTCAGTTCCTACAAGTTACATTGGACCCGTGCGAGGTGTTTGTGCCCCCTACGGGATGGTTTGGGTTTTCACCCTTTAACGACTTGTTTTTAAGTTTAAGTGCTGATTTTTGCAAATTATCGTCATATTCACAAACCGGGAGACCCGGGACTACGCGGTCAGTTCCTACAAGTTACATTGGTCCCGTGCGAGGTGTTCGTGCCATCTACGGGGTCTTTTGGGGGGTGGTTTGGGTTTTCACCCTTTAACGGCTTGTTTTTAAGTTTAAGTGCTGATTTTTGCAAATTATCGTCATATTCACAAACCGGGAGACCCGGGACTACGCGATCAGTTCCTACAAGTTACATTGGTCCCGTGCGAGGTGTTCGTGCCTCCTACGGGGTCGTTTGGGTGGTGGTTTGGGTTTTAACCCTTTGACGGCTTGTTTTTAACTAAGTGTGATTTTTGCAAATTATCGTCATATTCACAAGCCGGGAGACCCGGGACTACGCGCTCAGTTCCTATTAGTTACATTGGACCCGTGCGAGGTGTTCGTGCCCCCTACGGGGTCGTTTGGAGGATGGTTTGGATTTTCACCCTTTAACGGAATGTTTTTAACTTTAAGTGCTGATTTTTGCAAATTATCGTCATATTCACAAACCGGGAGACCCGGGACTACGCGGTCAGTTCCTACAAGTTACATTGGACCCGTGCGAGGTGTTCGTGCCTCCTACGGGGTCGTTTGGGGGTGGTTTGGGTTTTCACCCTTTTACGGCTTGTTTTTAAGTTTAAGTGCTGATTTTTTCAAATTATCGTCATATTCACAAACCGGGAGACGACTACGCGGTCAGTTCCTACAAGTTACATTGGTCCCGTGCGAGGTGTTCGTGCCTCCTACGGGGTTGTTTGGGGGGTGGTTTGGGTTTCACCCTTTAACGGCTTGTTTTTAAGTTTAAGTGCTGATTTTTGCAAATTATCGTCATACTCTGAAATCGAGAGACCCGGGACTACGCGATCAGTTCCTACAAGTTATATTGGTCCGTGCGAGGTGTTCGTGCCTCCAACGGGGTCGTTTGGGGGTTGGTTTGGGTATTCACCATTTGACGGCATGTTTTTAACTGAGTGTGATTTTTGCAAATTATCGTCATCTTCACAAACCGAGAGACCCGGAACTACGCGGTCAGTTCCTACAAGTTAAATTGGTCCCGTGCGAGGTGTTCGTGCCCCCCTACGGGATCGTTTGGGAGGTGGTTTGAGTTTTCACACTTTAACGGATTGTTTTTAAGTTTAAGTGCTGATTTTTGCAAATTATCGTCATATTCACAAACCGAGAGACCCGGGACTACGCGGGTAGTTCCTATAAGTTACATTGGTCCCGTGCAAGGTGTTCGTGCCCCCTACGGGGTCGTTTGGGGGGTGGTTTGGATTTTCACCCTTTGACAGCTTGTTTTTAACTAAGTGTGCTTTTTACAAATTATCGTCATATTCACAAACCGGGAGACCCGGGACTACGCGGTCAGTTCCTACAAGTTATATTGGACCCGTGCGAGGTGTTCATTCCCCCTACGGGGTCGTTTGGGTTTTCACCCTTTAACGGCTTGTTTTTAAGTTTAAGTGCTGATTTTTACAAATTATCGTCATATTCACAAACCGGGAGACCCGGGACTACGCGGTCAGTTCCTACAAGTTACATTGGTCCCGTGCGAGGTGTTCGTGCCACCTACGGGGTCTTTTGGGGGGTGGTTTGGGTTTTCACCCTTTAACGGCTTGTTTTTAAGTTTAAGTGCTGATTTTTGCAAATTATCGTCATATTCACAAACCGGGAGACCCGGGACTACGCGGTCAGTTCCTACAAGTTACATTGGTCCCGTGTGAGGTGTTCGTGCCTTCTACGGGGTCGTTTGGGGGGTGGTTTGGGTTTTCACCCTTTGACGGCTTGTTTTTAACTAAGTGTTATTTTTGCAAATTATCGACATATTCACAAGCCGGGAGACCCGGGACTACGCGGTCAGTTCCTACAAGTTACATTGGACCCGTGCGAGGTGTTCGTGCCCCCTACGGGGTCGTTTGGAAGATGGTTTGGATTTTCACCCTTTAACGGAATATTTTTAAGTTTAAGTGCTGATTTTTTCAAATTATCGTCATATTCACAAACCGGGAAACCCGGGACTACGCGGTCAGTTCCTACAAGTTACATTGGTCCCGTGCGAGGTGTTCGTGCCCCCTACGGGGTCGTTTGGATGATGGTTTGGATATTCACCCTTTAACGGAATGTTTTTAAGTTTAAGTGTGATTTTTGCAAATTATCATCATATTCACAAACCGGGAGATCTGGGACTACGCGGTCAGTTCGTACAAGTTAGATTGGTCCCGTGCGAGGTGTTCGTTCCTCCTACGGGGTCGTTTGGGGGCTGGTTTGGGTTTTCACCCTTTAACGGCATGTTTTTCATTTTAAGTGTTGATTTTTTGCCAATTATCGTCCTATTCACAAACCGAGAGATCCGGGACTACGCGGTCAGTTCCTACAAGTTACATTGGTCCCGTGCGAGGTGTTCGTGCCCCCTACGGGATCGTTTGGGGGGTGGTTTGGGTTTTCACCCTTTAACGGCTTGTTTTTAAGTTTAGGTGCTGATTTTTACAAATTATCGTCATACTCTGAAACCGAGAAACCCGGGACTACGCGATCAGTTCCTACAAGTTACGTTGGTCCCGTGCGAGGTGTTCGTGCCTCCAACGGGGTCGTTTGGGGTTGGTTTGGGTATTCATCCTTTGACGATATGTTTTTAATTAAGTGTGATTTCTGTAAATTATCGTCATATTCACAAATCGGGAGACCCGGGACAACGCGGTCAGTTCTTACAAGTTACATTGGTCCCGTGCGAGGTGTTCGAGCCCCCATACAGGGTCGTTTGGATGATGGTTTGGATTTTCACCCTTTGTGTGATTTTTGCAAATTATCATTATATTCACAAACCGGGAGATGTGGGACTACGCGATCAGTTCCTACAAGTTACATTGGACCCGTGCGAGGTGTTCGTGCCCCCTACGGGGTAGTTTGGGGGGTGGTTTGGGTTTTCACCCCTTAACGGCTTGTTTTTAAGTCAAAGTGTGATTTTTGCAAATTATCGTCATACTCTCAAACCGGGAGACCCGGGACTACGCAGTCAGTTCGTACAAGTTAGATTGGTCCCGTGCGAGGTGTTCGTGCCTCCTACGGGGTCGTTTGGGGGCTGGTTTGGGTTTTCACCCTTTAACGGCATGTTTTTATGTTTAAGTGTTGATTTTTTGCCAATTATCGTCCTATTCACAAACCGAGAGATCCGGGACTACGCGGTCAGTTCCTACAAGTTACATTGGTCCCGTGCGAGGTGTTCGTGCCCCCTACGGGATCGTTTGGGGGGTGGTTTGGGTTTTAACCCTTTAACGGCTTATTTTTAAGTTTAGGTGCTGATTTTTGCAAATTATCGTCATACTCTGAAACCGAGAAACCCGGGACTACGCGATCAGTTCCTACAAGTTATGTTGGTCCCGTGCGAGGTGTTCGTGCCTCCAACGGGGTCATTTGGGGGTTGGTTTGGGTATTCATCCTTTGACGACATGTTTTTAATTAAGTGTGATTTCTGTAAATTATCGTCATATTCACAAATCGGGAGACCCGGGACAACGCGGTCAGTTCCTACAAGTTACATTGGTCGCGTGCGAGGTGTTCGTGCCTCCTACGGGGTCGTTTGGGGGGGGGGGGTGGTTTGGGTTTTCACCCTATGACGACTTGTTGTTAACTAAGTGTGATTTTTACAAATTATCGTCATATTCACAAACCAGGAGACCTAGGACTATGCGGTCAGTTCCTACAAGTTACATTGGACCCGTGCGAGGTGTTCGTGCCCCCTACGGGGCCGTTTGTAGGATGGTTTGGGTTTCACCCTTTAACGACATGTTTTTAAGTTTAAGTGTGATTTTTGCAAATTATCGTCATATTCACAAACCGGGAGACCCGGGACTACGCGGTCAGTTCCTACAAGTTACATTGGACCCGTGCGAGGTGTTCGTGCCTCCTACGGGGTCGTTTGGGGAGTGGTTTGGGTTTTCACCCTTTGACGGCTTGTTTTTAAGTTTAAGTGCTGATTTTTTCAAATTATCGTCATATTCACAAACTTGGAGACGACTACGCGATCAGTTCCTACAAGTTACATTGGTCCCGTGCGAGGTGTTCGTGCCTCCTACGGGGTCGTTTGGGGGGTGGTTTGGGTTTTCACCCTTTAACGGCTTGTTTTTAAGTTTAAGTCCTGATTTTTGCAAATTATCGTCATACTCTCAAATCGAGAGACCCGGGATTACGCGATCAGTTCCTACAAGTTACATTGGTCCGTACGAGGTGTTCGTGCCTCCAACGGGGTCGTTTGGGGGTTGGTTTGGGTATTCACCCTTTGACGGCATGTTTTTAACTAAGTGTGATTTTTGCAAATTATCGTCATCTTCATAAACCGAGGGACCCGGGACTACACGGTCAGTTCCTACAAGTTTATTGGTCCTGTGCGAGGTGTTCGTGCCCCCCTACGGGGTCGTTTGGGAGGTGGTTTGAGTTTTCACACTTTAACGGCTTGTTTTTAAGTTTAAGTGCTGATTTTTGCAAATTATCATCATATTCACAAACCGGGAGACCCGGGACTACGCTGTCAGTTCCTACAAGTTACATTGGTCCCGTGCGAGGTGTTCGTGCCCCAACGGGGTCGTTTGGGGGGTGGTTTGGATTTTCACCCTTTGACAGCTTGTTTTTAACTAAGTGCGATTTTTGCAAATTATCGTCATATTTACAAACTGGGAGACCCGGGACTACGCGGTCAGTTCCTACAAGTTACATTGGACCCGTGCGAGGTGTTCGTGCCCCCTACGGGGTCGTTTTGAAGATGGTTTGGATTTTCACCCTTTAACGGAATGTTTTTAAGCTTAAGTGTGATTTTTGCAAATTATCATCATATTCACAAACCGGGAGATCTGGGACTACGCGGTAAGTTCCGAAAAGTTACATTAGACCCGTGCGAGGTGTTCGTGCCCCCTACGGGGTCGTTTGGGGGGTGGTTTGGGTTTTCACCCCTTAACGGCTTGTTTTTAAGTCAAAGTGTGATTTTTGCAAATTATCGTCATACTCTCAAACCGGGAGACCCGGGACTACGCAGTCAGTTCGTACAAGTTAGATTGGTCCCGTGCGAGGTGTTCGTGCCTCCTACGGGGTCGTTTGGGGGCTGGTTTGGGTTTTCACCCTTTAACGGCATGTTTTTAAGTTTAAGTGCTGATTTTTGCCAATTATCATCCTATTCACAAACCGAGAGATCCGGGACTACGCGGTCAGTTCCTACAAGTTACATTGGTCCCGTGCGAGGTGTTCGTGCCCCCTACGGGATCGTTTGGGGGGTGGTTTGGGTTTTCACCCTTTAACGGCTTATTTTTAAGTTTAGGTGCTGATTTTTGCAAATTATCATCATACTCTGAAACCGAGAAACCCGGTACTACGCGATCAGTTCCTACAAGTTACGTTGGTCCCGTGCGAGGTGTTCGTGCCTCCAACGGGGTCGTTTGGGGGTTGGTTTGGGTATTCACCCTTTGACGACATGTTTTTAACTAAGTGTGATTTTTGTAAATTATCGTCATATTCAGAAATCGGGAGACCCGGGACAACGCGGTCAGTTCCTACAAGTTACATTGGTCCCGTGCGAGGTGTTCGTTCCTCCTACGGGGGCGTTTGGAGGGGTGGTTTGGGTTTTCACCCTATGACGGCTTGTTTTTAACTAAGTGTGATTTTTACAAATTATCGTCATATTCACAAACCAGGAGACCCGGGACTACGCAGTCAGTTCCTAAAAGTTACATTGGACCCGTGCGAAGTGTTCGTGCCCCCTACGGGGTCGTTTGTAGGATGGTTTGGATTTTCACCCTTTAACGACATGTTTTTAAGTTTAAGTGTGATTTTTGCAAATTATCGTCATATTCATAAACCGAGAGACCCAGGACTACGGGGTCAGTTTCTACAAGTTACATTGGACCCGTGCGAGGTGTTCTTGCCTCCTACGGGGTCGTTTGGGGAGTGGTTTGGGTTTTCACCCTTTGACGGCTTGTTTTTAAGTTAAAGTGCTGATTTTTTCAAATTATCGTCATATTCACAAACTGGGAGACGACTACGCAGTCAGTTCCTACAAGTTACATTAGTCCCGTGCGAGGTGTTCGTGCCTCCTACGGGGTCGTTTGGGGGGTGGTTTGGGTTTTCACCCTTTAACGGCTTGTTTTTAAGTTTACGTGCTGATTTTTGCAAATTATCGTCATACTCTCAAACCAGGAGATCCAGGACTACGCGGTCAGTTCCTACAAGTTACATTGGTCCCGTGCGAGGTGTTCGTGCCCCCTATGGGATCGTTTGGGGGGTGGCTTGGGTTTTCACCCTTTAACGACTTATTTTTAAGTTTAAGTGATGATTTTTGCAAATTATCGTCATACTCTCAAACCGAGAGACCCGGGACTACGCGATCAGTTCCTACAAGTTACATTGGTCCCGTTCGAGGTGTTCGTGCTCCCTACGGGGTCGTTTGTGGGGTGGTTTGGGTTTTCACCCTTTGACAGCTTGTTTTTAACTAAGTGTGATTTTTGCAAATTATCGTCATATTCACAAACCGGGAGACCCGGGACTACGCGGTCAGTTCCTACAAGTTACATTTGACCCGTGCGAGGTGTTCGTGCCCCCTACGGGGTCGTTTGGGGGGTGGTTTTGGTTTTCACCCTTTAACGGCTTGTTTTTAAGTTTAAGTGTTGATTTTTGCAAATTATCGTCATATTCACAAACCGGGAGACCCAGGACTACACGGTCAGTTCCTACAAGATACATTGCACCCGTGCGAGGTGTTCGTGCCCTCTACGAGGTCGTTTGGGGGGTGGTTTGGGATTTCACCCTTTAACGGATTGTTTTTAAGTTTAAGTGCTGATTTTTGCAAATTATCGTCATATTCACAAACCGGGAGACCCGGGACTACGCGGTCAGTTCCTACAAGTTACATTGGTCCCCTGCGAGGTGTTCGTGCCGCCTACGGGGTCGTTTGGGGGGGGTTTGGTTTTTCACCCTTTAACAACTTGTTTTTAAGTTTAAGTGCTGATTTTTGCAAATTATCGTCATATTCACAAACTGGGAGACGACTACGCGGTCAGTTCCTACAAGTTACATTGGTCCCGTGCGAGGTGTTCGTGCCTCCTACGGGGTCGTTTGGGGGGTGGTTTAGGTTTTCACCCTTTAACGGCTTGTTTTTAAGTTTAAGTGCTGATTTTTGCAAATTATCATCATACTCTCAAATCGAGAGACCCGGGACTACGCGATCAGTTCCTACAAGTTACATTGGTCAGTGCGAGGTGTTCGTGCCTCCAACGGGGTCGTTTGGGGGTTGGTTTGGGTATTCACCCTTTGACGGCATGTTTTTAACTAAGTGTGATTTTTGCAAATTATCGTCATCTTCATAAACCGAGAGACCCGAGACTACGCGGTCAGTTCCTACAAGTTACATTGGTCCCGTGCGAGGTGTTCGTGCCCCCCTACGGGGTCGTTTGGGAGGTGGTTTGAGTTTTCACACTTTAACGGCTGTCTTTTAAGTTTAAGTGCTGATTTTTGCAAATTATCGTCATATTTACAAACCGGGAGACCCGGGACTACGCGGTCAGTTTCTACAAGTTACATTGGTCCCGTGCGAGGTGTTCGTGCCCCCTACGGGGTCGTTTGGGGGGTGGTTTGGGTTTTCACCCTTTGACAGCTTGTTTTTAACTAAGTGTGATTTTTGCAAATTATCGTCATATTCACAAACCTGGAGACCCGGGACTACGCGGTCAGTTCCTACAAGTTACATTGGACCCGTGCGAGGTGTTCGTGCCCCCTACGGGATGGTTTGGGTTTTCACCCTTTAACGACTTATTTTTAAGTTTAAGTGCTGATTTTTGCAAATTATCGTCATATTCACAAACCGGGAGACCCGGGACTACGCGGTCAGTTCCTACAAGTTACATTGGTCCCGTGCGAGGTGTTCGTGCCATCTACGGGGTCTTTTGGGGGGTGGTTTGGGTTTTCACCCTTTAACGGCTTGTTTTTAAGTTTAAGTGCTGATTTTTGCAAATTATCGTCATATTCACAAACCGGGAGACCCGGGACTACGCGGTCAGTTCCTACAAGTTACATTGGTCCCGTGCGAGGTGTTCGTGATCCCTACGGGGTCGTTTGGGGGGTGGTTTTGGGTTTTCACCCTTTGACAGCTTGTTTTTAACTAAGTGTGATTTTTGCAAATTATCGTCATATTCACAAGCCGGGAGACCCGGGACTATGCGCTCAGTTCCTACAAGTTACATTGGACCCGTGCGAGGTGTTCGTGCCCCCTACGGATCGTTTGGAGGATGGTTTGGATTTTCACCCTTTAACGGAATGTTTTTAAGTTTAAGTGCTGATTTTTGCAAATTATCGTCATATTCACAAACCGGGAGACCCGGGACTACGCGGTCAGTTCCTACCAGTTACATTGGACCCGTGCGAGGTGTTCGTGCCTCCTACGGGGTCGTTTGGGAGGTGGTTTGGGTTTTCACCCTTTGACGGCTTGTTTTTAAGTTTAAGTGCTGATTTTTTCAAATTATCGTCGTATTCACAAATTGGGAGACGACTACGCGGTCAGTTCTTACAAGTTACATTGGTCCCGTGCGAGGTGTTCGTGCCTCCTACGGGGTCGTTTGGGGGGTGGTTTGGGTTTCACCCTTTAACGGATTGTTTTTAAGTTTAAGTGATGATTTTTGCAAATTATCGTCATACTCTGAAATCGAGAGACCCGGGACTACGCGATCAGTTCCTAAAAGTTACATTGGTCCGTGCGAGGTGTTCGTGCCTCCAACGGGGTCGTTTGGGGGTTTGTTTGGGTATTCACCCTTTGACGGCATGTTTTTAACTGAGTGTGATTTTTGCAAATTATCGTCATCTTCACAAAATGAGAGACCCGGGACTACGCGGTCAGTTCCTACAAATTACATTGGTCCCGTGCGAGGTGTTCGTGCCCCCCTACGGGATCGTTTGGGAGGTGGTTTGAGTTTTCACACTTTAACGGTTTGTTTTTAAGTTTAAGTGCTGATTTTTGAAAATTATCGTCATATTCACAAACCGGGAGACCCGGGACTACGCGGTCAGTTCCTACAAATTACATTGGTCCCGTGCGAGGTGTTCGTGCCCCCTACGAGGTCGTTTGGGGGGTGGTTTTGGATTTTCACCCTTTGACAGCTTGTTTTTAACTAAGTGTGCTTTTTACAAATTATCGTCATATTCACAAACCGGGAGACCCGGGACTACGCGGTCAGTTCCTACAAGTTACATTGGACCCGTGCGAGGTGTTCGTTCCCCCTACGGGGTCGTTTGGGTTTTCACCCTTTAACGGCTTGTTTTTAAGTTTAAGTGCTGATTTTTGCAAATTATCGTCATATTCACAAACCGGGAGACCCGGGACTACGCGGTCAGTTCCTACAAGTTACATTGGTCCCGTGCGAGGTGTTCGTGCCACCTACGGGGTCTTTTAGGGTGTGGTTTGGGTTTTCACCCTTTAACGGCTTGTTTTTAAGTTTAAGTACTGATTTTTGCAAATTATCGTCATATTCACAAATCGGGAGACCCGGGACTACGCGGTCAGTTCCTACAAGTTACATTGGTCCCGCGTGAGGTGTTCGTGCCTCCTACGGGGTCTTTTGGGGGGTGGTTTGGGTTTTCACCCTTTGACGGCTTGTTTTTAACTAAGTGTTATTTTTGCAAATTATCGTCATATTCAGAAGCCGGGAGACCCGGGACTACGCGGTCAGTTCCTACAAGTTACATTGGACCCGTGCGAGGTGTTCGTGCCCCCTACGGGGTCGTTTGGAAGATGGTTTGGATTTTCACCCTTTAACGGAATATTTTTAAGTTTAAGTGCTGATTTTTTCAAATTATCATCATATTCACAAACCGGGAGACCCGGGACTACGCGGTCAGTTCCTACAAGTTACATTGGTCCCGTGCGAGGTGTTCGTGCCCCCTACGGGGTCGTTTGGATGATGGTTTGGATTTTCACCCTTTAACGGAATGTTTTTAAGTTTAAGTGTGATTTTTGCAAATTATCATCATATTCACAAACCGAGAGATCTGGGACTACGCAGTCAGTTTGTACAAGTTAGATTGGTCCCGTGCGAGGTGTTCGTGCCTCCTACGGGGTCGTTTGGGGGCTGGTTTGGGTTTTCACCCTTTAACGGCATGTTTTTAAGTTTAAGTGTTGATTTTTTGCCAATTATCGTCCTATTCACAAACCGAGAGATCCGGGACTACGCGGTCAGTTCCTACAAGTTACATTGGTCCCGTGCGAGGTGTTCGTGCCCCCTACGGGGTCGTTTGCAGGATGGTTTGGATTTTCACCCTTTAACGGCTTGTTTTTAAGTCAAAGTGTGATTTTTGCAAATTATCGTCATACTCTCAAACCGGGAGACCCGGGACTACGCGGTCAGTTCGTACAAGTTAGATTGGTCCCGTGCGAGGTGTTCGTGCCTCCTACGGGGTCGTTTGGGGGCTGGTTTGGGTTTTCACCCTTTAACGACATGTTTTTAAGTTTAAGTGTTGATTTTTTGGCAATTATCGTCCTATTCACAAACCGAGAGATCCGGGACTACGCGGTCAGTTCCTACAAGTTACATTGGTCCCGTGCGAGGTGTTCGTGCCCCCTACGGGATCGTTTGGGGGGTTGTTTGGGTTTTCACCCTTTAACGGCTTGTTTTTAAGTTTAGGTGCTGATTTTTGCAAATTATCGTCATACTCTGAAACTGAGAAACCCGGGACTACGCGATCAGTTCCTACAAGTTACGTTGGTCCCGTGCGAGGTGTTCGTGCCTCCAACGGGGTCGTTTGGGTATTCATGCTTTGACGACATGTTTTTAATTAAGTGTGATTTCTGTAAATTATCGTCATATTCACAAATTGGGAGCCCGGGACAACGCGGTCAGTTCCTTCAAGTTACATTGGTCCCGTGCGAGGTTTTCGTGCCTCCTACGGGGTCGTTTGGGGGGGGTGGGTGGGTGGTTTGGGTTTTCACTCTATGACGGCTTGTTTTTAACTAAGTGTGATTTTTACAAATTATCGTCATATTCACAAACCAGGAGACCCGGGACTATGCGGTCAGTTCCTACAAGTTACATTGGACCCGTGCGAGGTGTTCGTGCCCCCTACGGGGCCGTTTGTAGGATGGTTTGGGTTTCACCCTTTAACGACATGTTTTTAAGTTTAAGTGTGATTTTTGCAAATTATCGTCATATTCACAAACCGGGAGACCCGGGACTACGCGGTCAGTTCCTACAAGTTACATTGGTCCCGTGCGAGGTGTTCGTGCCCCCTACGGGATCGTTTGGGGGGTGGCTTGGGTTTTCACCCTTTAACGGCTTATTTTTATGTTTAAGTGCTTATTTTTGCAAATTATCGTCATACTCTCAAACCGAGAGACCCGGGACTACGCGATCAGTTCCTACAAGTTACATTGGTCCCGTGCGAGGTGTTCGTGCTCCCTACGGGGTCGTTTGGGGGGTGGTTTGGGTTTTCACCCTTTGACAACTTGTTTTTAACTAAGTGTGATTTTTGCAAATTATCGTCATATTCACAAACCGGGAGACCCGGGACTACGCGGTCAGTTCCTACAAGTTACATTTGACCCGTGCGAGGTGTTCGTGCCCCCTACGGGGTCGTTTGGGGGGTGGTTTTGGTTTTCACCCTTTAACGGCTTGTTTTTAAGTTTAAGTGCTGATTTTTGCAAATTATCGTCATATTCACAAACCGGGAGACCCGGGACTACGCGATCAGTTCCTACAAGTTACATTGGTCCCGTGCGAGGTGTTCGTGCCTCCTACGGGGTCGTTTGGGGGGTGGTTTGGGTTTTAACCCTTTGACGGCTTGTTTTTAACTAAGTGTGATTTTTGCAAATTATCGTCATATTCACAAGCCGGGAGACCCGGGACTACGCGCTCAGTTCCTATTAGTTACATTGGACCCGTGCGAGGTGTTCGTGCCCCCTACGGGGTCGTTTGGATTTTCACCCTTTAACGGAATGTTTTTAACTTTAAGTGCTGATTTTTGCAAATTATCGTCATATTCACAAACCGGTAGACCCGGGACTACGCGGTCAGTTCCTACAAGTTACATTGGACCCGTGCGAGGTGTTCATGCCTCCTACGGGGTGGTTTGGGGGGTGGTTTGGGTTTTCACCCTTTTACGGCTTGTTTTTAAGTTTAAGTGCTGATTTTTTCAAATTATCGTCATATTCACAAACCGGGAGACGACTACGCGGTCAGTTCCTACAAGTTACATTGGTCCCGTGCGAGGTGTTCGTGCCTCCTACGGGGTCGTTTGGGGGGTGGTTTGGGTTTCACCCTTTAACGGCTTGTTTTTAAGTTTAAGTGCTGATTTTTGTAAATTATCGTCATACTCTGAAATCGAGAGACCCGGGACTACGCGATCAGTTCCTACAAGTTACATTGGTCCGTGCGAGGTGTTTGTGCCTCCAACGGGGTCGTTTGAGGGTTGGTTTGGGTATTCACCATTTGACGGCATGTTTTTAACTGAGTGTGATTTTTGCAAATTATCGTATTCTTCACAAACCGAGAGACCCGGGACTACGCGGTCAGTTCCTACAAGTTAAATTGGTCCCGTGTGAGGTGTTCGTGCCCCCCTACGTGATCGTTTGGGAGGTGGTTTGAGTTTTCACACTTTAACGGATTGTTTTTAAGTTTAAGTGCTGATTTTTGCAAATTATCGTCATATTCACAAACCGGGAGACCCGGGACTACGCGGGTAGTTCCTATAAGTTACATTGGTCCCGTGCGAGGTGTTCGTGCCCCCTACGGGGTCGTTTGGGGGGTGGTTTGGATTTTCACCCTTTGACAGCTTGTTTTTAACTAAGTGTGCTTTTTACAAATTATCGTCATATTCACAAACCGGGAGACCCGGGACTACGCGGTCAGTTCCTACAAGTTATATTGGACCCGTGCGAGGTGTTCGTTCCCCCTACGGGGTCGTTTGGGTTTTCACCCTTTAACGGCTGGTTTTTAAGTTTAAGTGCTGATTTTTACAAATTATCGTCATATTCACAAACCGGGAGACCCGGGACTACGCGGTCAGTTCCTACAAGTTACATTGGTCCCGTGCGAGGTGTTCGTGCCACCTACGGGGTCTTTTGGGGGGTGGTTTGGGTTTTCACCCTTTAACGACTTGTTTTTAAGTTTAAGTGCTGATTTTTGTAAATTATCATCATATTCACAAACCGGGAGACCCGGGACTACGCGGTCAGTTCCTACAAGTTACATTGGTCCCGTGTGAGGTGTTCGTGCCTTCTACGGGGTCGTTTGGGGGGTGGTTTGGGTTTTCACCCTTTGACGGCTTGTTTTTAACTAAGTGTTATTTTTGCAAATTATCGTCATATTCACAAGCCGGGAGACCCGGGACTACGCGGTCAGTTCCTACAAGTTACATTGGACCCGTGCGAGGTGTTCGTGCCCCCTACGGGGTCGTTTGGAAGATGGTTTGGATTTTCACGCTTTAACGGAATATTTTAAAGTTTAAGTGCTGATTTTTTCAAATTATCGTCATATTCACAAACCGGGAAACCCGGGACTACGCGGTCAGTTCCTACAAGTTACATTGGTCCCGTGCGAGGTGTTCGTGCCCCCTACGGGGTCGTTTGGATGATGGTTTGGATTTTCACCCTTTAACGGAATGTTTTTAAGTTTAAGTGTGATTTTTGCAAATTATCATCATATTCATAAACCGGGAGATCTGGGACTACGCGGTCAGTTCGTACAAGTTAGATTGGTCCCGTGCGAGGTGTTCGTTCCTCCTACGGGGTCGTTTGGGGGCTGGTTTGGGTTTTCACCCTTTAACGGCATGTTTTTCAGTTTAAGTGTTGATTTTTTGCCAATTATCGTCCTATTCACAAACCGAGAGATCCGGGACTACGCGGTCAGTTCCTACAAGTTACATTGGTCCCGTGCGAGGTGTTCGTGCCCCCTACGGGATCGTTTGGGGGGTGGTTTGGGTTTTCACCCTTTAACGGCTTGTTTTTAAGTTTAGGTGCTGATTTTTGCAAATTATCGTCATACTCTGAAACCGAGAAACCCGGGACTACGCGATCAGTTCCTACAAGTTATGTTGGTCCCGTGCGAGGTGTTCGTGCCTCCAACGGGGTCATTTGGGGGTTGGTTTGGGTATTCATCCTTTGACGACATGTTTTTAATTAAGTGTGATTTCTGTAAATTATCGTCATATTCACAAATCGGGAGACCCGGGACAACGCGGTCAGTTCCTACAAGTTACATTGGTCGCGTGCGAGGTGTTCGTGCCTCCTACGGGGTCGTTTGGGGGAGGGGGGTGGTTTGGGTTTTCACCCTATGACGACTTGTTGTTAACTAAGTGTGATTTTTACAAATTATCGTCATATTCACAAACCAGGAGACCCGGGACTATGCGGTCAGTTCCTACAAGTTACATTGGACCCGTGCGAGGTGTTCGTGCCCCCTACGGGGCCGTTTGTAGGATGGTTTGGGTTTCACCCTTTAACGACATGTTTTTAAGTTTAAGTGTGATTTTTGCAAATTATCGTCATATTCACAAACCGGGAGACCCGGGACTACGCGGTCAGTTCCTACAAGTTACATTAGACCCGTGCGAGGTGTTCGTGCCTCCTACGGGGTCGTTTGGGGAGTGGTTTGGGTTTTCACCCTTTGACGGCTTGTTTTTAAGTTTAAGTGCTGATTTTTTCAAATTATCGTCATATTCACAAACTTGGAGACGACTACGCGGTCAGTTCCTACAAGTTACATTGGTCCCGTGCGAGGTGTTCGTGCCTCCTACGGGGTCGTTTGGGGGGTGGTTTGGGTTTTCACCCTTTAACGGCTTGTTTTTAAGTTTAAGTCCTGATTTTTGCAAATTATCGTCATACTCTCAAATCGAGAGACCCGGGATTACGCGATCAGTTCCTACAAGTTACATTGGTCCGTACGAGGTGTTCGTGCCTCCAACGGGGTCGTTTGGGGGTTGGTTTGGGTATTCACCCTTTGACGGCATGTTTTTAACTAAGTGTGATTTTTGCAAATTATCGTCATCTTCATAAACCGAGGGACCCGGGACTACGCGGTCAGTTCCTACAAGTTTATTGGTCCCGTGCGAGGTGTTCGTGCCCCCCTACGGGGTCGTTTGGGAGGTGGTTTGAGTTTTCACACTTTAACGGCTTGTTTTTAAGTTTAAGTGCTGATTTTTGCAAATTATCATCATATTCACAAACCGGGAGACCCGGGACTACGCGGTCAGTTCCTACAAGTTACATTGGTCCCGTGCGAGGTGTTCGTGCCCCCTATGGGGTCGTTTTGGGGGTGGTTTGGATTTTCACCCTTTGACAGCTTGTTTTTAACTAAGTGCGATTTTTGCAAATTATCGTCATATTTACAAACTGGGAGACCCGGGACTACGCGGTCAGTTCCTACAAGTTACATTGGACCCGTGCGAGGTGTTCGTGCCCCCTACGGGGTCGTTTTGAAGATGGTTTGGATTTTCACCCTTTAACGGAATGTTTTTAAGCTTAAGTGTGATTTTTGCAAATTATCATCATATTCACAAACCGGGAGATCTAGGACTACGCGGTAAGTTCCGACAAGTTACATTGGACCCGTGCGAGGTGTTCGTGCCCCCTACGGGGTCGTTTGGGGGGTGGTTTGGGTTTTCACCCCTTAACGGCTTGTTTTTAAGTCAAAGTGTGATTTTTGCAAATTATCGTCATACTCTCAAACCGGGAGACCCGGGACTACGCAGTCAGTTCGTACAAGTTAGATTGGTCCCGTGCGAGGTGTTCGTGCCTCCTACGGGGTCGTTTGGGGGCTGGTTTGGGTTTTCACCCTTTAACGGCATGTTTTTAAGTTTAAGTACTGATTTTTGCCAATTATCATCCTATTCACAAACCGAGAGATCCGGGACTACGCGGTCAGTTCCTACAAGTTACATTGGTCCCGTGCGAGGTGTTCGTGCCCCCTACGGGATCATTTGGGGGGTGGTTTGGGTTTTCACCCTTTAACGGCTTATTTTTAAGTTTAGGTGCTGATTTTTGCAAATTATCATCATACTCTGAAACCGAGAAACCCGGTACTACGCGATCAGTTCCTACAAGTTACGTTGGTCCCGTGCGAGGTGTTCGTGCCTCCAACGGGGTCGTTTGGGGGTTGGTTTGGGTATTCACCCTTTGACGACATGTTTTTAACTAAGTGTGATTTTTGTAAATTATCGTCATATTCAGAAATCGGGAGACCCGGGACAACGCGGTCAGTTCCTACAAGTTACATTGGTCCCGTGCGAGGTGTTCGTTCCTCCTACGGGGGCGTTTGGGGGGGTGGTTTGGGTTTTCACCCTATGACGGCTTGTTTTTAACTAAGTGTGATTTTTACAAATTATCGTCATATTCACAAACCAGGAGACCCGGGACTACGCAGTCAGTTCCTACAAGTTACATTGGACCCGTGCGAAGTGTTCGTGCCCCCTGCGGGGTCGTTCGTAGGATGGTTTGGATTTTCACCCTTTAACGACATGTTTTTAAGTTTAAGTGTGATTTTTGCAAATTATCGTCATATTCATAAACCGGGAGACCCGGGACTACGGGGTCAGTTTCTACAAGTTACATTGGACCCGTGCGAGGTGTTCTTGCCTCCTACGGGGTCGTTTGGGGAGTGGTTTGGGTTTTCACCCTTTGACGGCTTGTTTTTAAGTTAAAGTGCTGATTTTTTCAAATTATCGTCATATTCACAAACTGGGAGACGACTACGCAGTCAGTTCCTACAAGTTACATTAGTCCCGTGCGAGGTGTTCGTGCCTCCTACGGGGTCGTTTGGGGGGTGGTTTGGGTTTTCACCCTTTAACGGCTTGTTTTTAAGTTTACGTGCTGATTTTTGCAAATTATCGTCATACTCTCAAACCAGGAGATCCAGGACTACGCGGTCAGTTCCTAAAAGTTACATTGGTCCCGTGCGAGGTGTTCGTGCCCCCTATGGGATCGTTTGGGGGGTGGCTTGGGTTTTCACCCTTTAACGGCTTATTTTTAAGTTTAAGTGATGATTTTTGCAAATTATCGTCATACTCTCAAACCGAGAGACCCGGGACTACGCGATCAGTTCCTACAAGTTACATTGGTCCCGTTCGAGGTGTTCGTGCTCCCTACGGGGTCGTTTGGGGGGTGGTTTGGGTTTTCACCCTTTGACAACTTGTTTTTAACTAAGTGTGATTTTTGCAAATTATCGTCATATTCACAAACCGGGAGACCCGGGACTACGCGGTCAGTTCCTACAAGTTACATTTGACCCGTGCGAGGTGTTCGTGCCCCCTACGGGGTCGTTTGGGGGGTGGTTTTGGTTTTCACCCTTTAACGGCTTGTTTTTAAGTTTAAGTGTTGATTTTTGCAAATTATCGTCATATTCACAAACCGGGAGACCCAGGACTACACGGTCAGTTCCTACAAGATACATTGCACCCGTGCGAGGTGTTCGTGCCCTCTACGAGGTCGTTTGGGGGGTGGTTTGGGATTTCACCCTTTAACGGATTGTTTTTAAGTTTAAGTGCTGATTTTTGCAAATTATCGTCATATTCACAAACCGGGAGACCCGGGACTACGCGGTCAGTTCCTACAAGTTACATTGGTCCCCTGTGAGGTGTTCGTGCCGCCTACGGGGTCGTTTGGGGGTGGTTTGGGTTTTCACCCTTTAACAACTTGTTTTTAAGTTTAAGTGCTGATTTTTGCAAATTATCGTCATATTCATAAACTGGGAGACGACTACGCGGTCAGTTCCTACAAGTTACATTGGTCCCGTGCGAGGTGTTCGTGCCTCCTACGAGGTCGTTTGGGGGGTGGTTTGGGTTTTCACCCTTTAACGGCTTGTTTTTAAGTTTAAGTGCTGATTTTTGCAAATTATCATCATACTCTAAAATCGAGAGACCCGGGACTACGCGATCAGTTCCTACAAGTTACATTGGTCAGTGCGAGGTGTTCGTGCCTCCAACGGGGTCGTTTGGGGGTTGGTTTGGGTATTCACCCTTTGACGGCATGTTTTTAACTAAGTGTGATTTTTGCAAATTATCGTCATCTTCACAAACCGAGAGACCCGAGACTACGCGGTCAGTTCCTACAAGTTACATTGGTCCCGTGCGAGGTGTTCGTGCCCCCCTACGGGGTCGTTTGGGAGGTGGTTTGAGTTTTCACACTTTAACGGCTTGTTTTTAAGTTTAAGTGCTGATTTTTGCAAATTATCGTCATATTTACAAACCGGGAGACCCGGGACTACGCGGTCAGTTCCTACAAGTTACATTGGTCCCGTGCGAGGTGTTCGTGCCCCCTACGGGGTCGTTTGGGGGGTGGTTTGGGTTTTCACCCTTTGACAGCTTGTTTTTAACTAAGTGTGATTTTTGCAAATTATCGTCATATTCACAAACCTGGAGACCCGGGACTACGCGGTCAGTTCCTACAAGTTACATTGGACCCGTGCGAGGTGTTCGTGCCCCCTACGGGATGGTTTGGGTTTTCACCCTTTAACGACTTATTTTTAAGTTTAAGTGCTGATTTTTGCAAATTATCGTCATATTCACAAACCGGGAGACCCGGGACTACGCGGTCAGTTCCTACAAGTTACATTGGTCCCGTGCGAGGTGTTCGTGCCATCTACGGGGTCTTTTGGGGGGTGGTTTGGGTTTTCACCCTTTAACGGCTTGTTTTTAAGTTTAAGTGCTAATTTTTGCAAATTATCGTCATATTCACAAACCGGGAGACCCGGGAACTACGCGGTCAGTTCCTACAAGTTACATTGGTCCCGTGCGAGGTGTTCGTGCTCCCTACGGGGTCGTTTGGGGGGTGGTTTTGGGTTTTCACCCTTTGACAGCTTGTTTTTAACTAAGTGTGATTTTTGCAAATTATCGTCATATTCACAAGCCGGGAGACCCGGGACTACGCGCTCAGTTCCTACAAGTTACATTGGACCCGTGCGAGGTGTTCGTGCCCCCTACGGGTCGTTTGGAGGATGGTTTGGATTTTCACCCTTTAACGGAATGTTTTTAAGTTTAAGTGCTGATTTTTGCAAATTATCGTCATATTCACAAACCGGAGACCCGGGACTACGCGGTCAGTTCCTACCAGTTACATTGGACCCGTGCGAGGTGTTCGTGCCTCCTACGGGGTCGTTTGGGAGGTGGTTTGGGTTTTCACCCTTTGACGGCTTGTTTTTAAGTTTAAGTGCTGATTTTTTCAAATTATCGTCATATTCACAAATTGGGAGACGACTACGCGGTCAGTTCCTACAAGTTACATTGGTCCCGTGCGAGGTGTTCGTGCCTACTACGGGGTCGTTTGGGGGGTGGTTTGGGTTTCACCCTTTAACGGATTGTTTTTAAGTTTAAGTGATGATTTTTGCAAATTATCGTCATACTCTGAAATCGAGAGACCCGGGACTACGCGATCAGTTCCTAAAAGTTACATTGGTCCGTGCGAGGTGTTCGTGCCTCCAACGGGGTCGTTTGGGGGTTTGTTTGGGTATTCACCCTTTGACGGCATGTTTTTAACTGAGTGTGATTTTTGCAAATTATCGTCATCTTCACAAAATGAGAGACCCGGGACTACGCGGTCAGTTCCTACAAATTACATTGGTCTCGTGCGAGGTGTTCGTGCCCCCCTACGGGATCGTTTGGGAGGTGGTTTGAGTTTTTACACTTTAACGGTTTGTTTTTAAGTTTAAGTGCTGATTTTTGAAAATTATCGTCATATTCACAAACCGGGAGACCCGGGACTACGCGGTCAGTTCCTACAAATTACATTGGTCCCGTGCGAGGTGTTCGTGCCCCCTACGGGGTCGTTTGGGGGGTGGTTTTGGATTTTCACCCTTTGACAGCTTGTTTTTAACTAAGTGTGCTTTTTACAAATTATCGTCATATTCACAAACCGGGAGACCCGGGACTACGCGGTCAGTTCCTACAAGTTACATTGGACCCGTGCGAGGTGTTCGTTCCCCCTACGGGGTCGTTTGGGTTTTCACCCTTTAACGGCTAGTTTTTAAGTTTAAGTGCTGATTTTTGCAAATTATCGTCATATTCACAAACCGGACTACGCGGTCAGTTCCTACAAGTTACATTGGTCCCGTGCGAGGTGTTCGTGCCACCTACGTGGTCTTTTGGGGTGTGGTTTGGGTTTTCACCCTTTAAACGGCTTGTTTTTAAGTTTAAGTGCTGATTTTTGCAAATTATCGTCATATTCACAAACCGGGGAGACCCGGGACTACGCGGTCAGTTCCTACAAGTTACATTGGTCCCGTGCGAGGTGTTCGTGCCCCCTATGGGGTCGTTTTGGGGGTGGTTTGGATTTTCACCCTTTGACAGCTTGTTTTTAACTAAGTGCGATTTTTGCAAATTATCGTCATATTTACAAACTGGGAGACCCGGGACTACGCGGTCAGTTCCTACAAGTTACATTGGACCCGTGCGAGGTGTTCGTGCCCCCTACGGGGTCGTTTTGAAGATGGTTTGGATTTTCACCCTTTAACGGGAATGTTTTTAAGCTTAAGTGTGATTTTTGCAAATTATCATCATATTCACAAAACCGGGAGATCTAGGGACTACGCGGTAAGTTCCGACAAGTTACATTGGACCCGTGCGAGGTGTTCGTGCCCCCCTACGGGGTCGTTTGGGGGGGTGGTTTGGGTTTTCACCCCTTAACGGCTTGTTTTTTAAGTCAAAGTGTGATTTTTGCAAATTATCGTCATACTCTCAAACCGGGGAGACCCGGGACTACGCAGTCAGTTCGTACAAGTTAGATTGGTCCCGTGCGAGGTGTTCGTGCCTCCTACGGGGGTCGTTTGGGGGCTGGTTTGGGTTTTCACCCTTTAACGGCATGTTTTTAAGTTTAAGTACTGATTTTTGCCAATTATCATCCTATTCACAAACCGAGAGATCCGGGACTACGCGGTCAGTTCCTACAAGTTACATTGGTCCCGTGCGAGGTGTTCGTGCCCCCTACGGGATCATTTGGGGGGTGGTTTGGGTTTTCACCCTTTAACGGCTTATTTTTAAGTTTAGGTGCTGATTTTTGCAAATTATCATCATACTCTGAAACCGAGAAACCCGGTACTACGCGATCAGTTCCTACAAGTTACGTTGGTCCCGTGCGAGGTGTTCGTGCCTCCAACGGGGTCGTTTGGGGGTTGGTTTGGGTATTCACCCTTTGACGACATGTTTTTAACTAAGTGTGATTTTTGTAAATTATCGTCATATTCAGAAATCGGGAGACCCGGGACAACGCGGTCAGTTCCTACAAGTTACATTGGTCCCGTGCGAGGTGTTCGTTCCTCCTACGGGGGCGTTTGGGGGGGTGGTTTGGGTTTTCACCCTATGACGGCTTGTTTTTAACTAAGTGTGATTTTTACAAATTATCGTCATATTCACAAACCAGGAGACCCGGGACTACGCAGTCAGTTCCTACAAGTTACATTGGACCCGTGCGAAGTGTTCGTGCCCCCTGCGGGGTCGTTCGTAGGATGGTTTGGATTTTCACCCTTTAACGACATGTTTTTAAGTTTAAGTGTGATTTTTGCAAATTATCGTCATATTCATAAACCGGGAGACCCGGGACTACGGGGTCAGTTTCTACAAGTTACATTGGACCCGTGCGAGGTGTTCTTGCCTCCTACGGGGTCGTTTGGGGAGTGGTTTGGGTTTTCACCCTTTGACGGCTTGTTTTTAAGTTAAAGTGCTGATTTTTTCAAATTATCGTCATATTCACAAACTGGGAGACGACTACGCAGTCAGTTCCTACAAGTTACATTAGTCCCGTGCGAGGTGTTCGTGCCTCCTACGGGGTCGTTTGGGGGGTGGTTTGGGTTTTCACCCTTTAACGGCTTGTTTTTAAGTTTACGTGCTGATTTTTGCAAATTATCGTCATACTCTCAAACCAGGAGATCCAGGACTACGCGGTCAGTTCCTAAAAGTTACATTGGTCCCGTGCGAGGTGTTCGTGCCCCCTATGGGATCGTTTGGGGGGTGGCTTGGGTTTTCACCCTTTAACGGCTTATTTTTAAGTTTAAGTGATGATTTTTGCAAATTATCGTCATACTCTCAAACCGAGAGACCCGGGACTACGCGATCAGTTCCTACAAGTTACATTGGTCCCGTTCGAGGTGTTCGTGCTCCCTACGGGGTCGTTTGGGGGGTGGTTTGGGTTTTCACCCTTTGACAACTTGTTTTTAACTAAGTGTGATTTTTGCAAATTATCGTCATATTCACAAACCGGGAGACCCGGGACTACGCGGTCAGTTCCTACAAGTTACATTTGACCCGTGCGAGGTGTTCGTGCCCCCTACGGGGTCGTTTGGGGGGTGGTTTTGGTTTTCACCCTTTAACGGCTTGTTTTTAAGTTTAAGTGTTGATTTTTGCAAATTATCGTCATATTCACAAACCGGGAGACCCAGGACTACACGGTCAGTTCCTACAAGATACATTGCACCCGTGCGAGGTGTTCGTGCCCTCTACGAGGTCGTTTGGGGGGTGGTTTGGGATTTCACCCTTTAACGGATTGTTTTTAAGTTTAAGTGCTGATTTTTGCAAATTATCGTCATATTCACAAACCGGGAGACCCGGGACTACGCGGTCAGTTCCTACAAGTTACATTGGTCCCCTGTGAGGTGTTCGTGCCGCCTACGGGGTCGTTTGGGGGTGGTTTGGGTTTTCACCCTTTAACAACTTGTTTTTAAGTTTAAGTGCTGATTTTTGCAAATTATCGTCATATTCATAAACTGGGAGACGACTACGCGGTCAGTTCCTACAAGTTACATTGGTCCCGTGCGAGGTGTTCGTGCCTCCTACGAGGTCGTTTGGGGGGTGGTTTGGGTTTTCACCCTTTAACGGCTTGTTTTTAAGTTTAAGTGCTGATTTTTGCAAATTATCATCATACTCTAAAATCGAGAGACCCGGGACTACGCGATCAGTTCCTACAAGTTACATTGGTCAGTGCGAGGTGTTCGTGCCTCCAACGGGGTCGTTTGGGGGTTGGTTTGGGTATTCACCCTTTGACGGCATGTTTTTAACTAAGTGTGATTTTTGCAAATTATCGTCATCTTCACAAACCGAGAGACCCGAGACTACGCGGTCAGTTCCTACAAGTTACATTGGTCCCGTGCGAGGTGTTCGTGCCCCCCTACGGGGTCGTTTGGGAGGTGGTTTGAGTTTTCACACTTTAACGGCTTGTTTTTAAGTTTAAGTGCTGATTTTTGCAAATTATCGTCATATTTACAAACCGGGAGACCCGGGACTACGCGGTCAGTTCCTACAAGTTACATTGGTCCCGTGCGAGGTGTTCGTGCCCCCTACGGGGTCGTTTGGGGGGTGGTTTGGGTTTTCACCCTTTGACAGCTTGTTTTTAACTAAGTGTGATTTTTGCAAATTATCGTCATATTCACAAACCTGGAGACCCGGGACTACGCGGTCAGTTCCTACAAGTTACATTGGACCCGTGCGAGGTGTTCGTGCCCCCTACGGGATGGTTTGGGTTTTCACCCTTTAACGACTTATTTTTAAGTTTAAGTGCTGATTTTTGCAAATTATCGTCATATTCACAAACCGGGAGACCCGGGACTACGCGGTCAGTTCCTACAAGTTACATTGGTCCCGTGCGAGGTGTTCGTGCCATCTACGGGGTCTTTTGGGGGGTGGTTTGGGTTTTCACCCTTTAACGGCTTGTTTTTAAGTTTAAGTGCTAATTTTTGCAAATTATCGTCATATTCACAAACCGGGAGACCCGGGACTACGCGGTCAGTTCCTACAAGTTACATTGGTCCCGTGCGAGGTGTTCGTGCTCCCTACGGGGTCGTTTGGGGGGTGGTTTTGGGTTTTCACCCTTTGACAGCTTGTTTTTAACTAAGTGTGATTTTTGCAAATTATCGTCATATTCACAAGCCGGGAGACCCGGGACTACGCGCTCAGTTCCTACAAGTTACATTGGACCCGTGCGAGGTGTTCGTGCCCCCTACGGGTCGTTTGGAGGATGGTTTGGATTTTCACCCTTTAACGGAATGTTTTTAAGTTTAAGTGCTGATTTTTGCAAATTATCGTCATATTCACAAACCGGGAGACCCGGGACTACGCGGTCAGTTCCTACCAGTTACATTGGACCCGTGCGAGGTGTTCGTGCCTCCTACGGGGTCGTTTGGGAGGTGGTTTGGGTTTTCACCCTTTGACGGCTTGTTTTTAAGTTTAAGTGCTGATTTTTTCAAATTATCGTCATATTCACAAATTGGGAGACGACTACGCGGTCAGTTCCTACAAGTTACATTGGTCCCGTGCGAGGTGTTCGTGCCTACTACGGGGTCGTTTGGGGGGTGGTTTGGGTTTCACCCTTTAACGGATTGTTTTTAAGTTTAAGTGATGATTTTTGCAAATTATCGTCATACTCTGAAATCGAGAGACCCGGGACTACGCGATCAGTTCCTAAAAGTTACATTGGTCCGTGCGAGGTGTTCGTGCCTCCAACGGGGTCGTTTGGGGGTTTGTTTGGGTATTCACCCTTTGACGGCATGTTTTTAACTGAGTGTGATTTTTGCAAATTATCGTCATCTTCACAAAATGAGAGACCCGGGACTACGCGGTCAGTTCCTACAAATTACATTGGTCTCGTGCGAGGTGTTCGTGCCCCCCTACGGGATCGTTTGGGAGGTGGTTTGAGTTTTTACACTTTAACGGTTTGTTTTTAAGTTTAAGTGCTGATTTTTGAAAATTATCGTCATATTCACAAACCGGGAGACCCGGGACTACGCGGTCAGTTCCTACAAATTACATTGGTCCCGTGCGAGGTGTTCGTGCCCCCTACGGGGTCGTTTGGGGGGTGGTTTTGGATTTTCACCCTTTGACAGCTTGTTTTTAACTAAGTGTGCTTTTTACAAATTATCGTCATATTCACAAACCGGGAGACCCGGGACTACGCGGTCAGTTCCTACAAGTTACATTGGACCCGTGCGAGGTGTTCGTTCCCCCTACGGGGTCGTTTGGGTTTTCACCCTTTAACGGCTAGTTTTTAAGTTTAAGTGCTGATTTTTGCAAATTATCGTCATATTCACAAACCGGGAGACCCGGGACTACGCGGTCAGTTCCTACAAGTTACATTGGTCCCGTGCGAGGTGTTCGTGCCACCTACGTGGTCTTTTGGGGTGTGGTTTGGGTTTTCACCCTTTAACGGCTTGTTTTTAAGTTTAAGTGCTGATTTTTGCAAATTATCGTCATATTCACAAACCGGGAGACCCGGGACTACGCGGTCAGTTCCTACAAGTTACATTGGTCCCGTGCGAGGTGTTCGTGCCCCCTATGGGGTCGTTTTGGGGGTGGTTTGGATTTTCACCCTTTGACAGCTTGTTTTTAACTAAGTGCGATTTTTGCAAATTATCGTCATATTTACAAACTGGGAGACCCGGGACTACGCGGTCAGTTCCTACAAGTTACATTGGACCCGTGCGAGGTGTTCGTGCCCCCTACGGGGTCGTTTTGAAGATGGTTTGGATTTTCACCCTTTAACGGAATGTTTTTAAGCTTAAGTGTGATTTTTGCAAATTATCATCATATTCACAAACCGGGAGATCTAGGACTACGCGGTAAGTTCCGACAAGTTACATTGGACCCGTGCGAGGTGTTCGTGCCCCCTACGGGGTCGTTTGGGGGGTGGTTTGGGTTTTCACCCCTTAACGGCTTGTTTTTAAGTCAAAGTGTGATTTTTGCAAATTATCGTCATACTCTCAAACCGGGAGACCCGGGACTACGCAGTCAGTTCGTACAAGTTAGATTGGTCCCGTGCGAGGTGTTCGTGCCTCCTACGGGGTCGTTTGGGGGCTGGTTTGGGTTTTCACCCTTTAACGGCATGTTTTTAAGTTTAAGTACTGATTTTTGCCAATTATCATCCTATTCACAAACCGAGAGATCCGGGACTACGCGGTCAGTTCCTACAAGTTACATTGGTCCCGTGCGAGGTGTTCGTGCCCCCTACGGGATCATTTGGGGGGTGGTTTGGGTTTTCACCCTTTAACGGCTTATTTTTAAGTTTAGGTGCTGATTTTTGCAAATTATCATCATACTCTGAAACCGAGAAACCCGGTACTATGCGATCAGTTCCTACAAGTTACGTTGGTCCCGTGCGAGGTGTTCGTGCCTCCAACGGGGTCGTTTGGGGGTTGGTTTGGGTATTCACCCTTTGACGACATGTTTTTAACTAAGTGTGATTTTTGTAAATTATCGTCATATTCAGAAATCGGGAGACCCGGGACAACGCGGTCAGTTCCTACAAGTTACATTGGTCCCGTGCGAGGTGTTCGTTCCTCCTACGGGGGCGTTTGGGGGGGTGGTTTGGGTTTTCACCCTATGACGGCTTGTTTTTAACTAAGTGTGATTTTTACAAATTATCGTCATATTCACAAACCAGGAGACCCGGGACTACGCAGTCAGTTCCTACAAGTTACATTGGACCCGTGCGAAGTGTTCGTGCCCCCTGCGGGGTCGTTCGTAGGATGGTTTGGATTTTCACCCTTTAACGACATGTTTTTAAGTTTAAGTGTGATTTTTGCAAATTATCGTCATATTCATAAACCGGGAGACCCGGGACTACGGGGTCAGTTTCTACAATTTACATTGGACCCGTGCGAGGTGTTCTTGCCTCCTACGGGGTCGTTTGGGGAGTGGTTTGGGTTTTCACCCTTTGACGGCTTGTTTTTAAGTTAAAGTGCTGATTTTTTCAAATTATCGTCATATTCACAAACTGGGAGACGACTACGCAGTCAGTTCCTACAAGTTACATTAGTCCCGTGCGAGGTGTTCGTGCCTCCTACGGGGTCGTTTGGGGGGTGGTTTGGGTTTTCACCCTTTAACGGCTTGTTTTTAAGTTTACGTGCTGATTTTTGCAAATTATCGTCATACTCTCAAACCAGGAGATCCAGGACTACGCGGTCAGTTCCTAAAAGTTACATTGGTCCCGTGCGAGGTGTTCGTGCCCCCTATGGGATCGTTTGGGGGGTGGCTTGGGTTTTCACCCTTTAACGGCTTATTTTTAAGTTTAAGTGATGATTTTTGCAAATTATCGTCATACTCTCAAACCGAGAGACCCGGGACTACGCGATCAGTTCCTACAAGTTACATTGGTCCCGTTCGAGGTGTTCGTGCTCCCTACGGGGTCGTTTGGGGGGTGGTTTGGGTTTTCACCCTTTGACAACTTGTTTTTAACTAAGTGTGATTTTTGCAAATTATCGTCATATTCACAAACCGGGAGACCCGGGACTACGCGGTCAGTTCCTACAAGTTACATTTGACCCGTGCGAGGTGTTCGTGCCCCCTACGGGGTCGTTTGGGGGGTGGTTTTGGTTTTCACCCTTTAACGGCTTGTTTTTAAGTTTAAGTGTTGATTTTTGCAAATTATCGTCATATTCACAAACCGGGAGACCCAGGACTACACGGTCAGTTCCTACAAGATACATTGCACCCGTGCGAGGTGTTCGTGCCCTCTACGAGGTCGTTTGGGGGGTGGTTTGGGATTTCACCCTTTAACGGATTGTTTTTAAGTTTAAGTGCTGATTTTTGCAAATTATCGTCATATTCACAAACCGGGAGACCCGGGACTACGCGGTCAGTTCCTACAAGTTACATTGGTCCCCTGTGAGGTGTTCGTGCCGCCTACGGGGTCGTTTGGGGGTGGTTTGGGTTTTCACCCTTTAACAACTTGTTTTTAAGTTTAAGTGCTGATTTTTGCAAATTATCGTCATATTCATAAACTGGGAGACGACTACGCGGTCAGTTCCTACAAGTTACATTGGTCCCGTGCGAGGTGTTCGTGCCTCCTACGGGGTCGTTTGGGGGGTGGTTTGGGTTTTCACCCTTTAACGGCTTGTTTTTAAGTTTAAGTGCTGATTTTTGCAAATTATCATCATACTCTAAAATCGAGAGACCCGGGACTACGCGATCAGTTCCTACAAGTTACATTGGTCAGTGCGAGGTGTTCGTGCCTCCAACGGGGTCGTTTGGGGGTTGGTTTGGGTATTCACCCTTTGACGGCATGTTTTTAACTAAGTGTGATTTTTGCAAATTATCGTCATCTTCACAAACCGAGAGACCCGAGACTACGCGGTCAGTTCCTACAAGTTACATTGGTCCCGTGCGAGGTGTTCGTGCCCCCCTACGGGGTCGTTTGGGAGGTGGTTTGAGTTTTCACACTTTAACGGCTTGTTTTTAAGTTTAAGTGCTGATTTTTGCAAATTATCGTCATATTTACAAACCGGGAGACCCGGGACTACGCGGTCAGTTCCTACAAGTTACATTGGTCCCGTGCGAGGTGTTCGTGCCCCCTACGGGGTCGTTTGGGGGGTGGTTTGGGTTTTCACCCTTTGACAGCTTGTTTTTAACTAAGTGTGATTTTTGCAAATTATCGTCATATTCACAAACCTGGAGACCCGGGACTACGCGGTCAGTTCCTACAAGTTACATTGGACCCGTGCGAGGTGTTCGTGCCCCCTACGGGATGGTTTGGGTTTTCACCCTTTAACGACTTATTTTTAAGTTTAAGTGCTGATTTTTGCAAATTATCGTCATATTCACAAACCGGGAGACCCGGGACTACGCGGTCAGTTCCTACAAGTTACATTGGTCCCGTGCGAGGTGTTCGTGCCATCTACGGGGTCTTTTGGGGGGTGGTTTGGGTTTTCACCCTTTAACGGCTTGTTTTTAAGTTTAAGTGCTAATTTTTGCAAATTATCGTCATATTCACAAACCGGGAGACCCGGGACTACGCGGTCAGTTCCTACAAGTTACATTGGTCCCGTGCGAGGTGTTCGTGCTCCCTACGGGGTCGTTTGGGGGGTGGTTTTGGGTTTTCACCCTTTGACAGCTTGTTTTTAACTAAGTGTGATTTTTGCAAATTATCGTCATATTCACAAGCCGGGAGACCCGGGACTACGCGCTCAGTTCCTACAAGTTACATTGGACCCGTGCGAGGTGTTCGTGCCCCCTACGGGTCGTTTGGAGGATGGTTTGGATTTTCACCCTTTAACGGAATGTTTTTAAGTTTAAGTGCTAATTTTTGCAAATTATCGTCATATTCACAAACCGGGAGACCCGGGACTACGCGGTCAGTTCCTACCAGTTACATTGGACCCGTGCGAGGTGTTCGTGCCTCCTACGGGGTCGTTTGGGAGGTGGTTTGGGTTTTCACCCTTTGACGGCTTGTTTTTAAGTTTAAGTGCTGATTTTTTCAAATTATCGTCATATTCACAAATTGGGAGACGACTACGCGGTCAGTTCCTACAAGTTACATTGGTCCCGTGCGAGGTGTTCGTGCCTACTACGGGGTCGTTTGGGGGGTGGTTTGGGTTTCACCCTTTAACGGATTGTTTTTAAGTTTAAGTGATGATTTTTGCAAATTATCGTCATACTCTGAAATCGAGAGACCCGGGACTACGCGATCAGTTCCTAAAAGTTACATTGGTCCGTGCGAGGTGTTCGTGCCTCCAACGGGGTCGTTTGGGGGTTTGTTTGGGTATTCACCCTTTGACGGCATGTTTTTAACTGAGTGTGATTTTTGCAAATTATCGTCATCTTCACAAAATGAGAGACCCGGGACTACGCGGTCAGTTCCTACAAATTACATTGGTCCCGTGCGAGGTGTTCGTGCCCCCCTACGGGATCGTTTGGGAGGTGGTTTGAGTTTTCACACATTAACGGTTTGTTTTTAAGTTTAAGTGCTGATTTTTGAAAATTATCGTCATATTCACAAACCGGGAGATCCGGGACTACGCGGTCAGTTCCTACAAATTACAATGGTCCCGTGCGAGGTGTTCGTGCCCCCTACGGGGTCGTTTGGGGGGTGGTTTTGGATTTTCACCCTTTGACAGCTTGTTTTTAACTAAGTGTGCTTTTTGCAAATTATCGTCATATTCACAAACCGGGAGACCCGGGACTACGCGGTCAGTTCCTACAAGTTACATTGGACCCGTGCGAGGTGTTCGTTCCCCCTACGGGGTCGTTTGGGTTTTCACCCTTTAACGGCTAGTTTTTAAGTTTAAGTGCTGATTTTTGCAAATT
This sequence comes from Sambucus nigra, assembly GCA_949130495.1. Taxonomy (NCBI): domain Eukaryota; kingdom Viridiplantae; phylum Streptophyta; class Magnoliopsida; order Dipsacales; family Adoxaceae; genus Sambucus; species Sambucus nigra. The sequence continues at coordinate 164,925,935 of OX422207.1, forward strand.
ATCGTCATATTCACAAACCGGGAGACCCGGGACTACGCGGTCAGTTCCTACAAGTTACATTGGTCCCGTGCGAGGTGTTCGTGCCACCTACGTGGTCTTTTGGGGTGTGGTTTGGGTTTTCACCCTTTAACGGCTTGTTTTTAAGTTTAAGTGCTGATTTTTGCAAATTATCGTCATATTCACAAACCGGGAGACCCGGGACTACGCGGTCAGTTCCTACAAGTTACATTGGTCCCGCGTGAGGTGTTCGTGCCTCCTACGGGGTCGTTTGGGGGGTGGTTTGGGTTTTCACCCTTTGACGGCTTGTTTTTAACTAAGTGTTATTTTTGCTAATTATCGTCATATTCACAAGCCGGGAGACCCGGGACTACGCGGTCAGTTCCTACAAGTTACATTGGACCCGTGCGAGGTGTTCGTGCCCCCTACGGGGTCGTTTGGAAGATGGTTTGGATTTTCACCCTTTAACGGAATATTTTTAAGTTTAACTGCTGATTTTTTCAAATTATCATCATATTCACAAACCGGGAGACCCGGGACTACGCGGTCAGTTCCTACCAATTACATTGGTCCCGTGCGAGGTGTTCGTGCCCCCTACGGGGTCGTTTGGATGATGGTTTGGATTTTCACCCTTTAACGGAATGTTTTTAAGTTTAAGTGTGATTTTTGGAAATTATTATCATATTCACAAACCGAGAGATCTGGGACTACGCAGTCAGTTTGTACAAGTTAGATTGGTCCCGTGCGAGGTGTTCGTGCCTCCTACGGGGTCGTTTGGGGGCTGGTTTGGGTTTTCACCCTTTAACGGCATGTTTTTAAGTTTAAGTGTTGATTTTTTGCCAATTATCGTCCTATTCACATACCGAGAGATCCGGGACTACGCGGTCAGTTCCTACAAGTTACATTGGTCCCGTGCGAGGTGTTCGTGCCCCCTACGGGGTCGTTTGCAGGATGGTTTGGATTTTCACCCTTTAACGGCTTGTTTTTAAGTCAAAGTGTGATTTTTGCAAATTATCGTCATACTCTCAAACCGGGAGACCCGGGACTACGCGGTCAGTTCGTACAAGTTAGATTGGTCCCGTGCGAGGTGTTCGTGCCTCCTACGGGGTCGTTTGGGGGCTGGTTTGGGTTTTCACCCTTTAACGACATGTTTTTAAGTTTAAGTGTTGATTTTTTGGCAATTATCGTCCTATTCACAAACCGAGAGATCCGGGACTACGCGGTCAGTTCCTACAAGTTACATTGGTCCCGTGCGAGGTGTTCGTGCCCCCTACGGGATCGTTTGGGGGGTGGTTTGGGTTTTCACCCTTTAACGGCTTGTTTTTAAGTTTAGGTGCTGATTTTTGCAAATTATCGTCATACTCTGAAACTGAGAAACCCGGGACTACGCGATCAGTTCCTACAAGTTACGTTGGTCCCGTGCGAGGTGTTCGTGCCTCCAACGGGGTCGTTTGGGGGTTGGTTTGGGTATTCATGCTTTGACGACATGTTTTTAATTAAGTGTGATTTCTGTAAATTATCGTCATATTCACAAATTGGGAGCCCGGGACAACGCGGTCAGTTCCTTCAAGTTACATTGGTCCCGTGCGAGGTTTTCGTGCCTCCTACGGGGTCGTTTGGGGGGGGGGGGGGGTGGGTGGTTTGGGTTTTCACCCTATGACGGCTTGTTTTTAACTAAGTGTGATTTTTACAAATTATCGTCATATTCACAAACCAGGAGACCCGGGACTATGCGGTCAGTTCCTACAAGTTACATTGGACCCGTGCGAGGTGTTCGTGCCCCCTACGGGGCCGTTTGTAGGATGGTTTGGGTTTCACCCTTTAACGACATGTTTTTAAGTTTAAGTGTGATTTTTGCAAATTATCGTCATATTCACAAACCGGGAGATCCGGGACTACGCGGTCAGTTCCTACAAGTTACATTGGTCCCGTGCGAGGTGTTCGTGCCCCCTACGGGATCGTTTGGGGGGTGGCTTGGGTTTTCACCCTTTAACGGCTTATTTTTATGTTTAAGTGCTGATTTTTGCAAATTATCGTCATACTCTCAAACCGAGAGACCCGGGACTACGCGATCAGTTCCTACAAGTTACATTGGTCCCGTGCGAGGTGTTCGTGCTCCCTACGGGGTCGTTTGGGGGGTGGTTTGGGTTTTCACCCTTTGACAGCTTGTTTTTAACTAAGTGTGATTTTTGCAAATTATCGTCATATTCACAAACCGGGAGACCCGGGACTACGCGGTCAGTTCCTACAAGTTACATTTGACCCGTGCGAGTCGTTCGTGCCCCCTACGGGGTCGTTTGGGGGGTGGTTTTGGTTTTCACCCTTTAACGGCAGTTTAAGTGCTGATTTTTGCAAATTATCGTCATATTCACAAACCGGGAGACCCGGGACTACGCGATCAGTTCCTACAAGTTACATTGGTCCCGTGCGAGGTGTTCGTGCCTCCTACGGGGTCGTTTGGGGGGTGGTTTGGGTTTTAACCCTTTGACGGCTTGTTTTTAACTAAGTGTGATTTTTGCAAATTATCGTCATATTCACAAGCCGGGAGACCCGGGACTACGCGCTCAGTTCCTATTAGTTACATTGGACCCGTGCGAGGTGTTCGTGCCCCCTACGGGGTCGTTTGGATTTTCACCCTTTAACGGAATGTTTTTAACTTTAAGTGCTGATTTTTGCAAATTATAGTCATATTCACAAACCGGGAGACCCGGGACTACGCGGTCAGTTCCTACAAGTTACATTGGACCCGTGCGAGGTGTTCATGCCTCCTACGGGGTCGTTTGGGGGGTGGTTTGGGTTTTCTCCCTTTTACGGCTTGTTTTTAAGTTTAAGTGCTGATTTTTTCAAATTATCGTCATATTCACAAACCGGGAGACGACTACGCGGTCAGTTCCTACACGTTTCATTGGTCCCGTGCGAGGTGTTCGTGCCTCCTACGGGGTCGTTTGGGGGGTGGTTTGGGTTTCACCCTTTAAAGGCTTATTTTTAAGTTTAAGTGCTGATTTTTGCAAATTATCGTCATACTCTGAAATCGAGAGACCCGGGACTACGCGATCAGTTCCTACAAGTTACATTGGTCCGTACGAGGTGTTCGTGCCTCCAACGGGGTCGTTTGGGTGTTGGTTTGGGTATTCACCATTTGACGGCATGTTTTTAACTGAGTGTGATTTTTGCAAATTATCGTCATCTTCACAAACCGAGAGACCCGGGACTACGCGGTCAGTTCCTACAAGTTAAATTGGTCCCGTGCGAGGTGTTCGTGCCCCCCTACGGGATCGTTTGGGAGGTGGTTTGAGTTTTCACACTTTAACGGATTGTTTTTAAGTTTAAGTGCTGATTTTTGCAAATTATCGTCATATTCACAAACCGGGAGACCCGGGACTACGCGGGTAGTTCCTATAAGTTACATTGGTCCCGTGCGAGGTGTTCGTGCCCCCTACGGGGTCGTTTGGGGGGTGGTTTGGATTTTCACCCTTTGACAGCTTGTTTTTAACTAAGTGTGCTTTTTACAAATTATCGTCATATTCACAAACCGGGAGACCCGGGACTACGCGGTCAGTTCCTACAAGTTATATTGGACCCGTGCGAGGTGTTCGTTCCCCCTACGGGATCGTTTGGGTTTTCACCCTTTAACGGCTTGTTTTTAAGTTTAAGTGCTGATTTTTACAAATTATCATCATATTCACAAACCGGGAGACCCGGGACTACGCGGTCAGTTCCTACAAGTTACATTGGTCCCGTGCGAGGTGTTCGTGCCACCTACGGGGTCTTTTGGGGGGTGGTTTGGGTTTTCACCCTTTAACGGCTTGTTTTTAAGTTTAAGTGCTGATTTTTGCAAATTATCATCATATTCACAAACCGGGAGACCCGGGACTACGCGGTCAGTTCCTACAAGTTACATTGGTCCCGTGTGAGGTGTTCGTGCCTTCTACGGGGTCGTTTGGGGGGTGGTTTGGGTTTTCACCCTTTGACGGCTTGTTTTTAACTAAGTGTTATTTTTGCAAATTATCGTCATATTCACAAGCCGGGAGACCCGGGACTACGCGGTCAGTTCCTACAAGTTACATTGGACCCGTGCGAGGTGTTCGTGCCCCCTACGGGGTCGTTTGGAAGATGGTTTGGATTTTCACGCTTTAACGGAATATTTTTAAGTTTAAGTGCTGATTTTTTCAAATTATCGTCATATTCACAAACCGGGAAACCCGGGACTACGCGGTCAGTTCCTACAAGTTACATTGGTCCCGTGCGAGGTGTTCGTGCCCCCTACGGGGTCGTTTGGATGATGGTTTGGATTTTCACCCTTTAACGGAATGTTTTTAAGTTTAAGTGTGATTTTTGCAAATTATCGTCATATTCACAAACCGGGAGATCTGGGACTACGCGGTCAGTTCGTACAAGTTAGATTGGTCCCGTGCGAGGTGTTCGTTCCTCCTACGGGGTCGTTTGGGGGCTGGTTTGGGTTTTCACCCTTTAACGGCATGTTTTTCAGTTTAAGTGTTGATTTTTTGCCAATTATCGTCCTATTCACAAACCGAGAGATCCGGGACTACGCGGTCAGTTCCTACAAGTTACATTGGTCCCGTGCGAGGTGTTCGTGCCCCCTACGGGATCGTTTGGGGGGTGGTTTGGGTTTTCACCCTTTAACGGCTTGTTTTTAAGTTTAGGTGCTGATTTTTGCAAATTATCGTCATACTCTGAAACCGAGAAACCCGGGACTACGCGATCAGTTCCTACAAGTTATGTTGGTCCCGTGCGAGGTGTTCGTGCCTCCAACGGGGTCGTTTGGGGGTTGGTTTGGGTATTCATCCTTTGACGATATGTTTTTAATTAAGTGTGATTTCTGTAAATTATCGTCATATTCACAAATCGGGAGACCCGGGACAACGCGGTCAGTTCTTACAAGTTACATTGGTCCCGTGCGAGGTGTTCGTGCCCCCTACAGGGTCGTTTGGATGATGGTTTGGATTTTCACCCTTTGTGTGATTTTTGCAAATTATCATTATATTCACAAACCGGGAGATGTGGGACTACGCGGTCAGTTCCTACAAGTTACATTGGACCCGTGCGAGGTGTTCGTGCCCCCTACGGGGTAGTTTGGGGGGTGGTTTGGGTTTTCACCCCTTAACGGCTTATTTTTAAGTCAAAGTGTGATTTTTGCAAATTATCGTCATACTCTCAAACCGGGAGACCCGGGACTACGCAGTCAGTTCGTACAAGTTAGATTGGTCCCGTGCGAGGTGTTCGTGCCTCCTACGGGGTCGTTTGGGGGCTGGTTTGGGTTTTCACCCTTTAACGGCATGTTTTTAAGTTTAAGTGTTGATTTTTTGCCAATTATCGTCCTATTCACAAACTGAGAGATCCGGGACTACGCGGTCAGTTCCTACAAGTTACATTGGTCCCGTGCGAGGTGTTCGTGCCCCCTACGGGATCGTTTGGGGGGTGGTTTGGGTTTTCACCCTTTAACGGCTTGTTTTTAAGTTTAGGTGCTGATTTTTGCAAATTATCGTCATACTCTGAAACCGAGAAACCCGGGACTACGCGATCAGTTCCTACAAGTTATGTTGGTCCCGTGCGAGGTGTTCGTGCCTCCAACGGGGTCGTTTGGGTTTTGGTTTGGGTATTCATCCTTTGACGACATGTTTTTAATTAAGTGTGATTTCTGTAAATTATCGTCATATTCACAAATCGGGAGACCCGGGACAACGCGGTCAGTTCCTACATGTTACATTGGTCGCGTGCGAGGTGTTCGTGCGTCCTACGGGGTCGTTTGGGGGGGGGGGGTGGTTTGGGTTTTCGCCCTATGACGACTTGTTGTTAACTAAGTGTGATTTTTACAAATTATCGTCATATTCACAAACCAGGAGACCCGGGACTATGCGGTAAGTTCCTACAAGTTACATTGGACCCGTGCGAGGTGTTCGTGCCCCCTACGGGGCCGTTTGTGGGATGGTTTGGGTTTCACCCTTTAACGACATGTTTTTAAGGTTAAGTGTGATTTTTGCAAATTATCGTCATATTCACAAACCGGGAGACCCGGGACTACGCGGTCAGTTCCTACAAGTTACATTGGACCCGTGCGAGGTGTTCGTGCCTCCTACGGGGTCGTTTGGGGAGTGGTTTGGGTTTTCTCCCTTTGACGGCTTGTTTTTAAGTTTAAGTGCTGATTTTTTCAAATTATCGTCATATTCACAAACTTGGAGACGACTACGCGGTCAGTTCCTACAAGTTACATTGGTCCCGTGCGAGGTGTTCGTGCCTCCTACGGGGTCGTTTGGGGGGTGGTTTGGGTTTTCACCCTTTAACGACTTGTTTTTAAGTTTAAGTCCTGATTTTTGCAAATTATCGTCATACTCTCAAATCGAGAGACCCGGGACTACGCGATCAGTTCCTACAAGTTACATTGGTCCGTGCGAGGTGTTCGTGCCTCCAACGGGGTCGTTTGGGGGTTGGTTTGGGTATTCACCCTTTGACGGCATGTTTTTAACTAAGTGTGATTTTTGCAAATTATCGTCATCTTCATAAACCGAGGGACCCGGGACTACGCGGTCAGTTCCTACAAGTTTATTGGTCCCGTACGAGGTGTTCGTGCCCCCCTACGGGGTCGTTTGGGAGGTGGTTTGAGTTTTCACACTTTAACGGCTTGTTTTTAAGTTTAAGTGCTGATTTTTGCAAATTATCATCATATTCACAAACCGGGAGACCCGGGACTACGCGGTCAGTTCCTACAAGTTACATTGGTCCCGTGCGAGGTGTTCGTGCCCCCAACGGGGTCGTTTGGGGGGTGGTTTGGATTTTCACCCTTTGACGGCTTGTTTTTAACTAAGTGCGATTTTTGCAAATTATCGTCATATTCACAAACCGGGAGACCCGGGACTACGCACTCAGTTCCTACAAGTTACATTGGACCCGTGCGAGGTGTTCGTGCCCCCTACGGGGTCGTTTGTAGGATGGTTTGGATTTTCACCCTTTAACGACATGTTTTTAAGTTTAAGTGTGATTTTTGCAAATTATCGTCATATTTACAAACCGGGAGACCCGGGACTACGCGGTCAGTTCCTACAAGTTACATTGGACACGTGCGAGGTGTTCGTTCCCCCTACGGGGTCGTTTTGAAGATGGTTTGGATTTTCACCCTTTAACGGAATGTTTTTAAGCTTAAGTGTGATTTTTGCAAATTATCATCATATTCACAAACCGGGAGATCTGGAACTACGCGGTAAGTTCCGACAAGTTACATTGGACCCGTGCGAGGTGTTCGTGCCCCCTACGGGGTCGTTTGGGGGGTGATTTGGGTTTTCACCCCTTAACGGCTTGTTTTTAAGTCAAAGTGTGATTTTTGCAAATTATCGTCATACTCTCAAACCGGGAGACCCGGGACTACGCAGTCAGTTAGTACAAGTTAGATTGGTCCCGTGCGAGGTATTCGTGCCTCCTACGGGGTCGTTTGGGGGCTGGTTTGGTTTTTCACCCTTTAACGGCATGTTTTTAAGTTTAAGTGCTGATTTTTGCCAATTATCGTCCTATTCACAAACCGAGAGATCCGGGACTACGCGGTCAGTTCCTACAAGTTACATTAGTCCCGTGCGAGGTGTTCGTGCCCCCTAAGGGATCGTTTGGGGGGTGGTTTGGGTTTTCACCCTTTAACGGCTTATTTTTAAGTTTAGGTGCTGATTTTTGCAAATTATCATCATACTCTGAAACCGAGAAACCCGGTACTACGCGATCAGTTCCTACAAGTTACGTTGGTCCCGTGCGAGGTGTTCGTGCCTCCAACGGGGTCGTTTGGGGGTTGGTTTGGGTATTCACCCTTTGACGGCATGTTTTTAACTAAGTGTGATTTTTGTAAATTATCGTCATATTCACAAATCGGGAGACCCGGGACAACGCGGTCAGTTCCTATAAGTTACATTGGTCCCGTGCGAGGTGTTCGTTCCTCCTACGGGGGCGTTTGGGGGGGTGGTTTGGGTTTTCACCCTATGACGGCTTGTTTTTAACTAAGTGTGATTTTTACAAATTATCGTCATATTCACAAACCAGGAGACCCGGGACTACGCACTCAGTTCCTACAAGTTACATTGGACCCGTGCGAGGTGTTCGTGCCCCCTACGGGGTCGTTTGTAGGATGGTTTGGATTTTCACCCTTTAACGACATGTTTTTAAGTTTAAGTGTGATTTTTGCAAATTATCGTCATATTCATAAACCGGGAGACCCGGGACTACGGGGTCAGTTTCTACAAGTTACATTGGACCCGTGCGAGGTGTTCTTGCCTCCTACGGGGTCGTTTGGGGAGTGGTTTGGGTTTTCACCCTTTGACGGCTTGTTTTTAAGTTAAAGTGCTGATTTTTTCAAATTATCGTCATATTCACAAACTGGGAGACGACTACGCAGTCAGTTCCTACAAGTTACATTAGTCCCGTGCGAGGTGTTCGTGCCTCCTACGGGGTCGTTTGGGGGGTGGTTTGGGTTTTCACCCTTTAACGGCTTGTTTTTAAGTTTACGTGCTGATTTTTGCAAATTATCGTCATACTCTCAAACCAGGAGATCCAGGACTACGCGGTCAGTTCCTACAAGTTACATTGGTCCCGTGCGAGGTGTTCGTGCCCCCTACGGGATCGTTTGGGGGGTGGCTTGGGTTTTCACCCTTTAACGGCTTATTTTTAAGTTTAAGTGATGATTTTTGCAAATTATCATCATACTCTCAAACCGAGAGACCCGGGACTACGCGATCAGTTCCTACAAGTTACATTGGTCCCGTGCGAGGTGTTCGCGCTCCCTACGGGGTCGTTTGGGGGGTGGTTTGGGTTTTCACCCTTTGACAGCTTGTTTTTAACTAAGTGTGATTTTTGCAAATTATCGTCATATTCACAAACCGGGAGACCCGGGACTATGCGGTCAGTTCCTACAAGTTACATTTGACCCGTGCGAGGTGTTCGTGCCCCCTACGGGGTCGTTTGGGGGGTGGTTTTGGTTTTCACCCTTTAACGGCTTGTTTTTAAGTTTAAGTGTTGATTTTTGCAAATTATCGTCATATTCACAAACCAGGAGACCCAGGACTACACGGTCAGTTCCTACAAGATACACCCGTGCGAGGTGTTCGTGCCCTCTACGAGGTCGTTTGGGGGGTGGTTTGGGATTCACCCTTTAACGGATTGTTTTTAAGTTTAAGTGCTGATTTTTGCAAATTATCGTCATATTCACAAACCGGGAGACCCGGGACTACGCGGTCAGTTCTTACAAGTTACATTGGTTCCTCTGCGAGGTGTTCGTGCCGCCTACGGGGTCGTTTGGGTTTTCACCCTTTAACGACTAGTTTTTAAGTTTAAGTGCTGATTTTTGCAAATTATCGTCATATTCACAAACCGAGAGACGACTATGCGGTCAGTTCCTACAAGTTACATTGGTCCCGTGCGAGGTGTTCGTGCCTCCTACGGGGTCGTTTGGGGGGTGGTTTGGGTTTTCACCCTTTAACGGCTTGTTTTTAAGTTTAAGTGCTGATTTTTGCAAATTATCATCATACTCTCAAATCGAGAGACCCGGGACTACGCGATCAGTTCCTACAAGTTACATTGGTCCGTGCGAGGTGTTCGTGCCTCCAACGGGGTCGTTTGGGGGTTGGTTTGGGTATTCACCCTTTGAAGGCATGTTTTTAACTGAGTGTGATTTTTGCAAATTATCGTCATCTTCACAAACTGAGAGACTCGGGACTACGCGGTCAGTTCCTACAAGTTACATTGGTCCCGTGCGAGGTGTTCGTGCCCCCCTACGGGATCGTTTGGGAGGTGGTTTGAGTTTTCACACTTTAACGGCTTGTTTTTAAGTTTAAGTGCTGATTTTTGCAAATTATCGTCATATTCACAAACCGGGAGACCCGGGACTACGCGGTCAGTTCCTACAAGTTGCATTGGTCCCGTGCGAGGTGTTCGTGCCCCCTACGGGGTCGTTTGGGGGGTGGTTTGGATTTTCACCCTTTGACAGCTTGTTTTTAACTAAGTGTGCTTTTTACAAATTATCGTCATAATCACAAACCAGGAGACCCGGGACTACGCGGTCAGTTCCTACAAGTTATATTGGACCCGTGCGAGGTGTTCGTTCCCCCTACGGGGTCGTTTGGGTTTTCACCCTTTAACGGCTTGTTTTTAAGTTTAAGTGTGATTTTTGCAAATTATCATCATATTCACAAACCGGGAGATCTGGGACTACGCGGTCAGTTCGTACAAGTTAGATTGGTCCCGTGCGAGGTGTTCGTTCCTCCTACGGGGTCGTTTGGGGGGTGGTTTGGGTTTTCACCCTTTAACGGCATGTTTTTCAGTTTAAGTGTTGATTTTTTGCAAATTATCGTCCTATTCACAAACCGGGAGACCCGGGACTACGCGGTCAGTTCCTACAAGTTACATTGGTCCCGTGCGAGGTGTTCGTGCCCCCTACGGGATCGTTTGGGGGGTGGTTTTGGTTTTCACCCTTTAACGGCTTGTTTTTAAGTTTAGGTGCTGATTTTTGCAAATTATCGTCATATTCACAAGCCGGGAGACCCGGGACTACGCGATCAGTTCCTACAAGTTACATTGGTCCCGTGCGAGGTGTTCGTGCCTCCAACGGGGTCGTTTGGGGGTTGGTTTGGGTATTCACCCTTTGACGGCATGTTTTTAACTAAGTGTGATTTTTGTAAATTATCGTCATATTCACAAATCGGGAGACCCGGGACTACGTGGTCAGTTCCTACAAGTTACATTGGTCCCGTGCGAGGTGTTCGTGCCTCCTACGGGGTCGTTTGGGGGGTGGTTTGGGTTTTCACCCTTTAACGGCTTGTTTTTAAGTTTACGTGCTGATTTTTGCAAATTATCGTCATACTCTCAAACCAGGAGATCCAGGACTACGCGGTCAGTTCCTACAAGTTACATTGGTCCCGTGCGAGGTGTTCGTGCCCCCTACGGGATCGTTTGGGGGGTGGCTTGGGTTTTCACCCTTTAACGGCTTATTTTTAAGTTTAAGTGATGATTTTTGCAAATTATCATCATACTCTCAAACCGAGAGACCCGGGACTACGCGATCAGTTCCTACAAGTTACATTGGTCCCGTGCGAGGTGTTCGCGCTCCCTACGGGGTCGTTTGGGGGGTGGTTTGGGTTTTCACCCTTTGACAGCTTGTTTTTAACTAAGTGTGATTTTTGCAAATTATCGTCATATTCACAAACCGGGAGACCCGGGACTATGCGGTCAGTTCCTACAAGTTACATTTGACCCGTGCGAGGTGTTCGTGCCCCCTACGGGGTCGTTTGGGGGGTGGTTTTGGTTTTCACCCTTTAACGGCTTGTTTTTAAGTTTAAGTGTTGATTTTTGCAAATTATCGTCATATTCACAAACCAGGAGACCCAGGACTACACGGTCAGTTCCTACAAGATACACCCGTGCGAGGTGTTCGTGCCCTCTACGAGGTCGTTTGGGGGGTGGTTTGGGATTCACCCTTTAACGGATTGTTTTTAAGTTTATGTGCTGATTTTTGCAAATTATCGTCATATTCACAAACCGGGAGACCCGGGACTACGCGGTCAGTTCTTACAAGTTACATTGGTTCCTCTGCGAGGTGTTCGTGCCGCCTACGGGGTCGTTTGGTTTTTCACCCTTTAACGACTAGTTTTTAAGTTTAAGTGTTGATTTTTGCAAATTATCGTCATATTCACAAACCGAGAGACGACTACGCGGTCAGTTCCTACAAGTTACATTGGTCCCGTGCGAGGTGTTCCTGCCTCCTACGGGGTCGTTTGGGGGGTGGTTTGGGTTTTCACCCTTTAACGGCTTGTTTTTAAGTTTAAGTGCTGATTTTTGCAAATTATCATCATACTCTCAAATCGAGAGACCCGGGACTACGCGATCAGTTCCTACAAGTTACATTGGTCCGTACGAGGTGTTCGTGCCTCCAACGGGGTCGTTTGGGGGTTGGTTTGGGTATTCACCCTTTGAAGGCATGTTTTTAACTGAGTGTGATTTTTGCAAATTATCGTCATCTTCACAAACTGAGAGACTCGGGACTACGCGGTCAGTTCCTACAAGTTACATTGGTCCCGTGCGAGGTGTTCGTGCCCCCCTACGGGATCGTTTGGGAGGTGGTTTGAGTTTCCACACTTTAACGGCTTGTTTTTAAGTTTAAGTGCTTTTTTTTGCAAATTATCGTCATATTCACAAACCGAGAGACCCGGGACTACGCGGTCAGTTCCTACAAGTTGCATTGGTCCCGTGCGAGGTGTTCGTGCCCCCTACGGGGTCGTTTGGGGGGTGGTTTGGATTTTCACCCTTTGACAGCTTGTTTTTAACTAAGTGTGCTTTTTACAAATTATCGTCATAATCACAAACCAGGAGACCCGGGACTACGCGGTCAGTTCCTACAAGTTATATTGGACCCGTGCGAGGTGTTCGTTCCCCCTACGGGGTCGTTTGGGTTTTCACCCTTTAACGGCTTGTTTTTAAGTTTAAGTGTGATTTTTGCAAATTATCATCATATTCACAAACCGGGAGATCTGGGACTACGCGGTCAGTTCGTACAAGTTAGATTGGTCCCGTGCGAGGTGTTCGTTCCTCCTACGGGGTCGTTTGGGGGCTGGTTTGGGTTTTCACCCTTTAACGGCATGTTTTTCAGTTTAAGTGTTGATTTTTTGCCAATTATCGTCCTATTCACAAACCGAGAGATCCGGGACTACGCGGTCAGTTCCTACAAGTTACATTGGTCCCGTGCGAGGTGTTCGTGCCCCCTACGGGATCGTTTGGGGGGTGGTTTGGGTTTTCACCCTTTAACGGCTTGTTTTTAAGTTTAGGTGCTGATTTTTGCAAATTATCGTCATACTCTGAAACCGAGAAACCCGGGACTACGCGATCAGTTCCTACAAGTTATGTTGGTCCCGTGCGAGGTGTTCGTGCCTCCAACGGGGTCGTTTCGGGGTTGGTTTGGGTATTCATCCTTTGACGATATGTTTTTAATTAAGTGTGATTTCTGTAAATTATCGTCATATTCACAAATCGGGAGACCCGGGACAACGCGGTCAGTTCTTACAAGTTACATTGGTCCCGTGCGAGGTGTTCGTGCCCCCTACAGGGTCGTTTGGATGATGGTTTGGATTTTCACCCTTTGTGTGATTTTTGCAAATTATCATTATATTCACAAACCGGGAGATGTGGGACTACGCGGTCAGTTCCTACAAGTTACATTGGACCCGTGCGAGGTGTTCGTGCCCCCTACGGGGTAGTTTGGGGGGTGGTTTGGGTTTTCACCTCTTAACGGCTTATTTTTAAGTCAAAGTGTGATTTTTGTAAATTATCGTCATACTCTCAAACCGGGAGACCCGGGACTACGCAGTCAGTTCGTACAAGTTAGATTGGTCCCGTGCGAGGTGTTCGTGCCTCCTACGGGGTCGTTTGGGGGCTGGTTTGGGTTTTCACCCTTTAACGGCATGTTTTTAAGTTTAAGTGTTGATTTTTTGCCAATTATCATCCTATTCACAAACTGAGAGATCCGGGACTACGCGGTCAGTTCCTACAAGTTACATTGGTCCCGTGCGAGGTGTTCGTGCCCCCTACGGGATCGTTTGGGGGGTGGTTTGGGTTTTCACCCTTTAACGGCTTGTTTTTAAGTTTAGGTGCTGATTTTTGCAAATTATCGTCATACTCTGAAACCGAGAAACCCGGGACTACGCGATCAGTTCCTACAAGTTATGTTGGTCCCGTGCGAGGTGTTCGTGCCTCCAACGGGGTCGTTTGGGTTTTGGTTTGGGTATTCATCCTTTGACGACATGTTTTTAATTAAGTGTGATTTCTGTAAATTATCGTCATATTCACAAATCGGGAGACCCGGGACAACGCGGTCAGTTCCTACATGTTACATTGGTCGCGTGCGAGGTGTTCGTGCCTCCTACGGGGTCGTTTGGGGGGGGGGGGGGTGGTTTGGGTTTTCGCCCTATGACGACTTGTTGTTAACTAAGTGTGATTTTTACAAATTATCGTCATATTCACAAACCAGGAGACCCGGGACTATGCGGTCAGTTCCTACAAGTTACATTGGACCCGTGCGAGGTGTTCGTGCCCCCTACGGGGCCGTTTGTAGGATGGTTTGGGTTTCACCCTTTAACGACATGTTTTTAAGGTTAAGTGTGATTTTTGCAAATTATCGTCATATTCACAAACCGGGAGACCCGGGACTACGCGGTCAGTTCCTACAAGTTACATTGGACCCGTGCGAGGTGTTCGTGCCTCCTACGGGGTCGTTTGGGGAGTGGTTTGGGTTTTCACCCTTTGACGGCTTGTTTTTAAGTTTAAGTGCTGATTTTTTCAAATTATCGTCATATTCACAAACTTGGAGACGACTACGCGGTCAGTTCCTACAAGTTACATTGGTCCCGTGCGAGGTGTTCGTGCCTCCTACGGGGTCGTTTGGGGGGTGGTTTGGGTTTTCACCCTTTAACGGCTTGTTTTTAAGTTTAAGTCCTGATTTTTGCAAATTATCGTCATACTCTCAAATCGAGAGACCCGGGACTACGCGATCAGTTCCTACAAGTTACATTGGTCCGTGCGAGGTGTTCGTGCCTCCAACGGGGTCGTTTGGGGGTTGGTTTGGGTATTCACCCTTTGACGGCATGTTTTTAACTAAGTGTGATTTTTGCAAATTATCGTCATCTTCATAAACCGAGGGACCCGGGACTACGCGGTCAGTTCCTACAAGTTTATTGGTCCCGTACGAGGTGTTCGTGCCCCCCTACGGGGTCGTTTGGGAGGTGGTTTGAGTTTTCACACTTTAACGGCTTGTTTTTAAGTTTAAGTGCTGATTTTTGCAAATTATCATCATATTCACAAACCGGGAGACCCGGGACTACGCGGTCAGTTCCTACAAGTTACATTGGTCCCGTGCGAGGTGTTCGTGCCCCCTACGGGGTCGTTTGGGGGGTGGTTTGGATTTTCACCCTTTGACGGCTTGTTTTTAACTAAGTGCGATTTTTGCAAATTATCGTCATATTCACAAACCGGGAGACCCGGGACTACGCACTCAGTTCCTACAAGTTACATTGGACCCGTGCGAGGTGTTCGTGCCCCCTACGGGGTCGTTTGTAGGATGGTTTGGATTTTCACCCTTTAACGACATGTTTTTAAGTTTAAGTGTGATTTTTGCAAATTATCGTCATATTCATAAACCGGGAGACCCGGGACTACGGGGTCAGTTTCTACAAGTTACATTGGACCCGTGCGAGGTGTTCTTGCCTCCTACGGGGTCGTTTGGGGAGTGGTTTGGGTTTTCACCCTTTGACGGCTTGTTTTTAAGTTAAAGTGCTGATTTTTTCAAATTATCGTCATATTCACAAACTGGGAGACGACTACGCAGTCAGTTCCTACAAGTTACATTAGTCCCGTGCGAGGTGTTCGTGCCTCCTACGGGGTCGTTTGGGGGGTGGTTTGGGTTTTCACCCTTTAACGGCTTGTTTTTAAGTTTACGTGCTGATTTTTGCAAATTATCGTCATACTCTCAAACCAGGAGATCCAGGACTACGCGGTCAGTTCCTACAAGTTACATTGGTCCCGTGCGAGGTGTTCGTGCCCCCTACGGGATCGTTTGGGGGGTGGCTTGGGTTTTCACCCTTTAACGGCTTATTTTTAAGTTTAAGTGATGATTTTTGCAAATTATCATCATACTCTCAAACCGAGAGACCCGGGACTACGCGATCAGTTCCTACAAGTTACATTGGTCCCGTGCGAGGTGTTCGCGCTCCCTACGGGGTCGTTTGGGGGGTGGTTTGGGTTTTCACCCTTTGACAGCTTGTTTTTAACTAAGTGTGATTTTTGCAAATTATCGTCATATTCACAAACCGGGAGACCCGGGACTATGCGGTCAGTTCCTACAAGTTACATTTGACCCGTGCGAGGTGTTCGTGCCCCCTACGGGGTCGTTTGGGGGGTGGTTTTGGTTTTCACCCTTTAACGGCTTGTTTTTAAGTTTAAGTGTTGATTTTTGCAAATTATCGTCATATTCACAAACCAGGAGACCCAGGACTACACGGTCAGTTCCTACAAGATACACCCGTGCGAGGTGTTCGTGCCCTCTACGAGGTCGTTTGGGGGGTGGTTTGGGATTCACCCTTTAACGGATTGTTTTTAAGTTTAAGTGCTGATTTTTGCAAATTATCGTCATATTCACAAACCGGGAGACCCGGGACTACGCGGTCAGTTCTTACAAGTTACATTGGTTCCTCTGCGAGGTGTTCGTGCCGCCTACGGGGTCGTTTGGGTTTTCACCCTTTAACGACTAGTTTTTAAGTTTAAGTGCTGATTTTTGCAAATTATCGTCATATTCACAAACCGAGAGACGACTACGCGGTCAGTTCCTACAAGTTACATTGGTCCCGTGCGAGGTGTTCGTGCCTCCTACGGGGTCGTTTGGGGGGTGGTTTGGGTTTTCACCCTTTAACGGCTTGTTTTTAAGTTTAAGTGCTGATTTTTGCAAATTATCATCATACTCTCAAATCGAGAGACCCGGGACTACGCGATCAGTTCCTACAAGTTACATTGGTCCGTGCGAGGTGTTCGTGCCTCCAACGGGGTCGTTTGGGGGTTGGTTTGGGTATTCACCCTTTGAAGGCATGTTTTTAACTGAGTGTGATTTTTGCAAATTATCATCATCTTCACAAACTGAGAGACTCGGGACTACGCGGTCAGTTCCTACAAGTTACATTGGTCCCGTGCGAGGTGTTCGTGCCCCCCTACGGGATCGTTTGGGAGGTGGTTTGAGTTTTCACACTTTAACGGCTTGTTTTTAAGTTTAAGTGCTGATTTTTGCAAATTATCGTCATATTCACAAACCGGGAGACCCGGGACTACGCGGTCAGTTCCTACAAGTTGCATTGGTCCCGTGCGAGGTGTTCGTGCCCCCTACGGGGTCGTTTGGGGGGTGGTTTGGATTTTCACCCTTTGACAGCTTGTTTTTAACTAAGTGTGCTTTTTACAAATTATCGTCATAATCACAAACCAGGAGACCCGGGACTACGCGGTCAGTTCCTACAAGTTATATTGGACCCGTGCGAGGTGTTCGTTCCCCCTACGGGGTCGTTTGGGTTTTCACCCTTTAACGGCTTGTTTTTAAGTTTAAGTGCTGATTTTTGCAAATTATCGTCATATTCACAAACCGGGAGACCCGGGACTACGTGGTCAGTTCCTACAAGTTACATTGGTCCCGTGCGAGGTGTTCGTGCCACCTACGGGGTCTTTTGGGGGGTGGTTTGGGTTTTCACCCTATAACGGCTTGTTTTTAGGTTTAAGTGCTGATTTTTGCAAATTATCGTCATATTCACAAACCGGGAGACCCGGGACTACGCGGTCAGTTCCTACAAGTTACATTGGTCCCGTGTGAGGTGTTCGTGCCTCCTACGGGGTCGTTTGGGGGGTGGTTTGGGTTTTCACCCTTTGACGGCTTGTTTTTAACTAAGTGTTATTTTTGCAAATTATCGTCATATTCACAAGCCGGGAGACCCGGGACTACGTGGTCAGTTCCTACAAGTTACATTGGACCCGTGCGAGGTGTTCGTGCCCCCTACGGGGTTGTTTGGAGGATGGTTTGGATTTTCATCCTTTAACGGAATATTTTTAAGTTTAAGTGCTGATTTTTTCAAATTATCGTCATATTCACAGACCGGGAGACCCGGGACTACGCGGTCAGTTCCTACAAGGTACATTGGTACCATGCGAGGTGTTCGTGCCCCCTACGGGGTCGTTTGGATGATGGTTTGGATTTTCACCCTTTAACGGAATGTTTTTAAGTTTAAGTGTGATTTTTGCAAATTATCATCATATTCACAAACCGAGAGATCTGGGACTACGCGGTCAGTTTGTACAAGTTAGATTGGTCCCGTGCGAGGTGTTCGTGCTTCTTACGGGGTCGTTTGGTGGCTGGTTTGGGTTTTCACCCTTTAACGGCATGTTTTTAAGTTTAAGTGTTGATTTTTTGCCAATTATCGTCCTCTTCACAAACCGAGAGATCCGGGACTACGCGGTCAGTTCCTACAAGTTACATTGGTCCCGTGCGAGGTGTTCGTGCCCCCTACGGGATCGTTTGGGGGGTGGTTTGGGTTTTCTCCCTTTAACGGCTTGTTTTTAAGTTTAGGTGCTGATTTTTGCAAATTATCGTCATACTCTGAAACCGAGAAACCCGGGACTACGCGATCCGTTCCTACAAGTTACGTTGGTCCCGTGCGAGGTGTTCGTGCCTCCAACGGGGTCGTTTGGGGGTTGGTTTGGGTATTCATCCTTTGATGACAAGTATTTAATTAAGTGTGATTTCTGTAAATTATCGTCATATTCACAAATCGGGAGACCCGGGACAACGCGGTCAGTTCCTACAAGTTACATTGGTCCCGTGCGAGGTGTTCGTGCCCCCTACGGGGTCATTTGGATGATGGTTTGGATTTTCACCCTTTGTGTGATTTTTGCAAATTATCATTATATTCACAAACCGGGAGATCTGGGACTACGCGGTCAGTTCCTACAAGTTACATTGGACCCGTGCGAGGTGTTCGTGCCCCCTACGGGGTCGTTTGGGGGGTGGCTTGGGTTTTCACCCCTTAACGGCTTATTTTTAAGTCAAAGTGTGATTTTTGCAAATTATCGTCATACTCTCAAACCGGGAGACCCGGGACTATGCGGTCAGTTCGTACAACTTAGATTGGTCCCGTGCGAGGTGTTCGTGCCTCCTACGGGGTCGTTTGGGGGCTGGTTTGGGTTTTCACCCTTTAACGACATGTTTTTAAGTTTAAGTGTTGATTTTTTGCCAATTATCGTCCTATTCACAAACCGAGAGATCCGGGACTACGCGGTCAGTTCCTACAAGTTACATTGGTCCCGTGCGAGGTGTTCGTGCCCCCTACGGGATCGTTTGGGGGGTGGTTTGGGTTTTCACCCTTTAACGGCTTGTTTTTAAGTTTAGGTGCTGATTTTTGTAAATTATCGTCATACTCTGAAATCGAGAAACCCGGGACTACGCGATCAGTTCCTACAAGTTACGTTGGTCCCGTGCGAGGTTTTCGTGCCTCCAACGGGGTCGTTTGGGGGTTGGTTTGGGTATTCATGCTTTGACGGCATGTTTTTAATTAAGTGTGATCTTTACAAATTATCGCCATATTCACAAACCAGGAGACCCGGGACTATGCGGTCAGTTCCTACAAGTTACATTGGACCCGTGCGAGGTGTTCGTGCCCCCTACGGGGCCGTTTGTAGGATGGTTTGGGTTTCACCCTTTAACGACATGTTTTTAAGTTTAAGTGTGATTTTTCCAAATTATCGTCATATTCACAAACCGGGAGACCCGGGACTACGCGGTCAGTTCCTACAAGTTACATTGGACCCGTGCAAGGTGTTCGTGCCTCCTACGGGGTCGTTTGGGGAGTGGTTTGGGTTTTCACCATTTGACCGCTTGTTTTTAAGTTTAAGTGCTGATTTTTTCAAATTATCGTCATATTCACAAACTGGGAGACGACTACACGGTCAGTTCCTACAAGTTAGATTGGTCCCGTGCGAGGTGTTCGTGCCTCCTACGGGGTCGTTTGGGGGGTGGTTTGGGTTTTCACCCTTTAACGGCTAGTTTTTAAGTTTAAGTGCTGATTTTTGCAAATTATCGTCATACTCTCAAATCGAGAGACCCGGGACTACGCGATCAGTTCCTACAAGTTACATTGGTCCGTGCGAGGTGATCGTGCCTCCAACGGGGTCGTTTGGGGGTTGGTTTGGGTATTCACCCTTTGACGACATGTTTTTAACTAAGTGTGATTTTTGCAAATTATCGTCATCTTCACAAACCGAGAGACCCGGGACTACGCGGTCAGTTCCTACAAGTTACATTGGTCCCGTGCGAGGTGTTCGTGCCCCCCTACGGGGTCGTTTGGGAGGTGGTTTGAGTTTTCACACTTTAACGGCTTGTTTTTAAGTTTAAGTGCTGATTTTTGCAAATTATCATCATATTCACAAACCGGGAGACCCCAGACTACGCGGTCAGTTCCTACAAGTTACATTGGTCCCGTGCGAGGTGTTCGTGCCCCCTACGGGGTCGTTTGGGGGGTGGTTTGGATTTTCACCCTTTGACGACTTGTTTTTAACTAAGTGCGATTTCTGTAAATTATCGTCATATTCACAAACCTGGAGACCCAGGACTACGCGATCAGTTCCTACAAGTTACATTGGACCCGTGCGAGGTGTTCGTGCCCCCTACGGGGTCGTTTGGGGGGTGGTTTGGGTTTTCACCCTTTAACGGCTTGTTTTTAAGTTTAAGTGCTGATTTTTGCAAATTATCGTCATATTCACAAACCGGGAGACCCGGGACTACGCGGTCAGTTCCTACAAGTTACATTGGTCCCGTGCGAGGTGTTCGTGCCCCCTACGGGGTCGTTTGGATGATGGTTTCGATTTTCACCCTTTAACGGCTTATTTTTAAGTCAAAGTGTGATTTTTGCAAATTATCGTCATACTCTCAAATCGGGAGCCCCGGGACTACGCGGTCAGTTCGTACAATTTAGATTGGTCCCGTGCGAGGTGTTCGTGCCTCCTACGGGGTCGTTTGGGGGCTGGTTTGGGTTTTCACCCTTTAACGACATGTTTTTAAGTTTAAGTGTTGATTTTTTGCCAATTATCGTCCTATTCACAAACCGAGAGATCCGGGACTACGCGATCAGTTCCTACAAGTTACATTGGTCCCGTGCGAGGTGGTCGTGCCCCCTACGGGATCGTTTGGGGGGTGGTTTGGGTTTTCACCCTTTAACGGCTTATTTTTAAGTTTAGGTGCTGATTTTTGCAAATTATCGTCATACTCTGAAACCGAGAAACCCGGGACTACGCGATCAGTTCCTACAAGTTACGTTGGTCCCGTGCGAGGTGTTCGTGCCTCCAACGGGGTCGTTTGGGGGTTGGTTTGGGTATTCATCCTTTGACGGCATGTTTTTAATTAAGTGTGATTTCTGTAAATTATCGTCATATTCACAAATCGGGAGACCCGGGACAACGCGGTCAGTTCCTACAAGTTACATTGGTCCCGTGCGAGGTGTTCGTGCCTCCTACGGGGTCGTGGTTTGGGTTTTCACCCAATGACGGCTTGTTTTTAACTAAGTGTGATTTTTACAAATTATCGTCATATTCACAAACCAGGAGACCCGGGACTATGCGATCAGTTCCTACAAGTTACATTGGACCCGTGCGAGGTGTTCGTACCCCCTACGGGGCCGTTTGTAGGATGGTTTGGATTTCACCCTTTAACGACATGTTTTTAAGTTTAAGTGTGATTTTTGCAAATTATCGTCATATTCACAAACCGGGAGACCCGGGACTACGCGTTCAGTTCCTACAAGTTACATTGGACCCGTGCGAGGTGTTTGTGCCTCCTACGGGGTCGTTTGGTGAGTGGTTTGGGTTTTCACCCTTTGACGGCTTGTTTTTAAGTTTAAGTGCTGATTTTTTCAAATTATCGTCATATTCACAAACTGGGAGACGACTACACGGTCAGTTCCTACAAGTTAGATTGGTCCCGTGCGAGGTGTTCGTGCCTCCTACGGGTTCGTTTGGGGGGTGGTTTGGGTTTTCACCCTTTAACGGCTAGTTTTTAAGTTTAAGTGCTGATTTTTGCAAATTATCGTCATACTCTCAAATCGAGAGACCCGGGACTACGCGATCAGTTCCTACAAGTTACATTGGTCCGTGCGAGGTGTTCGTGCCTCCAACGGGGTCGTTTGGGGGTTGGTTTGGGTATTCACCCTTTGACGGCATGTTTTTAACTAAGTGTGATTTTTGCAAATTATCGTCATCTTCACAAACCTGGAGATCTGGGACTACGCGGTCAGTTCCTACAAGTTACATTGGACCCGTACGAGGTGTTTGTGCCCCCTACGGGGTCGTTTGGGGGATGGTTTGGGTTTTCACCCCTTAACGGCTTGTTTTTAAGTCAAAGTGTGATTTTTGTAAATTATCGTCATACTCTCAAATCGGGAGACCCGAGACTACGCAGTCAGTTCGTACAAGTTAGATTGGTCCCGTGCGAGGTGTTCGTGCCTCCTACGGGGTCGTTTGGGGGCTGGTTTGGGTTTTCACCCTTTAACGGCATGTTTTTAAGTTTAAGTGTTGATTTTTTGCCAATTATCGTCCTATTCACAAACCGAGAGATCCGGGACTACGCGGTCAGTTCCTACAAGTTACATTGGTCCCGTGCGAGGTGTTCGTGCCCCCTACGGGATCGTTTGGGGGGTGGTTTGGGTTTTCACCCTTTAACGGCTTGTTTTTAAGTTTAGGTGCTGATTTTTGTAAATTATCGTCATACTCTGAAATCGAGAAACCCGGTACTACGCGATCAGTTCCTACAAGTTACAATGGTCCCGTGCGAGGTGTTCGTGCCTCCAACGGGGTCGTTTGGGGGTTGGTTTGGGTATTAACCCTTTGACGTCGTGTTTTTAACTAAGTGTGATTTTCGTAAATTATCGTCATATTCACAAATCGGGAGACCCGGGACAACGCGGTCAGTTCCTACAAGTTACATTGGTCCCGTGCGAGGTGTTCGTTCCTCCTACGGGGTCGTTTGGGGAGGTGGTTTGGGTTTTCACCCTATGACGGCTTGTTTTTAACTAAGTGTTATTTTTACAAATTATCGTCATATTCACAAACCAGGAGACCCGGGACTACGCAGTCAGTTCCTACAAGTTACATTGGACCCGTGCGAGGTGTTCGTGCCCCCTACGGGGTCGTTTGTAGGATGGTTTGGGTTTTCACCCTTTAACGACATGTTTTTAAGTTTAAGTGTGATTTTTGCAAATTATCGTCATATTCACAAACCGGGAGACCCGGGACTACGGGGTCAGTTTCTACAAGTTACATTGGACCCGTGCGAGGTGTTCGTGCCTCCTACGGGGTCGTTTGGGGGAGTGGTTTGGTTTTCACCCTTTGACGGCTTGTTTTTAAGTTAAAGTGCTGATTTTTTCAAATTATCGTCATATTCACAAACTGGGAGACGACTACGCGGTCAGTTCCTACAAGTTACATTGGTCCCGTGCGAGGTGTTCGTGCCTCCTACGGGGTCGTTTGGGGGGTGGTTTGGGTTTTCACCCTTTAACGGCTTGTTTTTAAGTTTAAGTGCTGTTTTTTGCAAATTATCGTCATACTCTCAAATCGAGAGACCCGGGACTACACGATCAGTTCCTACAAGTTACATTGGTCCGTTCGAGGTGTTCGTGCCTCCAACGGGGTCGTTTGGGGGTTGGTTTGGGTATTCACCCTTTGACGGCATGTTTTTAACTAAGTGTGATTTTTGCAAATTATCGTCATCTTCACAAACCAGGAGACCCGGGACTACGCAGTCAGTTCCTACAAGTTACATTGAACCCGTGCGAGGTGTTCGTGCCCCCTACGGGGTCGTTTGTAAGATGGTTTGGGTTTTCACCCTTTAACGACATGTTTTTAAGTTTAAGTGTGATTTTTGCAAATTATCGTCATATTCACAAACCGGGAGACCCGGGACTACGGGGTCAGTTTCTACAAGTTACATTGGACCCGTGCAAGGTGTTCGTGCCTCCTACGGGGTCGTTTGGGGAGTGGTTTGGGTTTTCACCCTTTGACGGCTTGTTTTTAAGTTAAAGTGCTGATTTTTTCAAATTATCGTCATATTCACAAACTGGGAGACGACTACGCGGTCAGTTCCTGAAAGTTACATTGGTCCCGTGCGAGGTGTTCGTGCCTCCTACGGGGTCGTTTGGGGCGTGGTTTGGGTTTTCACCCTTTAACGGCTCGTTTTTAAGTTTAAGTGCTATTTTTTGGAAATTATCGTCATACTCTCAAATCGAGAGACCCGGGACTACGCGATCAGTTCCTACAAGTTACATTGGTCCGTTCGAGGTGTTCGTGCCTCCAACGGGGTCGTTTGGGGGTTGGTTTGGGTATTCACCCTTTGATGGCATGTTTTTACCTAAGTGTGATTTTTGAAAATTATCGTCATCTTCACAAACCGAGAGACCCGGGACTACGCGGTCAGTTCCTACAAGTTACATTGGTCCCGTTCGAGGTGTTCGTGCCCCCCTACAGGGTCGTTTGGGAGGTGGTTTGAGTTTTCACACTTTAACGGCTTGTTTTTAAGTTTAAGTGCTGATTTTTGCAAATTATCATCATATTCACAAACCGGGAGACCCGGGACTACGCGGTCAGTTCCTACAAGTTACAACGGTCCCGTGCGAGGTGTTCGTGCCCCATACGGGGTCGTTTGGGAGGTGGTTTTGATTTTCACCCTTTGACAGCTTGTTTTTAACTAAGTGCGATTTTTGCAAATTATCGTCATATTCACAAACCGGTAGACCCGGGACTATGCGGTCAGTTCCTACAAGTTACATTGGACCCGTGCGAGGTGTTCGTGCCCCCTACGGGGTCGTTTGGGGGGTGGTTTGAGTTTTCACCCTTTAACGGCTTGTTTTTAAGTTTAAGTGCTGATTTTTGCAAATTATCGTCATATTCACAAACCGGGAGACCCGGGACTACGCGGTCAGTTCCTAAAAGTTACATTGGTCCCGTGCGAGGTGTTCGTGCCACCTACGGGGTCTTTTGGGGGGTGGTTTGGGTTTTCACCCTTTAACGGCTTGTTTTTAAGTTTAAGTGCTTATTTTTTCAAATTATCGTCATATTCACAAACCGGGAGACCCGGGACTACGCGATCAGTTCCTACAAGTTACATTGGTCCCGTGCGAGGTGTTCGTGCCTCCTACGGGGTCGTTTGGGGGGTGGTTTGGGTTTTCACCCTTTGATGGCTTGTTTTTAACTAAGTGTGATTTTTGCAAAGTATCGTCATATTCACAAGCCGGGAGACCCGGTACTACGCGGTCAGTTCCTACAAGTTACATTGGACCCGTGCGAGGTGTTCGTGCCTCCTACGGGGTCGTTTGGGTGGTGGTTTGGGTTTTCACCCTTTGACGGCTTGTTTTTAACTAAGTGCGATTTTTGCAAATTATCGTCATATTCACAAACCGGGAGACCCCGGGACTACGCGGTCAGTTCCTACAAGTTACATTGGACCCGTGCGAGGTGTTCGTGCCCCCTACGGGGTCGTTTGGGGGGTGGTTTGGGTTTTCACCCTTTAACGGCTTGTTTTTAGGTTTAAGTGCTGATTTTTGCAAATTATCGTCATATTCACAAACCGGGAGACCCGGGACTACGCGGTCAGTTCCTACAAGTTACATTGGTCCCGTGCGAGGTGTTCGTACCCCCTACGGGGTCGTTTGAATGATGGTTTGGATTTTCACCCTTTAACGGAATGTTTTTAAGTTTAAGTGTGATTTTTGCAAATTATCATCATATACACAGACCAGGAGATCCGGGTCTACGCGGTCAGATCCTACAAGTTACATTGGACCCGTGCGAGGTGTTCGTGCCCCCTACGGGGTCGTTTGGGGGGTGGTTTGGGTTTTCACCCCTTAACGGCTTGTTTTTAAGTCAAAGTGTGATTCTTGCAAATTATCGTCATACTCTCAAACCGGGAGACCCGGGACTACGCGGTCAGTTCCTACAAAGATAGATTGGTCCCGTGCGAGGTGTTCGTGCCTCCTACGGGGTCGTTTGGGAGGTGGTTTGAGTTTTCACACTTTAACAACTTGTTTTTAAGTTTAAGTGCTGATTTTTGCAAATTATCGTCATATTCACAAACCGAGAGATCCGGGACTACGCGGTCAGTTCCTACAAGTTACATTGGTCCCGTGCGAGGTGTTAGTGCCCCCTACGGGATCGTTTGGGGGGTGGTTTGGGTTTTCACCCTTTAACGGCTTGTTTTTAAGTTTAGGTGCTGATTTTTTCAAATTATCGTCATACTCTGAAACCGTGAGACCCGGGACTACGCGATCAGTTCCTACAAGTTACATTGGTCTCGTGCGAGGTGCTCGTTACTCCAACGGGGTCGTTTGGGGGTTGGTTTGGGTATTCACCCTTTGACGGCATGTTTTTAACTAAGTGTGATTTTTGTAAATTATAGTCATATTCACAAATCGGGAGACCCGGGACTACGTGGTCAGTTACTACAAGTTACATTGGTCCCGTACGAGGTGTTCGTGCCTCCAACGGGGTCGTTTGGGGGGGTGGTTTTGGTTTTCACCCCATAACGGCTTGTTTTTAAGTCAAAGTGTGATTTTTATAAATTATCGTCATATTCACAAACCGGGAGACCCGGGACTACGCGGTCAGTTCCTACAAGTTACATTGGACCCGTGCGAGGTGTTCGTGCCCCCTACGGGGTCGTTTGTAGGATGGTTTGGGTTTTCACCCTTTAACGGCATGTTTTTAAGTTTAAGTGTGATTTTTGCAAATTATCATCATATTCACAAACCTGGAGATCTGGGACTACGCGGTCAGTTCCTACAAGTTACATTGGACCCGTGCGAGGTGTTTGTGCCCCCTACGGGGTCGTTTGGGTGGTGGTTTGGGTTTTCACCCCATAACGGCTTGTTTTTAAGTCAAAGTGTGATTTTTACAAATTATCGTCATACTCTCAAATCGGGAGACCCGAGACTACGCGGTCAGTTCCTACAAGTTAGATTGGTCCCGTGCGAGGTGTTCGTGCCTCCTACGGGGTCGTTTGGGGGCTGGTTTAGGTTTTCACCCTTTAACGGCTTGTTTTTAAGTTTAAGTGCTGATTTTTGCAACTTATCGTCATACTCTGAAATCGAGAGACCCGGGACTACGTGGTCAGTTCCAACAAGTTACATTGGTCCCGTGCGAGGTGTTCGTTCCTCCTACGGGGTCGTTTGGGGGTGTGGTTTGGGTTTTCACCCTTTGACGGCTTGTTTTTAACTAAGTGTGATTTTTACAAATTATCGTCATATTCACAAACCGGGAGACCCGGGACTACGCGGTCAGTTCCTAAAAGTTACATTGGACCCGTGCGAGGTGTTCGTGCCCCCTATGGGGTCGTTTGGAGGATGGTTTGGGTTTTCATCCTTTAATGGCATGTTTTTAAGTTTAAGTGTGATTTTTGCAAATTATCATCATATTCACAAACCGGATTATCTGGGACTACGCGGTCCGTTCCTACAAGTTACATTAGACCCGTGCGAGGTGTTCGTGCCCCCTACGGTGTCGTTTGGGGGGTGGTTTGGGTTTTCACCCCATAACGGCTTGTTTTTAAGTCAAAGTGTGATTTTAGTAAATTATCGTCATACTCTCAAATCGGGAGACCCGGGACTACGCGATCAGTTCCTGCAAGTTAGATTGGTCCCGTGCGAGGTGTTCGTGTCTCCTACGGGGTCGTTTGGGGGGTGGTTTGGGTTTTCACCATTTAACGACTTGTTTTTAAGTTTAAGTGCTGATTTTTGCAAATTATCGTCATACTCTCAAATCGAGAGACCCGGGACTACGCGATCAGTTCCTACAAGTTACATTGGTCCGTGCGAGGTGTTCGTGCCTCCAACGGGTTCGTTTGGGGGTTGGTTTGGGTATTCACCCTTTGACGGCATGTTTTTAACTAAGTGTGATTTTTGCAAATTATCATCATCTTCACAAACCGAGAGACTCGGGACTACGCGATCAGTTCCTACAAGTTACATTGGTCCCGTGCGAGGTGTTCGTGCCTCCAATGGGGTCATTTGGCGGTTGGTTTGGGTATTCACCCTTTGACGGCATGTTTTTAACTAAGTGTGATTTTTGCAAATTATCGTCATCTTCACAAACCGAGAGACCAGGGACTACGCGGTCAGTTCCTACAAGTTACATTGGTCCCGTGCGAGGTGTTCGTGCCTCCTACGGGGTCGTTTGGGGGGTGGTTTAGGTTTTCACCCTTTGACGGCTTGTTTTTAAGTTTAAGTGCTGATTTTTGCAAATTATCATCATATTCACAAACCGGGAGACCCGGGACTACGCGGTCAGTTCCTACAAGTTACATTGGACCCGTGCGAGGTGTTCGTGCCCCCTACGGAGTCGTTTGGGGGGTGGTTTGGGTTTTCACCCTATAAGGGCTTGTTTTTAAGTTTAAGTGCTGATTTTTGCAAATTATCGTCATATTCACAATACGGGAGACCCGGGACTACGCGATCAAATCCATCAAGTTACATTGGCCCCGTGCGAGGTGTTCGTGCCACCTACGGGGTCTTTCGGGGGGTAGTTTGGGTTTTCACCCTTTAACGGCTTGTTTTTAAGTTTATGTGCTGATTTTTGCAAATTATCGTCATATTCACAAACCGGGAGACCCGGGACTACGCGGTCAGTTCCTACAAGTTACATTGGACCCGTGCGAGGTGTTCGTGCCTCCTACGGGGTCGTTTGGGGGGTGGTTTGGGTTTTCACCCTTTGATGGCTTGTTTTTAACTAAGTGTGATTTTTGCAAATTATCGTCATATTCACAAACCGGGAGACCCGGGACTACGCGGTCAGTTCCTACAAGTTACATTGGACCCGTGCGAGGTGTTCGTGCCTCCAACGGGGTCGTTTGGGGGGTGGTTTGGGTTTTCACCCTTTGACGGCTTGTTTTTAACCAAGTGTGATTTTTGGAAATTATCGTCATATTCACAAACCGGGAGACCCGGGACTACGCGGTCAGTTCCTACAAGTTACATTGGTCCCGTGCGAGGTGTTCGTGCCCCTACGGGTTCGTTTGGAGGATGGTTTTGATTTTCACCCTTTAACGGAATGTTTTTAAGTTTAAGTGTGATTTTTGCAAATTATCATCATATTCACAAATCGGGAGATCCGGGACTACGCGGTCAGTTCCTACAAGTTACATTGGACCCGTGCGAGGTGTTCGTGCCCCCTACGGGGTCGTTTGGGGGGGTGGTTTGGGTTTTCACCCCTTAACGGCTTGTTTTTAAGTCAAAGTTTGATTTTTGCAAATTATCATCATACTCTCAAACCGGGAGACCCGGGACTACGCGGTCAGTTCGTACAAGTTAGATTGGTCCCGTGCGAGGTGTTCGTGCCTCCTACGGGGTCGTTTGGGGGCTGGTTTGGGTTTTCACCCTTTAACGACATGTTTTTAAGTTTAAGTTTTGATTTTTTTCCAATTATCATCCTATTCACAAACCGAGAGATCCGGGACTACGCGGTTAGTTCCTACAAGTAACATTGGTCCCGTGCGAGGTCTTCGTGCCTCCTACGGGGTCGTTTGGGGGGTGGTTTGGGTTTTCACCCTTTAACGGCTTGTTTTTAAGTTTAAGTGCTGATTTTTGCAAATTATCGTCATACTCTGAAACCGAGAGACCCGGGACTACGCGATCAGTTCCTACAAGTTACATTGGTCCCGTGCGAGGTGTTCGTGCCTCCAACGGGGTCGTTTGGGGGTTGGTTTGGGTATTCACCCTTTGACGGCATGTTTTTCACTATGTGTGATTTTTGTAAATTATCGTCATATTCACAAATCGGGAGACCCGGGACTACGTGGTCAGTTCCTACAAGTTACATTGGTCCCGTGCGAGGTGTTCGTGCCTCCTACGGGGTCGTTTGGGGGGGTGGTTTGGGTTTTCACCCTTTGACGGCTTGTTTTTAACTATGTGTGATTTTTACAAATTATCGTCATATTCACAAACCGGGAGACCCGGGACTACGCGGTCATTTCCTCAAAGTTACATTGGACCCATGCGAGGTGTTCGTGCCCCCTACGGGGTCGTTTATAGGATGGTTTGGGTTTTCACCCTTTAACGGCATGTTTTTAAGTTTAAGTGTGATTTTTGCAAATTATCATCATATTCACAAACCGGGAGATCTGGGACTACGAGGTCAGTTCCTACAAGTTACATTGGACCCGTGCGAGGTGTTCGTACCCCTACGGGGTCGTTTGGGGGGGGGGTTGTTTTCACCCCATAACGGCTTGTTTTTAAGTCAAAGTGTGATTTTTGCAAATTATCGTCACACTCTCAAACCGGGAGACCCGGGACTACGCGGTCAGTTCCTACAAGTTAGATTGGTCCCGTGCGTGGTGTTCTTGCCTCCTACAGGGTCGTTTGGGGGTGGTTTGGGTTTTCACGCTTTAACGGCTTGTTTTTAAGTTTAGGTGCTGATTTTTGCAAATTATCGTCATACTCTGAAACCGAGAGACCCGGGACTACGAGATCAGTTCCTACAAGTTACATTGGTCCGTTCGAGGTGTTCGTGCCTCCAACGGGGTCGTTTGGGGGTTGGTTTGGGTATTCACCCTTTGACGGCATGTTTTTAACTAAGTGTTATTTTTGCAAATTATCGTCATCTTCACAAACCGAGAGACCCGGTACTACGCGATCAATTCCTACAACTTACATTGGTCCCGTGCGAGGTGTTCGTGACCCCCTACGGGGTCGTTTGGGAGGTGGTTTGAGTTTTCACACTTTAACAACTTGTTTTTAAGTTTAAGTACTAATTTTTGCAAATTATCGTCATATTCACAAACCGGGAGACCCGGGACTACGCGGTCAGTTCCTACAAGTTACATTGGACCCGTGCGAGGTGTTCGTGCCCCCTACGGGGTCGTTTGTGGGGTGGTTTGGGTTTTCACACTTTAACGGCTTGTTTTTAAGTTTAAGTGATGATTTTTGCAAATTATCGTCATATTCACAAACCGGAAGACCCGGGACTACGCGGTCAGTTCCTACAAGTTACATTGGTCCCGTGCAAGGTGTTCGTGCCACCTACGGGGTCTTTTGGGGGGTGGTTTGGGTTTTCACCCTTTAACGGCTTGTTTTTAAGTTTAAGTGATGATTTTTGCAAATTATCGTCATATTCACAAACCGGAACACCCGGGACTACGCGGTCAGTTCCTACAAGTTACATTGGTCCCGTGCGAGGTGTTCGTGCCACCTACGGGGTCTTTCGGGGGGTGGTTTGGGTTTTCACCCTTTAACGGCTTGTTTTTAAGTTTAAGTGCTGATTTTTGCAAATTATCGTCATATTCACAAACCGGGAGACCCGGGACTACGCGGTCAGTTCCTACAAGTTACAACGGTCCCGTGCGAGGTGTTCGTGCCTCGTACGAGATCGTTTGGGTTTTCACCCTTTGACGGCTTATTTTTAACTAAGTGTGATTTTTACAAATTATCGTCATATTCACAAACCGAGAGACCCGGGACTACGCGGTCAGTTCCTACAAGTTACATTGGACCCATGCGAGGTGTTCGTGCCCCCTACGGGGTCGTTTGGAGGATGGTTTGGATTTTCACCCTTTAACGGAATGTTTTTAAGTTTAAGTGCTGATTTTTGCAAATTATCGTCATATTGATAAACCGGGAGACCCGGGACTACGCGGTCAGTTCCTACAAGTTACATTGGACCCGTGCGAGGTGTTCGTGCCTCCTACGGGGTCGTTTGGGGGGTGGTTTGGGTTTTCAACCTTTGACAGCTTGTTTTTAACTAAGTGTGATTTTTGCAAATTATCGTCATATTCACAAACCGAGAGACCCGAGACTACGCGGTCAGTTCCAACAAGTTACATTGGTCACGTGCGAGGTGTTCGTGCCCCCTACGGGGTCGTTTGGATTTTCACCCTTTAACGGAATGTTTTTAAGTTTTAGTGCTGATTTTTGTAAATTATCGTCATAGTCACAAACCGGGAGACCCGGGACTACGCGGTCAGTTCCTACAAGTTACATTGGACCTGTGCGAGGTGTTCGTGCCTCCTACGGGGTCGTTTGGGGGGTGGTTTGGGTTTTCACCCTTTGACGGCTTGTTTTTAGCTAAGTGTGATTTTTGCAAATTATCGTCATATTCACAAACCGGGAGACTCGGGACTACGCGGTCAGTTCCTACAAGTTACATTGGTCCCGTGCGAGGTGTTCGTGCCCCCTACGGGGTCGTTTGGAGGATGGTTTGGATTTTCACCCTTTAACGGAATGTTTTTAAGTTTAAGTGTGATTTTTGCAAATTATCATCATATTCACAAACCGGGAGATCCGGGACTACGCGGTGAGTTCCTACAAGTTACATTGGACCCGTGCGAGGTGTTCGTGCCCCCTACGGGGTCGTTTGGGGGGTGGTTTGGGTTTTCACCCCTTAACGGCTTGCTTTTAAGTCAAAGTGTGATTTTTGCAAATTATCGTCATACTCTCAAACCGGGAGACCCGGGATTACGCGGTCAGTTCGTACGAGTTAGATTGGTCCCGTGCGAGGTGTTCGTGTCTCCTACGGCGTCGTTTGGGTGCTGGTTTGGGTTTTCACCCTTTAACGACATGTTTTTAAGTTTAAGTGTTGATTTTTTGCCAATTATCATCATATTCACAAACCGAGAGATCCGGGACTACGCGGTCAGTTCCTACAAGTTACATTGGTCCCGTGCGAGGTGTTCGTGCCCCCTACGGGATCGTTTGGGGGGTGGTTTGGGTTTTCACCCTTTAACGGCTTGTTTTTAAGTTTAGGTGCTGATTTTTGCAAATTATCGTCATACACTGAAACCGAGAGACCCGGGACTACGCGATCAGTTCCTACAAGTTACATTGGTCCCGTGCGAGGTGTTCGTGCCTCCAACGGGGTCGTTTGGGGGTTGGTTTGGGTATTCACCCTTTGACGGCATGTTTTTAACTAAGTGTGATTTTTGTAAATTATCGTCATATTCACAAATCGGGAGACCCGGGACTACGTGGTCAGTTCCTACAAGTTACATTGGTCCCGTGCGAGGTGTTCGTGCCTCCTACGGGGTCGTTTGGGGGGGGGGTTGGTTTTGGTTTTCACCCTTTGACGGCTTGTTTTTAACTAAGTGTGATTTTTACAAATTATCGTCATATTCACAAACCGGGAGACCCGGGACTACGCGGTCAGTTCCTACATGTTACATTGGACCCGTGCGAGGTGTTCGTGCCCCCTACGGGGTCGTTTGTAGGATGGTTTGGGTTTTCACCCTTTAACGGCATGTGTTTAAGTTTAAGTGTGATTTTTGCAAATTATCATCATATTCCCAAACCGGGAGATCTAGGACTACGCGGTCAGTTCCTACAAGTTACATTGGACCCGTGCGAGGTGTTCGTGTCCCCTACGGGGTCGTTTGGGGGGTGGTTTGGGTTTTCACCCCAAAACGGCTTGTTTTTAACTCAAAGTGTGATTTTTGCAAATTATCGTCACACTCTCAAACCGGGAGACCCGGGACTACGCGGTCAGTTCCTACAAGTTAGATTGGTCCCGTACGAGGTGTTCGTGCCTCCTACGGGGTCGTTTGGGGGTTGGTTTGGGTTTTCACCCTTTAACGGCATGTTTTTAAGTTTAAGTGTTGATTTTTGCCAATTATCGTCCTATTCACAAACTGGGAGATCCGGGACTACGCGGTCAGTTCCTACAAGTTACATTGGTCCCGTGTGAGGTGTTCGTTCCCCCTACGGGATCGTTTGGAGGGTGGTTTGGGTTTTCACCCTTTAACGGTTGGTTTTTAAGTTTAATTGCTGATTTTTGCAAATTATTGTCATACTCTGAAATCGAGAGACCCGGGACTACGTGGTCAGTTCCTACAAGTTACATTGGTCCCGTGCGAGGTGTTCGTGCCTCCTACGGGGTCGTTTGGGGGTGTGGTTTGGGTTTTCACCCTTTGACGGCTTGTTTTTAACTAAGTGTGATTTTTACAAATTATCGTCATATTCACAAACCGGGAGACCCGGGACTACGCGGTCAGTTCCTATAAGTTACATTGGACCCGTGCGAGTTGTTCGTGTCCCCTACGGGGTCGTTTGGAGGATGGTTTGGGTTTTCACCATTTAACGGCATGTTTTTAAGTTTAAGTGTGATTTTTGCAAATTATCATCATATTCACAAACCGGGAGATCTGGGACTACGCAGTCAGTTCCTACAAGTTACATTGGACTCGTGCGAGCTGTTCGTTCCCCCTACGGGGTCGTTTGGGGGGTGGTTTGGGTTTTCACCCCATAACGGCTTGTTTTTAAGTCAAAGTGTGATTTTTGCAAATTAACGTCATACTCTAAAATCGGGAGACCCGGGATTACGCGGTCAGTTCGTACAAGTTAGATTGGTCCCGTGCGAGGTGTTCGTGCCTCCTACGGGGTCGTTTGGGGGGTGGTTTGGGTTTTCACCCTTTAACGGCTTGTTTTTAAGTTTAAGTGCTGATTTTTGCAAATTATCGTCATACTCTCAAATCGAGAGACCCGGGACTACGCGATCAGTTCCTACAAGTTACATTGGTCCGTGCGAGGTGTTCGTGCCTCCAATTGGGTCGTTTGGGGGTTGGTTTGGGTATTCACCCTTTGACGGCATGTTTTTAACTAAGTGTGATTTTTGCAAATTATCGTCATCTTCACAAACCGAGAGACCAGGGACTACGCGGTCAGTTCCTACAAGTTACATTCGTCCCGTGCGAGGTGTTCGTGCCCCCTACGGGGTCGTTTGGGAGGTGGTTTGAGTTTTCACACTTTAACAACTTTTTTTTAAGTTTAAGTGCTTATTTTTTCAAATTATCGTCATATTCACAAACCGGGAGACCCGGGACTACGCGGTCAGTTCCTACAAGTTACATTGGTCCCGTGCGAGGTGTTCGTGCTCCCTACGGGGTCGTTTGGGGGGTGGTTTGGGTTTTCACCCTTTGACAACTTGTTTTTAACTAAGTGTGATTTTTGCAAATTATCGTCATATTCACAAACCGGGAGACCCGGGACTACGCGGTCAGTTCCTACAAGTTACATTTGACCCGTGCGAGGTGTTCGTGCCCCCTACGGGGTCGTTTGGGGGGTGGTTTTGGTTTTCACCCTTTAACAGCTTGTTTTTAAGTTTAAGTGCTGATTTTTGCAAATTACCGTCATATTCCCAAACCGGGAGACCCGGGACTACGCGATCAGTTCCTACAAGTTACATTGGTCCCGTGCGAGGTGTTCGTGCCACCTACGGGGTCTTTCGGGGGGTGGTTTGGGTTTTCACCCTTTAACGGCTTGTTTTTAAGTTTAAGTGCTGATTTTTGCAAATTATCGTCATATTCACAAACCGGGAGACCCGGGACTACGCGGTAAGTTCCTACAAGTTACATTGGTCCCGTGCGAGGTGTTCGTGCCTTCTACAGGATCGTTTGGGGGGTGGTTTGGGTTTTCACCCTTTGACTGCTTGTTTTTAACTAAGTGTGATTTTTGCAAATTATCGTCATATTCACAAACCGGGAGACCCGGGACTACGCGGTCAGTTCCTACAAGTTACATTGGACCCATGCGAGGTGTTCGTGCCCCCTACGGGGTCGTTTGGAGGATGGTTTGGATTTTCACCCTTTAACGGAATGTTTTTAAGTTTAAGTGCTGATTTTTGCAAATTATCATCATATTCACGAATCGGGAGACCCGGGACTACGCGGTCAGTTCCTACAAGTTACATTGGACCCGTACGAGGTGTTCGTGCCTCCTACGGGGTCGTTTGGGGGGTGGTTTGGTTTTTCACCCTTTGACGGCTTGTTTTTAACTAAGTGTGATTTTTGCAAATTATCGTCATATTCACAAACCGGGAGACCCGAGACTATGCGGTCAGTTCCTACAAGTTACATTGGTCACGTGCGAGGTGTTCGTGCCCCCTACGGGGTCGTTTGGAGGATGGTTTGGATTTTCACCCTTTAACGGAATGTTTTTAAGTTTAAGTGCTGATTTTTGCAAATTATCGTCATATTCACAAACCGGGAGACCCGGGACTACGCGGTCAGTTCCTACAAGTTACATTGGACCCATGCG
The DNA here is from genome assembly GCA_949130495.1 of Sambucus nigra. Lineage (NCBI taxonomy): Eukaryota > Viridiplantae > Streptophyta > Magnoliopsida > Dipsacales > Adoxaceae > Sambucus > Sambucus nigra. The sequence goes on from OX422207.1 coordinate 164,961,538, forward strand.
AGGTGTTCGTGCCCCCTACGGGATCGTTTGGGGAGTAGTTTGGGTTTTCAACCTTTAACGACTTATTTTTAAGTTTAAGTGCTGATTTTTGCAAATTATCGTCATACTCTGAAACCGAGAGACCCGGGACTACGCGATCAGTTCCTACAAGTTACATTGGTCCTGTGCGAGGTGTTCGTGCCTCCAACGGGGTCGTTTGGGGGTTGGTTTGGGTATTCACCCTTTGACGGCATGTTTTTAACTAAGTGTGATTTTTGTAAATTATCATCATATTCACAAATCGGGAAACCCGGGACTATGTGGTCAGTTCCTACAAGTTACATTGGTCCCGTGCGAGGTGTTCGTGCCTCCAACGGGGTCGTTTGGGGGTGGTGGTTTGGGTTTTCACCCTTATACGGCTTGTTTTTAACTAAGTGTGATTTTTACAAATTATCATCATATTCACAAACCGGGAGACCCGGGACTACGCGGTCAGTTCCTACAAGTTACATTGGACCCGTGCGAGGTGTTCGTGCCCCCTACGGGGTCGTTTGGGGGGTGGTTTGGGTTTTCACCCTTTAACGGCTTGTTTTTAAGTTTAACTGCTGATTTTTGCAAATTATCGTCATACTTTGAAATCGAGAGACCCGGGACTACGTGGTCAGTTCCTACAAGTTACATTGGTCCCGTGCGAGGTGTTCGTGCCTCCTACGGGGTCGTTTGGGGGGGTGGTTTGGGTTTTCACCCTTTGACGGCTTTTTTTAAATAAGTGTGATTTTTACAAATTATCATCATATTCACAAACTGGGAGACCCGGGACTACGCGGTCAGTTCCTACAAGTTACATTGGACCCAAGCGAGGTGTTCGTGCCCCCTACGGGGTCGTTTGGAGAATGGTTTGGGTTTTCAGCCTTTAACGGCATGTTTTTAAGTTTAAGTGTGATTTTTGCAAATTATCATCACATTCACAAATCGGGAGATCTGGGACTACGCGGTCAGTTCCTATAAGTTACATTGGACCCGTGCGAGGTGTTCGTGCCCCCTATGGGGTCGTTTGGGGGGGTGGTTTGGGTTTTCACCCCATAACAGCTTGTTTTTATGTCAAAGTGTGATTTTTGCAAATTATCGTCATACTCTCAAATCGGGAGACCCGGGACTACGCGGTCTATTCCTACAAGTTAGATTGGTCCCATGCGAGGTGTTCGTGCCTCCTACGGGGTCGTTTGGGGGCTAGTTTGGGTTTTCACCCTTTAACGGCATGTTTTTAAGTTTAAGTATTGATTTTTGCCAATTATCGTCCTATTCACAAACCGGGAGATCCGGGACTACGCGGTCAGTTCCTACAAGTTACATTGGTCCCGTGCGAGGTGTTCGTTCCCCCTACGGGATCGTTTGGAGGGTGGTTTGGGTTTTAACCCTTTAACGGCTTGTTTTTAAGTTTAAGTGCTGATTTTTGCAAATTATCGTCATACTTTGAAATCGAGAGACCCGGGACTACGTGGTCAGTTCCTACAAGTTACGTTGGTCCCGTGCGAGGTGTTCGTGCCTCCTACGGGGTCGTTTGGGGGGTGGTTTGGGTTTTCACCCTTTGATGGCTTTTTTTAAATAAGTGTGATTTTTACAAATTATCATCATATTCACAAACTGGGAGACCCGGGACTACGCGGTCAGTTCCTACAAGTTACATTGGACCCATGCGAGGTGTTCGTGCCCCCTACGGGGTCGTTTGGAGGATGGTTTGGGTTTTCACTCCATAACGGCTTGTTTTTAAGTCAAAGTGTGATTTTCGCAAATTATCGTCATACTCTCAAACCGGGAGACCGGGGACTACGCGGTCAGTTCTTACAAGTTAGATTGGTCCCGTGCGAGGTGTTCGTGCCTCCTACGGGGTCGTTTGGGTTTTCACCCTTTAACGGCTTGTTTTTAAGTTTAAGTGCTAAGTTTTTCAAATTATCGTCATACTCTCAAATCGAGAGACCCGGGACTACGCGATCAGTTCCTACAAGTTACATTGGTCCGTGCGAGGTGTTCGTGCCTCCAACGGGGTCGTTTGGGGGTTGGTTTGGGTATTCACCCTTTGACGGCATGTTTTTAACTAAGTGTGATTTTTTCAAATTATGGTCATCTTCACAAACCGAGAGACCAGGGACTACGCGGTCAGTTCCTACAAGTTACATTGGTCCCGTGCGAGGTGTTCGTACCCCCCTACGGGGTCGTTTGGGAGGTGGTTTGAGTTTTCACACTTTAACAACTTGTTTTTAAGTTTAAGTGCTGATTTTTGCAAATTATCATCATATTCACAAACCGGGAGACCCAAGACTACGCGGTCAGTTCCTACAAGTTACATTGGTCCCGTACGAGGTGTTCGTGCTCCCTACGGGGTCGTTTGGGGGGTGGTTTGGGTTTTCACCCTTTGACAGCTTGTTTTTAACTAAGTGTGATTTTTGCAAATTATCGTCATATTCACAAACCGGGAGACCCGGGACTACGCGATCAGTTCCTACAAGTTACATTGGACTCGTGCGAGGTGTTCGTGCCCCCTACGGGGTCGTTTGGGGGGTGGTTTGGGTTTTCACCCTTTAACGGCTTGTTTTTAAGTTTAAGTGCTGATTTTTGCAAATTATCATCATATTCACAAACTGGGAGACCCGGGACTACGCGGTCAGTTCCTACAAGTTACATTGGTCCCGTGCGAGGTGTTCGTGCCTCCTACGGGGTCGTTTGGGGGGTGGTTTGGGTTTTCACCCTTTGACGGCTTGTTTTTAACTAAGTGTGATTTTTGCAAATTATCGTCATATTCACAAATCGGGAGATCCGGAACTACGCGGTCAGTTCCTACAAGTTACATTGGACCCGTGCGTGGTGTACGTGCCCCCTACGGGGTCGTTTGGAGGATGGTTTTGATTTTCACCCTTTAATGGAATGTTTTTAAGTTTAAGTGTTGATTTTTGCAAATTATCGTCATATTCACAAACCGGGAGACCCGGGACTACGCGGTCAGTTCCTACAAGTTGACCCGTGCGAGGTGTTCGTGCCTCCTACGGGGTCGTTTGGAGGGTGGTTTGGGTTTTCACCCTTTGACGGCTTGTTTTTAACTAAGTGTGATTTTTGCAAATTATCGTCATATTCACAAACCGGGAGACCCGAGACTACGTGGTCAGTTCCTACAAGTTACATCGGTCCCGTGCGAGGTGTTCGTGCCCCCTACGGGGCCTTTTGGAGGATGGTTTGGATTTTCACCCTTTAACGGAATGTTTTTAAGTTTAAGTGTGATTTTTGCAAATTATCATCATATTCACAAACCGGGAGATCCGGGACTACGCGGTCAGTTCCTACAAGTTACATTGGACCCGTGCGAGGTGTTCATGCCCCCTACGGGGTCGTTTGGGGGGTGGTTTGGGTTTTCACCCCTTAACGGCTTGTTTTTAAGTCAAAGTGTGATTTTTGCAAATTATCGTCATACTCTCAAACCGGGAGACCCGGGACTACGCGATAAGTTCATACAAGTTAGATTGGTCCCGTGCGAGGTGTTCGTGCCTCCTACGGGGTCGTTTGGGGGCTGGTTTGGGTTTTCACCCTTTAACGGCATGTTTTTAAGTTTAAGTGTTGATTTTTGGAAATTATCGTCATACTCTCAAACCGAGAGATCCGGGACTACGCGGTCAGTTCCTACAAGTTATATTGGTCCCGTGCGAGGTGTTCGTGCCCCATACGGGATCGTTTGGGGGGTGGTTTGGGTTTTCACCCTTTAACGGCTTAATTTTACGTTTAAGTGCTGATTTTTGCAAATTATCGTCATACTCTGAAACCGAGAGACCTGGGACTACGCGATCAGTTCCTACAAGTTACATTGGTCCCGTGCGAGGTGTTCGTGCCTCCAACGGGGTCGTTTGGGGATTGGTTGGGGTATTCACCCTTTGACGACATGTTTTTAACTAATTGTGATTTTTGTAAATTACCGTCATATTCACAAATCGGGAGACCCGGGACTACGTGGTCATTTCCTACAAGTTACATTGGTCCCGTGCGAGGAGTTCGTGCCTCCTAGGGGGTCGTTTGGGGGGGTGGTTTGGGTTTTCACCCTTTGACGGCTTGTTTTTAACTAAGTGTGATTTTTACAAATTATCGTCATATTCACAAACCGGGAGACCCGGGACTACGCGGTCAGTCCTACAAGTTACATTGGACCCGTGCGAGGTGTTCGTGCCTCCTAGGGGGTCGTTTGGGTGGTGGTTTGGGTTTTCACCCTATAACGACTTGTTTTTATGTTTAAGTGCTGATTTTTGCAAATTATCGTCACACTCTCAAACCGAGAGACCCGAGGCTACGCGATCAGTTCCTACAAGTTACATTGGTCCGTGCGAGGTGTTCGTGCCTCCAACGGGGTCGTTTGGGGGTTGGTTTGGGTATTCACCCTTTGACGGCATGTTTTTCACTAAGTGTGATTTTTGTAAATTATCGTCATATTCACATACCGAGAGATCCGGGACTACGCGGTCAGTTCCTACAAGTTACATTGGTCCCGTGTGAGGTGTTCGTGCCCCCCTACGGGGTCGTTTGGGAGGTGGTTTGAGTTTTCACACTTTAACAACTTGTTTTTAAGTTTAAGTGCTGATTTTTGCAAATTATCGTCATATTCACAAACCGGGAGACCCGGGACTACGCGGTCAGTTCCTACAAGTTCCATTGGTCCCGTGCGAGGTGTTCGTGCTCCCTACGGGGTCGTTTGGGGGGTGGTTTGGGTTTTCACCCTTTAACGGCTTGTTTTTAAGTTTAAGTGCTGATTTTTTCAAATTATCGTCATACTCTCAAATCGAGAGACCCGGGACTACGCGATCAGTTCCTACAAGTTACATTGGTCCGTGCGAGGTGTTCGTGCCTCCAACGAGGTCGTTTGGGGGTTGGTTTGGGTATTCACCCTTTGACGGCATGTTTTTAAGTAAGTGTGATTTTTGCAAATTATCGTCATCTTCACAAACCGAGAGACCAGGGACTACGCGGTCAGTTCCTACTAGTTACATTGGTCCCGTGCGAGGTGTTCGTGCCCCCTTACAGGGTCGTTTGGGAGGTGGTTTGAGTTTTCACACTTTAACAACTTGTTTTTAAGTTTAAGTGCTGATTTTTGCAAATTATCGTCATATTCACAAACCGGGAGACCCGGGACTACGCGGTCAGTTCCTACAAGTTACATTGGTCCCGTGCGAGGTGTTCGTCCCCCCTACGGGGTCTGTTGGAGGATGGTTTGGATTTTCACCCTTTAACGGAATGTTTTTAAGTTTAAGTGTGATTTTTGCAAATTATCATCATATTCACAAACCGGGAGATCCGGGACTACGTGGTCAGTTCCTACAAGTTACATTGGACCCGTGCGAGGTGTTCGTGCCCCCTACGGGGTCGTTTGGCGGGTGGTTTGGGTTTTCACCCCATAACGGCTTATTTTTAAGTCAAAGTATGATTTTTGCAAATTATCGTCATACTCTCAAACCGGGAGACCCGGGAGACCCGGGACTACGCGGTCAGTTCGTACAAGTTAGATTGGTCCCGTGCGAGGTGTTCGTGCCTCCTACGGGGTCGTTTGGGGGCTGGTTTGGGTTTTCACCCTTTAACGGCATGTTTTTAAGTTTAAGTGTTGATTTTTGCCAATTATCGTCCTATTCACAAATCGAGAGATCCAGGACTACGCGGTCAGTTCCTACAAGTTACATTGGTCCCGTGCGAGGTGTTCGTGCCCCCTACGGGATCGTTTGGGGGGTGGTTTGGGTTTTCACCCTTTAACGGCTTAATTTTAAGTTTAAGTGCTGATTTTTGCAAATTATCGTCATACTCTGAAACCGAGAGACCCGGGACTACGCGATCAGTTCCTACAAGTTACATTGGTCCCGTGCGAGGTGTTCGTGCCTCCAACGGGGTCGTTTGGGGGTTGGTTTGGGTATTCACCCTTTGATGGCATGTTTTTAACTAAGTGTGATTTTTGGAAATTACCGTCATATTCACAAATCGGGAGACCCGGGACTACGTGGTCAGTTCCTACAAGTTACATTGGTCCCGTGCGAGGAGTTCGTGCCTCCTACGGCGTCGTTTGGGGGGGGGGGTGGTTTGGTTTTTCACCCTTTGACGGCTTGTTTTTAACTAAGTGTGATTTTTGTAAATTATCGTCATATTCACAAACCGGGAGACCCGGGACTGCGCGGTCAGTTCCTACAAGTTAAATTGGACCCATGCGAGGTGTTCGTGCCCCCTACGGGGTCGTTTGGAGGATAGTTTGGATTTTCATCCTTTAACGGAATGTTTTTAAATTTAAGTGCTGATTTTTGAAAATTATCGTCAAATTCAAAAACCGGGAGATCCGGGACTACGCGGTCAGTTCCTACAAGTTACATTGGTCCCGTGCGAGGTGTTCGTGCTCCTTACGGGGTCGTTTGGGGGGTGGTTTGGGTTTTCACCCTTTGACAGCTTGTTTTTAACTAAGTGTGATTTTTACAAATTATCGTCATATTCACAAACCGGGAGACCCGGGACTACGCGGTCAGTTCCTACAAGTTACATTGGACCCGTGCGAGGTGTTCGTGCCCCCGACGGGGTCGTTTGCGGGGTGGTTTGGGGTTTCACCCTTTGACAGCTTGTTTTTAACTAAGTGTGATTTTTGCAAATTATCATCATATTCACAAACCGGGAGACCCGGGACTACGCGGTCAGTTCCTACAAGTTACATTGGACCCGTGCGAGGTGTTCGTGCCCCGTACGGGGTCGTTTGCGTGGTGGTTTGGGTTTTCACCCTTTAACGGCTTGTTTTTAAGTTTAAGTGCTGATTTTTGGAAATTATCGTCAAATTCACAAACCGGGAGACCCGGGACTACGCAATCAATTCCTACAAGTTACATTGGTCACGTGCGAGGTGTTCTTTGCAACTACGGGGTCTTTTGGGGGGTGGTTTGGGTTTTCACCCTTTAACGGCTTGTTTTTAAGTTTAAGTGCTGATTTTTGCAAATTATCGTCAGATTCACAAATCGGGAGACCCGGGACTACGCGGTCAGTTCCTAAAAGTTACATTGGTCCCGTGCGAGGTGTTCGTGCCTCCTACGGGATCGTTTGGGGGGTGGTTTGGGTTTTCACCCTTTGACGGCTTATTTTTAACTAAGTGTGATTTTTGCAAATTATCGTCATATTCACAAACCGGGAGACCCAGGACTGCGCGGTCAGTTCCTACAAGTTAAATTGGACCCATGCGAGGTGTTCGTGCCCCCTACGGGGTCGTTTGGAGGATAGTTTGGATTTTCTCCCTTTAACGGAATGTTTTTAAGTTTAAGTGCTGATTTTTGAAAATTATCGTCAAATTCAAAAACCGTGAGACCCGGGACTACGTGGTCAGTTCCTACAAGTTACATTGGTCCCGTGCGAGGTGTTCGTGCTCCCTACGGGGTCGTTTGGGGGGTGGTTTGGGTTTTCACCCTTTGACAGCTTGGTTTTAACTAAGCGTGATTTTTGCAAATTATCGTCATATTCACAAACCGGGAAACCCGGGACTACGCGGTCAGTTCCTACAAGTTACATTGGACCCGTGCGAGGTGTTCGTGCCTCCTACGGGGTCGTTTGCGGGGTGGTTTGGGGTTTCACCCTTTAACGGCTTGTTTTTAAGTTTAAGTGCTGATTTTTGAAAATTATCGTCAAATTCACAAACCAGGAGACCTGGGACTACGCGGTCAGTTCCTACAAGTTACATTGGTCCCGTGCGAGGTGTTCGTTGCAACTACGGGGTCGTTTGGGGGGTGGTTTGGGTTTTCACCCTTTAACGGCTTGTTTTTAAGTTTAAGTGCTGATTTTTGCAAATTATCGTCAGATTCACAAACCGGGAGACCCGGGACTACGCGGTCAGTTCCTACAAGTTACATTAGTCCCGTGCGAGGTGTTCGTGCCTCCTACGGGATCGTTTGGGGGGTGGTTTGGTTTTTCACCCTTTGACGGCTTGTTTTTAACTAAGTGTGATTTTTGCAAATTATCGTCATATTCACAAACCGGGAGACCCGGGACTACGCGGTCAGTTCCTACAAGTCACATTGGTCCCGTGCGAGGGGTTCGTGCCCCCTACGGGGTCGTTTGGAGGATGGTTTGGATTTTCACCCTTTAACGGAATGTTTTTAAGTTTAAGTTTGATTTTTGCAAATTATCATCATATTCAGAAACCGGGAGATTCGAGACTACGCGGTCAGTTCCTACAAGTTACATTGGACCCGTGCGAGGTGTTCGTGCCCCCTACGGGGTCGTTTGGGTTTTCACCCCTTAACGGCTTGTTTTTAAGTCAAAGTGTGATTTTTGCAAATTATCATCATACTCTCAAACTGGGAGACCCGAGACTACGCGGTCAGTTCGTACAAGTTCGATTGGTCCCGTGCGAGGTGTTCGTGCCTCCTACGGGGTCGTTTCGGGGCTGGTTTGGGTTTTCACCCTTTAACGGCATGTTTTTAAGTTTAAGTGTTGATTTTTGCCAATTATCATTCTATTCAGAAACCGAGAGATCCGGGACTACGCGGTCAGTTCCTACAAGTTACATTGGTCCCGTGCGAGGTGTTCGTGCCCCCTACGGGATCGTTTAAGGGGTGGTTTGGGTTTTCACCCTTTAACGGCTTGTTTTTAAGTTTAAGTGCTGATATTTGCAAATTATCGTCATTCTCTGAAACCGAGAGACCCAGGACTACGCGATCAGTTCCTGCAAGTTACGTTGGTCCCGTGCGAGGTGTTCGTGCCTCCAATGGGGTCGTTTGGGGGTTGGTTTGGGTATTCACCCTTTGACGGCATGTTTTTAACTAAGTGTGATTTTTATAAATTATCGTCATATTCACAAATCGGGAGACCCGGGACTACGTGGCCAGTTCCTACAAGTTACATTGGGCCCGTGCGAGGTGTTCGTGCCTCCTACGGGGTCGTTTGGGGGGGGGGGTGGTTTGGGTTTTCACCCTTTGACGGCTTGTTTTTAACTAATTGTGATTTTTACAAATTATCGTCATATTCACAAACCGGGAGACCCGGGACTACGCGGTCAGTTCCTACAAGTTACATTGGACCCGTACGAGGTGTTCGTGCCCCCTACGGGGTCGTTTGGAGGATGGTTTGGGTTTTCACCCTTTAACGACATGCTTTTAAGTTTAAGTGTGATTTTTGCAAATTATCATCATATTCACAAACCGGGAGATCTGGGACTACGCGGTCAGTTCCTACAAGTTACATTGGACCCGTGCGAGGTGTTCGTGCCCCCTACGGGGTCGTTTGGGGGGTGGTTTGGGTTTTCACCCCATAACGGCTTATTTTTAAGTCAAAGTGTGATTTTTGCAAATTATCGTCATAATCTCAAACCGGGAGACCCGGGACTACGCGGTCAGTTCCTACAACTTAGATTGGTCTCGTGCGAGGTGTTCGTGCCTCCTACGGGGTCGTTTGGGTTTTCAACCTTTAATGTCATGTTTTTAAGTTTAAGTGTTGATTTTTGCCAATTATCGTCCTATTCGCAAACCGGGAGATCCGGGACTACGCGGTCAGTTCCTACAAGTTACATTGGTCCCGTGCGAGGTGTTCGTTCCCCCTACGGGATCGTTTTGTGGTTTGGGTTTTCACCCTTTAACGGCTTGTTTTTAAGTTTAAGCGCTGATTTTTGCAAATTATCGTCATACTCTGAAATCAAGAGACCCGGGATTACGTGGTCAGTTCCTACAAGTTACATTGGTCCCGTGCGAGGTGTTCGTGCCTCCTACGGGGTCGTTTGGGGGGGGGGGGGGGTGGTTTGGGTTTTCACCCTTTGACGGCTTGTTTTTAACTAAGTGTGATTTTTACAAATTATCGTCATATTCACAAACCGGGAGACCCGGGACTACGCGGTCAGTTCCTACAAGTTACATTGGACCTTGCGAGGTGTTCGTGCCCCCTACGGGGTCGTTTGCGGGGTGGTTTGGGTTTTCACCCTTTAACGGCTTGTTTTTAAGTTTAAGTGCTAATTTTTGCAAATTATCGTCATATTCACAAACCGGGAGACCCGGGGCTACGCGGTCAGTTCCTACAAGTTACACTGGTCTCGTGCGAGGTGTCTGTGCCTCCTACGGGGTCGTTTGGGGGGTGGTTTGGGTTTCACCCTTTGACGACTTGTTTTTAACTAAGTGTGATTTTTGCAAATTATCGTCATATTCACAAACCGGGAGACCCGGGACTACGTGGTCAGTTCCTACAAGTTACATTGGACCCTTGCGAGGTGTTCGTGCCCCCTACGGGGTCGTTTGGAGGATGGTTTGGATTTTCACCCTTTAACGGAATGTGTTTAAGTTTAAGTGCTTATTTTTGCAAATTATCGTCATATTCAAAAACCGGGAGACCCGGGACTACGCGGTCAGTTCCTACAAGTAATATTGGACCCATGCGAGGTGTTCGTGCCTCCTACGGGGTCGTTTGGGGGGTGGTTTGGGTTTTCACCCTTTGACGGCTTGTTTTAAACTAAGCGTGATTTTTGCAAATTATCGTCATATTCACAAACCGGGAGACCCGGGACTACGTGGTCAGTTCCTACAAGTTACATTGGACCCGTGCGAGGTGTTCGTGCCCCCTACGGGGTCGTTTGGAGGATGGTTTAGATTTTCACCCTTTAACGGAATGTTTTTAAGTTTAAGTGCTGATTTTTACAAATTATCGTCATATTCACAAACCGGGAGACTCGGGACTACGCGGTCAGTTCCTACAAGTTACATTGGTCCCGTGCGAGGTGTTCGTGCTCCCTACGGGGTCGTTTGGGGGGTGGTTTGGGTTTTCACCCTTTGACAGCTTGTTTTTAACTAAGTGTGATTTTTGCAAATTATCATCATATTCACAAACCGGGAGACCCGGGACTACGTGGTCAGTTCCTACAAGTTACATTGGACCCATGCGAGGTGTTCGTGCCTCCTACGGGGTCGTTTGGGGGGTGGTTTGGGTTTTCACCCTTTGACGGCTTGTTTTAAACTAAGTGTGATTTTTGCAAATTATCGTCATATTCACAAACCGGGAGACCCGGGACTACGTGGTCAGTTCCTACAAGTTACATTGGTCCCGTGCGAGGTGTTCGTGCCCCCTACGGGGTCGTTTGGAGGATGGTTTGGATTTTCACCCTTTAACAGAATGTTTTTAAGTTTAAGTTTGATTTTTGCAAATTATCATCATATTCACAAACCGGGAGATCCGGGACTACGCAGTCAGTTCCTACAAGTTACATTGGACCCGTGCGAGGTGTTCGTGCCCCCTACGGGGTCGTTTGGGTTTTCACCCCTTAACGGCTTGTTTTTAAGTCAAAGTTTGATTTTTGCAAATTATCATCATACTCTCAAACCGGGAGACCCGGGACTACGCGGTCAGTTCGTACAAGTTAGATTGGTCCCGTGCGAGGTGTTCGTGCCTCCTACGGGGTCGTTTGGGTGCTGGTTTGGGTTTTCACCCTTTAACGACATGTTTTTAAGTTTAAGTGTTGATTTTTGCCAATTATCGTCCTATTCACAAACCGAGAGATCCGGGACTACGCGGTAAGTTCCTACAAGTTACATTGGTCCCGTGCGAGGTGTTCGTGCCCCCTACGGGATCGTTTGAGGGGTGGTTTGGGTTTTCACCCTTTAACGGTTTGTTTTTAAGTTTAAGTGATAATTTCTGCAAATTATCGTCATTCTCTGAAACCGAGAGGCCCGGGACTACGCGATCAGTTCCTACAAGTTACATTGGTCCCGTGCGAGGTGTTCGTGCCTCCAACGGGGTCGTTTGGGGGTTGGTTTGGGTATTCACCCTTTGACGGCATGTTTTTAACTAAGTGTGATTTTTGCAAATTATCGTCATACTCTGAAATCAAGAGACCCGGGATTACGTGGTCAGTTCCTACAAGTTACATTGGTCCCGTGCGAGGTGTTCGTGCCCCCTACGGGGTCGTTTGGGGGGGGGGGGTGGTTTGGGTTTTCACCCTTTGACGGCTTGTTTTTAACTAAGTGTGATTTTTACAAATTATCGTCATATTCACAAACCGGGAGACCCGGGACTACGCGGTCAGTTCCTACAAGTTACATTGGACCTTGCGAGGTGTTCGTGCCCCCTACGGGGTCGTTTGGAGGATGGTTTGGGTTTTCACCTTTTAACGGCATGTTTTTAAGTTTAAGTGTGATTTTTGCAAATTATCATCATATTCACAAACCGGGAGATCTGGGACTACGCGGTCAGTTCCTACAAGTTACATTGGACCCGTGAGAGGTGTTCGTGCCCCCTACGGGGTCGTTTGGGTGGTGGTTTGGGTTTTCACCCCATAACGGCTTGTTTTTAAGTCAAAGTGTGATTTTTGCAGATTATCGTCATACTCTCAAACCGGGAGACCCGGGACTACGCGGTCAGTTCCTACAAGTTAGATTGGTCCCGTGCGAGGTGTTCGTGCCTCCTACGGGGTCGTTTGGGGGGTGGTTTGGGTTTTCACCCTTTAACGGCTTGTTTTTAAGTTTAAGTGCTGATTTTTGCCAATTATCATCATACTCTCAAATCGAGAGACCCGGGACTACGCGATCAGTTCCTACAAGTTACATTGGTCCGTGAGAGGTGTTCGTGCCACCAACGGGGTCATTTTGGGGTTGGTTTGGGTATTCACCCTTTGACGACATGTTTTTAACTAAGTGTGATTTTTGAAAATTATCGTCATCTTCACAAACCGAGAGACCCGGGACTACGCGGTCAGTTCGTACAAGTTACATTGGTCCCGTGCGAGGTGTTCGTGCTCCCTACGGGGTCGTTTGGGGGGTGGTTTGGGTTTTCACCCTTTGACAGCTTGTTTTTAACTAAGTGTGATATTTGCAAATTATCATCATATTCACAAACCGGGAGACCCGGGACTACGCGGTCAGTTCCTACAAGTTACATTGGACCCGTGCGAGGTGTTCGTGCCCCCTACGGGGTCGTTTGCGGGGTGGATTGGGTTTTCACCCTTTAACGGCTTGTTTTTAAGTTTAAGTGCTAATTTTTGCAAATTATCGTCATATTCACAAACCGGGAGACCCGGGGCTACGCGGTCAGTTCCTACAAGTTACACTGGTCTCGTGCGAGGTGTCTGTGCCTCCTACGGGGTCGTTTGGGGGGTGGTTTGGGTTTCACCCTTTGACGACTTGTTTTTAACTAAGTGTGATTTTTGCAAATTATCGTCATATTCACAAACCGGGAGACCCGGGACTACGTGGTCAGTTCCTACAAGTTACATTGGACCCTTGCGAGGTGTTCGTGCCCCCTACGGGGTCGTTTGGAGGATGGTTTGGATTTTCACCCTTTAACGGAATGTGTTTAAGTTTAAGCGCTTATTTTTGCAAATTATCGTCATATTCACAAACCGATAGACCCGGGACTACGCGGTCAGTTCCTACAAGTAACATTGGACCCGTGCGAGGTGTTCGTGCCTCCTACGGGGTCGTTTGGGGGGTGGTTTGGGTTTTCACCCTTTGACGGCTTGTTTTTAACTAAGTGTGATTTTTGCAAATTATCGTCATATTCACAAACCGGGAGACCCGGGACTACGTGGTCAGTTCCTACAAGTTACATTGGACCCGTGCGAGGTGTTCGTGCCCCTTACGGGGTCGTTTGGAGGATGGTTTGGATTTTCACCCTTTAACGGAATGTTTTTAAGTTTAAGTGCTGATTTTTACAAATTATCGTCATATTCACAAACCGGGAGACCCGGGACTACGCGGTCAGTTCCTACAAGTTACATTGGTCCCGTGCGAGGTGTTCGTGCTCCCTACGGGGTCGTTTGGGGGGTGGTTTGGGTTTTCACCCTTTGACAGCTTGTTTTTAACTAAGTGTGAGTTTTGCAAATTATCATCATATTCACAAACCGGGAGACCCGGGACTACGTGGTCAGTTCCTACAAGTTACATTGGACCCGTGCGAGGTGTTCGTGCCTCCTACGGGGTCGTTTGGGGGGTGGTTTGGGTTTTCACCCTTTGACGACTTGTTTTTAACTAAGTGTGATTTTTTCAAATTATCGTCATATTCACAAACCGGGAGACCCGGGACTACGCTGTCAGTTCGTACAAGTTACATTGGTCCCGTGCGAGGTGTTCGTGCCCCCTACGGGGTCGTTTGGAGGATGGTTTGGATTTTCACCCTTTAACAGAATGTTTTTAAGTTTAAGTTTGATTTTTGCAAATTATCATCATATTCACAAACCGGGAGATCCGGGACTACGCGGTCAGTTCCTACAAGTTACATTGGACCCGTGCGAGGTGTTCGTGCCCCCTACGGGGTCGTTTGGGTTTTCACCCCTTAACGGCTTGTTTTTAAGTCAAAGTCTGATTTTTGCAAATTATCGTCATACTCTCAAACCGGGAGACCCGGGACTACGCGGTCAGTTCGTACAAGTTAGATTGGTCCCGTGCGAGGTGTTCGTGCCTCCTACGGGGTCGTTTGGGTGCTGGTTTGGGTTTTCACCCTTTAACGACATGTTTTTAAGTTTAAGTGTTGATTTTTGCCAATTATCGTCCTATTCACAAACCGAGAGATCCGGGACTACGCGGTAAGTTCCTACAAGTTACATTGGTCCCGTGCGAGGTGTTCGTGCCCCCTACGGGATCGTTTGAGGGGTGGTTTGGGTTTTCACCCTTTAACGGTTTGTTTTTAAGTTTAAGTGATAATTTCTGCAAATTATCGTCATTCTCTGAAACCGAGAGGCCCGGGACTACGCGATCAGTTCCTACAAGTTACATTGGTCCCGTGCGAGGTGTTCGTGCCTCCAACGGGGTCGTTTGGGGGTTGGTTTGGGTATTCACCCTTTGACGGCATGTTTTTAACTAAGTGTGATTTTTGTAAATTATCGTCATATTCACAAATCGGGAGACCCGGGACTACGTGGTCAGTTCCTACAAGTTACATTGGTCCCGTGCGAGGTGTTCGTGCCTCCTACGGGGTAGTTTGGGAGGGTGGTTTGGATTTTCAGCCTTTGACGGCTTGTTTTTAACTAAGTGTGATTTTTACAAATTATCGTCATATTCACAAACCGGGAGACCCGGTACTACGCGGTCAGTTCCTACAAGTTACATTGGACCCGTGCGAGGTGTTCGTTCCCCCTACGGGGTCGTTTGGAGGATGGTTTGGGTTTTCACCCTTTAAGGGCATGTTTTTAAGTTTAAGTGTGATTTTTCCAAATTATCATCATATTCACAAACCGGGAGATCTGGGACTACGTGGTTAGTTCCTACAAGTTACATTGGACCCGTGCGAGGTGTTCGTGCCCCCTACGGGGTCGTTTGGGGGGTGGTTTGGGTTTTCACCCCATAACGGTTTGTTTTTAAGTCAAAGTGTGATTTTTGCAAATTATCGTCATACTCTCAAACCGGGAGACCCGGGACTACGCGGTCAGTTCCTACAAGTTAGATTGGTCCCGTGCGAGGTGTTCCTGCCTCCTACGGGATCGTTTGGGTGCTGGTTTGGGTTTTCACCCTTTAACGGCATGTTTTTAAGTTTAAGTGTTGATTTTTGCCAATTATCGTCCTATTCACAAACCGAGAGATCCGGGACTACGCAGTCAGTTCCTACAAGTTACATTGGTCCCGTGCGAGGTGTTCGTTCCCCCTACGGGGTCGTTTGGGTGGTGATTTGGGTTTTCACCCTTTGACAGCTTGTTTTTAACTAAGTGTGATTTTTGCAAATTATTGTCATATTCACAAACCGGGAGACCCGGGACTACGCGGTCAGTTCCTACAAGTTACATTGGACCTGTGCGAGGTGTTCGTGCCTCCTACGGGGTCGTTTGGGAGGTGGTTTGGGTTTTCACCCTTTGACGACTTGTTTTTAACTAAGTGTGGTTTTTTCAAATTATCGTCATATTCACAAACCGGGTGACCCGGGACTACGCTGTCAGTTCCTACAAGTTACATTGGTCCCGTGCGAGGTGTTCGTGCCCATACGGGGTCGTTTGGAGGATGGTTTGGATTTTCACCCTTTAACGGAATGTTTTTAAGTTTAAGTGCTGATTTTTGCAAATTACCGTCATATTCACAAACCGGGAGACCCGGGACTACGCGGTCAGTTCCTACAAGTTACATTGGTCCCATGCGAGGTGTTCGTGCTCCCTACGGGGTCGTTTTGGGGGTGGTTTGGGTTTTCACCCTTTGACAGCTTGTTTTTAACTAAGTGTGAGTTTTGCAAATTATCATCATATTCACAAACCGTGAGACCCAGGACTACGTGGTCAGTTCCTACAAGTTACATTGGACCCGTACGAGGTGTTCGTGCCTCCTACGGGGTCGTTTGGGGGGTGGTTTGGGTTTTCACCCTTTGACGAATTGTTTTTAACTAAGTGTTATTTTTTCAAATTATCGTCATATTCACAAACCGGGAGACCCGGGACTACGCTGTCAGTTCCTACAAGTTACATTGGTCCCGTGCGAGGTGTTCGTGCCCTCTACGGGGTCGTTTGGAGGATGGTTTGGATTTTCACCCTTTAACGGAATGTTTTTAAGTTTAAGTTTGATTTTTGCAAATTATCATCATATTCACAGACCGGGAGATCCGGGACTACGCAGTCAGTTCCTACAAGTTACATTGGACCCGTGCGAGGTGTTCGTGCCCCCTACGGGGTCGTTTGGGTTTTCACCCCTTAACGGCTTGTTTTTAAGTCAAAGTCTGATTTTTGTAAATTATCGTCATACTCTCAAACCGGGAGACCCGGGACTACGCGGTCAGTTCGTACAAGTTAGATTGGTCCCGGCCGAGGTGTTCATGCCTCCTACGGGGTCGTTTGGGGGCTGGTTTGGGTTTTCACCCTTTAACGGCATGTTTTTAAGTTTAAGTGTTGATTTTTGCCAATTATCGTCCTATTCACAAACCTAGAGATCCGGGACTACGCAGTAAGTTCCTACAAGTTACATTGGTCCCGTGCGAGGTGTTCGTGCCCCCTACCGGATCGTTTGAGGGGTGGTTTGGGTTTTCACCCTTTAGCGGCTTGTTTTTAAGTTTAAGTGATAATTTTTTCAAATTATCGTCATTCTATGAAACCGAGAGACCCGGGACTACGCGATCAGTTCCTACAAGTTACATTGGTCCCGTGCGAGGTGTTCGTGTCTCCAACGGGGTCGTTTGGGGGTTGGTTTGGGTATTCACCCTTTGACGGCATGTTTTTAACTAAGTGTGATTTTTGTAAATTATCATCATATTCACAAATCGGGAGACCCGCGACTACGTGGTCAGTTCCTACAAGTTACATTGGTCCCGTGCGAGGTGTTCGTGCCTCCTACGGGGTAGTTTGTGAGGGTGGTTTGGGTTTTCAGCCTTTGACGGCTTGTGTTTAACTAAGTGTGATTTTTACAAATTATCGTCATATTCACAAACCGGGAGACCCGGGACTACGCGGTCAGTTCCTACAAGTTACATTGGACCCGTGCGAGGTGTTCGTTCCCCCTACGGGGTCGTTTGGAGGATGGTTTGGGTTTTCACCCTTTAAGGACATGTTTTTAAGTTTAAGTGTGATTTTTGCAAATTATAATCATATTCACAAATCGGGAGATCTGGGACTACGTGGTTAGTTCCTACAAGTTACATTGGACCCGTGCGAGGTGTTCGTGCCCCCTACGGGGTCGTTTGGGGGGTGGTTTGGGTTTTCACCCCATAACGGTTTGTTTTTAAGTTAAAGTGTGATTTTTGCAAATTATCGTCATACTCTCAAACCGGGAGACCCGGGACTACGCGGTCAGTTCCTACAAGTTAGATTGGTCCCGTACGAGGTGTTCGTGCCTCCTACGGGGTCGTTTGGGGGCTGGTTTGGGTTTTCACCCTTTAACGGCATGTTTTTAAGTTTAAGTGTTGATTTTTGCAAATTATCGTCCTATTCACAAACCGGGAGATCCGGGACTACGCGGTCAGTTCCTGCAAGTTACATTGGTCCCGTGCGAGGTGTTCGTTCCCCCTACAGGGTCGTTTGGGGGGTGGTTTGGGTTTTCACCCTTTGACAGCTTGTTTTTAACTAAGTGTGATTTTTGCAAATTATCGTCATATTCACAAACCGGGAGACCCGGGACTACGTGGTCAGTTCCTACAAGTTACATTGGACCCGTGCGAGGTGTTCGTGCCTCCTACAGGGTCGTTTGGGGGGTGGTTTGGGTTTTCACCCTTTGACGACTTGTTTTTAACTGAGTGTGATTTTTTCAAATTATCGTCATATTCACAAACCGGGTGACCCGGGACTACGCTGTCAGTTCCTACAAGTTACATTGGTCCCGTGCGAGGTGTTCGTGCCCCCTACGGGGTCGTTTGGAGGATGGTTTGGATTTTCACCCTTTAACGGAATGTTTTTAAGTTTAAGTTTGATTTTTGTAAATTATCATCATATTCACAAACCGGGAGATCCGGGACTACGCGATCAGTTCCTACAAGTTACATTGGACCCGTGCGAGGTGTTCGTGCCCCCTACGGGGTCGTTTGGGGGGGTGGTTTTGGTTTTCACCCCTTAACGGCTTGTTTTTAAGTCAAAGTCTGATTTTTGCAAATTATCGTCATACTCTCAAACCGGGAGACCCGGGACTACGCGGTCAGTTCGTACAAGTTAGATTGGTCCCGTGCGAGGTGTTCGTGCCTCCTACGGGGTCGTTTGGGGGCTGGTTTGGGTTTTCACCCTTTAACAACATGTTTTTAAGTTTAAGTGTTGATTTTTGACAATTATCGTTCTATTCACAAACCGAGAGATCCGGGACTACGCGGTAAGTTCCTACAAGTTACATTAGTCCCGTGCGAGGTGTTCGTGCCCCCTACAGGATCGTTTGAGGGGTGGTTTGGGTTTTCACCCTTTAACGGCTTGTTTTTAAGTTTAAGTGATAATTTTTGCAAATTATCGTCATTCTCTGAAACCGAGAGACCCGGGACTACGCGATCAGTTCCTGGAAGTTACATTGGTCCCGTGCGAGGTGTTCGTGCCTCCAACGGGGTCGTTTGGGGGTTGGTTTGGGTATTCACCCTTTGACGGCGTGTTTTTAACTAAGTGTGATTTTTGTAAATTATCGTCATATTCATAAATCGGGAGACCCGGGACTACGTGGTCAGTTCCTACAAGTTACATTGGACCCGTGCGAGGTGTTCGTTCCCCCTACGGGGTCGTTTGGAGGATGGTTTGGGTTTTCACCCTTTAACGACATGTTTTTAAGTTTAAGTGTGATTTTTGCAAATTATCATCATATTCACAAACCGGGAGATCTGGGACTACGTGGTTAGTTCCTACAAGTTACATTGGACCCGTGCGAGGTGTTCGTGCCCCCTACGGGGTCGTTTGGGGGGTGGTTTGGGTTTTCACCCCATAACGGTTTGTTTTTAAGTCAAAGTGTGATTTTTGCAAATTATCGTCATACTCTCAAACCGGGAGACCCGGGACTACGCGGTCAGTTCCTACAAGTTAGATTGGTCCCGTGCGAGGTGTTCGTGCCTCCTACGGGGTCGTTTGGGGGCTGGTTTGGGTTTTCACCCTTTAACGGCATGTTTTTAAGTTTAAGTGTTGATTTTTGCCAATTATCGTCCTATTCACAAAACGGGAGATCCGGGACTACGCGGTCAGTTCCTACAAGTTACATTGGTCCCGTGCGAGGTGTTCGTTCCCCCTACGGGATCGTTTGGATGGTGGTTTGGGTTTTCACCCTTTAACGGCTTGTTTTTAACTTTAAGTGCTGATTTTTGCAAATTATCGTCATATTCACAAACCGGGAGACCCGGGTCTACGCGGTCAGTTCCTACAAGTTACATTGGTCCCGTGCGAGGTGTTCGTGCCTCCTACGGGGTCGTTTGGGGGGTGGTTTGGGTTTTCACCCTTTGACGGCCCGTTTTTAACTAAGTGTGATTTTTGCAAATTATCGTCATATTCACAAACCGGGAGATCCGAGACTATGCGGTCAATTCCTACAAGTTACATTGGTCCTGTGCGAGGTGTTCGTCCCCCCTACGGGGTCGTTTGGGTGGTGGTTTGAGTTTTCACCCTTTAACGGGTTGTTTTTAAGTTTAAGTGCTGATTTTTGCAAATTATCATCATACTCTGAAACCGAGAGACCCGGGACTACGCGATCAGTTCCTCTAAGTTGCATTGGTCCCGTGCGAGGTGTTCGTGCCTCCAACGGGGTCGTTTGGGGGTTGGTTTGGGTATTCACCCTTTGACGGCATGTTTTTAAGTTTAAGTGTGATTTTTGCAAATTATCATCATATTCACAAACCGGGAGATCCGGGACTACGCCATCAGTTCCTACAAGTTACAATGGACCCGTGCGAGGTGTTCGTGCCCCCTACGGGGTCGTTTGGGGGGTGGTTTGGGTTTTCACCCCTTAACGGCTTGTTTTTAAGTCAAAGTGTGATTTTTGCAAATTATCGTCATACTCTCAAACTGGGAGACGGGACTACGCGGTCAGTTCCTACAAGTTAGATTTGTCCCGTGCGAGGTGTTCGTGATTCCTACGGGGTCGTTTGGGGGCTGGTTTGGGTTTTCACCCGTTAACGGCATGTTTTTAAGTTTAAGTTTTGATTTTTGCCAATTATTGTCCAATTCACAAACCGGGAGACCCGGGACTACGCGGTCAGTTCCTACAAGTTACATTTGTCCCGTACGAGGTGTTCGTGCCCCCTACAGGATCGTTTGGGGGGTGGTTTGGGTTTTCACCCTTTAACGACTTGGTTTTAAGTTTAAGTGCTGATTTTTGAAAATTATCATCATACTCTGAAACCGAGAGACCCGGGACTACGCGATCAGTTCCTACAAGTTACATTGGTCCCGTACGAGGTGTTCGTGCCTCCAATGGGGTCGTTTGGGGGTTGGTTTGGGTATTCACCCTTTGACGGCATATTTTTAACGAAGTGTGATATTTGCGAATTATCGTCATATTCACAAACCGGGAGACCCGGGACTACGCGGTCAGTTCCTACAAGTTACATTGGTCCCGTGCGAGGTGTTCGTCCCCCCCATGGGGTCGTTTGGGTGGTGGTTTGAGTTTTCACCCTTTAACGGCTTGTTTTTAAGTTTAAGTGCTGATTTTTGCAAATTATCGTCATATTCACAAACCGGGAGACCCGGGACTACGCGGTCAGTTCCTACAAGTTACATTGGTCCCGTGCGAGGTGTTCCTGCCCTCTACGGGGTTGTTTGGAGGGTGGTTTGGGTTTTCAGCCTTTAACGGCTTGTTTTTAGGTTTAAGTGCTCATTTTTGCAAATTATCGTCATATTCACAAACCGGGAGACCCGGGACTACGCGGCCAGTTCCTACAAGTTGCATTGGTCCCGTGCGAGGTGTTCGCGCCTCCTACGGGGTCGTTTGGGCGGTGGTTTGGGTTTTCACCCTTTGACAGCTTATTTTTAACTAAGTGTGATTTTTGCAAATTATCGTCATATTCACAAACCGGGAGACCCGGGACTACGCGGTCAGTTCCTACGAGTTAGATTGGTCCCGTGCGAGGTGTTCGTGCCCCCTACGGGGTCGTTTGGAGGATGGTTTGGATTTTCACCCTTTAACGGAATGTTTTTAAGTTTGAGTGTGATTTTTCCAAATTATCATCATATTCACAAACTGCGAGATCCGGGCTTACGCGGTCAGTTCCTACAAGTTACATTGGTCCCGTGCGAGGTGTTCGTGCCCCCGACGAGGTCGTTTGGGGGGGTGGTTTGGGTTTTCACCCTTTAACGGCTTATTTTTAAGTTTACGTGCTGATTTTTGCAAATTATCGTCATACTCTGAAACCGAGAGACCCGGGACTACGCGATCAGTTCCTACAAGTTACATTGGTCCCGTGCGAGGTGTTCGTGCCTCCAACGGGGTCATTTGGGGGTTGGTTTGGGTAATAACCCTTTGACGGCATGTTTTTAACTAAGTGTAATTTTTGTAAATTATCGTCATATTCACAAATCGGGAGACCCGGGACTACGCGGTCAGTTCCTACAAGTTACATTGGTCCCGTGCGAGGTGTTCGTCCCCCCTACGGGGTCGTTTGGGGGGGTGGTTTGAGTTTTCACCCTTTAACGGCTTGTTTTTTAGTTTAAGTGCTGATTTTTGCAAATTATCATCATATTCACAAACCGGGAGTCCCGAGACTACGCGATCGGTTACTACAAGTTACATTGGTCCCGTGCGAGGTGTTCGTGCCCCCTACGGGGTCGTTTGGGTTTTCACCCTTTGATGGCTTATTTTTAACTAAGTGTTTTTTTGCAAATTATCGTCATATTCACAAACCGAGAGACCCGGGACTACGCGGTCAGTTCCTACAAGTTACATTGGTCCCGTGCGAGGTGTTCGTTCCCCCTACGGGGTCGTTTGATGGGTGGTTTGGGTTTTCACCATTTAACGGCTTGTTTTTAAGTTTAAGTGCTGATTTTTGCAAATTATCGTCATATTCACAAACCGGGAGACCCGAGACTACGCAGTCAGTTCCTACAAGTTACATTGGTCCCGTGCGAGGTGTTCGTACCCTCTACAGGGTCGTTTGGAGGGTGGTTTGGGTTTTCACCCTTTGACGGCTTGTTTTTAGGTTTAAGTGCTCATTTTTGCAAATTATCGTCATATTCACAAACCGGGAGACCCGGGACTACGCGGCCAGTTCCTACCAGTTACATTGGTCCCGTGCGAGGTGTTCGCGCCTCCTACGGGGTCGTTTGGGCGGTGGTTTGGGTTTTCACCCTTTGACAGCTTATTTTTAACTAAGTGTGATTTTTGCAAATTATCGTCATATTCACAAACAGGGAGACCCGGGACTACGCGGTCAGTTCCTACAAGTTACATTGGTCCCGTGCGAGGTGTTCGTGCCCCCTACGGGGTCGTTTGGAGGATGGTTTGGATTTTCACCCTTTAACGGAATGTTTTTAAGTTTGAGTGTGATGTTTCCAAATTATCATCATATTCACAAACCGGGAGATCCGGGACTACGCGGTCAGTTCCTACAAGTTACATTGGTCCCGTGCGAGGTGTTCGTGCCCCCGACGGGGTCGTTTGGGGGGTGGTTTGGGTTTTCACCCTTTAACGGCTTGTTTTTAAGTTTAAGTGCTGATTTTTGCAAATTATCATCATACTCCGAAACCGAGAGACCCGGGACTACGCGATCAGTTCCTACAAGTTACATTGGTCCCGTGCGAGGTGTTCGTGCCTCCAACGGGGTCATTTGGGGGTTGGTTTGGGTAATAACCCTTTGACGACATGTTTTTAACTAAGTGTGATTTTTGTAAATTATCGTCATATTCACAAATTGGGAGACCCGGGACTACGTGGTCAGTTCCTACAAGTTACATTGGTCCCGTGCGAGGTGTTCGTGCCCCCTACTGGATCGTTTGGGGGGTGGTTTGGGTTTTCACCCTTTGACGGCTTGTTTTTACGTTTAAGTGCTGATTTTTGCAAATTATCGTCATACTCTCAAACCGAGAGACCCGGGACTACGCGATCAGTTCCTACAAGTTAAATTGGTCACGTGCGAGGTGTTCGTGCCTCCAACGGGGTCGTTTGGGGGTTGGTTTGGGTATTCACCCTCTAACGGCATGTTTTTAATTAAGTGTGATTTTTGCAAATTATCGTCATATTCACAAACCGGGAGACCCGGGACTACGCGGTCAGTTCCTACAAGTTACATTGGTCCCGTGCGAGGTGTTCGTGCCCCCTACGGGGTCATTTGGGGGGTGGTTTGAGTTTTCACCCTTTAACGGCTTGTTTTTAACTGTAAGTGCTGATTTTTCCAAATTATCGTCATATTCACAAACCGGGAGACCCGAGACTACGCGGTCAGTTCCTACAAGTTACATTGGTCCCGTGTGAGGTGTTCGTGCCCCCTACGGGGTCGTTTGGGGGGTCGTTTGAGTTTTCACCCTTTAACGGCATGTTTTTAAGTTTAGGTGTCGTTTTTTGCAAATTATCGTCCTATTCTCAAACTGGGAGACCCGGGACTACGCGGTCAGTTCCAACAATTTACATTGGTCTCGTGCTTGGTGTTCATGCCTCCTATATCGTCATATTCTCTAACGGTATGGTTTTAATCAATTTAGAATGTTTATGGATTTTAGAAAATTTTGACATAGTTTCATTTGTTTATTCGTTAAATCCAACATGTTTTAACATTTAAAATAAACTCAACAGCAACAGCAAATTCCAAAACGAAACCACCAGCAAGTCCCTTCCACCAATTTAACTAAATAAGCTCATAAAGTAAGCCATGAAGTGATTTTCAAACTTTAAAAGGAATGATCAGATATAGAATGAAAAAAACAAACTATAAATATTGAGTAGAAATAATTCATTGCATTTGAAAAGGTTAATAAATGGTAACTAAATAATAGTTACCTGTAGTAACTTGATTAAGATTGGATGGAACTGGCGTGAGTTGAACATTTGTAAAACAAAACCAAACAAATCACTGGTAGCCTATGCTGGCCTTTTGATCTCCAAACCTCCCCAATACCTGCATTCAATTCCCACCTAGCACTGGATCAAACTCTTTAATATTACATTACCCATATATGATTATACACACACATGTATGAAATTGTGCTCACCTAGATTCAACTAGACAATCACAAAAATCAAAACCCATTTACAACACTAAAGTGCTCACCTAGATTCATCAGTTCAAATGTGATATAATATTTCCAATCATCAATCCCTGTAATCGTAAATGCCTTATCAAGAAAACCCATCCGGTGCTCTTGTTCAACCAAATTTCCTAAACACCCACAAAATCATAGATACATACAAATTCAATAGCGTTTCAGAAGTTAGTTTTTAAGATTATCCCAAATTGACGAATCCAAACCATATCCGAGTCTAAAATTTGATTGTGCCCAACGTACCAATTAGAGAAGCCTTCACATACTCCATGTTTAGCCAAAACTCCAAGTGTAGCAAGCATCTTCCTCTTATGATTTCTCTAATAGTCCCTGTTTAACCAAATCCAATCAAATTCAAAAGTTAATCATCAATTCAAGTGTGAAATAAAACAGTATTTGCAATTGATGTATCAAAAGTTAATCACCAATTCAAGTATTTGCAATTGATGGACATTTTGTTATTCAATATACAAACTTTTGATACATCATTTTCCAATAACTAAACGGAGTTGGTTGATAGCATCTTAAATAGAGATACAAATGACTGTAAGAACAGTATTGAAACATAGATACATGTAACTGTTTCAACGATAGAGCCAACTTCATTACGAAGAATAAATAATGCTTTTGAAATAGATGACTAATTCAGCACAACTGATTTACCTAATCCGATTCGAACATCAAAACACTCTTCACATGGTCACCCCTTATTCCCATCACCTTTGAGCATCTTGAAAGTTAAGAAAATATTATAAAACCAAATAAATACATACACAAATGATACATAAATTTAGACTTTCATACTTTTTTAGGTTAAAACATATAAGATGTGCAAAACATACCTTTTTTCACAAAAAATAATTGAACTACTTAAATTCTTAGAATAATGCTCTCAAAACTTCAAAATTTTAGAAGCAATTTCACTAGATTCAATTAAACACCCCCTCCCAACATCATTGATTAAGATAACCAAATTGGGAGGTGTAATTTTAACGCAATTGAAAATCATAATAAAATTAAAATTATATCACAAGTAAAAAAATGCACATCATATGTGGTTGATCACTCACATGTATATGGATTGCTTCGAGGGTTTGAGACTACTTCCATGGTAGTTGATACTCCTATTGTTACAACTCTTTGCAACCGTTCACAAATTCGAGTTTCCTTACAAGTCCAAAGTATGAAGTCTATCAACAACTAGATAAAAAATACAACTGTAGCCTCTAATGTTTTAGATTACATCAAAATGAAAGCCAAAGATTAAAAAAATAATTTGAGACAGAAGCTCTAAGCTTGTTTCACATTTTTCAATATTGTAGCATACCATATATGATCATTTCAATATCTGTTAAAGTTTACACACACGTGTTTTGATGATATCACACACATACGCGTAAGAAACGTAACGAAACAAAACTCCAAAAAAGTCAACCATACGCACCTTGCAATGCCAAACAATCAGCCTCCGTCCGATCAAAAAATCCAACGGCGTAGTTTGGATCATTAATCCCCCTCAACATGTACTATTTTCTCCCACCCGACTCGTTTGGCACAATACAAGCCATCAACTCAGCAAACTCGTCCGATCCTCTTCTCACTCGTACACGAATCGAAGTATCCTTGGCCTTAAACAAGTTGTGCAAAATCTTCTGAACACCGGACCGGCCGTTCTTAAACAGGGACCGGATGCTTAAATTTTCGATCTTTATCTCTTCAACTATGTCCCCGGTTTGTAACATGTCCCATACCCAGGCGGATGCGTACCACTTCGAGATCGGGGTCAAATATCCATTGACGGCGGACAGAGGTAGGGATGTACAGAGGTTATACGTAGTAAGCTTTGTGGTTGTGGGTGGGTTGGTCTCAGGAAGAATCGAACTGAGAAAAACTAGGGGGATTGATTGAACGTGAGAGAGAGAGAGAGAGAGAGCGGGAGACCAAAAATAATTGGGGGAGGTAATTTTTTTTTAGGATATTTATATTTTAGTAAAGTGTTCTCAATTTTGGCACACTTAGACAGTGCCAAATTTTGGCACTGTTTTAAAGTGTGCCAAATTGCCATTAAACCGTGCCAAAATCTGGCACGGTTTAAAACGGTGCCAGATTTTTAACATCAGGGTGTGCCAAATTGCTATTTTTGGTGTAGTGGAAGGTATGCTCTTGAAATTATGGCTTCCTCCTCCTTGAAGCATTAATAAGAGCAAGAGATAGTTTTTCCAGGCGTAGATACCTGATTTCTGCTCCTCTGAATGCTTTGCTAGTGTAATATACTGACTTTTGAACTCCATTTTCCAATCTGACTAATGCCGAGGTGACAGGGAATTCTGAGACAACCAAATATAAATATAATTTATTCCCCAACATTAGTCGGGAGAGTAGTGGTGGGGATCCCAAATAGTTCTTCAAATATCAAAAGGCATTTTCGCATTCCTCATTCCATTCGAAGGTTTTCTTGAGCACTTTGAAGAATGGTAAGCATTTGTCAGTAGCTCAGGATACGAATCGAGTATGGGCAACCACTCTTCCAGTTAATTTCTGCACATCCTTCTTGAATGTTGGAGATTGCATATCAATGAATGCCTTTATTTTATTTGGATTGGATTCAATTCCTCTCTGATTCACAATCAAGCACAAAAATATTCCTTTCTGCACGCCGACCACATATTTGGTCGGGTTGAGCTTCATTTAATATTTTTCAAGTTTGTCAAATGTCTGGATGAGGTCTTAGATGTGATCGTCTGCCTTCTTACTTTTGGTGAGCATGTCATCCATATAGACCTCTATATTATTCCCAATTCGCTCTTCATAAACATTATTTACTAGCCTTTGGTATGCTGCTCCAGCATTTTTAAGCCCGAAAGGCATAGCATTGTAGTAGTAAGTACCTCAGCTAGTGATAAATGATGTACTTTCTTTATCCTTAGGCTTCATTTTTTTATCTGATTGTACTTAGAATAAGCGTCCATAAAACTTAGTAGCTCAGCCTATTGGGAACATTCTTGTTTAGGACGAAGAAGCGAATATTCATTGTCCTGCTTGCTGGCTAAGTGTTGAACAAAACTTTTAACTTAGCAGATCTTAAAGGATAAACGTTATCTCCGGAGAAACAAATTAAAGGCCTATTATAGGGTTCTAGTTTGCTATCTCGTAACCCCAAGTTGTGAAAGAAATTATAGAACATAACATCTGTTGAACTACCATTAGCTACGAGAAATCTGGCAACCCTTGACTCATGCACCCGAAAGGTGACGACTAGAGGGCTGTCGTGAGGGTAGAGCCCTCCTGATAAGTCATTCTTGGAATAGTCGATGACCAACTTGTCTTTATTCACTTTTCTAGGCTGACCATCTGTCTTGTCGGATAAGTTGATTTGCCTGATGTAAGAATAGGCTTTGGCCTCATTTAAATAGGCCTTTCTCTTGGCGACTTCATCTCCACCTCCAGCATCTCCTCTTGCAATGAAATGACAACCAAAAGATATCATGCCTACCTCAATCTCAGGGTCCCTGGGTTTCTCTGGTAAGCCAGGGTCATCCTAGAATCGTCATCTCGATCTCTTTTCTTGTCATCTTTGTTTTTGCAAGGGGACTCTGATATTCTTCTCGTGTCCCGACCCTCCGTTTGGTCAACAAACTTGGTTAGTTTTCCTCTGCAAATGAGAGATTCAATTTCATTTTTCTGGGCAATGCAGTTATTAGTGGTATGTCCATAGTCTTTGTGAAAGTCACAATATTTAGACTTACCCCTCTGGTTAGGTGGTGATTTCAATTTTCAGGCCACTTCAAGTCCTTACTGCCCCTAATCTCCTCTAAGATATGATGCACACCTATAATAAGTTCAGTATATTCCTCATACTTCTTAGGTTTTTCGATCTTTTTGTCTTTTTGATCCTTCTTCTCCGAACTCTTCTAGCCATCAGATTTTGTCCTGGGGGCTTGATTGGCAGCCATAGGTTCTTTGGCATTTATGATTTTACCAGCCTTTGCCATCAGTTTAGTCATATTTTTTTGGAGGTTCTTTCGCCAACGCATAATATAACTTTTCAGGAAGCAGTCCACTCATCAAGGCGGTAATGTCAGTTTTTTTTTCATAATCTACCACTTTTAATTTCTCATTATTGAAGCGAGTAATATATTCCCGGGTAGTTTCTCCTGGTCGCTGGCAGACACTCAACAAATGAGCTACTCTCTTGATCGGCTTTGCTCTAAAGCAGAAATTGCTGATGAATAGTTCGACGAGCTGATGAAAATGGGAAATTTATCCTCGGGGTAGGTTATTATACCATATCTGGGTTGGACCAGTGATTGTACTTGAGAAAGCTCGGCACCGCATCTCATCAGGAATATAATAAATATCAGCAGCAGCCTGGTACTGTTTAACATGAAGGATGAGATCAGTTTTGCCATCATACTTAGATGTAACCACCGGTGGTTTGAATTTGGAGGGTGTAGGGTAATCCATAATGGTCGGAATGAAGGAAGATCCTTTCACAAAACTCCTTTGTAGAGGATTCTTGGTCTTAGCTATTTCCCCCAGGCAATCCTCCAATCTCTGTATTGGTCCATTCCAAGAGTACTCTTTTAGTTTGGACTTGACTGAGACAACTTTGGTGGTCTTACTATGCATTTGTAATCAGTACGCACGAATCCTTGGATGCTAGCTCTGGACCTGACTGACCCTTCTCGGTGCTCGCAGGACCTAGATGGTTCTCTATGATAACCTCTAGTTGTTCGGGGTCCCAAATGATCAAACGCAGAGGCCTTGCTCAACCGTTCCAATACGTTTGGCCACTCAGAAGTGAAAGAACGACCATCATAGTAATCAGTAGATTGGATGGATGAGGTTGCTTCTGGGTGATAAGATTTGTCACGTGAGGACCTGGAATAAGTACTTATCTCATTTTTGGGAGGAAGAGGCGACATCTCCCTCTGGGATGGTGCAGTAGTAGACTTGGCTTGCAATGTTTGGGCTAATTGTCTCACCGTCTGTTGCATTGCTTCTTTCCCGTTGGCAAGATTGATTAAGATTCCTTGAAGATCTGCTACGCTAGGGGAGTAGATGGATTAAAAGTGTTACCTGAAGCTTCAAGGCTGCTTTCAGGAACGTCGTCATCCATTAGAAAGCTTCCAAGGTGAACAAGTGAATATGATTGGTAGAGAACAATGACAAGCAGTTGTTCCCACTGGCGCCAATCTGTTGATGTCAAAAATTGGTATATATAAATTACCAATTTCGTAATCACAGATAATTATATAAGTAATAAGGAAGAAAATAAACAAGGCATCAAAGATTTTAACATGGTTTATCTAAGGAAAAGCCTACGTCCACTGTTATAGTATTACTGTTGAGGGTAGTTACATAGAACTTTGTGCAGTTTTGCTTGTGCGCAGTTGACTTGTCCCTTGAGCTAATGGAAATGATATATTTATAGTGGTTTGGAAACCAATGGATGAAATGACTTTACATATTCAAGCACTTACACCCATATACAATAAATGAGACTATTGATCTTCTAGGGCACGTGTGGAATAACTGTTGATAATTTCCATGTGAGTGACCTTTCTTCTTCTTGATGGTTCATGTTCTCACGCTGGTCGGTTGGTATGCCGACCAAGTATTTATGGAGCCGGCCAAGTATAAATGAAACCCTGACATGTATACTTATGAGGACAAGTGTCCCTATCTCATTGGTCCATGTGACATGAATAATTTGACCCATAACAACGCATATTTTATTGGGTTAATTGCATTTGGGCCCCTGAACTTTACTCCCGTCACCTCACCATCTGAACTTTTAGTTTTTTCACTCAACACTTGAACTTTGAAAACGTCTACAAGTAGCCCCTACCATTAACATCGTAAATTTTTTAAATAAAAAGTTTAGTCATGTGCGTGATACATGACTAAAAGTGAGGGCATTTTTGTCCTAATGTAATTTTTTAAACTAAAACTTAAAATTAGAGCAAAAACATTTAAAAATAAGAAAATACTAAAAAACTATTTTAAAAATATCAAAAATCTTGGATTTTTTTTAGGGATAATTATATTTAAGTCTCATTTGTCGGGTCAACATTCTTATAAGTCCTATTGACTTTTCAACAATCCTATAGGTCCTATTCCAATTTTTTAGGGAATTTTTTCATAATTTTACCCTTTTATAACCAACCATCCGTAACTTCCTTGAGGAAGTTACATAAGTGGTTGAACTTTTTTTTAATCTTTAAATGATCATAACTTTTGATTCACAAATTCGTTTTTCGCAAAATTACTATTTTTGAAATCTGCTCGACGAGATCTATCAAACAAGATCCGTGAAGGCTATAAAATTCCAAAGAAAAAAATTTATACAAACAGTAAACTTTACTGTATGCACTAGAATATGAAATAGTTTTATATATGTCATTTTCACAAATAGACGATAACATTTAATGTGGTAATATTACACAGTATATATATATATATATATATATATATATATATATATATATATATATATCCGGTGGATCCAAACCCTTTTTTTTCAAAATTACCTTATATTTAAAGGTTCGCGCTAGCGGTATCCAATCCTTACCACCATTGTTGGAGCTTCAACGACCTTCGTCAGAGCTCCGATTTGGGGTGGGTAAGGGTGGCATGTGGTGCCGCTGGCGTGGACCTTTGTGTGACACCCCGCCTAATTAAATACCGGGTGATCACTCCTTTATTAAATTAAATCAAGGTGAACAGTTGGTTCATTCTTAGCATCACTGTCGTAAAAATAAATTTTCCAATTTAACACCCTAATTAATTAAGCTAAGTGTCAAAACCATATATAAAAACATTACTTTCCAAATTTTTTTTTTTGAAAGCAAGATTTAATTATTTACATCAATTTAATATATAACGAATTACACCACAAGTATATCTGAACCAAGCAATCCAATAATTTAACAACCAACAACTGGCCACTAACAATAAAACTGAAAGTAAACCATCCAGATAATAATAAGTCCCAAAGTGACAGTACTAGAAACAAACGAAGTACAATATCCAAATAACAACTGAATAATGAAAAGGGCGACACATGCCCCAATAATGAACATGCTAGGAGTAGAATCAAATGGATGAAGTCGTCTAATCAATAGTCCTGCAACTCGCACATAAGCTGCAGCGCGTTCCTGCCAAGGACCCTATGCAAGACGCCCCTGTGGCTGGGCACCTGTAATATATACATATATATATACAAGAGAGAGAAAGAAATGGAAACGGGTCAGAGCCCGATAGTGTATATGATTTAAAAATTCGTTTAGCAAGTATTTAAATTGATTACAGGCTAATGCAACAACATATTAGTGTGACACTCTCTTGAGGAATTCTCACCTCTCTTATAATGTGCACACCTATCGCACTAACCTTTCCAATGGTTTATCTCGTCATATAACACATTAACTTCCCCCAATGATTTAACTTATCTTAGGTTATTCGCAAGATTTTAAACCGAACAACATCTTGGTTTAAAAGAATATTTTCATTTAGTAACAAAAACTTCTCGTTTTAACTTCAATGATTAACAAAGTTTTCCAGTGTCATATTATACTTTCTCAAAACAAGTATTTACCATTTGAGTCATCAACCATGTCCTACTTATCAATTCACAGTAGGCAGTTCCAAATTTCAGAATTTCATCTATATATTAACTACTCGTATAATATATATATTATAACAGCACCCCAAATAAAAATTATGGTGCGGGCATACTCTACTATCCAAACCCCGTATCACTCATATCAAGGGGAATACAAATTCGGAATCACTCTCGAATTGTATTAACACATACACAAACAATATTGAGGCGAAGTATAGATTCCAAGTCTCTAAGAGGATGGCACATACCTGCTTCTCTTAGGACCGTCTGAACTATCCATTCGATATCCTGTACCAAGGATATCTATCTCCTAGGGTACGAATCAATATCTCCCCGAAGGCAACACATGATAAGATCGTCCCAGCGCGGTAACCTCAGGGATAGCAAGTAGCGTCGGTATGATTTTCACACATAAATAGCATATGCATACACAATCATATAACTATACTTATATTACCATATCAATATTAGGTATATCTCAACTTCCATAGTTACGACATTTATCCTTGTTTTCAGATTATTAGTATCGCGTATAAGGGTTCGTCTCTAACCTTAATTCGAAGGATTATTCCAACTTATTACGTAACTCTCCTGGACTCTATCCTCCCAAGTATAAATTTCAGTAGGTATCCTTTTTATGTTCCAATGTAACTCTCTGACGCATCTCTCCCTTTAATACATAAATTCATCGACCCTTAAGTAATTATCCCAAAAATACAGATTCTCGACTCATATTAAAAGTTCCAAAATTATCCATATGTCCTACTGGTATTCCCTATCTCCCAAAGCACTTTATTAAGGATGTCCCAGAATTATTTCACATTAAATTGAATTTCAACTAATTAAGAAGGGAAAACATGAGTCTGCCAGGAGGGGTCGATCGATCGATGTCTGGGGATCGATCGATCGAACCTTCGATCGATCGAAGATATGGGCTCGATCGATCGATCAAGCAGGTCTGCGAAATATGCAGATTTGAAGTTACGGGTTTCATCTTCTAACCTTCACCAATTCCATAATTTTCATACCCAATCGACCCAAAATTTATACTACTGACTTTATACCATCATATTATGAAATTCCAACGTAAAGCATGTAGATTTCTATTTTTAAACATGGATTAACAAGCCCCAAATTCATATAAAACTTCAAGAACCCTAAAATTTTATTAATATGATCCTAATCCATCTTTTCCAGAATTTTCTTCATCTACAACCTCATAAGTTCGTGGTTTAATCCTCTACATGTTAAGGAGTTTCCATAATAACAATTTGTAAGAGAGTAGTCTAATTTAGGGGAAATACTCGATTTTAGCACGTGTTTGACTTGAGCAACTTCGGTTGCGCCTACGTATCCGTTATGCTCGGAATCAAAGTCAGCGTAGTTCGTGGGTTCGTACTATTCGCCGGAAAACTCATTGTGGTGGTTTTTGGGAGAGATGGGAGGTGTTGCAACTCTTCTCAAAGAACTCATCTCATAACTCTCTCTAAAACCTCATAAGATAAGAAAATCACCCTCCTCTTCCAAGAAGATCTCCTCCAAATGTATGGGGGTAGGGCTTATTTATAGCAAAACCCACCCAAGTGGGTCGCCACATGTCAATTAACCCGTGGTGACACATGTCCTATTTTAAGTGGCATGTGTCCCATAACATATGTCAAAAACTCTCAATACTAGAATATTGTCTAGTTAATATGTAAATAACACACAAATACGCGTGATATGTCCGACGCGCATAATAATACCTCAGTCGCATAAACACATGGACTTTTGTCAATATTAATCATCTCTAATCTCATTTAATATTTTAATGAGAGGCTTATCATTAAGCCCCTCCTACATTTTCCCCCTCGTACATATAGTTGATATATTGATACATGTCTGAAATATATCGACTGTATGTACGAAATAACTTTAGTCAGTTTTCATATGTTCGATCGACCTGTGGATCGTGGGTAATAATCTCATATCTCATTTCATCTTGATGATGTACTTTTACCTCATATATCACATTGTATGATATAATGCAATCTTATATTTCATATCTCAGTTATATGATATACATCAATTTCATATCTCATATCTTAAATCCCGTTTTGAGGCTTTGATCTCATAGGTTTTTTCGAAGGACCTCGTTTTATCATTATTTTCATATGAATGATATACACTGAGTGTTGCCCCCATTCCTATTTAAATGAATATGCATCCACATTTTTATTGCGATTGTTTGTAACTCTGCTTTGGTAAAGAGTAATATCATGAACACATAATAACTACCTTAGCATTCTCTTTCGTCATTCTCAACCAGGCTTGGTGAAAGTATTATTATGGTTTACATAATAACTACTTCATCATCCTTGATTAATCTTTTAGTGCATGCACATGTTGTTTGACTTGTTTTAATCACGATGAGGTTTCTTGTGCGTGTACATAATATTGACTTGCTCAAATTACCACTTTTTAATGTATTTCGCAAACTCACACCTACGAAGTGACTTAATGGTGAGAACACACTTGTCAAGGTTTCTCGTAAACTCCACCGTTAGGGGTGACTTAACAATGAAAACACACTTGTTAAGGTTTTTCGCAAACTCCACCGTTAGAGGTGACTTAACAATGAAAACACACTTGTTAAGGTTTTTCGCAAACTCCACCGTTAGAGGTGACTTAACAATGAAAACACACTTGTTAAGGTTTTTCGCAAACTCCACCGTTAGAGGTGACTTAACAATGAAAACACACATGTTAAGGTTTTTCGTAAACTCCACCTTATAACGGTGACTTAACAACGAAAACGCTTGTTAAGATTTTTATATATAGTCTCCACCTTATAACGGTGACTTAACAACGAAAACGCTTGTTAAGATTTTTTTATATATAGTCTCCACCTTATAACGGTGACCTAACAACGAAAACGCTTGCTAAGATTTTTTATATAATCTCCACCTTATAACGGTGACTTAACAACGAAAACGCTTGTTAAGATTTTTATATATAATCTCCACCTATAACGGTGACTTAACGACGAAAACGCTTGTTAAGATTTTTATATATAATCTCCACCTATAACGGTGACTTAACAACGAAAACGCTTGTTAAGATTTTTCATCAACTGCACCTATAACGGTGACTTAACAACGAAAACGCTTGTTAAGATTTTTTGTAAACTCATTCTTATGTATCTCTTTTCAGGACAGGATCCCGTACCTGACAAACTGAGCGTGGTCCTTCGTCTGTTTGCTTCCATGACCAACTTCTTCGGACGAGTCAAGTCATAACGATCGTGGTTCAACTACCGACCAATTTGATAAAGTTTTTTGGAATATAATACACCTCTGTAGAAGACTTATCTCAACACTCGCAAAGTTCTCATAATATGATGTCATATCTGAAGGATGACTGACTTTGTCAATTTCTGAGTGATAACTAATTAACCCGTTTGAACTCTTTGCAAAAGAAACTGAAGAAGCTTTTGTAATGGCCTGCTTGGATGTTACTGTACTCTGAAGGTTCATCAATCTAACCTTGGCGTGGATGATGTCGAAGAAGCTTTAGACTACAAGCTACGTTACATCATAATATCCATTTGCCCCCTTTATTTTATTTTATCTTGAGATAAAATAAAATAAAATAAGTTACATATATCCTTTACAATTCCCACCCGAAAAAAAAATGAAAGCAACCTAATTATTACATTTCATGGGGTGTATCTCAAACTGTCGAGTCTTTGAACAATGATTTGATATTTGTATCGCTCAATATCAGCTCATTCAGAAGTTCTGCAAAATAATATCTTTCTGACACAATAATATAATATTGCAAATGGTTAGTAAAACTCAGGAAATATCCAAGTACAATTCTCATCATGCCCCCTTTATTTTATTTTATTTGATGTAAAAAAATGAAATAAAGTTCGGGGATATTTGTGTAATTAATCATAACCACTCATACTCGTAGGTTTATCGTGCACAATTTAATGTATTTTGAGCACACGCCATATTAAATTCGAAGGTGCATATGATTTCAAAGTTAATCATGAGTTGTAAAACATACTCAACACTTTCATAAATGATTCATAATTTATGAAATAATCGTAAAATAACATTTGCAAATTTTTCTATGAAATATCAAATAGTATTCATCATGCTCCCTCTAAGTTGTTTCTACTTTTATGTAATAGCGTCTAGAAATATCTTGACATGAATCATAATATTCTCATTGTATCACGAAATATTGTGACGCGTTAACATACTCGAGCCTACACAACTCTCGGAAGATAGATCGTGTTGGGGTAGTTTTTGCTAAAATGATCATGTATACATATGTTTCAAGAAATTTGATGAAACTATATATATGTTTCATCAATAAATACCCCTTCACGGAGGGATAATAAAATATTCTTCACTGCCTTAAAGTTTCTTAAAAGCTCTCAATTTTTTCATAAAATTTTTTATTTTGTAATTATCGTCCCCAAGAAACGAAACTATCATAAAATCTATGTGCAATTTTTATTATCTAGAATAAAAAGGATTGTTTGATTATCCATCGACAGGTATGATCAAATAATCTGGCACTTTATTAAACGAATCAGTCAAATAAAATATTCAACCTTTGCCCTTCGTAATAAATGGCCAGTCTCGGAAACCCAAAAACAATTCAATTGCATGCACCTACTCACGTGTAGTCCCATCAAGAGACCTGGTTTGTACTATTAACCAAATGGTAAAAAAGCTGTAGCCACAAATCAATTTAGTACCCGAAAAATCTTGGTATCTATTGATTATCCCAAAAACATTAAATGTTCCCGACACTCATAAGCACCATACTCTTTTCAGAAAACATTTCGGCTAAATGAGGTAGTTTTAAATATTATATCACCAACAAATAAAACAAATAAGATACAACGGAGTTTTTGAAATTAAATGGGAAATCACATGGTCAGATTCCGTTCTCATTTAGAAAGACCCGAAGGAACTGCTCGTTCTGAGTAGCAGCAAAGGTTGGTTGATTTTCATACGCATGGTGGTTCGGATGCGACCAAGTCAGGTCGGTTTTCTTATCTCAGTCCCCTCGTGGGTTCCTCATGTACCAGATCACTTATGATTTCAAACTCCTAAGGTTCATCCAAGTTCCATCGCTCCCGTGTTTTGTCGGATCTGCACTTACACACGAAGACGAGGTTCATCGGAGTAAAGCCCCGTCAGTTTCTGACCGAGGTTTGTCGGATTTGTGAGATCCCACGAAGTTTTTTTTTCGTTTTTCAAGCTCCCACGGGTTCGTCATTTTCAAGCTTCCACGGAGATTTTTCATACTTCAAGTTCCCACGGTGGTTCAGCATTAAAAATAAAATCTCTTTTTTTTTTTGTCAAAGCTTCATCGAATTTTAAAATCCCTATGCTTCGTTCATACTAACCAACTGCTATCCGTGGGGACTGGTTCATTCAATCATAGGTTGCCCGTCCCATTAAAGTTCCAATTTTTTTATTGTATTATATAAGGCCCAACGGATTTTCACCCTCAGATGTACCGAAGAAGACTTCCCGTGGAAAGAGATTTCGACCCCTATTCAGTCTGGGCTTCATCGGAGCAAAGCTTCGTCAATTTCTACTGAGGTGAGGTTCTACTAAGCAAGGGTATTTTGGTTTTCCTACCGGAGGTATGTCGCTATCTGACGATTTGTGGCTTACCAGAGAGATATGGTGTGTTGTTGATTTTGTTTAGCGTCCACTGAAATGCCGGAGCTACAACGGCGGTATCTGGCGGGGCAGGACAACTGATATATATATATATATATATATATATATATATATATATATATATATATATATATCTTTTTTTTTGTTATTTGTTGTGCGTTTCCAATGCAACACAATGGTTCAACGAATTGTTGTTAAATTTAGCATAAATGAACTTTATCAATTCACATTCTCAAAGTGAACTACCGTTGAGTAGTCTGTACCCTATAATTTGCAATAAAGATCTTTTGGATAAAAGAAAGTTTATCTTGTCAAGAGATATAAAGTCATAAATTTTTTTTTGGCAACGACTGTTAACAGCTGCAACCTACCCGTATTGTCTTGTCATAGTCTGAAAGACTTTCAACTGGCACTATTTTTACTATTTACCCACAACAAGACATGACTTTTGACTATATTAATAAAGTAGTATAACAGTAAATCGTGAGTGACAGGTTTGATATATACTTTGTGTCAAATCATTCTTTTCACAGCCCATTAGATACACTCTAGTAACATATTAGTTGTACTTTTATTTATATACAACTTGTCAACACAGTTATCTATGAAAGGTCCTCATAAATGCCAACAATCTCTAAACATGTAAAATCCATAAAATAATACTTTTGCAGAAGAAAGTTATTTCTTTTGACTATAGTTTTCTGACAAATTGATTCAGGCCAATCAAACAATTGTTTGCTAGTTGTTTGATAGAGGGACTAAGTTATACTTTCAGCTCCCTCGAGGTTGTTTTATACTTTAACAAATACAACTAAACTCAATATATGACCAAAAAAGCTTCAGCATTGTTCCTGAAATAATAATATTCTATTAAGCAAGGAAAATCGCGTTTTGTGCTTAACAGTAGGTATAGTGGTTTACACCTTATAATAGGAGCAATCAATATTCATGTTCTGATATACGCATATGTTATGAAAAATCTTAGCTAACATATTAATATATGTATACCACACGGTTTTTTAATATAAAACAACATTTAAGATAGTAAGATGCATAAATCAGGTTTCTTATCTGAAATGAAGTTGAATCCCTCTCATAAATGTTGAAGCAGAGAACTACTTCTGTCAACCTCTTTTCTCCATCTCTGTCCCCTTTTCCGATCACGAATGAGGCGTTACACAATAAAAATCATGAATACCTCCCCAGCAGAGTCGCCAAATGTAAGAGAGTAGTCTAATTTAGGGGAAATACTCGATTTTAGCACGTGTTTGACTTGAGCAACTTCGGTTGCGTCTACGTATCCGTTATGCTCGGAATCAAAGTCAGCGTAGTTCGTGGGTTCGTACTATTCGCCGAAAAACTCATTGTGGTGGTTTTTGGGAGAGATGGGAGGTGTTGCAACTCTTCTCAAAGAACTCATCTCATAACTCTCTCTAAAACCTCATAAGATAAGAAAATCACCCTCCTCTTCCAAGAAGATCTCCTCCAAATGTATGGGGGTAGGGCTTATTTATAACAAAACCCACCCAAGTGGGTCGCCACATGTCAATTAACCCGTGGTGACACATGTCCTATTTTAAGTGGCATGTGTCCCATAACATATGTCAAAAACTCTCAATACTAGAATATTGTCTAGTTAATATGTAAATAACACACAAATACGCGTGATATGTCCGACGCGCATAATAATACCTCAGTCGCATAAACACATGGACTTTTGTCAATATTAATCATCTCTAATCTCATTTAATATTTTAATGAGAGGCTTATCATTAAGCCCCTCCTACACAATTAATCCATCACTACATGCGATTTCCTATCTCATATCTTTGATTTTTCTTCCATAAAAACTCATTCTAATTACTCCTAAACTAATATGAAAGATGCATCAACGAAACAAGAAAGATAAACACTTACCTGGGATTTTCAGAAGTCTGGTTTGGTGCCGAATTTAGTGTGGTTGCGTTCCCCGTCTCGCGATCTACGCATTGGCGGTGGCGGCGGTGCAAACGGTTGAGTTTTTGAGCCTTGGAATGCCTTGAGAGCTCTCTCCTCTCCTCTCCAATGGACGTTCTAGAGTTTTAAGTTTTCTAACCCTAGATGGCTAACCTAAATGGCTGATATAGGTTACTAATTTTCGTGGGTTTAATTACCCATAATTACCAAATGTCTAAAACGCCCTCCCGGGGTGCTAATTAAGCCTAAAAATTCCCCAAGACCCAAACTAAACCCTGGGGTACACTTTTCTGACTATCTCGACCCTTCCGGACACTTTAGCGCACTCAAAACGACCGTACGAGCGAATTATAATTTCTTCACTTTTATAAATCAACATTAGTCCCGACACGACACAGGCGCGTCCCGACTTAAATTTCCATAATTTCCATTTTATGAACACGTGACAATTTTATAAAAATAAATCTCATATATTACTATACTCATCCAGTAACATTCAATAAATAACAAATTTCCAATAATTACTAACTCTCGTCACGCTAGTAAATATTTAAAGCAACATTCTGGATTAAAATTAAATTAATTTACCTCAATTAAATTTAAAAACCATAAAAATACGGGGTATTACATACTTCCCCCCTAATAACGGAATTTTGTCCCGAAATTCGGAAAATAAGGTCTATCAGGTAGCACAATTCTGGATATCCTTTTCCGTACACAAACTATTTACATCGTAAGGCGCTCCATCACTATAGCCCTTTCATCACAACAACCCTATTTTACATTCTCATTGGAGACACTTCACATTGCTCTCCCAACCAACTATATTCGAATAGGTCACGCCTATACGTTATAATTTTCCATTATCTCACTATCATTAGGAGGTCGCACCTCACTACATGACAACTGCTCGGATTTATTCATGTACAAAATTCCCATTCTGAGAAGACCATACGAACATTTGACCACTCTTGTTTGCCTAAAACAGTCGTGGAATTCTACCATAGTTATCGGATATTTTCTCGACCGATCCAAATTTTTTGATTATTTACTCTCCTCTAAACATACGGAAGGAGAATAATAGAGGTTCTTCCATAACAAAACCTTAATAAGTACCTCGTACGCGATAAACAGGTACGAGTGCTTCTACAGAGCATTCCTGAAGTCATCGTACAAAGATTCCGAAATCTCCTTCACGTGGCTCCACTAATCTTTAATCACCGTGCGCCTATTCCCTGGCTAAGGGTGATACCTCCTACTTGAAACGAAACCTTATCTCCGCTGGTTCCTGAAATCCATATTAAATGTGGGATTCACAAATCTCATCCTGATTTAGAAGTTTAAACTGCGCCGGACCATGCGCTGGCGCGATCCTTCCTTTCAAAGGAAGTCTGGGTCATATTAGTAAATATTGTAAACCAGCCCCAAGGAATATTAATCACCTCCTTCTCGACGACTTAATTCACATGTTCGGGGTGAACCCTTGATCTTGTTTTGGGGATGGCAACCCATCCAAGAATTTTACCGACCTTACCGACCTCTTCCAACTTCAGGAATTGTCGATAAACACAAAATTCTTTGGTTGATTTTCCTCTTTCAACCAAGCCTTACCTATGGGCGGTGCATGTAGAGACTATCACTATGTCCCACTAAACATCGATTTTTCTTTGAAATGTCTCACATTAAGTGACACGTAAGACTCCCCTTCCCTCCTTGGTGTATGCCGAAAGTTCCGACCCGTGCTCTTCTCTTCACGAAGCGCACTTCTGGGTCTCTTATACCATACTATCATCATCACCCTTTGTATGTGCAAGTCGTTCTCACACTTGACTACTAACAACTCCGCTCCGAGTGTTCCTTATAATAATTAAATTCTGCTCCATTCAAGGGATGCCCCTTCTTAAATGGCTTCCCACAGCCTTCCAATCAAATTAGGGCGTGTTATTCTAATTTCACTTTTATGTATGGATTGTCTCCCCTCATGTGATGCTTAATCCACTCTATCACTTCCACTTCGTTATACTAGTCCCACAAACATTTAATTCCACGTGTCCATTACCACGTCCCTTCGACTCGGACGATTTTAACTGTAGTTAACCAAGATGCCCACATTTTTACAACACTCCGACCGCCTTGGGAGAGAAAACGGCGTGCTACTCATCTGTAGAACTAACTAAACCCAACAAGACATAAGGAGTAGGGCATTCAAATTCCATGTCAACAGAAAGGGGAACAACAAATTTCAACCTTCTTCAGATAGGTTCAACAATTTTCCCTAATAGGTACAACAACCAAAATAAATCACTAACGCTCTATTCATCAAAATAATTACAGGTCATCTCTTTCATATAATAAAGTTCTTTCCAGCTAATCCATGCTAAAAATTTTACCAACTCTTTATTCACCTCGTGTTTTGAACGTTGTTACGACATTTGGGTACTCTTAATCACCCTAGAAATCATTTTTTTTTTAAATCCCCCTTCAACTCGTGGGGGTAACTTTCAATGCTTTGTTACTACAAAATCCGGCCCCAATAGCTTTAAAACAAAATTCAGCTTCCAACTTACATACATAATTACTTGATCCCATGTCGACTAGGGCACCGAACTCATGGAATAGTGACCAAACGTCTTCCTATTTCCAACCTTACGCTAAGTTTCATGCGTGGGATGTCTCGCAAAGCGAAATCCAAACAAGGAACCCCCCCGATACACTACTACCTAGCATTGTCGGTTATCGAAATCCGTTAGGCCTTCCGTTCGTGGCATGTACCCCTTTATTCCGTCTCTTGACAGAAAAGTTACAATTTTTCCCGTAATTATGCTTATCAAAAGCGTTTCGCCAATTTCACTATCGTCCCGTATTGGTTGATGGTAATTACATTCTATAAACCTCGGATACATACGATCGGAATTCTCAAAATTCCCTTCCCTAATAATAGGGGTATAACTCTTAACTCCCACATCCCTAAAGGATAAATATAACAATGCACTCTTCCTATCACTAAGTCCGGAGTGCTAAACATAATACTGAGTCAAATCTTTTCGCTCAACGGTAAATCCCGATACATACTGAATCATACTGACAAAGTCATACATACATTGGCATCGAATATATCGAGCCCACTATCTCCTCCAAAGTCTCTAGGATAGATGATAACTACTCCGATAGCCTTGCAATAAATACCCACTATCGTACTACCCATTTTTTATAACGTTTTAACAAGGATAATATCATACTCGTATATCGCATCACTACAATGAGTAACCTCAATAAAGCATAGAAAATTTTTAATTTACTAATTTATCCTCCGCGAATAGCACTAAGAAGAACCCCACTACACTAGGAAAAATATTCACGTGATAATACCGCTCGTAATTATACACCTTAAACCCGCCTAACATGCCAATATTGTAATGAGCATAATACAATGATTTGATCGTGTCACAGAGGACATGTTTCATCCTTTGAGGATAAAACCTATAATTCTGCCTTGTCAATCATCTTGACCGGATAAGTTGACTCCAGATGTAACATGCCTATCCAAACCAAAACAACACTACGAAAATCATTGTCCCTTATTAGACACCACACTCTGTCTACATACTTGCTTCGGAAAATTATTTTAGCACGTGTGATCCCACTCTACGCAAGATATTTCGATATTTAATCCACTTACCATTTGAAATACATTCAAAAACTCACGAACTACTGGAATCGTATTCAAGAGAATTAAAATTTCTTTAGAGGTATCCTCCTTTATATAATTAAAAGATAGGTTAAAGGTCCCCCTTCTGGGCGAGGTAGTCACACTCAAGCATTTCTTCTCCCGAAATGGTAAAGACATTACTCTCACCAAAGCAATCTATCATGGCTCTATAAGCTGCGAGCCAATCCATACTGATAATCACATCGTGCTCATGCATATCTAAGACTAACATGCCTGCAGGTAATACCAGGCTACCAATCTCTACCCCCACTCCCCGGCATATAAAGAAAAGTGAACCATTCCCCAGTGGTGAGTTTGCCTACGTTACAGTGCTCTCTACTGTGTACAATAACCCTAACGTCTTCGCATAATATGTAGCTATAAAACAATGCGTCGTCCCAGTAACAAACAAAACTCGACCCAAAGTACCATGGATAGGAAACATACCCCAAATCGCGGGTGGTGCCTGTGGGGCTGCTGTTTGGTGGATATTATAGATATGTCTGTACTGTAACTGCCCCTGCTGCACTGGGACTACTGGAAAGGTTGGTAGGGTTGGTACCTGAGCTGGTGCTGGGAGAGCAGCTGGAAAAAGTGTCCCCTGTGGCTCAATACGGGCACCCTGCTGCTGTGGGGCCTTAACACCCTCTGGGCAATCCTGGCATTTATGGCCATGCGTGCCACACACAAAACATTTGCCTCTGAAGTTACTCCCCCTCTGACCCTGCTGCTGTCGGTGTCGGCCTTGCTGACTTGGGACTTTATTCCTCTTTCGAAACTGCTTCACTTTACCACGTTGTTGACTAGAACTAACTCGGTCTTGGGTAGTTTGTTGTCGCAATTTCGGTGTCTTCGCACATTTGTCAGCTTTAGTCACATGCATTTGGTTAACCTCTCTAGGTCTTTTGCCTCCTTTAAGTTGTATGCTGCGTTCTTGGTATTGTAAAACTGCAGTGGTAACTGCTTGTGCCACGATACCTGCTAACTCGGCGGTTGATATTCTCTCTGGGGATACCTGAGGTGTGAGTCAATCTTGCTCGTTGACTCCCCTAACCATTTTAGATAGTTCTTCTCGACGATCCATCTGAAAATTTAAGTAAATTTGGATGAGTTCATCATTCAAATAAACAAATCACAGAAGCATGAAATCCCAATGTATAGGGATGAACACAACATTCCTAGTATT
Source organism: Sambucus nigra (assembly GCA_949130495.1). Lineage (NCBI taxonomy): Eukaryota > Viridiplantae > Streptophyta > Magnoliopsida > Dipsacales > Adoxaceae > Sambucus > Sambucus nigra. Next base: position 165,006,244 of record OX422207.1, read on the forward strand.
AGGGCTCTATATCAACGAAAGTAACGCTGAAAGCATAATAAGCCGCACAGATCCTAAAGGACACTAGAACCTTATGCTCTGATACCACCTGTGACACCCCGCCTAATTAAATACCGGGTGATCACTCCTTTATTAAATTAAATCAAGGTGAACAGTTGGTTCATTCTTAGCATCACTGTCGTAAAAATAAATTTTCCAATTTAACACCCTAATTAATTAAGCTAAGTGTCAAAACCATATATAAAAACATTACTTTCCAATTTTTTTTTTTTGAAAGCAAGATTTAATTATTTACATCAATTTAATATATAACGAATCACACCACAAGTATATCTGAACCAAGCAATCCAATAATTTAACAACCAACAACTGGCCACTAACAATAAAACTGAAAGTAAACCATCCAGATAATAATAAATCCCAAAGTGACAGTACTAGAAACAAACGAAGTACAATATCCAAATAACAACTGAATAATGAAAAGGGCGACACATGCCCCAATAATGAACATGCTAGGAGTAGAATCAAATGGATGAAGTCATCTAATCAATAGTCCTGCAACTCGCACCTAAGCTACAACGCGTTCCTGCCAAAGGACCCTATGCAGGACGCCCCTGTGGCTGGGCACCAGTAATATATACATATATATATACAAGAGAGAGAAAGAAATGGAAACGGGTCAGAGCCCGATAGTGTATATGATTTAAAAATTCGTTTAGCAAGTATTTAAATTGATTACAAGCTAATGCAACAACATATTAGTGTGACACTCTCTTGAGGAATTCTCACCTCTCTTCTAATGTGCACACCTATCGCACTAACCTTTCCAATAATTTATCTCGTCATATAACGCATTAACTTCCCCCAATGATTTAACTTATCTTAGGTTATTCGCAAGATTTTAAACCGAACAACATCTTAGTTTAAAAGAAAATTTTCATTTAGTAACAAAAACTTCTCTTTTTAACTTCAATGATTAACAAAGTTTTCCAGTGTCATATTATACTTTCTCAAAACAAGTATTTACCATTTGAGTCATCAACCATGTCCTACTTATCAAATCACAGTAGGCAGTTCCAAATTTCAGAATTTCATCTATATATTAACTACTCGTATAATATATATATTATAACTGCACCCCAAATAAAAACTATGGTGCGGGCATACTCTACTATCCAAACCCCGTATCACTCATATCAAGGGGAATACAAATTCGGAATCACTCTCGAATTGTATTAACACATACACAAACAATATTGAGGCGAAGTATAGATTCCAAGTCTCTAAGAGGATGGCACATACCTGCTTCTCTTAGGACCGTCTGAACTATCCATTCGATATCCTGTACCAAGGATATCTATCTCCTAGGGTACGAATCAATATCCCCCCGAAGGCAACACATGATAAGATCGTCCCAGCGCGGTAACCTCAGGGATAGCAAGTAGCGTAGGTATGATTTTCACACATAAATAGCATATGCATACACAATCATATAACTATACTAATATTACCATATCAATATTAGGTATATCTCAACTTCCATAGTTACGACATTTATCCTTGTTTTCAGATTATTAGTATCGCGTATAAGGGTTCGTCTCTAACCTTAATTCGAAGGATTCTTCCAACTTATTACGTAACTCTCTTGGACTCTATCCTCCCAAGTATAAAGTTCAGTAGGTATCCTTTTTATGTTCCAACGTAACTCTCTTACGCATCTCTCCCTTTAATACATAAATTCATCGACCCTTAAGTAATTATCCCAAAAATATAAATTCTCGACTCATATTAAAAGTTCCAAAATTATCCATATGTCCTTCTGGTCTTCCCTATCTCCCAAAGAACTTTATTAAGGATGTCCAAGAATTATTCCACATTAAATTGAATTTCAACTAATTAAGAAGGGAAAACATGAGTCTGCCAGGAGGGGTCGATCGATCGATGTCTGGGGCTCGATTGATCGAACCTTCGATCGATCGAAGATATGGGTTCGATCGATCGATCAAGCAGGTCTGCGAAATCTGCAGATTTGCAGTTACGGGTTTCATCTTCTAACCTTCACCAATTCCATAATTTTCATACCCAGTCGACCCAAAATTTATACTACTGACTTTATATCATCATATTATGAAATTCCAACGTAAAGCATGTAGATTTCTATTTTTAAACATGGATTAACAAGCCCCAAATTCATATAAAACTTCAAGAACCCTAAAATTTCATTAATATGGTCCTAATCCATCTTTTCCAAAATTTTCTTCATCTACAACCTCATAAGTTCGTGGTTTAATCCTCTACATGTTAAGGAGTTTCCAGAATAACAATTAATCCATCACTACATGCGATTTCCTATCTCATATCTTTGATTTTTCTTCCATAAAAACTCATTCTAATTACTCCTAAACTAATATGAAAGATGCATCAACGAAATAAGCAAGATAAACACTTGCCTGGGATTTTCAGAAGTCTGGTTTGGTTCCGAATTTGGTGTGGTTGCGTTCCCCGTCTCGCGATCTACGCGTTGGCGGTGGCGCGGTGCAAACGGTTGAGTTTTTGAGCCTTGGAATGCCTTGAGAGCTCTCTCCTCTCCTCTCCAATGGTCGTTCTAGAGTTTTAAGTTTTCTAACCCTAGATGGCTAACCTAAATGGCTGATATAGGTTTCTAATTTTCGTGGGTTTAATTACCCATAATTACCAAATGTTCAAAACGCCCTCTCGGGGTGCTAATTAAGCCTAAAAATGCCCCGAGACCCAAACTAAACCCTGGGGTACACTTTTCTGACTATCTCGACCCTTCCGGACACTTTGGCGCACTCAAAATGACCGTACGAGCGACTTATAATTTCTTCACTTTTATAAATCAACATTTAGTCCCGACACGACACAGGCGCGTCCCGACTTAAATTTCCATAATTGCCATTTTATTCAGACGTGACAATTTTATAAAAATAAATCTCATTTATTACCATACTCATCCAGTAACATTCAACAAATAATAAATTTCCAATAATTACTAACTCTCGTCACGCTAGTAAATATTTAAAACAACATTCCGGATTAAAATTAAATTTAATAAATCCCATAATTTAAGAACCATAAAAATACGGGGTATTACACTTTGAAAATAAGAGAGTTTTGAATAAATGGGTTTTGGATCCACCGGAGTATCATGGAGTGCCGCTGGCGCGGACCTTTGAAAATAAAATTTGATAAATGGGATTGGGATCATCTAGAGCACCAATTTGGGGTGAGTAGGGGTGGCACATAACTTTAAAAATAAGAGCATATTGGATATATATATATATATATATATATATATATATATATATATATATATATATATATATATATATATATATATATATATATATATATATATATATAGTTTGTAAAAATGTCATAGATATTAAACTTTATTGTATACACCAGAAAATAAAATAGTTTCATATTTGTGACATTTTCACAAACAATAATATTTACTGTGTGAATATATTTATGAAATAGTTTTATATATATAACATTTTTACAAACAGTAACATTTACTTTATTGTATACACCAGAAAATAAAATAGTTTCATATTTGTGACATTTTCACAAACAATAATATTTACTGTGTGAATATATTTATGAAATAGTTTTATATATATAACATTTTTACAAACAGTAACATTTACTGAGTTAATATTACACAATATATATATATAACATTTTCACAAACAGTAACATTTGATGAGTTAATATTACATAATATATATATATATATATATATATATATACACACACGGTATATCCAAACCTCTTTTTTTTTTTAAATTACCATATTTTTAAAGGTTTACGCTAGCGACATTTAATCCCCACCACTACCCACCCCTATTGTCGAAGCTTCAACGACTTTCATCAGATCTATGATTTAGGTGGGTAGTAGTGGCATAGGGTGCCGCTGGCGCGGACCTCTGAAATTAAGAGAATATTAGATAAATAGAGTTTTGATCCGTTGGAGCTCCGATTTGGGGTGAGTAGGGGTGATATTGGGTTAGGTTTATATCTATAACATTTTTACAAATGTTAACATTTACTGTGTTATAACACAGTATATATATATATATATATATATATATATATATATATATATATATATACGGTAGATCCAAATCTCTTTTTTCTGAGATTGTCTTATTTTTAACGGCCCGCGCTAGCGGTATTTAATCCCGACCACCACTAACCCTAATTGTCGGAGTTCCAACAACCTTCATCAGAGTTCTGATTTGGGGTGACATGGAGTGCTGCTGGCGCGGACCTTAGAAAATAAGAGAATATTGGATAAATGGGGTTTGGATACACCGGAGCTCCAGTTTGAGGTGAGTAGGGGTAGCATTGAATTAGGTTTATATCTGTAATATTTTCACAAATAATAAATGTTACTGTTTGTGAAAGTGTTACATCGGCATCCCATGCCACCTCAAATCAGAAATTTGATGAAGGTTGTTGGAGCTCCGATAAAGGGGATGGGTGGTGGTGGGGATTGGATGCCGCTGGCGCGGACCGTTAAAAATAAGATAATATCAGAAAAAAGAGGTTGGGATATATATATATATATATACTATGTTATATGAACACAATAAATATTAATATTTGTGAAAATGTTATAGATATAAACCTAACTCAATGTCACCGCTACTCACCCCAAATCGGAGCTCCGGTGGATCTAAACTCCATTTATCTAATATTCTCTTAATTTCAGAGGTCCGCGCCAGTGGCACCTTATGCCACTACTACCAACCCAAATCATATCTCTGATGAAAGTCGTTGAATCTCCGACAATGGGAGTGGGTAGTGCTGGGGATTAAATGTCGCTAGCGTAAACCTTTAAAAATATGAAAATTTTGAAAAAAAAAGTGGTTTGGATCTACCGTGTGTGTGTGTGTATATGTATCAAGGTTCTAAAAAACGCGGGGCGTGATTGAGGCGTGGATGCCAAGCCTTAAGCCTTAGAAGCCTAGGCGAGCCTAGGCGTAAAAAGGCGTGAAAAGACGTTTAGGCCTTCTTAATATATTTGAATATTTTTTAACCATAACAAGGCTATTAAAATACAAAAATTGCACATATCATAAAAATATGTCTGAATATATGCAAATTAAAATACTATCTGATTATTTTGAATAAGATAATGGTCCAGTTCGTAAACAAATTCTTTAAAAGGCGACATCGTTTCACTAAGACATTGTTGTGTTTAGAAAAAAGTGCGCCGTAAGGGTTTTACCAAGAATAAGGCGTGAAAAGCGTAAGGCGAGGTGTTTCTCCCGAGCTCCGCCTAGGTGGGTTTTTAGAACAGTGATATATATATATATTATGTAATATTAACTCAGTAAATGTTATTGTTTGTGAAAATGTTATATATATATTGTATAATATTAACTCCGTAAATGTTACTGTTTGTGAAAATGTTATATATATAAAACTATTTCATAAATATATTAACACAGTAAATGTTATTGTTTGTGAAAATGTCACAGATATAAAACTATTTCATTTTCTAGTATATACAAAAAAGTTTAATATCTATGACATTTTTACAAACAATAGTAGTTACCGTGTTATCACACACACACACACACACACACACACACACACACACATATATATATATATATATATTCAATATGCTTTTATTTTTAAAGCTCTGCGCCATCGGTACCTAATGCCACCCCTACTCACCCCAACCCGGTGCTCAAGAGTATCCAGATCTCATTTATTCAATCTTATTTTCAACGGTCCACGCCAGCGGCACCCGATGACACTCCGGTCGATCCAAAACCCATTTATTCAAAAGTCTCTTATTTTCAAAGGTCCACGCCAGCTGCACCACATGCCACCCTTACCCACCCCAAATCGGAGCTCTGACGAAGGTCGTTGAAGCTCCAACAATGGTGGTAAGGATTGGATGCCGTTAGCGCGAACCTTTAAATATAAGGTATTTTTGAAAAAAGAGGGTTTGGATCCACCGGATATATATATATATATATATATATATATATATATATATATATATATATATATATAGAGAGAGAGAGAGAGAGAGAGAGAGAGAGAGAGAGATGACCACTGTTTGCATACCGCTGGCGCGGATCAATTTTGATAAAATAGTAAAAAAAATATTTTTGAGCTAATTTTTTTATTTAGTTTTTAAACATTTCAGTAGGACCATATAAAAAATCAACTCAAAATGAATTTTTTTACTATTTTAAAAAAAATCGGTCAAACTTTGTCATTTTTTAACAACTTAAAAACAACTTTGACCGATTTTTTTAAAATTGCAAAAAAATTCATTTTGAGTTGATTATTTTTTTATGGTCTTATTGAAATGTTTAAAAATCATAAAAAAAAATCAGCCCAAAAATATTTTTTTTACTATTTTAAAAAAATGGTCATCATTCAGGGTCCTCAAACTGGGACCTCACTTGATCCTTTCCCTATATATATATATATATATATATATATATATACTCTGTAGTATTACCACAGTAAATGTTACTGTCTGTTTGTGAAAATGTCACATATATAAAACTATTTCATATTTTAGTGCATACAGTAAAGTTTACTGTTTGTGTAAAATTTTTTCTTTGGAATTTTATAGCCTTCATGGATCTTGTTTGATAGATCTCGTCGAGCAGATTTCAAAAATAGTAATTTTGCGAAAAACGGATTTGTGAATCAAAAGTTATGATCATTTAAAGATTAAAAAAAAAAGTTCAACCACTTATGTAACTTCCTAAAGGAAGTTAAAGATGATTAGTTATAAAAGGGCAAAATTGTGAAAAAATTCCCTAAAAAGGTGGAATATGACCTATAGGATTGTTGAAAAGTTAATAGGAGAGAATGTTGACCCGACAAATGAGACATAAATATAATTATCCCTTTTTTTAAATAAATTTTAAACATTTGAAAATTACAAATATATATTTATAAATTATGAAAAATAAAAAGTACTTATTCATAAATCTGGATTTAAAAAAAATAATTAAGACATTTACAAATTATGAATATATATATATATATATATATAGAAATTTTGAAAATTAAAGAATAAAATTTTAAAAATCTGAAAAATAATAAAAAATATGTATAAAAAATAGGAAAATAAACATTTATAAAAACAAGTAATTTGAAAAATCAGGAAAACACTAAAAAATGTATAAAAACAAGTAATATACGAAAAAGACATGTATAAAATCTGAAAATGACAAAGTATTAGTGAAATATACAAAAAAAACATTTTTAAAATTTCAGGATAATAAAAATAAATTAGAGAATATTTAAAATTAGTGAATATTTAAATTAGTGAGTGAAAAATCTATTTTATATATATATATATATTGCTATTGTGCAGAGTAATCCACATTTTAAAAGTGCGGACCGGACATGTGTCATCTGGAGGTGAGCCTAGAAATTATCGACTAAATTATAGGCACACTCTCTCTTTTCTGAGCTCACCGCCAGGTGACACATGTCCGGTCCGCACCCTTAAAATGCAGGCTGGTCCACACAAGAGCATTACTATATATATATATTTTGAAAGAAAAAAATTAGATAGTAAAATATATATTTTTATAAAGACAAAATTTTATACGAAAAAAATGAGTAATATATATGTACACACACACGCACACACACACACACACACTGTCAAACTCTTCAACATACCTCTTAGCAACATACCTATGAACATACCCATTTTTTAAAAATGTAAAAAAATATATTTTTCAATTAAATTTGGTATACCTGATCTACATAATGAGGAGATCATCTATAAGAAAATCATCAAAAAATTCAACCCGGAAGTGGATGAAATGAAGAGTGGGTATATATGTACATTTTCGACCGTTCAAATTTTTTTCATCATCTCACCAACTTTCGGGTTGAATTTTTTGATGATTTTTTTGTAGATAATCTCCTTACTATGTATATCATGTATACTAAATTTGGTTAAAAATATATATTTTTACTATTTTTTAAAAAGGGTTATGTTCATAAGTATGCTAAGTGAGATATGTTGGAGAGCCTGCCTCTCTCTCTCTCTCTCTCTCTCTCTCTCTCTCTCTCTCTATATATATATATATATATATATATATATATATATATTAAAGACAAATTATTTCAAATTAGTGAAAATTGCAAAAAATATTGAAAATACTAAAAAACACTTTTACAAAATATGAAATGAAAAAAAATATAATTTGGGACATTAAAAAAATAAATCTGGAATAAAAACAAAAATCAAAACCAAAACCAAAACCAAAACAAAACCTCCATCGGCCAAACCTCCAACTAGCCAAACAAAAATAAAAAACAACAAATCCGGAGAAAACCAAAACCTCCACCGGCCAAACTTTTGACAATAATAAAAAGCAAAAAAATAAATAAACTCTGGCTAGCAATAAAAATCTCCGGAGAAAAACCCATCCTCCAGCCTCCCCGATTGAACCCTCCCACCCCGATTGAACCCCCCACCCCCACCCCCACATTCAACTCCAAATCTAATTTTTTTTTGCATGTATGGGTTCGTGTGTATGTGGGCGTGTGTTCGTGTGCGCGTGAGAGAGAGAGAAAAATAGGAAGATGAAGAGAGTTAAGAGAGAGAAAGGTGCGAATGAAAGAGACAAGAGAGAAGAGAGTGAGAGAGAGAGATTAGAGTTTAAAAAAAAATGGTAAAATACCAAAAATGTCCTTTTAAAAAAGACAAAATTGTTATCACGTGTCATTTTCTATCAAAAAGTTAATGGTGTTAATGGTAGAGGACTACTTGTAGCCGTTTTCAATATTCAGGAGATAAAGAAATTGAAAATTCGAGTGGTAATGTGACAGGGAGTAAAGTTCTGGATGCACAAGTATAATTAACCCCGTTTCTATATGTTGTCATACATTAGATGCCTTTTTTATTTGTATTATTGCGTGATGATATATAAAATGAAAATGGCCCAGTTGAGCTTTTATTCTATCAACACCAAAATAGAACTCAGCATACATATTGCTTACCTATATAGAGCCCTTTGAATTTCACTCTAATGTGAAAAGAACCTTTTTCCCCCCAACAATGATGTTTCAAAGGAATATTACTTCCATGAGCCTTAATCCTAACACACCCAAAAGAGCCAGCAAAAATTTCAATCCAAACAAACATAAAAAGTACTAAAAACTCACATTTGTTGTGTTAAAAAATGATTGGGACAAGTAGCTTATTGCCAGATCTATTTGATCATTACAAAGACTATGGAAAAAGCCAAATCAAACAGCTGATGGGGTTATGTGTCCTAATGCTACTCACTGTAGATATATTTTATAAATGTATTTATAATGTATGGATATATGTATATGTAAATGAAAGGAAATGAATGCATCGAGGACCCTCCACAAAAAAATGTCTCCCCTCCATTTTTGTTATACCTAAAAGTCCCAAAAGGTTACACCTAGACAGAATTTAAGGACAATGTAGAAGCTAGCCTTTAGAGTGGTTGGAAAGGATAAGGTTTTGTACAAAAATAGATGGGGGCATTACTATGAATAGGATCAAATATGTAAAAGCATCTTCGCAATCATCATCACCAATGAAAGTGATAGACACACAAATTTCCATTAGAAAGATGTCCTCAAAAGTGTTCTTCTCCTCTCATTTTATTGTGGTGACAAAGGGTTCGCTATACAATTGTAATTTTCTCTAGTTATATCCCACTTTTCTATCCATGATTCGAAAAAGTCTACGTCAACACAAACCCTAAACCATGCGTGCAAATAAAAATACGCGTAAGAATGTGGGAAGTTAAAACAACTCAAACATTCAAGAAAAATTGAGATGTTCTAATCATGCCCGTGTTTTAAGTTAGAAGCTATGTCATAATAGGCCATCTTCGATACGCTACTCATTTTTTGTGGCAACGCAAAATGCGTGTTGTGCTCATCAAAATATTGTTCAATGAAAGCATGCCAATATGTAAAACACTTTTTCTATGCTAAAAATAATTTTATTATACTTTTAGGTGGTACAATTTAGTATTTTAAGTGCGAGATGAAACTAATGTACAACTAGTAATGCTCATATTTTATCGCAAAACTAAAAGAGAATTGTGCAATGAAATGGTGTGATACTTTTAAGTGTCATTTGCTCTTTTTGTGACGCACTCATTGCACATATTGCGTATTCTTCTTTGTCATATATAAGTTATTTTACACCACCTTACTAAAGATGAGTTGTTTTTAGTCATTTCCCAAAGCCAAAAAGGTGGTGATATTGTAAGAACACCTTTAAACCTTTTAAGTTAACTTGAGAAAACGGCATTGTTGAATGGTTGAGAAGTTATGATTTGAAAATTGAACTTTGACATTGGCTAATGCATGGAGTTAGTAAAGATATAATACATATATGTGCACTCATTGGACAGTTGATTCATTTGAATTATAATGAAAAAAATAAATATATGGTTTGGTAGACATGGGAGTGGGAGTGGGAGTGATGAGGGTCCCAAAATCCACTAAAAAGGGCAATGGAATCCTTGAGCGTGGGGCGACAGGCCGCTGTGATTCGGCAACCGCCCCAGTGAAGCCAAGCTATTGTTAACATGCTTTCTTTTATGGTCCTTAATCTGCCAGATTGCTCTTTTTTATCTCGCCTCTCAAAGAGCTGACAAAAAGTACTTCACAAATCATTCTTCTATCCCTAATGAAACAATTTTTAAATCACAAACCTCTCCTTTTCTTACTCCTCCAAAATATATCTGCCAACCTCCCTCTTTCTCTATATGATCATGTTATTTTTAAAATTAATAATCATACGACCAAAATGGTTCATCTTCACCGTCATGCTTTCCTCCGAATCCATATCACTCTTCCACTATCCTTTTGTCGAAACCTGTAGAAACTTTGTTGGAGGTAATGATCAATAGGGGCCAATGGGCCAATTCCTTTTTACTTGTGCATTTTCTTTTAAAATTTCTGTTGTACCTTTATATTCTAAGAGGATCCTAATGTAATTGTAAATGCAATTATTATTATGTATAAGTGACACTAAAAATATATACAAATTCATTTTATATTGTAACAGTTATTTCTATTTTTTTATATGTAAGAAGTTGAAATGTGGTGAATCACATACAAACACGGTCAAAGCGGATCTATGTTACTCTTTCTTTTTGCAAAAAATTATACGAAGTATAGATCTTGTTGGATTGATCTATACATGCCTTTTAAAAAAATACTTATTTTTTTCTTTCAAGTTGGCATGTAGAATGAAAGATACAGTGTTATAAGTTTTGAGAAAAAGTGAAGTAGACTGTAAAACCCGACATCATCAAATGAATATGAATTTTACATTTTTTATACCGAAACACAATCATATATTAATTTAAAAGTTTAGTAGATTCAAGAGTTTTATCCACAAATCTACTTCAAAACAAAGATATATATCTACATAGACATCGGAGCATTTTCATGCAAACAGTCCATAGTGTTATCATTAGTAGTTCGTTTGCCAAAACCTCTGCGATCCCATTGGCTTCACGATAACAGAAAGCGATCCAAACGTGATGGAACTTCGTACACATTTATTTACAAGAGTAGTGCTATGAATCCTTAAAAAATCCCTCCAATCATCCCTCAGTTCTGGCGGGATCCATAACATAAAGTACAATAGGTATTGTTGTTTGAGGAATAATTTGAGAGTTTTTTTGAAACTCAAAGCATTTCTCTATTTACAATCGGGGAGTGAATTCCTTACGCGGAAATTGTAGCATGTTGCCCTGCACTAAAAAGTCCAATAGGAGCGGTTGTAGCAGCAGTAAATTAAATGCAGAATTAAAGAACGAAATTACCTAATTTTGGAGCAAATAAATCCGAGACAGAAAAAAAAAAAAAATTCCGGGAGCAGGTACAGTCTAGAACACGGCTGAGTCGCGAACAATGTCGCTCTCTTTAAGGTGTTTCGTGGCTCTGGCCAATGTGTGCTGATAGTCAGAAATGCCTCGCCACCTCCAGGATAAAACAACCTCCAATAAATAAAATACGAATTGATAAAGCACAAGAATCAATCCATTCCATGTACATCCATACGTAATAATTGCTCGAGTCTAATAATAAATCTGGGGTAGATTTATTATTCCAGAATCCCCCCAAAAAATATTGAGAAGCAGTTTTTCTGTGTGTGTTTGTCAAAGTTGCAGATGTTCAGTTGTTAAAAACGGAAGCTTAACTCCTTTTTTATTGAACAAAAATAATGACGTTGGTGCCACACAGCGTGGAGAGAAAACTGGGACAACGTGGGTAAGTGTGTTGAAAGTTTCAACAGATAAAAGAAAACGGTTTTTTAATTTTCGGAATTAAAAAAAAACGTTAAAAAATAATTTTTAAAGCCCAAAAAATAATTCTGTATTTGTCCAAAAAATTATTTCTTAATGAGCCCAAGCCCAGGATCCGGACAGGAGCACGGGCCGGCCGGACGGCTGCGGCGGCGCGCACGCGTGTGACTTGGCCCAATAAGTCCCCCACCCATACACACAAAACATCTAATGTCCAAAGGGCTTGCCCATTTGTTCCAAATAAATTGTAAATATACCCAACTCATTTCAACTCACCCACCGATGTGGGACACTGCCTAAAGGCATTTTTCAAAGTTTTGCACTTTAACAGCAGCTGTTAACAACTGTGTTCTAACAATCCCCCACTTGCAAAATTTGAAAATATTTTTTATCGAGCAATAATTCATAGAATTGTGCATAAGCAAAGGTGTCTTTCGACTTGAACCTTTACGTAGTAAAGATGATTCAGAATATACTAGAGTAACCGTAGTTTTGAACTCTATCTCTGACAACATCCCACACACAACCCTACTTGGATGTCATTCTAATAGCTAACACGTTGCGACCATATGTTTCTATCCCAGTATAGTGAACGCTTTAGGAATTTGCCTAAAATATCCATAGAAGCGGCCACACTTCCACATTCACATAGGTGAGTCTATCAAGAATATTCATGTAGCTAAGTACCCTACTCAAAATAGAGCTATAGATCTCATTAAGAGTTATAATAACTCATCCTTAAATCTCTTCAGGATATCATGTTCCATAGGGATGGACTCGGAGTAAAACCCCGTTCTATATTAATTAATAATCGCATGATTCAACCCATATCACTTGTGACTTGTTATTACCCTTTGAACATATTTCTTGGGATCACCAGTCCATATGTTGGGTTACCATCACAAATGACTCATTTATCCAAGGGCTTTAGTCCTATCCCTTTCGAGATGTTCCACATCTTCTCCTTAGCTAGTCCTTTCGTCAAAGGATCAGCTAAGTTCTGTTCAGACCGTATATGATCCACCCTCACAGCACCTGTAGAAATAAATTCTCTAACAGTGCTATGTTTACGACGTATTTATCATTTCTTACCATTATAATAACGGTTCTCAACTTTTGCAATAGCTGCGGTACTATCACAATGAATCAAAACGGCTGGTATCAGTCTTTCCCACAATGGGATATCTGACAGGAGGTTTCTTAACCAACCTGCCTCTTCACTAGCAGTAGCTAGCGCTATCATCTCAGACTCCATAGTGGATTGAGCCAAAATAATTTGTTTCTTAGATTTCTAAGAAACTGCACCACCAGCGATGCTAAATATATTTCCACTAGTAGCCTAAGAATCATCAGATAGGGTGTTCCAATCAGCATCACTAAATCCTTCAAGGACAGCGGGATGCTTATTATAGTGTAATCTGAGGTTCATTATCCTTGTAAGGTATCGCATGACCCTCTCCATACTAGGTCTACTGGTAAATCTACATAGTACTCCCATAACATAAGTTATGTCAGTTCTAGTGCAATCTGTAGCATAACGTAAGCTACCTATAATGCTTGCATAAGCATTTTGATTTACACTGTCGCCAATGTTCTTAAATAACTTTACACTAGGTCAAATGGAGTACTAGCAGGCTTACAGTCAAAATAATTATATTTCTTTAGAACTTTCTCAATGTAATGATATTGATCCAAAGAAAGTCCCTTTTCTGACCTAGTAATATTAATTCCTAATATTACACTAGCTTTACCCAAATCCTTCATATCAAAATTGGCACATAATAATGATTTAACATTTTCTACGGCATGAATATTAGAACCAAATATAAGCAAGTCATCAACATAAAGACATATGATAGTGCAAATGTTCTCTACATATTTATAATAAATGCATTTGTCACTTTCATTAATTTTAAACCCATTAGAGATGACTAAGCTATTAAATTTATCATGCCATTGTTTAGGTGCCTGTTTGAGTCCATAAAGAGATTTATCTAGTTTACATACTTTATTTTCTTGACCGTGTACAATAAACCCTTCAGGTTGATCCATATAAATCTCTTCTTCTAATTCTCCATTTAAAAAGGCAGTTTTAACATCCATTTGGTGTATAATTAAATCATTTAAGGCAGCTATAGCAAATAATACACTTATAGACGTTATTCTAGTCACGGGTGAAAATGTATCAAAGAACTCTACGTTTTCTCTTTGTCTAAAACCTTTAGCAACAAGACGTGCCTTATATTTTTCAACAGTGCCATCAAGTTTTAATTTCTTTTTAAGAATCCATTTACACCCAATTGTTTTACATCCAGGAGGAAGGTCCACTAAATGCCAAGTTTGATTTGTTTTCAAAGAATCCATTTCCTCATTAAGAGCCTCTTGCCATAAATCGGCATCTAAAGAAGATAAAGCTTCTTGAATAGTGTTAGGATCCTCCTCTAAAGTGTAAGCATAAAAGTCGGACCAAAATCTTTTTCTACACGAGCCCTTTCACTTTTTCGAATTTCTAAAATGGATTCATTATTTTTTTTATTTAAAGAAATATTAGTGGATGACTTGCCCCCACTATTTCTCAATTTAAAAGGAAATTTATCTTCATAAAAACCGGCGTCATTTTATTCAATAATTACTTGATTTTTCAATTCATAAAATCGGTATGCTTTGCTATTAATAGCATAGCCTATAAAAACGCACTCATATGCTCTACTTGCCAATTTAGACTTTTTAGGGTCGGGTATACGTACATAGGCTAAGCACCCCCATGTTCTAAAGTATGTTACGTTGGGCTTAATATTTTTCCAAATTTCATAAGGAGATATTTTTATTTTAGTCCTAGGAATTCTATTAAGTACGTGACATACAGTCAAAATAATTTCACCCCACCAATGTGAGGCAGCCCCTGAATTTAATAAAATAGCCACAACAAATTCAGTTAATGTCCTATTTTTTTCTTTCGGCTTTATCGTTCATTTCGGGCGAACAAGGGGCAGTTTTTTCGTGAATAATACCGTGGAATTTATAAAATTCAATAAATGGTCCAGAATCATATTCGGCGCCTCTATCACTACGTAACCTTTTTATTTTCCGATTAAATTGATTTTCAATTTCATTTAGGAAAATTTAAACATGTCAAACGCTTCAATTTTATTTTTCATTAAATACACAAATGAATAATCAGAACAATCATCAATAAAAGTTATAAAATAACGTTTTCCATTTCTAGTTGTGACACCATCCAATTCACAAATATCCGGATGAATTAAATCAAGTGGTTCAGATTCTCTAAAAATAGATTTATGTGGTGTCTTAGTGATTTTTGCTTGACTACACCATTCACATTTTTTAAAATCATTTAATGATAATTCTGGAATTAATCCTAAAGTGCTCATATTTTTAACAAGTCGTTTATTAACATGACAAAGTCTAGCATCCCAAACATTAAATGAACAAGCAATATAAGCAGAAGGAGAAATTATATTCATAGCATCAACATTCAATTTAAACATCCCATCAGTGGCATAACCCTTGCCTACAAAAGTTCCATTTTTGGCCAAAGTAAATAAATCAACACCAATAGTTTGAGTAAAGCCATCTTTGTTGAGAAGATAACCTGAAACCAAATTTTTCCTTATCTCGGGAGTGTGAAGAACATCTTTGAGGATAACAATCTTTCCCGAAGTGAACTTCAATTCCACATTTTCAGTACCAGCAACCTCAGTGGAGTGAGAATCACCCAACAACACCTTCTTATCTGCAGTCTCAGAATAAGTCTTAAACATAGTACGGTCATAACAAATATGGCGGGAAGTGCCAGTATCCAACCACCACCCTTCGGCACTGCTAACCATGTTGATTTCTGAAATCATAGCACATAGGTCCTCTTCGGTCAAATTCGCTTGTGCGTTTGGCACATTGTGACATTTGCGAGACATATGGCCAAGCTTGCCACACTTGAAACAGAGAAACTGTCTCGAGTTGCCAGACTTTCCATTTCCAGGGTTCTTATTCTTATTCTAAGTCTGAGTCTGATTTTTAAAATTCTGGTTGTGGCTCTTTTTCTAATTTTTCATATTTTTTCCGTTTGCCTTTAAAACAACTGGAGTGTAGTTCTTTTTCTAATTTTTGTTGTTAGACACAACAAGAATTTCATCTTTATAGTCCTGTTTTTGGGATTCCTCCTCAATTCTCAATGTAGTAATAAGTGACTCTAGTGAAAATTCTTTAGACTTATGCCTTAAAATATTTTTAAACTCTTTGAACAGTGGATGCAATTTATCAATAATCACAGCCACCTGAAATTGCTCATCTAAAACCATGCCCTCGGAAATAATTTCATGGGCAATCATTTGCAAATCATGGATTTGAGAAACAACAGATTTGTCATCCGTCATTTGAAATTTCAAATAATGGCTGACGGCATATTTTTAGCACCCGCCTCCTCCGTGTCATATTTTTTAAACAGTGCATCCCAAACATCTTTTGCAGTTTTATAATTGGCATAATAGTCATAAAGTTCGTCACTTAGAGCATTCAAAATGTAATTCTTGCACAGAAAATTATTTTTCTCCCAAGTTCTAATTGTTTTGCTTTCCTCAACAGTAGGTGGATTATTTACTACAGGTTTGTCAAATTGAACACACGATGCGACTTTTTTTGTAGTTAAATAAAATAATAATTTTTTGCTCCAACGTTTAAAGTGGGTGCCTTCATATTTGAAAGGATTGTTAAGGTTACTTGAGTTAATTTCGTCCATGTCAGAATAGAAAATACCTTAAAATTGTTGTAGCAGCAGTAAATTAAATGCATAATTAAAGAACGAAATTACCCAATTTTAGAGCAAATAAATCCGAGACATAAAGAACAAGAAACCCCAGGAACAGGTACAGTCTAGAATACGGATGAGTCGCGGATAATGTCGCTCTCTTTAAGGTGTTTAACGGATTTGGCCAATGTGTGCTGATAGTCAGAAATGCCTCGCCACCCCTAGGATAAAATAACCTCCAATAAATAAAACACGGATTGATAAAGCACAAGATATAATCCTGTCCATGTACATCCATACGTAATAATTGCTCGAGTCTAATAATAAATCTAGGGTGGATTTATTATTCCAGAACCCCCCAAAAAATATTAAGAAGCAGTTTTTCTGTGTGTGTTTGTAAAAGTTACAGATGTTTAGTTATTAAAAACGGAGGCTTAACTCCTCTTTTATTGAACAAAAATAATGACGTTGGTGGCACACAACGTGGAGAGAAAACTGGGACAACGTGGGCAAGTGTGTTGAAAGTTTCAACAGATAAAAGAAAACGTTTTTTTTAATTTTCGGAATTAAAAAAAACGTTAAAAAAGAATTTTTAAAGCCCAAAAAACAATTCTGTATTTGTCCAAAAAATTATTTCTTAATGAGCCCAAGCCCAAGACCCCGGACCCGGACACGGGCATGAGCCGGGCCGGCCGGACGGCGGCGGCGGCAACGCGCGAGCGTGTGTGACTTGGCCCAATAAGTCCCCCACCCATACACACAAAACATCTAATGCCCAAAGGGCTTGCCCATTTGTTCCAAATAAATTGTAAATATACCCAGCTCATTTCAACTCACCCACCGATATGGGACACTGACTAAAGGCATTTTTCAAAGTTTTGCACTTTAACAACAGCTATTAACAGTTGTGTTCCAACAGGATCCCGTTCAACATGAATATTAACATCACCTTTACTATATGCAACTGATGAACCTAATAGCCCATATCCGTTGTATCTAAAATAAGAGAATGAAACGAAATTACCAAATGTGAAAGTTCAACAATAGATTACGAAGCTGAATCACGAACTAAGTCACTATCTTTAAGGTATTTCGCGACTCTGTCCAAAATTTTAATGCAATCTAATGTATGCCCCGCCAATCTAAAATAACTTAGAATTGAAAATAATTTTTATCTCATAAAACTATGCACATAGTAATTTGGTATACTATCACCCGTTTACTAATAGTTACTCAATATTACATCAGTTTGGGAGAACAAACTGACAGGTAATGAAAAGAGAAAAAGTGCTCAGAGAAAGAGAGAGTATTTGTATGTTTTCTTTTGTCTTTTGCAGAACAGAAAATGCTTAGGCTGACAGAGAGAAAAACTCTGTATAATATGTGTTCTACTCATTGAAAAGAAAATACAGTTGGTTATAACGAAGAGAAAATTATTTGAACATTAGAATAAGCTTGGTGAGTGAGTAAGAGACGAAGAGCCAGAGAAGTAAAGTCCCACTTTTAGCAGTTAACAAAAGAAAAATTAATTTTCATTCAGATTTTTTAATGAAAAATTCAATTATGGCCCAGAAAAATATAATACACACACATCTCAAGCCCAAACCTAGAACCTGGACACAAGCACGGGTCGAATCAATCGGATGGACGTCGTCGGCAATAAGACCATGTGTGGGACTTGATTCAATAAGTTCTTCCACCCAACACACACACAATTCTAATGCACAAAGGGCATGCCCATTAATCCCCAAAGGGTGTATATTAACGATACCACAATTCACATTCCCACCGATGTGGGACTGAAAATATGGGTAATGCTTTATTGCTTTCTCTCTTAATAGTTAAAGACCAAAATGGTTTTTGACTTTTCAAATTTTAAGCATGCCGAGTCAAAATTTCAAACAATCCCCACTTGTAAATTTTGAAAATTTATTGAGCTATAATTCTAAAATTGTGTATAAGCAAAGGTGTCGTTCGACTAAACCAATAAGTAGTAAGGTTTATTCAGATTATAATAGAGTAACCGTAGTTTTAAACTTTATCTTTGACAACATCCCAACCACAACCCTATTCAGGCGTAGTCCTCAAGTCAACATGTTACAGCCATCTTCTTTTATCCCAGTATAGTGAGCGCTCTAGGGAATTTGTCCAAAATAACCATAGGAAGAAACCTCACTTTCACGTTCACATATATAGGTCTATTAAGGATAATCCTGTATATAGGTAATCCAATCAAAATAAAGTTATAGAACTGCATTAAGAGTTATAAATAACTCAATATTAACTCATTTCAGGATATTTTGCTCCATAGGAATGGACTCGATGTAAAACCCCATATTTAATAATTAGCACGATTCAACCCATATCACTTGTGACTTGTTATTACCGTTTGAACCTATTTCTTGGGAACTCCAGCCTATAGGTTGGGTTACCATCACAAGTGACTCAAACATAAAAGGGCATTAGTCCCATACCTTTTGAGGTATTCCACACCTTTTCTCTTGCTAGTCCTTTCATCAAAGGATTAGCTAAATTTTTCTCGAACCATATGTGATCCACTCTCCAACGGTACTATGTTTGCGATGTATCCATCGCTTTTTACTTTATCGTAAAGACTCTCAACTTTTTTAATAGATGAGGTACTATTGCAGTGAATAAGAATAACTGGTATTGGTCTCTCACATAATGGGATATCTGACAGAAGGTTTCTTAACCAACCCGCCTCCTCATAAACTGTAACTAGCGTTATCATTTTCGACTCCATCATCGATGGAGTCAAAATAGTCTATTTTTAGACATCTATAAAACTGCACCACCAACTATACTAAATATGTATCCACTAGTAGATTTGGGGTCATCAGATAGGGTGTTTAAATCAACATCACTAAATTCTTCAAGGATAACGGGATGCTTTTGATAGTGTAATCCACGGTTCATTCTTTTAAGATACCATATGAACCTCTCAATATCATGCCAATGCTCCATACTAGGTTTACTGGTAAATCTATATAGTACTCTCCCAGCATAAGCTATGTTAGGTCTAGTGCAATTTGTAGCATAATGCAGGCTGCCAATGATGCTCACATACTCAGTTGGGTTAACACCGTCACCAGTGTCCTTAAAAAACTTTACATTAGGATTAAATGGATTACTGCCAGGTTTACAGTCAAAGCAATTATATTTCTTTAGAATTTTTTCAATATAATGAGATTGGTTTAAAGAAAATTTCTTTTCAGACCTAATAATTTTAATTTCCAATATTACAGTAACTTCACCCAAATCCTTCATATCAAAGTTGGCACATAACAAAGATCTAAAATTATATATGACATGAATATTAGATCCAAATGTAAGCAAGACAGTGACATAAAGACATATGATAGTGCAAATAATATTTTAATATTTATAATAAATGCATTTTTTAATTTCATTTATCCTGATCCCATTAGAGATAACTAAGCTATCAAAATTTTTATGCCATTATTCGAGTGGCTATTTTAGTTCATAAAGATATTTTTTTAAGTTTACATACTTTATTTTATTGACTATGTACAATAAAATCTTCAGGTTGGTCCATATAAATCTCTTCTTTCAATTCCCCATTTAAAAAGATAGTTTTAACATCCATTTGGTATACAATCAAATCATTTAAAGCAGCTAGTGCAAATAGTACACGCATAGATGCAATTCTTCTCATGAAAAAAAATGTATAAAAAATTCCATGTTTTCACATTGTTTAAATCCTTTAGTGACTTGACGTGCATTATATTTTTCAATAGAACCATCGGGTTTTAATTTGTTTCTAAGAATCCATTTTCAATTAATAGTTTTACACTCCGTTGGAAGATCCACTAAATGTCGACTTTTCTTATTTTATAATGATTCCATTTCATCATTAATAGCTTCTTGACATAAATCAGTATACAAAGAAGAAAATGCTTCTTGAAGGGTGTTAATTCCTCCTCTAAAGTGTAGGCATAAAAGTTAGAATCAAAATCTTTTTCAACATAAGCTCTTTTAATTCTTCTTGGTTTCAAAATAAATTCATTTGGTTCTGAATTTTGTGGAATAGAGACGCTAGTGGATGTCGAGCGTCCACTATTTCTCAATTTAAATCGAAATTTATCTTAATAAAAATCAACATCGTTTGATTCTATAATAACTTGATTTTTCAAATAATAATTTATATGCTTTTCTATTAATTTTGTAGCTAATAGTAACACACTCATATGCTCTACTAGCCAATTTATGCCTCTTATGGTTAGAACTACGTACATAGGCTAAGCACCCCCACGTTTTAAAGTATGATATGTTTGGCTTAATATTTTTCAAAATTTAGAAGGAGAAATTTTTGTTTTAGTCTTAGGAATTATATTAAGCATGTGACACACCGTTAAAATAATTCCTCCCCACTAATGTGAGGCAACCTCTAAACTTAATAAAATAGCAACTACAAATTCAGTTAAAGTCATATTTTTTCTTTTTGCTTTTCCATTCATTTCGGAAGAATATGAGACTATTTTCTCATGTATAATATCATTGGTTTCATAAAATTCAATAAAAGATCCAGAATCATATCCGGTGCCTCTATAACTCATAGCCTCTTAATTTTTCGATTAAATTGATTTTCAATTTCATTTAAGAAAATTTTAAACATATCAAATCCTTCACTTTTATTTTTCATTAAATACAAATAAATAATCCTTGCAATCATCAATTAAAGGAATAAAGTAACATTTGCCATTTCTAGTCGTAATTTCATCCAATGCACATTTATCCAAATGATCTATGTCAAGTGGTTCAGATGCTCTAATAAGAAATTTATGTTGAGTCTTTGTTATTTTAGATTAACTATACCAATCACATATTTCAAAATTATTCAATAATATTTCTGGAAATAATCTTAAAGTACTCATATTTTTAACAAGTAATTTATTAACAGGACAAATTCTAGCATGCCACATATTAAAAGAACACGCAATATAAGCTGAAGGGATTTTTTTTATTATTAATATCAGTGTTCAATTTAGACATTTCTCCAATGGCATAACTTTTGCCTACAAACTACTTTGTGACACCCCGCTTAATAAAATACCGGGTGATCAGTCATATACCAAATTAAAACAGGAATCCCAGTTGGATCATCCTTAGCATCACTGTCGAAAACTTTTTAAAACTTACTAATCACCTAGTATTCCAAAAACTGGTGCCAATTTTAACTTTTTAATTACACAAAACAATACATGCGGAATTAGATATAAACCATTCACACAACTGAATGAAAATAAACTGAATCGTAATTACACAACTTGCCGAATAAATCACCGGCCACCAAATAAATAATCAAATACAATAATCAACACCTGAATGAATTACACCTGAAACTGTACCGAGAAGTCTGGGCGACAAGCCCTAAATATAACTGATACTGATACAAGATTCCTACTCTAGGAAAGAATAAATGATGCGTCTAATCCAATCTCCTGCTAGCATCCACATATGCCGCAGCTCCGTGTCCCTGGAATAGAATATCAATCCTGGCGTCCCTGTGGTTGGACACCTAAAAGGTTTTGAAAATATTTTTATAGCAAGGGTTAGAACCCAAAACATTTTGAAAATATTTAGCAAGTGAATTAACTGCAGTAATTTAAAATGCATGAATGCGCTTCATATTAAAGTTAGTGTCGCGCTCCCTTGTGGACATTCTCACCCCTCCACTATTATGCACACCTAACGGTTATCTTAACCCCACCTAGTTGTACTATCCCATCCAACTAATCCTGGTATAACCTCCCCTTTTCCATACTCCTCTCACCCGAGTAAAATTATTCCTTAAATATAAGTTATCTCACTAATTAACTTATTTAATTCCTTCTTACTTAAAAGCATATAACCGTAACATAAGTTATATAAATTAAATACATCACGCACTGTAATACCCATGTATGATTAGCTTAATTAATTTCTCATTAATTAACAGCATATAACTGTAACCCAAGTTATATAAAGTAAATACATCACACACTGTATTATCATCTACGTATAATATTCACTACTACATTATACGTACCTTTACCAATAACCACACATATCACACGTGTACTCATCCTTCCGAGTATGTCCTCACTGGATGATTTTCTCTAAAGTGCCATCTCACTAGGTGTGCTCACATAACCTAGTTACCCAAGTTGGATTCGTTCACCAACCGGGTTCAAAACCAAACGAAGTGGAGGCGGTCATATTCCTTCCCTGGAAATGAGATGCCTCTCATTCCATACAACGGACGCTATGACCTGGGGATATACTCGCCCTACTCCTCGAGCTAGGGGATTCACCCACATCGCACAACCTCCCATGATAGCACTAGAGTATAACTAAAATAAATATCTAATCATTGATACTTAATAGCACAGACAATATATACACACATATATATATATACTATCACTACACCGTATATATATATATAACATAAACTCCGGCTCCTCCGTGCACTCATAACCTGTAACACTAGCCTATAATGTCCTGAGTCTCTCGCCCGACTCAACTAAATAAGTTTTCTCACTTATTAGATTATCATTATCCCAAGCCTATGGTCCGACTCTAATTTAATTAATCTCATGTTAATTATTTTAACACTTATCCGAGTCTACAATTCAACTCCCATTTAAATTAATTAACCCACCTATTAATTTAAATACCTTCCCGAGTCTACAACCTGACTCTAGCTAATTAATTATACACTAATTAATTTAACCCTTGGTATCGCCCAACCATTACCCGGACTCACTCACTTGACCCATAACTTGACCTTTCCCGAGTTTAAATTCCAACCCCAAATTTACTTATTTCCTGAATAATTAATTAAATACCTTGGTGTCACTTAACCAACATGCCCGGACTCGCTCACGTGGCCCGAAATTAAATATCACCCGAGTCTAGTCCCCGACTCCAAATTAATTAATTTAAATGAGTAGCGTTACCCTACTACTATACCCGAACTTATTCACCGATTTCGTTATCTCATATTCTCAGAATTTATTCGCCAAAATCCATTCGCAAAGTGTCACATATAATTCCCCCACCACCCTCAATTATACTCCCTTATAATTGTTAAGAATTAACTCCCATAATAAATTTTTCTCTCTTAATTATGCTAGGGGAAATTTACAACTAAAATCTTAACCCATAAAATCCATAAGGCAAACTGCCGAAATAACTGTAGGGTCGATCGATCGACCCCCAACCGTCGATCGATCGATCGAACAGGTGGTCGCCTTGTTCCACCTTGCTGTTTCCTCCATTAACGAATCTTAAGGTTTCCTTCCTCAAAATTTAACCTCAAATCAGCCTGTTAATTGTCTCATTACATTTCTCAAGAATTATAAACATCATCCAAACCCTTTTTAACATCATTCACACTATGAATCTTGACCCATTCAAGAACACAAATCCTTAGGGTAAAATCCCAATTTCAGATTCAAATTTCACTCTTTTATATTCCGATTTTTCTTATTTAAACGAGATAATCATACTCAAAATTATATATAACACAACTAATTCTGACCTTGAATTTCGTTCCATGCTTCCATTAACAAAACCCCATTTTTGTACCCATTTACACCCAAAAACGAATTTTAGTATACACATCACTAAAATATGAATTGGATATCACAATTTAGAAGCAAAAACAGTTAACCACTTGCCTGAAATCATTTGTAGGGTCTGATCCGTTGTAGTAGCCCCTTGATTTTGCTCCAAAATCCCCAATTTAGCTTTTGATTGTTTTCCCCCAATCTTCCTCTCAAACCCTAGGTTCTTAAGTTGTGTTGGCTGCCATACCCTGATCCCTCACTTAGGTTAAAACTCTAAATCCCGTTTTCCACCTAATGGGCTTAATTAAAGTGGCCCAACTCACCCCGTGTGGGCCCGGCTATGCCCAAAAATACCCCGAGACCCAATTGCTACCCCCGGATACTCTTTTCTGACTAACTCGACCCATCCTAACTCGACCGCGCACTCAGAATCACCATCCGAATTAATTTATAAAAATCCTTACCTCACCCCCAATTTAGTCTATACCGACTCCCGGCTAGGATAATCGCATACCCCGTCATTACTACCCGAAATGACGCAATTAGATTATTACTATACACTTAGTAAATAAATTTACCTAAATATTGACCATTCACTCCCCGATTAATATTTAAACATATATTGCCATAATTAATTCAATTAAAATTACAACCCACAAGTAATTTAAAATTCTCGAATTAATTAAATATTAAATGCATAAAAATACGGGGTGTTACACATATTTGGTTAAGGTAAATAAATCTTCCCTGAAAGTGTGAGTGAAACTAGATTTTTTGAGGATATAGCTAGAAACCAAGTTCTTCCTTATCTCGGGAGAGTGTAACACTGCCTTAAAAATCATAATTTTTCCAAAAGTGAACTTCAATTAAACATTTTCTGTATCAACAACCTTAGTGGAGTGAGATTCACCCAATAACGCCCTTTATCTTCAACTTCAGAATAAGTCTTCAATAAAGTATGATCACAGCAGATATGATGAGAAACACCAATATCTACCCATCACCCTTCAGCACTGCTAATTATATTAATTTCAGAAATCATGGTACATAAATTCTCTTTGGTTAGGTTCTCCTGAGAAGGAGGATTAAGGTCCATCAAGATATTTTCAGGTTATATGTACATACTTGTTACACCTAAAGCAGAGAAACTGCCCGGTGTTACCATCCTGTCAATTTTCAATAAGATGGTTCTTATACTTATACTTATTCTGATTTTTTTAAAGTTTTGGTTGTGGTTCTTTTTATTATATTTCACATTTTTTCCATTGGGGTTCAAAGCATCCAGAGTGTTCTTCTTGTTATAATTCTTGTTGTTAGACACAACAAGAATTTAATCCTTGTAATGTTATTTTCGGGCTTCCTCCTCAGTTCTCAAACGAGAAATTAAGCTTTCTAGTGAAAATTCTAGAGAAATTAAGCTCTCGGGGTCATATGTAGTACATATTTCTAATTGAACACTTGATGATAGTTTCTTAGTGGTTAGATAAAGTATTATTTTTTGTCTCCATCTTTAAATATGTAGACCAATAAATTTGAAAGGTTTGTTAATTGCAGAGGTATTTTCGTTATCCATGGCAGAAAGAAACACCTTGAAATTGTCGTATCTGAAATTAGAGAATATAATGAAATTACCAAATGTGAAAATCCACCAATAAAAAAATCACAAGGTTAAGTTACGAATTAGGTCGATCTCTTTAAGGTGTTTCGTGGCTTTTCGCAAAATTGTGATGTAGTCTAAACAATGCCTCGCCACCCCAAGATAAAACAACCCAAAACTGAAACCAAATTTTATCTCAAAATAATATGCACGTAGTAATCTGGTATACTATCACCCGTTTACTATTAGTTGCTCAATATCACATTAGCTTTAGGTACAAATTGATTAGGTTAGGAAAAGAGAAAAAATGCTTAGGGAGAGAGATAGTGTATTTGTGTATTTTCTTTTGTCTTTTGCTGAGCAAAAAATGGTTAGACTGGGAGAGCGAGAGACTCTCTATTCTGTGTGTTCTACTCATTGAAAAACAAATGCAATTGGCTGTAATAATGAGGAAAAGTTTCTGAACATTAGAAAAGTCTTGGGGGTGAGTAAAACCTAGAGACCAGAGAATTAAAGTCCCACTTTCGGCAGTCAACAAAATAAAAAAATTAATTTTGTTTAGTTTTATTTTAATAAAAAATAAATTATTTTTGCCCATAAAAAATATAATACACACACAACCCAAGCCCAAGACCCAGGACCCGGACGTGGGCACGAGTTGGGTCAGTCAGATGGATGATAATGGTGGTGTGTGCGCATATGTGCTTAGGCTCATCTTACACCCAAAGTTCACAAAATTCTAATATGCAAAGGGCTTTCCTATTATTCCCCAAAAGAGTGTATACTGTGAAAATATGGGTAATGCCTTATTGATTTCTCTCTACTTTATCTCTTAATAGTTAAAGACCAAAATGGTTGTTGGATTTTCAAATTTTACAAATGTTGAGTCAAAAGTTCTAACGATCCCCCACTCGTAAATTTTGAAAAATTATTGAGCAATAGTTCATAGAATTATGCATAAGCAAAGGTGTCCTTCGACTTGAACCCATACGTAGTAAATATAATTCGGATTATACTATAGTAACTATATTTTTGAACTCTATCTTTGACAACATCCCACACATAACCCTACTCGGGTGTAATCCTCAAGCCAACATGTTACAACAATACGCTTCTATCTCTATATAGTGAATGTTCTAGGGAATTTGACCAAAATAACCATAGGAAGAAAACTCACTTCCACCTTCATATATGTGATTCTATCGAGGATACTATTGAATCTCGGTAACCCACTCAAAATAGAGGTATAGAACCTCATTAAGAGTTATAAATAACTCAACATTAACTCGCTTAAGGATATCCTGCTTTATAGGGATGTGCTCGAAGTAAAACCCCATTCTTAATAATTAGCATGATTCAACCAATATCAATTGTGACTTGTTATTATGCTTTGAACTTATTTCTTTAGATCTCTAGTCTATAAGTTGGGTTACCATCACAAGTGAATCAAACATATAAGGTCTTTAGTCCCATCCCTTTTGATGTCTTCAACACCTTTTCTCTTGTTAGTACTTTCATCAAAGGAACGAATAAATTTTACTCAAACCATATATGATCCACTCTCACAACACCCATATAGATAAAATCTCCAATGGTTATTGTGTTTGTGATGTATATGTCGCTTTTCACTATTATAGTATGTTTCTCAACTTTTTACAATAGCTGCGGTACTATCGCAGTGGATAAGAACGACTGGTATCGTCTCTATTATGAAGGGATATCTGACAGAAGGTTTATCAACCAACTTAATTCCTCACAATCCGTTGCTAGCTCTTTCATTTCTAACACCATCGCCGGCTAAGCTAAAATATAATGTTTCTTAAACTTTTATGAAACTGTACCAGCAGTGTTGCTAAATATGTATCCACTAGTTGCTGTGGAGTCATTAGATAGGGTGTTCCAATCAACATCATTAAGTCCTTCAAGGATAATGGTATGCTTTTGATAGTGTAATTCGAGATTCACTGTTATCTTAAAATACCACATGACCCTCTTAATATCATGCCAATGATCCATACTAGGTCTACTGGTAAATATACATTATACTCCCACATCATAAGCTTAGCATAATGTAGGTTCTCAATGATGCTCGCATACTCAGTCTGGTTAACAGTGTCAGCAGTGATCTTGAATAACTTTACACTAGGATCAACTCCCTATTCTGATGTAACTTGAACGCGATTATGTTGTTTGTTATTAACCTTATTTAGACTAGTTACGAATTATTTATTTGTAAAATCATCATCATCATCAAGAGTTTGATTAGCAAAACAATTAATGTAAGGCACAACAAGATACTCAAAATCTTCGTTTATTTCATTGTTAGGAAAAATCATCATCATCAAGAGTTTGATTAGCAAGGCAATTAATGTAAGGCACAATAAGATACGATACTCAAAATCTTCATTTATTTCATTGTTAGGAAAAATAGCGTTGAGAACCTCATCAAAGGAGGTCTCGATTACATCAGAATAGGGAGGAACAACAAAAGAAGAGGAAATGGGATAAACATCAGAGTTGGGTTGTATTTCAGTGGATGGAACTGGTATAGCATGCCAGTTGAGGAGAGGTACATCAACAGCTTTGATCACGCGGGACATATTTGATGATGTAGCGCTTGAGTGCATCATGCAGATTATCAGCCCCAGTGTATGCAAGTTGAATGAATCCTCGGAGTCACTTCCCTTGGAATCTCTGATATCAACTATGGTCTTCTTAATTAGTGGTTGCACATGATGCTAGGAGCTTTTGGCCCATGAGTAATTGTCTTGGAAAAAGATCTCCATTTCAGGTTTCATCTTTTTCTTCATATGATCATACCACGGTTCTGGAAAGCCTCAGAATGGGAAATCTTCACCATCTTTGATGAATCTTCCATGCAAGGAATCTCTTGAAATAGTCTTGGCATTTTCTATCCTTCTCTTTAGTCGAGGTTGGCGAAGCATTATGAGTTCTTCTGAGGGTTGATAACCTGAGCCACAAGGAGGAAAAACTTTCTTCAATACTATAGGGTCGAGTATTCCCTGCTGTCGTTGTCCCAGCCCCAGTCCGGGAATGAAGTGAATGTTCTTGAACATTTTATATCACATTGACGTTGCCATGAAGGTTATACTCCAGACAAACCTTATCTTTGAAATCATCCCCTGCTGGGTGGGAAAGTGGTTCAAATCGAAAACCAGACAGAAGCATATAATTCGCCCCATATTGTATCTCTAGTACTGGATTGCTGGTGCTTGCATTCTCGGTGTTATCATCATCACCTAAGATGGTGATGACCTGCCCATTGGCAAATAACTTCAGTTTTTGATGAAGGGAAGAAGACACACCCTGGATACTATGGAGCCATGTTCATCCAAGCAACAGATTGAAGCAAGCTAGGATATCGATGACTTGGAATTCAATAATGGGATTTATACGGCCAACCCATATTGTGAGCTTTATGGATCCCATCACCTCTCGATGAATATTATCATAAGCGCACACTGCGACAGAGGTTGGAGAAAGGTTTCTCATTTTCACTCCTAAACAATTGACGGTTCTTAACAGGCAGACATTAAGAGTTGATCCATTATCGACAAGAAAAAGTGGGACGATCTTTCCTATGACTTTGATATTGAGAGCATAGTTATGATTTGGACTGATCTTAGGGATTTCTTCCTCGGAGAAGGAGAGCATTCTAGTAGAGGTTAAGGATCCAACTAGATTCACTTATTCCTCTGGCGTGGTGGAAGGTGGTACTATGGGCCTAGTAGTTTGATCAAGACATTCTGGAGCAGCTGGGAAGACATAAAAAGTCCCCACAGAGTGATGTTATCTTGGGTTTTCTTCAACTTTTTGAGAATCTTGCTTTCCTCGAGGGTCATTTTTGGCATAGGAAGATTCGCAACACCTTTTTCCTTATTGATCATTGATGATTGAGGGTTTGGAACTTGGTAATGCCTCCCCGATCTAGTTATATGGTTCACAAAAGAGGGAAAAAATAGAAATCCCATTTTCTCATCTATCTCTAGTTGTTTAGCCACCTTGTTGATTTCTCCCAGTAGCTCCTCAAACGATATCATTCCACATATGATGACTACTGGGATAGTCTTTTTTGGGCTCTGCTCTTCATCTGAACTATCGAATTCCCCCCCCCCCCATTCGGTGGCAAAGACATCATCTTTCCATGAAAAGTCAATACACTCCATAACCTTAAGAACCTCTTCGTATAGATCCTCCCGTTTAGCGGGGAGATGTAGAAGTGAAGGGACCAGGCACCCTTATAGTTTTAAAGTATTAGATAGCTCAGACATGCTGTAAATTTCACCAGTCTGTTGAAATAAGTCTGCCATGATCTGGACCACATTATCTAAGCTAACTTCATCGGTAGGTACTACCTAACTATTTGACTCTTGAGCCCATTTTCGATCTTCCAAGAACAACGTACTGAATCTATGGCAGTCAATGGTCATTTCTAAGGGAAATTTCAACCAAAACTCTAGAAGCTGATTCAATACTGCTGACAATTCCATATCTTTCCCTTCGGAGTAAGTACGAATAATAATACATGCTTTCGTAAGAAATGACAGAGCTTGATCGATAAAACTGGTAAGATGTAGGAGAAAATATGGCAAACTTGGAGGAGTTTAGGGAAATATATGGGTACGATAGGTGAATTACTGGGTACGATCTGGGTTGATGGATCAAATTCTGGGTCTTTTTCTAGGAAGATAGCATTTATTATGATTTGGAAGTGGATTGTTGGTAGTGTTTGGTTTAGGATTGGATGTTGGGAAAATAATACCCAAGTCAATTAGACATTGGATTACATTTCGAAGGTGGAAACACTGATAAGTGGTACGGACGACACTTTAGTGAAAGTCGCAATGGGCATCTGGTTTGCAATTTTTAGGAAGTGGGTTTGGTAATGGACGGGGGTCCAATGGCTTGATAAGATTTCAGCTTAAAAGGGCTTGGTAAAATTTGGAGAGGGGATCTCGGTGTATTCTTTTTTGACTAGTTTATGGTGGATTTCTAGTGCCCATGAGGTGGCAGGCTAAGAGATGTTATTGATGGTTAAAATTATGATACTGGCTAGCTTCTCATACTTTCTGGGAGTGCCTGTCCAGATGCTTTCTTCCAGTCAACTTTCGTTTTGGCAAGACTTTCTTCAATCTCTACTCCTATTTCTAGAAAGGATCGAAAATGAGGGTAGTAATGTCCTCCCATCATCCCTCAGACATGGGGTAAGAAATTCTTCTTCACAATACTGCCTTGTTCCTCTTCGAAAGGCCGGTTGGTCATGTTGGCCGCTTTCTCTCTCCATCTTGATATGAAGTTTCTAACAAATTGCCTAGGGTTATTGATGCGACTTTAAAAGTGTATCTAATGCGTGCATTTATCGACTCAAGTGTAAGCCGATCTCTCAAGTAATAATTCGGTAAAAATGGGTATCGAACACAGGGACTAAGACGAATACTCGTGATGACGTTTAGGAAGAAATATTAACCCTACGAATAACTCATAGAAAGAAAGGAAAAGATGATGTTTTTGTGACTTTACCTATCAACTAATGCAATTTGAATTAAAGAAATAACTGAACTACGTATGGAAGAAGAACTACTTAAGCTTTAAATGTATGGGAGAAAATGGAGTCAGGATACACTCCCCCGAACCGTTGATAATTGCGTAGAACATAAAAGCTTCAAAAATCTAATTCTCCATTCTAAGAGACATCAAATACTCTCTAAGCATTCGACACTGTAAAATATCAAATCAAAAATTTTATTTGACTAGGATGAGAAATTATGAAGAAGCCAGTTGCACCCTTAAACATTCGGGTACCTAGGCCAAACATAATTAAAAGGCCTACAATCTTTATCTCGATAAAGTACAAACCTTTGAATGAAGGATTACTGTTTATTCACTTTTAAATCCATATGTATTACCTAGGTTGGGTTCATATACCCAAACCCTTTAGAAATCTAGCCTGACAAGGTGTAACTGTAATTAAACATGATAACTATGTTGCATGAAATCATTTTTACGTGAAAAGTGCAATCAAACATGTAAAAGAGAATTCTAGCTAGGAAATAATGAATCATAAGACAAAAAGATGAGATAAATTGAAAGCAGTAATGAAACTATACTTGTATTGAAGACGCTTGAATTCAATGTAAAAGAGTAACAATTATTGAAGAAGATTAATCCTAGGGTTCTTGCCTTCAAGAAGCTCTCCAAACTATGTAAAAACTAAATCTAATGTTTGGTATTACAATAGAACATACCTCTCACATTTTTTTAAGTTTTGCACTATGCGCAACTCTAATTTTAAGAAATAAAAATTCAGATTTCGTCACACCGAACCGGTTCGGAATTTCCTTCTTTACTGGGGAGAACCGATTCGCTTATTTCAGTTTATAGAACCAGTTCCGAGTCTTGATCATCGATTTGGTTTGGCTAGGATAGTTTGCTCATCGATTCCCATTTGTTTCCATCGGTTTGATTCGCATCTTCTAGTGAGTAGAACCGGTTCCTTTCATACTAGAATCGGTTCGCTTGCTGAATTCTTTCTTTACCCTTTTTGATTTCCTCTCAACTTTGAAGGTTCATAACTTTTCACACGGGACTCGGATTTGAATGCCGTTTCTTCCTTTGTGCTTGTGGAATCAAGGTCTTAGGCTTACCTTTCCTTATTTGGATGCCGTTTCTCCTGCATCCAAATTTTAGATGTACAATGTCGCCCTTGACTTTTCTTCTTTTCTTTCTTTCTTGATTTTTAGTTTTCTCTTTTCTTTACTTGTATAAAATACGTGGAAAATGTAAGAAAAATGTACAAAACTCGATGCACTAGATAGACGATGTCAATATTAAGGATATGAGATAAATCAACCCAAATTACATTGTAAGGGGTAATAAAAGTCTCTAAATTATGGGGATAAATATAAAGAATTTATGCCTAATCAGGGTAACCTCCAACCCTTCGTTATACTTGTATTGTGACATGAATTCACAGGCAACATCCTCGCAACTATGGATTCTAGACTCCTCGAGAGATAATAACCAGCAAAGAGCACCGTCCTTCAAAGTCTCTTGGAATATCTTGGCCATTATTTTCTCGGAAGCACCTAGGAGAGTCATGGCTCAATGGTAACTTCGGAGATGAACAATTGGGGGTCCACTACCCCAAACTTCTCAATGTTGGGCATCTTGAACTTTTCCAGCAACCTTAATTTAGGATAGGGAGACATATGAGTGTAATCCATGTAGTTCCCGAAGATTCTGAGTTAGTCAAACTTCTTGGTCAACATTTTGAGGTCCTCCTTGACTTTGTTCAACTCTTCTTCCTTTGGATCAACAGTTATGGGTAGGTTAGCCCCTGGTTGGGTAAGATTCGACATAAGGAGATGAATTGGCAGCAACTAATTAGTAGGAGGATCATGTGGATCATGATAATATTCCTCGGGGACCCAAACAGGCTCGGGTGCAACGGACCCATAGCGCGAGGGAAGAAAACCTTGGGCTCTTTGAGAACAGCAATCCGTTGATCCAAATCCGTTAGCAACCCGTTTATGCATACCGTTAGAAAGGTAATTTAGAGACCTTCAAGAGTCCTTTGGGCTATTCTCAGGTCCGGGAGATGACTTTGGGTCAAACGGGGATCGGAAGCGCTCGTCGATCCTTTGGACGGAATATTATCGAATGAAAACGAATTGTTCGTCCGAATGGTAAGTCATAATCATGCACGGGGTGGACCGTTGCTAGGGACTTAAGGAGAGACTTAGGGGGTCCTAGAATGTGGTGTCTACATCATCATATTTTTTTGATAATTCTTCCCAAACAACTTTGGAATTTTTACAATTGGCGTAATAATCGTAAATATCAGCACTTAGGCCATTCAAAATATAATTTTTATAAATAAAATTATTTTCGTCCCAAGTTCGCATGGCCTTGTTTTCATCAGAGTTGGGGGTCATACGCTGTAGGTTTTTCTAATTGAACACTTGATGATAGTTTCTTAGTGGTTAGATAAAATATTATTTTTTGTCTCCATCTTTAAAATTACAGGCCATCAAATTTGAAAGGTTTGTTAATTGCAGAGGTATTTTTGTTATCCATGGCATAAATAAACACCTTGAAATTATTATATCTGAAATAAGAGAATGGGAAAAATTACAAAATGCAAAAATCCACAAACAAAAAATCACGAGGGTGAGTCATGAACTTGGTCGAGCTCTTTAAGGTGTTTTGTGGCTCTGTCCAAAATTGTGCTATAGTCTAAATAATGCCTCGCCACCCCCATGGTAAAAAAACCCAAAATTGAAACCAATTTTTGTCTCAGAAAACTATGCACATAGTAATTTGGTATATTCTCATCCATTTACTATTAGTTGCTCAATATCACATTAGTTTTAGGGAACAAACTAATCAAGTAAGGAAGAGAGAACGAATTCTCAGAGAGAGAGAGATATAGAGTATTTGTGTAATTTTTCTATCTTTTGTAGAGCAAAATATGCTTAGGATGGGAAAGAGAAGGCTCTGTATTCTGTGTTGTACTTATTGAAAAAAATGTTGTTGCCTATAATAAAGAGGAAAAATTCTGAACGTTAGAAAAGGCCTGGTGGGTGAGTAAAACACAGAGAGCTAGAGAATTAAAGTCCAACTTTCGAAAGTCAATAAAATAAAAAAAATATTTTTCAGATTTTTTAATGAAAAATTAAATTATTTTCGTTCAGATTTCTTGGTTTTTAATTCCTAATCCACCCAAATATTTGGGAGCAGTAATATTATCCCATCTTAAAGTAGCGTTATTTATAGACGAAGGAGAAGCCCTAAAAAACCGTTTAAATTTTCTAGCATAGGCAGAGAAGTTTTAAAAGGGTAATCAAATTTAGGAATAATCATCAATTTTTTTATTATGTTCTTTGAGCAAATGCCCTGAATAGAAAAATTATTTTATAGTATCAATCATTGACAAACCAACAAAATTCCTTATAAGTTTAAAAAATTCAACGGTTTTACCACATGGCCTCGAATATTTATGTGAAGTAATATTCCCTAGTAAATTTCTAATATCTAGTTTAAAAATAGAGTCATTAAGAGTTCACAAGTTACCTTCATCTAACGAGAAAAGATTGTTATGGAATGTAGAGTAATCATGTGAATGAGTAGAACGAGTGAATAAATTTGATTAAAAATCAATAAATTATGCTTTAACATTATCATGATCAGTTACCCAAAATTTATTAGAAATATACATTAAATAATTTTATTTTTATTCCTCTTTTGATTAACCGAGACATGAAAAAACTTAGAATTTATTCCCCCAAATTTAGCCCAATTATTTTTTTATCTTTATTTCCAATAAAGGGTTTCCCTCCAAAAGAGCTCACCAAGGTGTAACACACCTTATTTTTCACGTGTAGTTGATCAGGTTGAAAGTCTAAAGTTAGAGCATGCTAATTAATTTATATCATTCTCAGCATCAACGATAAATAATAAAGACAGTAAATAAAAACCAATCATGACATAATAATAATGGATAACAATATATCCAACTAAACTGAATAAAATAAATATTCAATGAAACTAAATCCACTAATATGAGTTTCCATAATAGAATAGTCTCAAACTGAAATGTAAATGAAACTCTTGAATAAAAATACTAGTGGAATAATAAGTGAAATTAAATCAACTCATTCACTAAGGATGATGAACTGGATCTTCAATCACTAGAACTTTGGCTGCTTATCTCGACTTTAACTACTCAGTCTTGCTACACTTTTATAATAATGTTAATACAATCGGGGAAAAGTATTTTATATATTTGGTTTAGCACTCTAAATTTGCAAGAAATATTATGTTGCTTAATAATATTAGATGTGACCCATTTACGCCCCATGTTGTCACCCATCGACACTCATGAAAAACATACCTCACCTCTTATCTACCCTGATATAGTTGTAAACTGACTGTACCAAATCTATACCTAAATATATTAAGACTACTTATCTACATAAGTAACATATAAAGTAAGAAAGCAATAATTTTAGCACCCAACCATCTCTCAGCTCCCGACCGTCACTAAGTTTCGCGCATGGGATGTCTCGTAAGAGAAATCCAAATAAGGAACCCCCAATACATGTATGTCTAGCTGAACCATTCATTCAAGATAGTGGTAAAAGAACCCCTAAGAAAATAAATCAGATATGTATATACAATATACTATACATATACTACATTAGTCCAGCGAAATCAACCATCTTGGGAGTACCCAATGACCGAGCGATATACCAACTCAGACCCCACATATAATCCATACACATAGTCTTACTACTCTAGATAAATCCGTCACGAATGATATACCACAGTCACATATTGTTATCCATTCATTACTCGTTATGATTAACATATTCCCAGTGTGTTTTAACATTTTCACGAGTTACTTACAGCTCCATTACTTATGTTTTATATATATCAATGTATTTTTGAATTAGCCTCAAATCTATCGTCGAATCCCAAGTATACCAAAACATGTATACAACTAAATATACCAAATATTCATAAAAACCAAAATATACAATACCCATTGTTAAACTATACATAATCACAACACATAGGTATTTAACATTCATGCGTTGTCCTCACAATCAAATTAAATATCCACACACACACACACACACACACGCACACACACACACACACACACACACACACATATATATATATATATATATATATATATATATATGTGGGATCACTAGTAGTTAGTCCCACTTTTAAAGATTCATATGTATCCACTTCCATGTTTTTTTAGTTGATGGCCCCGTTTGAACAAATATGGGAAAAGTGTCATTCTCTGCGAAAAGGAAGAGATGCGGTTACAAGGCAGTTGTGGGGGGTTTTGGGTGGTTATGGGACTTAATATAATTTACATATATGTACCCACTCCCATACATATATACATACTCCCGAGGAAAAAATTTTAGTCTAATAATATTTGCGCATGCACACACACACACACACATTGTGGTGTTATGAGCCCCAGACTTAACTCTAAGGAGAGCGAGACACGGTATTGGGACGAGTGGTATGATCCTTGTGCGGGTGTGAGAGTGCTTTTTTCTCGATTCAGCGTTTCCCCATGAGGACAGGTTTCAGTCATGATGATTTTCCCTAGAAGCTGTTCGACACCATATGCAATTTTTATTAGGTTGGACGCCCCTTTTTAGGGTTATTGGTTGTTCAAAGTCTCCAGTTTATTTTATATAAAAATAAATAAAATGGTTTGATTTTTTCTTTTTGAGATAATCCTAAGGCAGTTTGAGTCCTGTGAATGATCTTGATGTTTTTGGTTTGGGTTTGAGAACCAGGTTATGAGTGAGGAAGATATTAGGCACCCCACTTGTTCTTTATGCTTCCTTACCTATACTTATTATCACCTTGTTATGTCTATGATTACTTTTAAGTTTATTAAAAAAATGTTGAGAGACCATAGTTTAAGAATCTCTTAAAATGTAGACATATGCTTAGCTATACAAATAATGTTTTACTGAGAGGTATGAAGGCATCACTAAACTGATGTGGTAACACAAGGGTTCTTGTGTGCGACTATGTATTTAGGTAATGGGTAGCCATTAATGTTCATGTAAATGGGTGTGAGAAGTCTTGTATTATATAATGGGATACCATTAATGTATTGGGTACGTATTTGAACGCTTGTGTTGTAAGTGCATATGCTATAGGTCTCGACTTTGAGATGGATTGATATCTCGTTCAAGGTGTGAGAAGGGGACGAGAAATAATATGAGAGATGAGTACATCTCTATGGGGATAATATATCAAGATAAATATTATTGAGGCTTGTGATCACAAGAAGGACACGATATTACACCTACATACCTGTGTAGTCACGAGATCAAAGCTTACGCAATTTGGTTGTTGCATTGAGCCGCATCAAAATGTCCTAATGTGATGTGCGTAAGTGTGAGGACTTATATTAAGAGGAGAAAAAACTATCTATGAGCCAGAGGGTAGCTTCGATGGAGGTTCAAAATGAGAGTGGACTTACAGTCGCCAATAAATACAGTCATGATTATCTGGTGATCACTAACTCGAAGGTGAACATGGTATTGAAAAGTCTCTAAGACTCCTCAACTCACATCAGATAATAATAAATGTCCCAAGGTTGGCCTTAGACCCCATACAGACCATAGTTTGATCCCCCCAATACCTTAGTTTCATTCAAGAACACGCCATAATGATATGACATACCTCAGTCACACCTTATTCTTCCTAGAAGGGTCGTCATTTAGACACACCTCTCTAATTGAGCTTAGAGACCAAAACACTATAGTTTCCCGATATCAGACGCTAAGAGAATACCTCGTATTAAAGATAAATGACCTCCTAAATTCACATATCCCTCAACACTAAAGTTAATCATCGCGTATTCCTTTAATATCATTTTATGCCAGCTTCATGATAGTTCCAAATCCATTGGTCCTTCGACAGAGTTGTTGTAACTAGTCTGCTGGGTAAGTTAAAATCACATCACTATTCCACCTACTACCACTAGTCATCCCACTTGTATTGATGGGCCCCATCCATATTTAATGCACTCAATAACTAATTTTCACCATTTGTGTATCCTTTGACCAACATTCCACCTCCTTACTGACAACATCAAACCACAGACACGCCACAACCATACTGCGACAGTCTCATTCTCTCTCTCCTAGAGTTTGTATATAAATCGAAGGCTGGATAAAGGGATAATGAGAGAATATTCAAGAAATTGTATTAAAGATAATCAAGAGTTTGCGCATTCTTAATTGTTTACTCCGTATTCTAAACTTTATCAACCCACTGTCAAGAGTATATTCTTATGACTTGGATAATTTCTAGTTATCATATACCTAGTTTATCCTGCTAATCCATAAATTAATAGTTATGAACCCTTAGAGTTATTAATTAGTTACTTCCTAAGTTTCTTTATATGGTTACAAAATTTCGTAAAATATCAAACTCTCTTGACCAAAACTCAAGACGTCTTTTAGACTATAAAAACTATGATCTACTAAATAGTACAACACCTTTGATAATGGACATTAGACCCCCTTTTGAGGTTCGAACCACTATAAATCATTGTATCACATATTCAAACTTCTCTCTTCTTATCTTTCTGAGATCGAGAGGGGAGAACTAGTGGATTTGATGTCGCATACGATTTCTACATTAATCAGTTTGGTGCGGTTTATGGGAGAGGCAAGTTGTATCTCTTTTAAATGCACGTCTTTCTCTCTCCAAGGTGGTAACCAATACCATTTTTACTCTTTCTTTCAAATCAATAGAGACCTAATAAAAGTAGCTCTAAGAGAAACTGTCTACCATCTTCAGCAGGCTCCCTTTACCCCAGTGGTAGAGGAGCCGATGGTACGAGAGAATAACAATTTTAGGGAAAATCACAAGGCATAGTTAGAGGAACAAAATGATCCAGAGGGTGTGCCTAGGACCCCCGACGATGAGAAATCCATATTCTTGCCAAGGACATGTTATTGATACCCAGAGATCAACCCCAAGGTGGTTTCAAGGTGCATAAACCCTGTGACAATGAGATTAAAAAGATGAAAGACCTGTTGGGGATGTTCCTTAACTAGTACAAGACACAAAATCCTAACACCATAGAGTTGGCTCTCCAAAAGGCTCTCTCTCCATTCTTCAATAGCGTCTAATGATTTATTACTTCAGGAATAAAAGTGTAAAAGATGATATTTTTATCAAAAGATTAATCTAGTCATGTATTTAAACTAGGATTAATCAAAATTAGATTGATAACAATATCACTCACCTTGGTTTAATTTGTATAAATTTTTACATGGGAAGACTCATTTATCAAGATTAAATCTCATTTCTTCAATTAATCAAATCAAGAGTTCTCACCCCCAAGATTCTCATAAAAGCTCAATTATTTGGCATCAACAAATATCCTAAAAATTACGTACGTAAGGTCATTAATATGGCATATACATGATATACACTAATAAATCTCCTAGGCATAAAATCAGGAAAAACCTAAGCCATTTAAACTAGTCTAATCCATCTCCAAAGAAAAGCAACCATTTAATCCAAGGTAAGTTAGTTCAATCTTAACCTAAAATAACTTAACTAGAAAGCATATTAAATCATGTAATTAAAGCAATTAAGTAAATAAAGTTGGAAATAGTTGAAGACAACTAATTAACAAAGATTGAAAATAAGAATGGAAACTTATATCAATGGGGAAGAAGATGAATAGTATACTTACATATACAAAATGGGATAAACCCTAGGAGAGATGGTAAAGCACACGAAAAACATTCCTAACTAAACCTGAAAATTCAAGATATTTACAAAAATCTTTCATTTACTATTTATAGTAAGTGGAATAAAAGGAAAAAGGGAAAAGGAATAAAACTAGCCGTCTTGCAAAATATCTAGTATGACCGATCAATCGGTCCTTTTCACCGATTGACCGATGAAGATGAAAAATGATCAGTGGTCTTGATTCAAGATAAAATCTAAAGGCCCAGTCGATCGGTGCATTATAACCGATCGATCATTGCTATATTGTTTTGGGCACTTTGGTCTTCAAAAGGGAGAATTGACACTATACGAAAATGGCTCTAAATTTGTCGTCCGGACTCCAAATGATGTGCGATTTACAGCCACACAAAGATAACTCAATGAAATATAATCTATTGAAGTTCTGCTATCCGAAACAAAAAGTCTAAAATGAAACTAACTCAATGAAATATGCTTCCATGGAGATCCACTGGTAAGGAAAAGGCATGAAATGACAAAACGCCCAAATTGCATCAAATTTTGAACTTTCTCAAAATGCAACCACTTGCTCCGTTTATTATTCCAATATCTATAAAAACTCAGATAAACCTTGCACAACCTTGTAATACCCCGTACTTTTGGCTATATTTATTTTTGGGATTAATTAATTAAATTGCGTATTTATTGGAAATTAATCCGGGTTAATAATAATACTAATGTGATGCGAATTGGTATTTGATCATGTGCATATATGATTATATATGTACTTGGTATTATAAAATTTGTCGTGGGATTTATATACGGCATTTTAGAAATTTTGTTGAGACGCGTGGGACCGCCGCGTCACGGTATAATATTTTGATATTAAAAGTGAATTTAAAATCTATAGTCCGTATGGTCGTTTTGAGTGCGCCATCGCATCCGGAAGGGTCGAGATAGTCAGAAAACACTAGCCGGGGGTATAGTTTGGGTCCCGGGGTAATTTTAGACCATACCGATAACTTAAAGGGTATTTTAGTAATTTGGTATTTTTGGGTAATTAAAAGTGACGAAAATTAGAGATTAAATCTGATGTGGTTATTAACCCATTAAGCCCATTAGCCAACCCATATTAACCTAGAAGGCTACGTAGGTTGTCATTTAGGTTTTCTAAGTTTCCCCAAATCAAAACCCTAGCCACCTTGAGCCACCATTGGAGATAGAGCTTGGGAGAGAAGAAACTCTGCAGAATCTTCACCAAACCTACACCAAACCAGAAATCAAACCAAGGCAAGTGTTTTAATCGTATTTAAATTCGTAGAATGTTTCCTCCATGTTAGAAATTGATAAATTTCAACTGTTCTTGGAAGATAATGAAAACCCATGTAGTTTGAGGTTTAGAACTTAAAAATTGTGAAGAGAATTGCATGTAGTATGATAGGTAAATGATTTCCCTTATTATAATTGTGATTATAAGGAAATAAAACGAATTAAATTCTGGGATTTGATGATGATATGTAGTTAGGGTTCATGTTCTTGAGATAATTGGAAAAAGTGTAGAAAGGTGTAAATTAAATTAATATTTGGATGGATTGATCCCTTAGAAACATGTTAGGATGTGACTATATATGTTTAGTATTGATTATAGACCCTAAAACGTTGTTAGGAGGGACTTTGGGAGAGATTAGAAGTGTTATAAATGGTGAAAAACGATTTTTGGGAAGTTCTGGGCCGAAACTGGCATCTCGTTAGAAGCAACCCCCAGGTCGTTCGAACGAGCTTCTAACGAGCTTCTAACGAGTTGACCAGTCGTTATTAACGAGTGGGGGTTTTCGTTCGATATCTCGTTCGAACGAGATATCGTTAGAAGGGTCAGTTCGTTCGAACGAACTGGGATCTCGTTCGAACAGTCTCGTTCGAACGAGACTTCTAACGACCTGACAGTCCAAACTCGTTCGAAGCCTCGTTCGAACGAGACTTCTAACGAGTTGACAGTTTGACCCTTTTTGGACTGTTTTGACTTTTGGAGTTCCGGAAGATGGTTCAAGGGTAGAGTTAACATCCCTTTGATGATATAGTGACTTATTTGGGACTTTTGGGTTGTTGGGATGAGTAAATCATATACGAGAGTTATATTCAATGAATCATTTGGGTGAGACGTGAGTGACTACTACGATGTGAGGATGAATTATAGCGCGTATAATTATGAACCGGAATAAAATAAGTTGTGATAATTAGTTAGTACAAGAATGCGATATGTACTACGATTAAAATACGGTATTACTAAGATGTGTGTTTACTTAGTATTAGTATATGGATTGTTTGTATGACATACCTACCATACTTGCTATCACGGGAGGTTTCGTTCGCTTAGGACCCTCTAATCCTTGTGTGCCTACGGGGGGGATATAGACTGGTACCTTGATGAACATAGGTCATAGAAGGACTTATTGTGATATTAATAAGTCTGCATGATCATGGGAGCGTAGGTATGTGCGTGACCCATGTGATGGTGACTGTGTTCGCCTCCACTATTTGTGATTTGTGTTATCTGAACTATTCCTGAGAGATTCGGAATATGTGATCCTTATGTACGTGATGTACCGGGATGGATAGCAGAGTATGTGTGCACTACAGCTTAGATTGCGGGGTGCTTGTATCGTATATTTATGTGGTGAATAATATACATTAAATTAATGGAAATCCTCATGTTAATGTTGTAAAAATATTACGGTATTGTTTCGAGTTATATAATGAGCTAACTGATAGTTATATCATTGGCATATTTAGTAACTGTGTTCACATTAAACCTCTATTTAATTACGAGAGTTGTTATGTTATATGGAACCGAGTAAATGGGTAGAACCTTTGGTAGTCTAGCTAGTTATGTTGTCAGTTAGCTAGTAGTATGGGTAGTTATAGATGGGTACTTGCGTTAGGAGTGCACAGTTAGACGAGAGGTGAGAATATAATGTGAGTGCACGTCCTAACATGTACTTTACATTTAATGTTTTAAATGTTTTTTAAAGCACTTGCAGGTTTTTAAAATATAACACTTTCGGGCTCTGACCCATTTGCTTTCAAATATATTTTCTTGTAAAACCATTTTAGGTGTCCAGCCAGAAGGACACCAAGCATAGGACTCTCATTCAGGTGACGTGCTGTAGCTGGTTGTGGGAGCTACAGGGATTTGCTCATAGACGCTTCCATCTTTTGGATTCCAGAGTCATTATCTATTAGTTGTAGGGCATGTTGCACATTTCTTTAGAGACCTCTTTTACATTTCAGTTTTCAGACTCTAGCATGTATTGCTCAGTATTCAGTTTTAGTTATTTATTTCAGTTTACTTATCAGTTGTGGGATTTGTATTGAGGAGTTTTTCCTCCAGGTTTTATTTACATATTGTGATGGTTATTCATTCTATTTCAGTATGGTGAATGGTGTTATTTAGTTATTCATTACTCTTGTTGCATGTTAATCAGATTTAATAAAATTTGGCACTTACTTTTTAAATACTAGGTGGTTAGAAATAATAAAACGTTTTCGACAGTGATGCTATTAACTGAGCCAACTTGGCATTTTGAATTAATTTTATAAAGGAGTAGCTACCCGGTGTTTAATTAGTCGGGGTGTCACAGGTGGTATCAGAGCATCAGGTTCTAGTGTCCTTTAGGATCTGTACGGCTATTATGTTTCCGCTACGTTTCTTTGATATAGAGCCCTATATTTTAGGACTGTTGTACTCTTATTGTGTATGCTTCGTTCTTCAGCTATTTTAAGTTTATAAACCGTGAACTTATAAACTTTGTTCTTATTTCAGATGCCTCCACGACGTGCACGACGAGTTCCCAGGAATGCAACGCCCGAACCCCAGCCCGCTCCAGTTCAGGGCATGTTGAACGCCACTGAGGTTGCTGCTATAGTAGCCCAAGCGGTAAATGCCGCGATTGCCGTGATTCAGCAGGCACCACCGCAGGCGCCGGTTGCCGCGCCAGTCCAGGTTAATGCATTTCCGTCTGCTTGGGAACGTGTACGTGACGCTTTTCAGA
This sequence comes from Sambucus nigra, assembly GCA_949130495.1. Lineage (NCBI taxonomy): Eukaryota > Viridiplantae > Streptophyta > Magnoliopsida > Dipsacales > Adoxaceae > Sambucus > Sambucus nigra. The sequence goes on from OX422207.1 coordinate 165,050,871, forward strand.
AAGCGCATCCACCAGAGTTTGCTGGAAGCTCAGATGTGGTTATCTCGAGCCAATGGAGGAAGGACATGCAGAGGCATTGGAGGATGCATGAGTGCACTGATGTTCAGAAACAGGTGCTAGCTACTTTCAAGCTAGTTGGATCTGCGTTACAGTGGTGGGAGTCTATTACCACCGCAGAGGAGAGGGATACCCTCACGATACAGGAGTTCTGGGTGCGGTTCGACCGCAAGTATTTTCCGTCCGCAGTTCATACAGAGATGAGGAGGAAGCTGATGAGTTTGAAGCAGGAGGGCAAGACAGTGGCCGAGTATGAGGCCGAGTTCACTAACCTGTTGAATATTGTTCCAGACGAGATTCCAACAGAGAAGAAGAAGATAGAGAAGTTCACTGATGGGTTGAATTGGAGGATCCGCCAGCATCTGCTAGGGAACCTATCGTTGGCCACATATTCTGATGTGGTTAACGCTGCGTTATTGCACTGCCAGGACCACCGTTTTCACATGGCCGAGGGCAAGCGGTCGGGAGAGTCTAGCCATCAGGGCAGGACCGGAGGACATGGTGCCATCGGGGCATAATCGGGTCAGGGGCAGAGACAGACTGAGCAGGGCTCCCAGTAGGGGGATAACAAGAGGTTCCGGTCAGGGAACTACAGGCAGGGACAGGGAGGTTTCCGCCAGGGCCATCAGGGTCCAAACGGCCAGCAGGGCCAACAGGGATAGAATGGGCAGCAGTTCCATCAGGGCCAACAGGGCCAAGGGAGGAATGGTAACGACCACCAGGGCCGGGGACAGCAGGGGCAGAGGGGAGGGAATTTCCCAGGGAAGTGCTTTACTTGTGGCAAGACTGGCCATAAGAAGCAGGATTGTCCTGATAGGGGCAGGGCCCTACAGCAGCAGCAGCAGGGTGCTCGCCAGGAGCCACAGAGACCTATGTTTCCCGCCGCTCTTCCTGCACCGCCACAGATGGCAGCATTGCCACCCATTCCAGCAGTCCCAGCTCAGCAGGGGCAGCTACAGTATGGACGTGTCTATAACGTTCACCAGGCTGCAGTTCCACAGGCACCGCCCGCGATCGAGGGTACGTTTCCTATCCATGGTACTATGGGTCGGGTGTTATTTGATACGGGTGCTACACACTGTTTTATTGCTACACACTTCGCGAAAGCTTTAGGATTGTTAGCTACGGCAGAGAGCACAATGACGTGTGTCGACTCACCATTGGGGAGTGGGTCACTTATTTTCTTTATATGCCGGGGAGTCGGGGTAGAGGTTGGAGGTTTGGTATTGCCTGCAGACATGTTAGTGTTAGACATGCATGTTCACGATGTGATCATCGGTATGGATTGGATCGTAGCATATAGGGCCATGATTGATTGCTTCAGCGGGAGCATTGTTTTTGCCATTCCGGGGCAAGAGATGTTTGTAGTGGCGATGCCTCGCCCAGAGGGAGGATCGACCGCTCATCTGTATTACATAGAGGAGGATACCTCTAAGGAGGTTGTTATTCCTTTAGATTCGATCCCGGTTGTCAGGGAGTATTCGGATGTGTTTCAGGAGATACCAGGCTTACCACCCAGTCGAGAGATAGACTTCGTTATTGATTTGCTACCGGGTACGAGACCTATAGCACGTGCACCGTACCGTATGGCTCCAGCTGAGATGCGAGAGTTACGGGATCAGATAGAGCAGCTATTAGGGCAGGGCTTTATTCGCAGGAGTACCTCACCTTGGGGCGCTCCAGTTTTGTTTGTGAAGAAGAGGGATGGTTCACTGAGATTGTGCGTGGACTACCGAGAGTTGAATAAGGTCACGATACGGAATAAGTATCCGTTGCCTCGAATCGATGACTTATTCAACCAGTTGAGAGGAGCTTCTTTCTTCTCGAAGATTGACTTGAGGTCAGGTTACCATCAGTTGCGTATCAGGGAGGAGGATGTCTCGAAGACTGCGTTCTTGTCGAGATATGGTTCTTACGAGTTTCGGGTTATGCCTTTCGGCTTGACCAACGCTCCAGCAGTGTTTATGGACTTGATGAACAGAGTGTTCAGGGATTTCCTAGATCAGTTTGTCATTGTCTTCATTGATGACATTTTGGTTTACTCTCAGACAGAGGAGGAGCACGCCGAGCATTTGAGGCTGGTTTTGCAGACACTTCGTCAGAACGAGTTGTATGCAAAATACGAGAAGTGCGGGTTTTGGTTGAAGGAAGTCCAGTTCTTGGGTCATATTATTTCCGATCAGGGAATATCTGTTGATCCGGGGAAGGTGTCAGCGGTGAGAGAGTGGGGACAGCCCACGACACCAACGGAGATTCGTAGTTTCTTGGGTTTAGCAGGATACTACAGGAGGTTTATTCGGGGTTTCTCGGAGATAGCAGGACCTTTGACACATCTTACTCGTAAGGGTGTGCCATACATCTGGAGTGATGCCTGTCAGTTGGCATTCGATGAATTGAAGGACAAATTGACCTCAGCACCTGTGTTAGCATTGCCAAGACCGGGAGTTGAGTATTTGGTTTACACCGACGCGTCTTTGCAAGGGCTTGGAGGTGTATTGCAGCAGGAAAGACAGGCCATAGCTTATGCTTCCCGTAAGCTTAAGCCTCATGAGAAGAATTACCCCACACATGATTTGGAGTTGGCGGCAGTGGTATTTGCCTTACGGATTTGGAGGCACTATCTTTTGGGGGAGAAGTTTCAGCTGTTCACGGATCACAAGTCACTACAGTATCTGTTCACGCAGAAGGAACTGAATATGCGGCAGCGTAGGTGGCTTGAATTTGTGAAGGACTACCAGTTCGACATCCAGTACCACCCGGGTAAGGCTAACGTAGTAGCAGACGCGTTGAGCCGTAGGCCAGCAGATGAGGTGGCAGAGGTGTGGAAAGCTAAATGGAAGGAATTGGGACACCAGGATGCAGTGGCCCGATCTTTCATGTCCGTGATGACCGTTACGCCGCAGATTGTTACGAAGGTAGTACGGGCACAGGCTAATGACTCATTCTGTCAGGAGAAGATAGTTCGATTGCTAGCTGAGGGAGCTGAATCCTATACCGTTAGCTCAGACGGGGGATTACGCTTCAATGGGAGATTGGTAGTCCCGGAAGGGGAAGAATTGCGGCACGAGGTGATGGCAGAGTCGCACGGCTCACGGTTCGCGGTACATCCTGGAGGGGACAAAATGTACCAAGACATGAGACGGCAGTATTGGTGGAGCGGTATGAAGAGAGATATCACTGAGTTTGTTTCGAAATGCGCCACTTGTCAGCTTGTCAAAGTGGACCATCAGAGACCAGCAGGATTGCTACAACCGTTGGAGGTTCCGGTGTGGATGTGGGAGAGCATATCCATGGATTTTGTCACGGGGTTGCCTACGTCGCAGAGGGGTCACGACTCCGTTTGGGTAATTGTGGACAGGTTGTCCAAGGTCGCTCACTTTTTACCCGTTAGGACTGATTACACTGCGGGACAGTATGCCCAGCTCTTCATTTCAGAGATTTTGAGACTTCACGGTGTGCCCCTGAATATCGTGTCTGACAGAGACAAGATATTTGTTTCGCGGTTTTGGGAAAGTTTCCAGGAGGCCATGGGCACAGAATTGCGGTTGAGTACAGCTTATCATCCGCAGACCGATGGGCAGACAGAACACACCAATCAGATGTTGGAGGACATGCTACGCATGTGCATTATTGACTTCGGGGGTGGATGGGAGCAGTACCTTCCACTGGTGGAGTTTGCTTACAACAACTCCTATCAGTTCACGATTGGCATGGCTCCGTTTGAGGCATTGTACGGTAGGCCTTGTCGTTCCCCAGCATGTTGGTTAGAAGTGGGGGACAACAAACTACTTGGGCCAGAAGTAATTCAGGATACTTCGGCAAGGATTGAGTTGATTCGGAGTCGCATTCGGGTAGCTCAAGACAGGCAGAAGAGTTATGCTGATGCGAAGAGGTTTTTCAGGGAGTTCCAAGTGGGGGACCAGGTTTTTCTCAGGGTATCTCCTATGAAGGGGATTATGCGTTTCGGGAAGAAGGGGAAGTTGGCACCGAGGTATGTGGGGCCGTTCCCTATTATTGAGCGGATCAGACCGGTTGCGTATAGACTCGGGTTACCGGAGCATTTGCATCGGATTCACGACGTGTTCCATATTTCCTCGCTGAGGAAATACCTTAGGGATGATTTGGCTCATTCTCACATTGCTGTGGAGGACATCGATCTCCAGCCGGATAGCTCTTATGAGGAAGGGCCGATTGCTATTTTGGACCGAAGCGAGAGGAAACTACGGTCAAAGATAGTCCCGTTAGTACGTATTCAGTGGCGACATCACAATGTCGAGGAGTCCACATGGGAGCACGAGGATGAGATGCGTGAACGTTATCCAGAGCTGTTTTTAGCAGGTACTTTCTAGTTTCGAATTTCGGGACGAAATTCAGTTATTAGGGGGGAAGTATGTAATACCCCGTACTTTTGGCTATATTTATTTTTGGGATTAATTAATTAAATTGCGTATTTATTGGAAATTAATCCGGGTTAATAATAATACTAATGTGATGCGAATTGGTATTTGATCATGTGCATATATGATTATATATGTACTTGGTATTATAAAATTTGTCGTGGGATTTATATACGGCATTTTAGAAATTTTGTTGAGACGCGTGGGACCGCCGCGTCACGGTATAATATTTTGATATTAAAAGTGAATTTAAAATCTATAGTCCGTATGGTCGTTTTGAGTGCGCCATCGCATCCGGAAGGGTCGAGATAGTCAGAAAACACTAGCCGGGGGTATAGTTTGGGTCCCGGGGTAATTTTAGACCATACCGATAACTTAAAGGGTATTTTAGTAATTTGGTATTTTTGGGTAATTAAAAGTGACGAAAATTAGAGATTAAATCTGATGTGGTTATTAACCCATTAAGCCCATTAGCCAACCCATATTAACCTAGAAGGCTACGTAGGTTGTCATTTAGGTTTTCTAAGTTTCCCCAAATCAAAACCCTAGCCACCTTGAGCCACCATTGGAGATAGAGCTTGGGAGAGAAGAAACTCTGCAGAATCTTCACCAAACCTACACCAAACCAGAAATCAAACCAAGGCAAGTGTTTTAATCGTATTTAAATTCGTAGAATGTTTCCTCCATGTTAGAAATTGATAAATTTCAACTGTTCTTGGAAGATAATGAAAACCCATGTAGTTTGAGGTTTAGAACTTAAAAATTGTGAAGAGAATTGCATGTAGTATGATAGGTAAATGATTTCCCTTATTATAATTGTGATTAGAAGGAAATAAAACGAATTAAATTCTGGGATTTGATGATGATATGTAGTTAGGGTTCATGTTCTTGAGATAATTGGAAAAAGTGTAGAAAGGTGTAAATTAAATTAATATTTGGATGGATTGATCCCTTAGAAACATGTTAGGATGTGACTATATATGTTTAGTATTGATTATAGACCCTAAAACGTTGTTAGGAGGGACTTTGGGAGAGATTAGAAGTGTTATAAATGGTGAAAAATGATTTTTGGGAAGTTCTGGGCCGAAACTGGCATCTCGTTAGAAGCAACCCCCAGGTCGTTCGAACGAGCTCGTTCGAACGAGCTTCTAACGAGCTTCTAACGAGTTGACCAGTCGTTATTAACGAGTGGGGGTTTTCGTTCGATATCTCGTTCGAACGAGATATCGTTAGAAAGGTCAGTTCGTTCGAACGAACTGGGATCTCGTTCGAACAGTCTCGTTCGAACGAGACTTCTAACGACCTGACAGTCCAAACTCGTTCGAAGCCTCGTTCGAACGAGACTTCTAACGAGTTGACAGTTTGACCCTTTTTGGACTGTTTTGTCCTTTGGAGTTCCGGAAGATGGTTCAAGGGTAGATTTAACATCCCTTTGATGATATAGTGACTTATTTGGGACTTTTGGGTTGTTGGGATGAGTAAATCATATACGAGAGTTATATTCAATGAATCATTTGGGTGAGACGTGAGTGACTACTACGATGTGAGGATGAATTATAGCGCGTATAATTATGAACCGGAATAAAATAAGTTGTGATAATTAGTTAGTACAAGAATGCGATATGTACTACGATTAAAATACGGTATTACTAAGATGTGTGTTTACTTAGTATTAGTATATGGATTGTTTGTATGACATACCTACCATACTTGCTATCACGGGAGGTTTCATTCGCTTAGGACCCTCTAATCCTTGTGTGCCTACGGGGGGGATATAGACTGGTACCTTGATGAACATAGGTCATAGAAGGACTTATTGTGATATTAATAAGTCTGCATGATCATGGGAGCGTAGGTATGTGCGTGACCCATGTGATGGTGACTGTGTTCGCCTCCACTATTTGTGATTTGTGTTATCTGAACTATTCCTGAGAGATTCGGAATATGTGATCCTTATGTACGTGATGTACCGGGATGGATAGCAGAGTATGTGTGCACTACAGCTTAGATTGCGGGATGCTTGTATCGTATATTTATGTGGTGAATAATATACATTAAATTAATGGAAATCCTCATGTTAATGTTGTAAAAATATTACGGTATTGTTTCGAGTTATATAATGAGCTAACTGATAGTTATATCATTGGCATATTTAGTAACTGTGTTCACATTAAACCTCTATTTAATTACGAGAGTTGTTATGTTATATGGAACCGAGTAAATGGGTAGAACCTTTGGTAGTCTAGCTAGTTATGTTGTCAGTTAGCTAGTAGTATGGGTAGTTATAGATGGGTACTTGCGTTAGGAGTGCACAGTTAGACGAGAGGTGAGAATATAATGTGAGTGCACGTCCTAACATGTACTTTACATTTAATGTTTTAAATGTTTTTTAAAGCACTTGCAGGTTTTTAAAATATAACACTTTCGGGCTCTGACCCATTTGCTTTCAAATATATTTTCTTGTAAAACCATTTTAGGTGTCCAGCCAGAAGGACACCAAGCATAGGACTCTCATTCAGGTGACGTGCTGTAGCTGGTTGTGGGAGCTACAGGGATTTGCTCATAGACGCTTCCATCTTTTGGATTCCAGAGTCACTATCTATTAGTTGTAGGGCATGTTGCCCATTTCTTTAGAGACCTCTTTTACATTTCAGTTTTCAGACTCTAGCATGTATTGCTCAGTATTCAGTTTTAGTTATTTATTTCAGTTTACTTATCAGTTGTGGGATTTGTATTGAGGAGTTTTTCCTCCAGGTTTTATTTACATATTGTGATGGTTATTCATTCTATTTCAGTATGGTGAATGGTGTTATTTAGTTATTCATTACTCTTGTTGCATGTTAATCAGATTTAATAAAATTTGGCACTTACTTTTTAAATACTAGGTGGTTAGAAATAATAAAACGTTTTCGACAGTGATGCTATTAACTGAGCCAACTTGGCATTTTGAATTAATTTTATAAAGGAGTAGCTACCCGGTGTTTAATTAGTCGGGGTGTCACAAACCTATATATTGAATATCAAGGTTAACCAATATATGAGCATAAAAGTAGAAAATAATGGAGACAAAAGTACTCAGATGCAAAAGGATAACAAGCGTTAATATATAATATTTATGATGTATTAACTTTCATCTTTAGTAAAACAGGTTTACGAGGTCTTAGTTACCTTTGTTGAAAAAATTTCAAGCCCTATGTTTAAATCTAAGGTCTTAGAACCCTTAAAAAATTACTCTTTAGTCTTTATTTTAAAAATTTTTGGGAGGTTAAGTGTTTGTATAAACATTTTGGCCTTCAGTTTAAAGAAGTATAAGTAGTTGGGATTCTATGGCTCTCAGGCCTTATAGCCCATTCCAAAATCCCAGTCTTGACGTTAAAAAATGTACAAGTGTGGAGAAAAGATCTTAAAACCCCCATGCCCACTTTAACTTGAAATCTACTCAATATTATTTTGTTTTACCAAGAAATCTTGGGGGGGCTAAGGGAGCACTACTTACTAACATACCTCAGGATGAATGCTACACAAAAAATTCCTTAGCCAAGAAAAAAGTAAAGTAATAATGAAGTAAAACAGGAAACAAGTACATAGTAGCAGTATATAAGTTGAAAAAATAGGCTACAATCATGGTAATTGATAGAAGAGCTAAGGGTTCAGATCAGCAGGAAATAAATAAAGGACATCCATCTCCATCCTCATATAATTGTTTATTCAGTCCAGGTGCATTCGAGTGAGGGTCCTTCTTTATGCCATCTCAGCGGCATTACTCCACCATCAAGGGCATTAACTAGAAGATCCTCCATCAGGTACTGAGCCTACACACATGAGATGAGATATGAGATAAATGTTTTCACAGTAAAAAGACTGAAGGAGTAATCTTAAGAAATATAAGGATATCTTTCCCATCAAGAGGACCAGTTCCTCAACATTAATCAAGTCCCCTAGCCCTCAGAGTGGAAATTATCTCAGTGTAGATTGTCTTGACTATCGAGTGGAGGGCATAAATTGTAGAAACATAGGAGTTCATCTCCTCAACAGATGGAGGTCTGTAGTATGTTACCACCCCATCAGTACCAGCTACCTCCTCTGATCGGATAGGGGCCTCAGGGGCCCTCTTCAAATATCCTCCTCTTAAGAAGGAAACGCATTATACCTTACTTTACTGAGTCTAGGGCTGGAAGTCCCCTGGAATAGAAGAAAGGCCCCGGGTTTCCCCCGAGGCTCCACCTGCCCTGATGATGCTTGCAGCAAGGGCATGGTTTTTATTTTGGACTCCGTTACTAAGACTTCAGTAGGACTAAAACTCAAATCTACCTCTTCCATTAACTTGACCTTAGGAAGTGGGGAGGGGGTCCATTGGCATGATGAATTTCAATCCGTCGATGGTATTGGACTTATTCTTCTTGTTAGCAGTGATCTCAATAAGGGTCTCCTTGGAAACTTTCCATCCCATTATCCTTTCTTCACGTTCATTGTAATACCCCGTAATTTTATGACTTTTAATTATGAGATTAATTAAATGAAATTGCTTAAAATTGCTTTTAATTGTGGGATTAATTAAATTAATTTGGGATGGAAATTAATTCGGATTTAAATATCTAGCGAGACGAGAGTTAGTATTTAAATATGATGATAATCCTGAATATTACTGAGTGATTATGGTAATATGTGATTATTGAATTTATTAAAATTGTTGTGAGTTAAAAATATGGCAGTTTCGATAAGTTAGTTGGGACGCGCGTGTCAGTCGTGTCAGGATCCAATTTAATGGATTTAAAAGTATTTTATTTTTATGTTATCTGTATGAGCATTTTGAGTGTGCCAACATGTCCGGAAGGGTTGAGATAGTCAGAAAACACTAGCCTGGGATTTAGTTTGGGTTCCGGGGCTTTTTTAGGCCTAACCGGCAACCCGAAGGGGTATATTAGTCATTTCTATTTTTGGTGAATAGTGACCCACGAAATTTAGAAAGCTTTATCAGCTAATAGGTTAGAGCCTTAGGGTTTCCATCACCAAGATTCACAGACGACCATTAGAGATGAAGTGGAGAAAGTTACCGAAGGAGAACCACCATCTTTGGACTTTTTGCACCACCGTCACCACCATCGGATAGATCGAAAAGAGAGAAGCATTTCTATATCATATACTTAAGAGGATCAGAATCTTCATTACTAGGCAAGTGATTTAACTTGAAATAAATTAGTGCATATATCATCCATGTTAGGTTATAATTGAAGAATAACCTTGAATAATGATAATTGAATGGACTTAAAGAATTAAATCATAATCTGGGTAGGTTTTGCATGTAGATTAACTTCTGGGATTTTAGCAGCCATGAAATCATGATCCATGTGTAGAGAATTATGAATTTGTAATGAATTATATAACGTTCTTGAAGAAATAAGAGAACTAGGGTTTTCATATGAAATTTATGAGAATTGATCCAAGAATTTGATGTCCCATTTTGATTTGATGATTCCAAAACGTTGGAAATTATGCAAACATGTTGGTATGATTATTAGTATACTTGGTTGGGAGTTTGGGACGTTATAATGAAGAATTAGAGGTGTAAAAAAGAGGAAACCCGTAATTGTTAAAGAAAATTCTGGTCAAATACCTGTTTGATCGATCGATCAACTCAAGAATGTTGATCGATCGACTGATCGATCGATCGACCCCTTTTCTTCGATCAATCGGCCTCTTCTGATTTTTGTAATTGTTTCCCTTTAAGGTTTAAGGAAAATCCCAAAGCCAATAATGATACTTAGGGTGATTAATATGATGTTGTGGGACTTAATTAAGTTCAGTAGGGTCTTAGTTAAATCCCGAAAAAATGGATTACCTTAGGGAATTGAATACTATTGCTTATGAGGGACTACCGAGTGAGGTACGGTTAGAAATCGTTCGAATTGAAACTATAATGGGAATAAATGCTGAGGTAAGGATAAGAACAGTAATGGAGGGGATTTAAGTTACTGAGATAATATTAGAAACTAATAGGAGACCTAGTAACCTTTGGGGTAGGTTTAGGTACTCAAATTGATACAATGAGAGAGTTATCAAGTTAAATATATAATTACGTATGACGTTCGGGTAATCTTACTCCGTACGAAACTTACTAGATGGAATGTGAATATCTATATTGAAATATGATTACTAAGGTTGTGTGAATGCCTAGTGTATGGATTTCTTATGTGTATGACATACCTACCATACTTGCTATCACGGGAGGTCAGTTTTTAGAAAAAGGTCCATCTTATCTTTGTGTGCCTTCGGGGGGATTTAGATTGGTACCTTAAGGACATAGGACTGTGAATGACTTATTTGTGAGTTGATAAGTCAGTTAACCATGGGAGCGTAGGTATGTGCGTGACCCATGGGTATGTGAACTATTTTCGCCTCCAATATGTGTGATTTGTTTTGAAACGGTTTTTGAGTGATTTGAAACACGTAATCCTTATATACATGATGTATATGGATTTGATAGCAGAGTATGTGTGCACTGCAGCTTAGCCTAGGGGTGCCATATGTGTATATATGTACTGTGAGTGATTTATATATATATACTTGTGACTGGTTCACTGTTACTTAGTAGATGTGAATAACTAAGATATTTGAATGGGCTGAGAATGTGAGAATTTAATTAACACTTGAGATAAATAATTTAATGAATGTGAATATGGGTTATGAATGTAACTTGTTTAGGTGTTACGAGTTGATACCCTATGATAGAGTGCGAAAGAAGGAATGGTACAGACTAGTTTGTTAGCGGCATAACTAGGATGGGTTAAAGGAATACGTTAGTCATGCACATTAGTTGAGAGGTGAGAAATTCATGTGAGAATACACAACTAACATGTTTATAATATGTGTTGTTTAATTGTAATTTAAACACTTGCTAAACTTTTAAACTATATTCACCTCGAGCTCTAACCTGTTTTCTTCTAAATCTATTTTGTTTTGTAAAAACATTTTAGGTGCCCATCCACAGGGATACCAAGCATAGGAGTTCCATTACATTGACATGTTGTAGCTGCTGTGAAAGTTACAGGATCTCGGTATTAGACGCCTTCATATTGTAACAACTCGCATAATTTTGGGCTATTTTAATTAATTTCTAGAAAATGGAGGAAAATAAAGTTTTAGATAAAATTATTTTTATTGCTCAAATATGTTGAATATTATTTTTAAAGGCGAGAATTTCAAATGGTTTCTAAATCGGAGTTATAACGGATTTTAAAATGATTTTTAAATGTTTTTAACTCTTGGAATTCTAAGTCGGCGAACATTAAGTAATTTTCAAGTGTTGTTTTGACTTCCAACTCTTCATTTCTTTGCCTTATTTAAAGGAGTCTTTTGGATTCCAACTCTTCATTTCTTTGCATTATAAAAGGAATTCTTGGGCAACCCTTTCAACATACTTTTAGCACAAATTTTGCAAGCAAATATATTTTATATTCCTCTTCTTTTTATATACACATTGGCCCTTGAGATTTGTGAGTTCCAACCTTAGATTAGAGGTGTTCTTGGGGCTATTCGGTTGGAGGTTCTTAGAGGAGCTTTTGTAGATCTTTTGTGTTGATCTTGAGGATGTGATCGTTGGGTTATCATTGTGTTTTGAGGTATGGGGTTTTACACAATATGCTCCTTAAATCTCGCGAGTGTCATTCTCTTTGAATTTTTGTTTAATTGAACTCATATTTGAATTGACAAATTCATTGAAATCTGGAAAATAATTGTTGAAATTATTTTGATTCATGTGGTATCATTATATGGTTGATGAGAACGTTGTCATGAGATTTTAATATGGCACGGATGTTGGGCACCCGCCAAATTCCTATTTCCCGGGCTATGGCTTGATAAAACATATACGGATGTGGTGAGGCCTGGTGACCCGGTTAAAGTGTTGTTGAGAAATTATAATGATGAAATGCTATTAAGATTTTCATTTTGATTTGAATATACGTACTCGTGTTGTTACGTTTTATTCATCACTAACATATATTTGTTGAGCATCTTTCTTATCGTATTGTGTACTTCCCGATATTTTCTTTTAGTTGGTAGGTTAGCTTGGATTTGGGACGCTATGGATCAATTGGAATGATTTTTAGCGTGGATCATATTGGGGAGAATTTTTAATACAAGTTGGAAGAATTGTATTATTTTGATGTATAGAGCATTGAAGATTTGTATTTATTTTTCGAGTTAGATGTTGTATTAATTCGAGAGACTTGTTGTAATTGAAGAGATTGAGATTAGTGGATTTATATTATCGTGGGTTTATTTAGATGCTCTATACCTTGTTACTTGTGGATTTGGATTTATTTTATCGATAGTGGCGCTCCGTTCGCTCTTCCTGGACGGGCGGGGTGTTACACATATTCTGTACTTGATTCTACTCAGGGTTACTCATCTGTTAGGGCATGTCGCCCATTTCCATTTAGAGATAACACTCTCAGACTTTTAGTTTTATTTCAGATGTTGGTTTATTTATTCAGACTCTTGTATCGGGACTTTATTTTACTCTAGTATTATTATTGGAGTGTTTACTCCAGACTCAGTTTATTTCTTTTCGTTGATTATTTATTTGAGATTGTTTATGCGAGTAATGGTTATTGACTTAATTACTTGGATTATGTTAACTTAATTAATAAAATTTGGCATCTCTCTTTTTTAAATATAGGTGGCTAGTAATAAATTATATGTTTTTGACAGTGATGCTACAACTGAACCAACTTGATATTCTGTGTTAATTTGATAAAGGAGTAGCTACCTGGTATTTAATTAGTCGGGGTGTCACAGGTGGTATTAGAGCATCAGGTTTTAGTGTCCTTTAGGATATGTTCGATTTATTATGCTTCCAGCATAACTTTCTTTGATGTAGAGCCCTATGTTTAGGACTGTCGATTTCTTTGGTGAGGTTTCGTTCTCCTGCTATAATGTATATGATGGTGAATCTTCTTTACATTCGGGAGTGTTCATGTGCCGAACAATTCAATATATCGTGCGAGTTAGGCGGACAACATGAGGTAAAGCTTAGTTGAGGTTATAAGGTATATTCGAGAATGATGATCGTAGTTGAGGTCACCCCTATTATGTCAAGGAGGGACAGGATGGTAAACACGGTTAAGGCAACATATGACTTTAGGTATCACTAAAGTAGAAAGTGGGGTCAATTTAGACTCACCCAGCCAGGTTGGATTGGGAGAGAGTCAGACGAAATATTGAAGAGAACTAGCAGTGGAAATACTAGAAATGTGGAAATGGCGTGTGTTATCCAACAAAGGTAAAATATCCAAAGGCTTGGGCATATGTCGGAGTATGGATAAACGGGAGTGAAAAAAAAATTTTGGGGTAAAATTTTTCTTGGCTCGTAAGAACGGAGTTTCAATGGTGAGAGGCAACCGCCACACTTAGAAGTGAAATGTTTTGTCCAGAGAAGGCGCATACGTATGGTTTGACCATAAGTTCCTTCATCATATGTCCAGGATAAGATGCGAACGTTGTTCTAAACTCACACAAGAGGGGCAGACAGAAGTCACCATATGAAAAGAAAAAATTTAATTAATTAGCGAACCTTACAGCAGATGAAGCAGGTGCAATGGAGAATAGGACATTAAAGGGGAAAATTGACTTACAAGAAGAATTGTTAGCACTTCTGGGGAATTCTGCTTGGATAGTCAATGCAGATGGTAATAATGTTGCATTCGGTTAATATAGAGGTAAACGCTTCCTTGTGTGCGGAGCTACAAGAATTGAATAAATTAGTCAGAGAGTAAGACTGGGGGGAAACGGTGTTGGTGAAGCACCATAAAAGGGAGACCCATTTAAATGATTTGGATAATAATTTTTTTTATCGAGCGATGGTGATTTCAATAAGAGTTGTCGAAGCTAGTAGCGTGTTCCTTAGGGTCATCAAAACAAAGGGAACAACAAAGGTAGTCATCAGAGTCGAGACTACCAACGTCCGAGATAAGGACAACCTTAACATGGCCAGTGTGACCATAGATAAGTCGAGTATGTGTAAAGGTATTTTGTGGGGAGTAAAACCCGTGCGTTAAAATTTTTTCGGAGTGAGTAGAGGAATAAAGGGTATGGTGCCTAGAAAGGGCAATATTTATTGAAATTATTGGTTTTGGTATGGACAGGTGTGTAAAGTCCAGGAAACATTTGAGCAGCCATGGCGATTATCAAGGTAGAAGTATGAGTTATATCCTCAGATGATGTTGCGTATTATATGTGTCAGGAACGAGTTACTACATTTTTATTATTGCTATATTTTCACGAGAGATGAGTTTAGTGAGTATCTCGACAATGTTATTATTTATGTGAATATTTTCCCTGGTATAGTGGGGTTACCTTTAATGTTATCCGCGGAGGATGAATGGGTGTATCGATAGTGGTATATACTTTATTGAAATTACTCGTTTTAGAGCTATGTTATACGAGTATGATATTATCCTAATTATGATTTTATGATAATGATTAAACCGATTGTGTGCGGTTATTGCTAGTCCATCGGGGTTACTACCTTGGTGAAGAATGTTTTTGTTATGGCGAGGCCCTATCTGCGAGAGGGCCAGACTCGCGTTTATATATTTGTATATTGGTATATATATATTGTGAGACTTCGAAAAGTATAATGGTCTCGAATATTGGTTCCCGGTATGTGTAGGGACTTTATTGATATTGTTTCGGAGTGTATTTGGTTTATTGTTCAGCGGAAAGATTTAGCTGGTTATTATAATTAACGCTCAGGATGTGGTAATAATAAGAGTGCATTGTTATATCACCCTTTAGAGACGTGGGAGTTAATACTCATAGTTGTGTATCTGGGGATGGGATTTTGAGAGCCCCGATTATATTTGCATGATATTTATGGAATGTGATTATCATTAATGTTAAGAGACAGTGTCTTTCGAAAGAAGTTCCTTATTTAAGAATTTTGTGAAAGGAGATGTAAATTTGTTGTCAAGAGACGGGAATATAGGGGTACATGTTATGGGCTGAAGGCCTAGCGGATTTCGATGATCGACAATGCTTGGAAATAGTGTATCAGGGGGGGTCCTTATTTGGATTTTGCTTTGAGAGACCTTCTACGCATGAAACTTAGCGTAAGGTTGGTAGTAAGGAGATGTTTGGCCATTCGTCTATGATTTGGGTACCTCGATCGTTATGGAAGTATGTAGTTATAACTAGAATTTAAAGAAGAAATTACGATATAAGGCCAGTAGAGCCAGTTGTGTGGTGAGGAAGTACTGATAATTTTGTCTTATTTTGGCGGGTTGAAGGATGAAATGATGTTTAAGAAGACTTAGAATTTCAAATTAGGGGGTGATTGAGAATACCCAAATTGGTGTAGCCACGTTGCAAATGCAGGGACAATAAAGAGTTTAGAGTACTTATGAAGCTTATATGATGTTTAAACCTGTTTGCACGATGTATAGGGTGTATAGACACCTTGGTTTGCTGGTGTCAGGATCACCGAAAGAAGAGACATAGATGGGTGAAATTCTTACTTGTGGAAATAACAAAATGAAAGTGGTAGAGTGGATTAAGCGTCGTGACAAGGACGACAATCTATAAATTCATGTGCAATCAGAGTAGCACATCCAAAATTAGTTGAAGGTAAGTGGAAAGCCATTTAAAAAGGGGGTATCCCTTGAGAAGACAAATATTTAACTATTATGGCGATTTGAAGCAGAGTTCTACCCAATCGAATGTTGAGGGTGGCTTACGCATAAATAGAGTAAGGATGTCAATAAGGTATAAGGAGTCCAGATGTGCACAACGTGGTGAATGGTGCACGACCCGAAACTTTTAGTATACATCGAAGGAAGAGAGGGTTATTAAGTACCACTTAATGGGAGGAGTTATAAGTGGAAGTCGGTGTAGAACGAGACATAATTAGTAACCCCCATGTGCACCACTTATAGATATAAATCGGTTGGAGTAAAGGCATCAACCTGAAACTTGGTGTCGTGCTGACGATTCCAGTAGAAAAAGAGTCAAGATGGTAAATTTCTTTGATGGGTTGCAATCATAAAGATGAGTAACGAGTTCCTTAGAATGTATGGAACAGATTGTCAAGAAGGAAATAAATTATTATATCCTTGGGTGATTTACAATATTAGATAGTGACCGCGTCGGTATGTGGTCCTACCCAGTATTATTCTGAACTAGGATGAGATCCTCGAAACCCACCTTCAATACGGGGTATAAGTAAGTAGTGGGAAAAGCTCCGTTTGAGAAAGTTGTATCACCGATAGCCCAAGGAATAGGAGCAAGGTGATTGACGACTCGCGAAATCGTATGAAAGAAATTTTGGATTCATTGCAATCATTTCATTTTTAGTAAGTGAAGTATAATATGGTAATGGGGAGAGGATATTACCTAATAGGAAATTTATGCGAAAGCACCAGCACTTATTTATAATGGACAAGGTGCTTACTGAGGTTTAAAGTGGATAAACCTTACCATTCTCCCTCTGAATGCTTAGAGGTGAGCGGATTATCAGAGTTTTCAATCAGTCGGAAGTTGAAGTCCAATGACTATAAGGGGTTAAAATAACCGTCTGAAGTGGCTTTCCCTTGAGTAAAAGTCATAATGCCAGGAACAGAGTAATCTGATGTTTTATGGTTGCTCCCAGGAGGAGAGTTTTGTGTTTAAATAAACACGGGAGTTGACACGAAGTGAAGTACAATCTCCCAATAATATTAAGATAATACGACCAATGATGTGTAGGCTATTCTTATTCAAATGTTGTTTAGTAAGAGAAAAACGTGAGGTGCATCTATTGAGGTGTAAGCCTATAACTGAGATAATGTCAAGAGTGTTCAACAATCTTGTTGTGAAACGATTGCTGTAGTGATTGAGCCTTTCTTTGTATTTTATTTTGAGTAGTGGAGGATACCTAAATTTTCCAGGTATGCCTATTTTTCCAAATTTCGGGACGAAATTCCGTTATTAGGGGGAAGAATGTAATACCCCGTAATTTTATGGCTTTTATTTATGAGATTAATTAAATGAAATTGCTTTTAATTGTGGGATTAATTAAATTAATTTGGGATGGAAATTAATTCGGATTTGAATATCTAGCAAGACGAGAGTTAGTATTTAAATATGATGATAATGTTGAATATTACTGAGTGATTATGGTAATATGTGATTATTGAATTTATTAAAATCATCGTGAGTTGAATATACGACAGTTTTGGTAATTTAGTTGGGATGCGTGTGTCAGTCGTGTCAGGACCCAATTTAATGGATTTAAAGGTATTTTATTTTTATGTCATCCGTATGAGCATTTTGAGTGCTCCAACGTGTTCGGAAGGGTCGATATAGTCAGAAAACACTAGCTTGGGGTTTAGTTTGGGTTCTGGGATATTTTTAGGCCTAACCAGCAACCCGAAGGGGTATATTAGTCATTCCTATTTTTAGTGAATAGTGACCCGCAAAATTTAGAAAGATTTATCAGCCAAT
Organism: Sambucus nigra; assembly: GCA_949130495.1. Lineage (NCBI taxonomy): Eukaryota > Viridiplantae > Streptophyta > Magnoliopsida > Dipsacales > Adoxaceae > Sambucus > Sambucus nigra. Next base: position 165,068,804 of record OX422207.1, read on the forward strand.
AGGTTAGAGCCTTAGGGTTTCCATCACCAAGATTCATAGACGGCCTTTAGAGATAAAGCGGAGGAAGTTACCAAAGGAGAACCACCATCTTTGGACTTTTTGCACCACCGTCACTACCATCGGATAGATCGAAAAGAGAGAAGCATTTCTGTACCATCTACTTCAGAGGATCAGAATCTTCATTACCAAACAACTGATTTAACTTGCAATAAATTAGTGCATATATCATCCATGTTAAGTTGGAATTGAAGAATAACCTTGAATAATGATAATTGAATGGACTTAAAGAATTGAAATCGTAATCTGGGTAGGTTTTGCATGTCGATTCACTTCTGGGATTTTAGCAGCCACGAAATCATGATCAATGTGTAGAGAATTATGAATTTGTAATGAATTATATAGCGTTCTTGAAGAAATAGGAGAACTAGGGTTTTTATATGAAATTTATGTGAATTGATCCAAGAATTTGATGTCCCATTTTGATTTGATGATTCTAAAACGTTGGAAATTATGCAAACATGTTGGTATGATTATTAGTATACTTGGTTGGGAGTTTGGGACGTTAGAGGTGTAAAAAAGAGGAAACCCGTAACTGTTAAAGAAAATTCTGGTCAAATACCTTTTGATCGATCGATCGACTCAAGAATGTCGATCGATCGACTGATCGATCGATCGACCCCTTTTCTTCGATCGATCGACCTCTTCTGATTTTTGGTAATTGTTTCCCTTTAAGGTTTAAGAAAAACCCCAAAGTCGATAATGGTACTTAGGGTGATTAATATGATATTGTGGGACTTAGTTAAGTTCAGTAGGGGCTTAGTTGAAGCCCAAAAAATGGATTACCTTAGGGAATTGAATACTATTGCTTACGAGGGACTACCGAGTGAGGTACGGTTAAAAATCGTTCGAATTGAAACTATAATGGGAATAAATGCTGAGGTAAGGATAAGAACAGTAACGGAGGGGCTTTAAGTTACTGAGATAACATTAGAAACTAATAGGAGACCTAGTAACCTTTGGGGTAGGTTTAGGTACTCAAATTGATACGACGAGAGAGTTATCAAGTTAAATATTTAATTATGTATGATGTTCTGGATAATTTTACTATGTACGAGACTTACTAGATGGAATGTGAATATCTATATTGAAATATGATTACTAAGGTTGTGTGAATGCCTAGTGTATGGATTTTTTATGTGTATGACATACCTACCATACTTGCTGTCATGGGAGGTCGGTTTTTGGAAAAAGGGCCATCTTATCTTTATCTGCCTTCAGGAGGATTTAGATTGGTACCTTAAGGACATAAGACTGTGAATGACTTATTTATGAGTTGATAAGTCAACTAACCATGGGAGCGTAGGTATGTACGTGACCCATGGGTATGTGAACTATGTTCGCCTCCAATATGTGTGATTTGTTTTGAGACGGTTCCTGAGTGATTCGGAACACGTAATTCTTACGTACATGATGTACATGGATTTGATAGCAGAGTATGTGTGCACCGCAGCTTAGCCTAGGGGTGCCATATGTGTATATATGTACTGTGAGTGATTTATATATATACTTGTGACTGGTTCACTGTTACTTAGTAGATGTGAATAACTAAGATATTTGATGGGCTAAGAATGTGATAATTTAATTAACACTTGAGATAAATAATTTAATGAATGTGAATATGGGTTATGAATGTAACTTGTTTGGGTGTTACGAGTAGATACCCTATGATAGAGTGCGAAAGAAGGAATGGTACAGACTAGTTAGTTAGCGGCATAACTAGGATGGGTTAAGGGAATACGTTAGGCGTGAACATTAGTTGAGAGGTGAGAAACTCATGTGAGAATACGCAGCTAACATGTTTATAATATGTGTTGTTTAATTGTAATTTAAACTCTTGCTAACCTTTAAACTGTTTTCACCTCGGGTTCTGACCCATTTTCTTCCAAATCTATTTTGTTTTGTAAAAAAATTTTAGGTGCCCAGCCACATGGACTCCAAGCATAGGAGTTCCATTACATTGACATGCTGTAGCTGCTGTGGAAGTTACAGGATCTCGGTATTAGACGCCTTCATATTCTGTACTTGATTCTACTCCGGGTTACTCACCTGTTAGGGCATGTCGCCCATTTCCATTTAGAGATAGCATTCTCAGAATTTTAGTTTTATTTTAGATGTTGGTTTATTTATTCAGACTCTTGTATCGGGACTTTATTTTACTCTGGTATTATTATTGGAGTGTTTACTCCACACTTAGTTTATTTCTTTTCGTTGATTATTCATTTGAGATTGTTTATGCGAGTAATGGTTGTTGACTTAATTACTTGGATTATGTTAACTTAATTAATAAAATTTGGCATATCTCTTTTTTAAATATAGGTGGCTAGTAATAAATTATATGTTTTCAACAGTGATGCTACAACTGAACCAACTTGATATTCTGTATTAATTTCATAAAGGAGTAGATCCTCGGTATTTAATTAGTTGGGGTGTCACATTCAGTAACTGATCAACGATAAGAAAATGTTATCTATTCAAATAGTTGAGACAAATGAGGAAAATAAATAGAGAAGGTTATCCACTTAATGAGAGTGCATTCAGATTCCAACATGATAATCTATTTGATCTGGGGTGAGTCAAGAACATTTTTGACTGCTAGAGGGAGCTTAACATTGCTTTGAGTTTGGTTCCTCTCTTTATTAGAAGCCTCAGGAACCTCATATATGACCTCAGTGAAACTTTCCTCTTCAAAGATACCACGTTTAAAACCTTAGACCCTAGCGCTTCTCCAACCATAATTTTAGGGGTTGGACGAGCAACCGCAAAAAGTAAAAGGTTTAGGCTCATGCCTTAACCCATTATTGGAGAGATGCTTAGCCACGAAAGAAGCCTCAAAATGGATAAAAGATAAATTATAGGACTTCTCTATCACCTACTTCTCATGCTCAGAAGACTAATAATTATTACCTGCAAATAAAAAGGATTATTAAAGCTCATACAAATATTAGATCTTCAAAATGAGATCAAAGGTGAAATAAGACTTACTTAGAATTGAAGGAGTGCACGAAAAGGTGGGGAAACCCACTAACTCAACAAGGTCATGATTATCCCAACCACCACCAATGAAAAAGAACCCCTCATTCCCTTTGGGGAACTAATCCTATATATATATATCAAAGTCTGCATCAACTTTTGGGGAGAGTTACTTTAGCCTCTTATTCTTTTTCTTGAGAGTTACTTTAGCCTCTTATTCTTTTTCTTACTCTGCTCCTGGACCTGATAGAGCTTGAAAAGTTAGGGCAACATCACATCTTATCAACCATTACTGACCTCCTTAAAGGCTAGGATTATATCCATCATAAACCTCTAAAATTTGGACTCTAATTGAAAGGAGCAATCCCAATGGGCTTCAGAATCTTTACCACCAATAGAGGTAAAGGGAATCTAGATCAATATTGTAGAAAGCGCTTGTTGAATCAAACGTGATGAGGGACCAATTAACAATCCCTTTTATAAACCTCTGCATCCTTCAAAGTGATGAAATTATTAATGTGATAGTTTTTCCTAATGTTCACTAGATCGTGATCAGTGATTCGAGAGACAAAATGGGACCTATTAAAAAATTAGGGTCATTCTCCCCCAAGTAAGGGAAATCTCCATGGATATAAAAGAAATGATCTAGGTTAGGAGGTGAGCAAAGGTTTCAATCCCCACTTCCTTAATAGGGGGCTTCAGGTATAAAATTCTGGACAAGTAGCTATTTTTTATAGAGATTTTTTGATATTCAAGGACAGTTAGCTCAGAAATTTCACATAGGAAAGGTTATGGGAATAGTGAGGAATGCAAGCTCCCCTATGGGGGTCCTTTAAAATCCCCAAATCATGATGCTTCATCCATTTTAGCCCTCCGAAATTCTTTATGAATACTCTTAACCGCTTGCATCCTCCTTCCCGATGTAATGTCAAGAATTTTGTTGGTTAGTTATGACCTTACACCTAACTTGAGCAAACAGTTAAATATTGCCCCTTGTAACCTTTTCAAGAATCAACAAGGGGATACTGATGATACCCTATCTCATACTTGGTATTTAAAAGGATTTAAGACTGTTCAAATCACCTCAAGCAATAAAATAGGTCCCAATATTGGCCTTAGACCTCAGATAAACCACCGTTGTATCCCCCAAAACCTTATATGCGTTAAAAAAATGTCACAATTCTATGACAGACTCAGTCATACTTCCTTCTTCCTAGAAGAGTCAGTCATTACAGCACACCTCCCTAACCGAGATCAAAGACCTCAACACCGGGGTTCCTCTCTATCTAACACTTAGAGAAGACCTCAAATTGAAGATAAATGACCTTCAAAAGTTACCTAACCCTCATCACTGAGGTTAATCATCATATAGTACCTCAAGATCATCTTATGACATCTTTATGATTATTTTAGACACCTTACGCCTTTAGTAGCTATTATAAGCAGTCTCGCGGGTAAGTAAAAATCACAACACTATTCCACCTACCACCACTAGTTAAGTCCACCTTCATTGAAGGCTCCCATCCGTATTTAATTCACTCAACATCTTACTTACACCATTTGTGAATCCTTTGACCATTACTCCACCTTCTTTCTAACACTATAAGACCATAAAAATGCGACAACCATGGTACGAACAATCTTATTATCTTTTTCCTAGAGTTTGTGTATAAATATAAGGTTGGAGAAAGGTATAAAGAGAGGATATTCAAGAAATTAGTCTTATATATAACCAAGAGTTTAACATTCCTAAGTGTTTACTCCATCTTCTAAACTTTCTCATCCCACTATTAAGAGCATAACCTTGTGACTTACATAATTTCCAATTGTTATATACCTATTGTATTTTGTGGAGACCCAAATCAATAATCATGAACCTTTAGATAAGTCAATTAGTTACTTCCTAAGTTTCATTGGATGGTTAAAAAATGCCACAAAATATTGGAATCTCTTAACCAAAGCTCAAAACGTATCTTAGACTATAATAACTCATTTACGATCTTATAAACACTACAACACCCTTGATAGTGGATGAATTAACCCATCCTGAGGTTCAAACCATTTTAAATCAATGTCTAACACATTGACACTTATATCCTCTTATCGATCTGAGGTCCAGAGGTGTGCACCTATGGGTCTGAGGTCATATATGATTTTTATACCCATCAGATGTCATGTTCTAGACATCCTTCATTACATACGGATGTAGAAACATGAGGGGTGAATTTGTGGTTGAAGTGGAAGAGAAGGCACCGATAAAGATCTATGTATCCCTTATCAACATGGCTATAATCTTGGAGGTGTCCTAGTTCTTCGGCTGATCCGAAGTAATAAAGATGATCACTCTAATTGAGCAAGGGGGTTTGGACTAGAGATGGAAGAATACCTATGCTACGTGACGTATTATAAGTATTAGGCTCATGAGTACAGATCAGTATTAAGCCTATATATCCAATAGGGGTTAGGATCAAATCCAACATAGTTCTAACTAACGGGTCATATTTATGGGTAAAGGCAATGGGATACCAAGTGTACAATATACAACATTATGCCGTTTATGGAGACTACTCCTTATATAACATTTGCGTTATAAGTTGAAGCGCATATTCGTATGCTAAAAATATGTAATTAAAGACATGTATCTAATAAGAATTCTAGGAAAACACATATTTGTGGGTGCCGCGGTTGAGATGGGAATGTTTGATCAGAGAAGTGGTGAAGAATATTCTAATTTTAGACTTTGGTTTTAGTATAGTTTCGGAATGACTCAATTCATGGACACTTTCCTAGGAATAGTTTTGAAAAGTATGTTTTCATGTCGTACTTGGCAATACCAATTTTAATTAGAATTCGTTTAACATGTGAGTATGTTTATCGAACTCAATGGACAAAGGTTCTCGGTAAAAACCTGACATTAAAATATAAACACTATAAAGTGTATACCCATCCTTTAATGACGGTTGGATTTAGAGAGTGTATAAATATATGGATAATTCTATATCATAGTTTTTATTTATGATAGAGTTAGCCGAATATATCCTGGTAAAGTATCTCCTATAAGGTGACACCATTATAGTTAGTGTGGGTACCCGAAATAAAGATAATGGGCCTGGACGAGTAGCTCGATTCTGGCGACCCAAAATCTAGACCCCCCATCTCTTATTTGATTATGATCCGGTCTCTTCCCACGTTCCCACTAAGGGAGGTTCTAGGGAGAGATGGAAGACGTGGGGGAATCCAACACCCCCACTTACCAAAATGTACATGTATATATTAAACCCTAGGTCCGGGGCAAAGGACATGTTGTATTCTCTGTAACCACTCTTCGGAGTATATAGAAATTATACTGACTGCACCACCGTGGACGTAGGCACATCTTTGCCGAACCACGTACATCTTTTGTTGTGTGATTGTCATTTTATATTCCTTACTCTCGCTTGGTGATTGAATTTCTCCTATCTATTTGTGTTGCATAATAATTGCCACCATAATTGGCGCCATCTGTGGGAACGTTCATCTTTCCTGAGAAAAGCCCACACCAAGAAAGGAGTTTAAAATGTCTGGTCACAGTAACAATGCTCCCAGGAAGGGGATATTAAAGAACCACCTGTTCCTCGGAGAATTAGATCTGAAGTTCGACGTTCAAATTAGAGGGCTCGCTTAGAAAGGCCAGCCTTAGAAGAAAGCCAAGGACCAGCGAGGTCCACGCAGATATCCAGACTGATTGATGCATATGAGGCAAGGCTGCATGAGCAGAGGGAGTCTTCTCGCAAATACGAGGCTAAGAATGCTCTCCTGAAAAGAAGACTAGAAAGACTGGAGAGAGAGATTCATCATGACACCAGGAGACGTCCATACCGCACTCCTAGCCCTCAAGAGAGAAAGTCTCGTAGCCGAGGGAGGAGCCCCAGGCGAGGATCCCAGAAAGTGGAGGGAGAAGAATCTGACGATGACCTACATGAGTAGCTACGAAAAGCTCGTCGTTAGCAGAGCCCTACTCACAGCAATGAGAACATACGAGATCTGGTCCGCAGGGAGATGGACCAACATCCTACCCACCACGGCACCAAATCAACCCGAGAACTCGCTAGGCGAGCTCTTAAAACTCAGATGAAGGCGCCTTTCACGAGGGAAATTGAAGAAGAATAAGAAGAATCCCCCAAGAAATTTTCCATTCCAAGGTTCAAGATTTATGACGGTAAGACAGATCCCATTGATCACGTCAGGCAGTACCGGCAATGACCCTCTGGAACCATCGGGACGCACTAATGTGCCGAATTTTTCCCTCAAGCCTGCATGACGTAGCGTAGAAGTGGTTCGAAAGGCTTCCCCACCGATCCATTAGGAGTTTCAAATCCCTGGCCGAGCTCTTTACAGCCCGATTCATTACCAGTAGCTCCCATCTCAAAAGGATGGATGCTTTGCTAACGATGAAGAAAACGCCTCAAGAGACCCTCAGAGACTACGCAAAGATGTACTGGGAGTTATTCAATGAGGTCGAGGATTGGTCGGAGTAAGTAGCAGTGGCCTCTTTTAAAATTGGGTTACCCATCTCTTCCCTTCTATACCAGTCACTGACGAAGAAGGAGGCTATGACTGTTGACGACCTAATGGCTCGCATCGAGAAGTACGCTAAGGTGGAAGATGTCACCCACCTCAGTACAGGGGAAAATAGTCGAGCTAAACTCACTGCCAAGGGCAGTGACAAAACTGAGAACCAGAAGAAGGGAGGGAAGAACGGGGGCAAAAATGGCTCCAAAAATGGAGGTAATAATGATGCGTCGAAAGAATTTCAAGCGGTCAACACCGTCTTCAAAGAACCAATTTACAAAATTCTCGCAAAAATTAAAGATGAGCCATTCATCAAGTGGCCCAGGAAGATGGGAGGAGATCCTTCGAAGAGGAACAATGCGCAAAGAGGGAGGACATAAGACTGAGCATTGCAAAGCTCTTAAGTCTCACCTCGAGGAGCTAGCCCAGTCCAGTCATTTAAACGAGTTTGTGAAGAAAAAGGCAGAGAAAGTGGCTGCCAATAGAGAGGCGATAACAGACAACGTGCTCGAAGATGACGCTGGACATGAGTTCGCGATAATTCACGGGGCATCTGATGCCAAGAAGATCCAAGAAAATTCAGCTCGAATGGAGATGAAGAAACTTATAGCGGTAATGCAAGATTTTCAGATCGATCCAGCAAAGTCACAGTCAGTAAAGCATCGACGAGCAGATGACATCAACTATAACAAGCATATTGTTTTCATAGACGAAGATCTGGTGGGAGTGAGAACCCCGCATCACGATGCTCTGATCATTACCCTCAGGATAGCTAACTTTGACATCGACAAGTTGTTCGTCGAATAAGGAAGCTCGTCCGAAGTAATGTATCTCGACCTGTTTAGAAAATTGAAGTTAAGCGTCGCCGACCTAAAGGAAGCTACTGTCCCTTTAGTTGGCTTCACTAAAAAAATAACTATCCCCCTGGGAAAGATTGTACTGCCAGTACGCGCAAGAAACGTCTCTAATATGATTGAGTTTTTAGTGGTGGACATCGACTCTCCATACCAAGCCATCCTCGGCAGGGGATGGCTCCACGCAATGAAAGCAGTCTCCTCGACCTACCATCAGAAACTCAAGTACGTAACTGAGCGAAGAGTAATGGAGATCCATGGCGATCAAGCGATGGCAAGAAGGTTCTTTATAGCAGCCATCCGACCAAAGCCAGAGAAGAAGGCCGATCAGCCCAGCGAGAAAGTTGAAGAAGGTCTGGCACCTTCTAAATAGCAATTAAAGTATGGAAGACTGGGAGTAGAGGATACCAGGATCCTCCCCTCTGAACGGGTCATCGAGGACCTGGTAGAAGTTATGGCTGGAGATAGCGACAGTGATAGAGTCTTATTGATTGTAGCATCTCTCACAGACCAGGAACAGAAGGAATTGACAACTCTGTCGAGACGCAACGTAGATGTTTTCGCATGGGAACCATACGAGCCGCCTGGAATCGATCCTAGTATGGTCTGTCATCAGTTGCATGTCGACTCCACCTTCAAACCAATCACCTAGAAAGCACGTCGCCCGAGAAGGCAAAAGCAGTAGAAAAAGAAGTTGAAAAACTGCTGGAAGCAAGATCCATACGGGAAGTACAATTCCCCAAGTGGTTATCCAATCCAGTAGTGGTTCCAAAAAGTAACGGGAAGTGGAGAGTCTGCAACGACTTCACTGACCTCAACAGAGCGTGCCCTAAAGACAGTTTCCCCCTTACCAAAATAGACCAACTAGTAGATGCCACTGCAGCTCACGAGCGAATGAGTTTTTTGGACGCATACTCAGGGTATCATCAGATCCCCTTATATGCCCCAGACCAGGACAAAATAACGTTCATCACGATAGTTGGATTATACTGCTACAAGGTCATTCCCTTTGGGCTCAAGAATGCAAGGGCAACCTATCAACGGCTGGTCACCAAGATGTTCAAGGACCAGATGGGAAACACCATGGAGGTCTACATCGATGACATGCTCGTTAAAAGCAAGAAGAAAGAAAACCACCTCTCAGACCTGTCAAAAACCTTCGAAATCCTCAGGAAATACCGAATGAAACTTAATGCGAGCAAGTGTTCTTTCGATGTCCAGTCAGGAAAATTTCTTGGGTACTTGGTCAACAAGAGAGGCATAGAGGCTAACCCAGACCAGATCGATGAAATTAACAGGGTACAACCTCCTCGAACAATTCGGGACGTACATAATCTCACTGGTATGCTCGTTGCCTTAAATCGCTTCATCTCTAAATCCTCCGAGAAATTCAAGCCTTTCTTCCAGCTTCTAAAGGGGAACAAAACGGTAGAGTGGAGCCCAGATTGCTCGCGAGCATTAGTCGAGCTCAAAGCTTACTTAATCTCTCCACCACTTCTCGTCATACCACGGAAAACGAATTCTTTGTACCTGTACCTCTTCGTTTCCAACCACACTGTCAGCTCTGCATTAATATGCGAGGTTACAGGAATCCAGCACCCTGTTTATTACGCGAGCAAGACCCTACTAGATGCCGAGCAGAGGTACCTACCTCTGGAGAAGCTCGCCTCTACAGTAGTAGTGGCTTCGAGGAAGCTGAAGCACTATTTTGAATCCGACACTATCATCGTCCTAACATCGCACCCCCTTAAGGCAATCCTAAGAAAAGCAGATTTATCGGGCAGACTGTCTAAATGGTCAGTCGAGCTCGGGCGATTTGACATCCAATTTCAACCAAGGAACGTAATCAAGGGGCAGATCCTTGCTGATTTCATAGCCGAATTCACGGTCGAGGAACCTTCCAACCAACCTCAGCCAACAAGGCAAAAGAAAACCTAGAAACTGTATGTTGATGGAGCCTCCAACTCGAAGGGGGCAGGGATAGGCATTGTCCTTGTTACTCCAGAGAATACAATCCTTGAACAAGGAATCAGGCTTGGATTTGCAGCCTCCAACAACGAAGCAGAATACGAAGCCCTATTAGCCGGCCTTCAGAAGGCACGCACTTTGGGGGCAAAGCATTTACAGGTGTTCGGCGATTCCCAATTAGTCTACAATCAGATAAGTGGAGACTATAATGTAAAAGATGAAATAATGGAAGCTTACCTCGCCTTAGTAAAAAACCTAATGGCGCGCTTCGAAGAGATCAATGTTCAGCAGTTTCCCAGAGGGCAAAATAACCATATTGATGCCCTAGCAGCCCTGAGTTCGACAGTCGACTCCGACCTAAAAAGGACCATCCCGATCGATTTACTCACTCATCCGAGCATTAAGCGCGATAGCAAGCCACCAGACGTGGAACAAGTAATCCAGGTGGGATCAGCTCCAAGCTGGATGGACTCCTTAAGGGATTATTTGAAGGATGGCACGCTCTCGAATGACAAGAAGACTGACCACCAGATAAGAGTCAAAGCTGCTCGCTTTCACTTATCCCTAAAGGGCAACTTGTATAAGAAATCCTTCTCCGGACCCTACCTCCAATGCGTTCACCCAGGGAAGATCGAGCAAGTTCTACATGAGCTTCACGAAGGAGTCTGTGAAAGCCATATCGGAGGAAGGTCTCTAGCTTTTTGAGCAATGAAGGAGGGACATTGGTGGCCATATATGCAAAGGAACTCTGCGATGTATATCCGCAAGTGCCTGAAATGCCAACTTCACGCTCCTATAGTCCACCAACCAGCTAGCGACCTAAAATCACTGACCAGCGCATGGACATTCGGCCAATGGGTAATTGACATCATGGGACCACTGCCCACTGCCACCGGCAATCGCAAATATCTGTTGGTTGCAACTGACTACTTCACCAAATGTATCGAGGCGAAACCCCTGGCAAACATTCGAGATGCAGATATGATAAGATTCATATGGAGAAATATAATCACTTGTTTTGGCATGCCCAGAACCATCATCATCGACAATGGAACGCAGTTCGAAAGCGACTCTTTTCAGAGTTTCTGTAATGAATACGGAATCAGACACCACTTCAGCTCGGTAGCCTACCCTCAGAGCAATGGCCAAGCTGAGGCTTCCAACAGAACTGTGATCGACGGATTAAATAAGCGATTGGAGTGAGCCAAAGGCGCATGGGTAAATGAATTACCACATATTATATGGGCTTATCGAACCACTCCCGACGAGCAACAGGAGAAACCCCATTTGCGCTAACATATGGGATGTAAGCAGTCATCCCACTAGAAGCAGGTTTGCCGACAATGAGGTCCAACCTTGTCGACCAGGGCCATAATGATGCAGCATTGCTCGCTGAGCTCGACCTAGTGGACGAGCGCCGAGAGCTAGACCTAGTGAAGCTAGCGAGCTATCAACAACAACTCGCAAGACATTATAATAAAAGTGTCAAAACAAGGACATTTCGAGTTGGGGACTACGTCCTAAGGAAAGTCCTGGGCAGCGCAGTAAAACCATCAGATGGCAAGCTAGGACCAAACTGGGAAGGACCCTTCAAGATAACAAGAGACGATCTACAGGGCGCCTATCACTTGGAAACGATGGAAGGCAGAGAAATACCACGAGCATGAAACGCAGCCAATCTTAAGAAATTCTATTTTTAGATCTTTCTTTTATTCTTTTGTTATGGAACTAGAGGCTCATTTCCCTTGTCATTAATGAAAATTATTTAAACGGTTGAATTCTAATGAGTAACAACTATATGAGCTTTATCGCACATCTTTTCTAAATGACAGACACATTGATCATTACGCCATAGCAGGGGAGTGTCCCTCCTCACGTTATCGTTATGAAACACGAAGGACCTCTTAGCATTAACCCTGGCAATACATGAATCCCTACAGGGGATCCTTAGGCAATATGACCAAATTTATACTAGTCATCAAACCTTCTTTGGTTGAATAAAATCCTGATCGGATAAATCATCCAACACCAGGTGTGTCCTCGCCAATTGCCACACTTAGGCCTAGGGGAGTGTGACGACACGACCTAAAAGGTAAAGCGGTGCACAATGGTATCTCAATATTATACTGGACATGGAGGACACTCACGTGATAATACAAACATAGAAGATCATAAAGGAGCAAGAATATGAAAAATATACTACACTTGTTTAGTCGGAAAATTTGCCCAAAACATAAATTTTATATTAATTCATTATATTTACAATAATAGTGATACATGTTTAGTCGGCGAGCTTGCCCAAAACATTTACATTATAAAAAATATACAGAGCAACTATTAGCGAAACCTTAATGAGGATGAGGCCTCTGAGAAAGGTAATCAGCCACTTGGGCCCTTCGGCCGTCATCGGCATGAGGGGCTAACCCCTCCTCAACCTCGTCAGCATCCGACTCCAGCAGCTGCCGAGGGATGGCATCAATGGGTATCCATTGATCATCTCTTAGAAAGGGATTCGGCATCCGAGTGGAAGGGGAGATTTCATGGCGATACCAGAGTATTGAATTAATTGGAACTTGCATCTCCCTCAATGCACTCAACCACCCTCTGATGAAGGTGAGCTCCTTAAACTCTGTCAGCCTAGTCGGAGCATCTTACCAACCCTGATCGTAACCATCAACCTATACCCGTCGAAGACCTTTTTTAAACAGGTGCCACAGCTAAGTAACATCCCTTTGAAGCCCAGCAGCGATCACATATGCTCGCTGGACGTCATCGCGAAGCTCTTCCATTTCCCTATCTCTAAGCTCTTCCATTTCCCTACCTCGGCTCCTGGTGCTCCTTCCAGCTCGCGAAATGGATGGACCAGTAGAACCCCGCAGCACAGGAGGAACGTCACTCGAGCCAGCCCTAGCTCATGACGAAGATGAGCCTTGCAGTACTACAGGAGCGGTGCTCGGTGCATGCTCCCTAAGACGCGAGACCTTTATCCTTAAACCTTCATTTTCCCGTTGAAGCACTTCCCCGACCTGATTGATCTCAGAAGCCTCTAATAGCTTCTCTCTCAGCGCATTAACTTCCTCTTGGACTGAGGCACCAATGCCCTCCATTTCTTGAAGCTTATCCTTCAACTTGGCGATGAGCTCAGTTTGCTCTATAAAGCGCTTGTTCCTCAGTCGCAGAGATTTGCAGATCCTTACAAAAGTGTGACGAACTTCGGAGCTTACATTGGGCCCCAGCATCTTTCCCAATTGAGAAGTGGCATGAATATAATCATCAATATCAATCAACTACAAGCAATAAAATGTCAAAGGAGAGAAAAGGACAAATCAGTTAACTGTGAAAAAGAAACCTTTTCATTAATAAGGGTTAAAAGTACATCGAGCAGCGAAAAGAAAATTTACAAACAGAAAAAGCAAAAGTAAAAAGTAATCCTAGAAGATAACTAGTTAGCAACCTCAGGTTGCTCAGAGGTCAATGGCTGCTTCCCTTTATCAGCATCAGCAGGTGCACCGCCTTCAGTAGGGGTAACCTCTGTCGCCACAATGAGGGAAACATCAGCATACAATGACTGAGAGACAGGATCAACACCCTCAAGAGTAGGGGTAGGGACATCTTCATCCACAGTCGGCTTCGGACCCGGGTCATGCTCGTCAAACATAGGAGAGTCGATATCAACTCCAGCAGCTAAGAGGGCCTTATTCCAACCCGTCTTGAAGTTCAAACGGCTAATGTAGCCTATTTGAACCTCAGCGTCCTCAAATGCAGCAGTCCACCCTGAGTTATATAAATCCTCCTTGATGGTGGCTGCCTGGGACTCCTTCTCCTTTAATTACTCCGTCAGCACCTTATTCTCCTCTGTGACAGCCAGCTTGCTCAAGCAAACCAGGTCGTAGGCTTGTTGCAGCTCTCTCAGCTCTTTAACTATCATGTCCTTCTCCCGATTGGCTATAGTAAGAGCCAGGTCGAATGATATCCGAGAAGCATCAATGGCTTTAAAACCAGCCTCGAGCTCTGTACCCTTCAACCTCAAGGAAGTATTTTCTTTTGATAGCTCACCATTTTTCTTCACCAGCTCATCGCGAGAACGATAGAGCATGGCAAAGTCGGTCACAAACCGTAAGAAGAAGAAGACTTTAGAAGAAGGAAATAATGAAATTCATTAAAACATTGGAGAAAAGAAATAATCTTACCAGGGCTAACCTCTGGCTAGCTTGTAGGGCCAGTTGATCAGACCCCAACGCCCTTTGATGATCAGCAGGAAGAACTACTCTCTCGAGTAGCGCGGGGGCCAACTGAGGAGAAATTACGACAGAAGCCCCCTTGGAAAGTGCAGACACCGGGACTAAGGCTTGCCCAGCCTTCGTCCTGGCCTCCATCTTCCTCCTTCTCCTTCTCCCTCTCTATTCTTCTCCTCTCCTATATCTTCTTCTTCCCCTCCACCTTCTTTCTCTCCTCCTCCTCCTTTTCTCTCTCTCTCTCTCTCTCTCTCTCTCTCTCTCTCTCTCACTTGTTCTTATTCTTTCCTCTTCTTCTCCTTCTCCTGAGCAGAAGGCCGAGAACCAGTAGCCACAGCCCCAGAGCTAGACTTCTGCTTCTTCGACCTCTGGGCGAGGATCACGTGATCATCATCATCATCCCGAATTAGATTCTTCCTTAGAAGAACCATCTCCTCACTTGAACTGATGGATGTGCTCGACGACTCTCGAACTTCAGGAAGTTCCCCACGTTCAGAAGAACTGCTACTACTGGAGCTCCCTTCACTCAAATTGCCTACAATACCACCTGCGATATCACTTTCAGAGCTGATCTCCTCCTCGTCCAACTGGATAGGATCGCAAGTAGTCTCTTCAGAAGTATCAAACTCAGGGATACTGTCCACCGACCTCGCTATAAAATTGGAGCCAACGTTCTTGTATTTGAGCAGAAAAGTAGCAAACCGAGGATGCTCGCCGTCAGCTAAAGGCTCCCTGATATTCCAGGCCTTTACTAATTCGGAGATACGAACCTCGCTGAGAGCAGGTTCCAAATTCTTCGACCTCGCTGAAGAAAAAATAGAGAAAAGTCAGAAAGATCACAAGTCAACAAAAATTAAAAAAATAGAGTAAAGTCTACCTATGTATTCTTCTCCATAAAAGGGAACATAGAACCTATCAGACCTCGACCCTTCAAACTGGGGAGAAAACTGCTAATTTCTAGTAAGGAAGCCCTCTTGCCAATAGTCCTTATGGGAATCAGGTAGGTTTACTACCAATACCCTATTAGGACTCCTGGCTTTGAGGTAAAGGACACCAGAACTAGTCCGAGAAAAAGAATAGCAAAAGCAGACCTCAGCAATCCCTAACTTGGTACCATATAATTGATTTATTCTATGGATGCCATTAATTGTCTTCCACACATTAGGAGAGCACTGTGCAGGACCAATACTGAAATAGCTAAAGAAGTGCAAGAACAGATTGTTGGGAGGAAAAGTGAGTCCCCCTTGGGAAAGCAACAAAACATGGAGCCAATGGGCATCCTTTATCTCTGTAATATTTATAGAGGAGAAGCGCAGCACTCGATATCTACCCACTCTGGGATGTTACAAAACTTCCTAAATTCAGAGACCAACCTATTCCCAATCTTCGCCATTGGAAAACCCTAGAAAACTACAAATTCAAAGAGAAAGTACGAAGAAAAGGCACAGGAGACTTACAAGATGGAAGTTCGACTCGAACGATGAAGAAGCAAGAGCCCGAATAATAGGGAAGCAATGATAATGGAGGCTGAGAGAAGAAAGTACGAAGCGCTAGAGAGCTCACAGGGAATGGAAAAATGCTGGGAAAGGTAAAACGACGGACGGAAAATGACTGTTCTAGAAAACCTTTAAGTGTTGCTAATCATAGTGCACAGACCACGAAGCGGGTGCCGCCAGAATCAATTCCCCAACTTTTGAAGAGTTTCGCGACATACGAAACAACCATTATGACTAATCATTTAAATTTATTGAGCCCAAAACATGGCCCAACAAACTTAGGGGTAATTGTGGGTACTCGAAATAAAGACAATGGGATTGGAAGAGTAACCCGATTCTGGAAGCCCAAAATCTAGACCCCCCATCTCTTATTTGATTATGATCCGGTATCTTCCCACGTTCCCATTAAGGGAGGTTCTAGGGAGATATTGAAGACGTGGGGGAATCCAACACCCCCACTTACCAAAATGTACATGTATATATTAAACCCTAGGTCCGGGGCAAAGGATATGTTGTATTCTCTGTAACCACTCTCTGGAGTATATAGAAATTATAATGACTGCACCACCGTGGACGTAGGCACATCTTGCTGAACCACATACATCCTTTGTTGTGTGATTGTCATTTTATATTCCTTACTCTCGCTTGGTGATTGCCTTTCTCCTATCTATTTGTGTTGCATAATAATTGCCACCACAGTTAGGTAAATATTCGTTTATAAGAGCTGAATTTTACATGGTGTGGGTAGACGTTTGACTCTGTATGTCAGAGGAAGCGACTTTTCAGAAAGTTGAGACATTGCTCGAGATTTCTAACAAAGCTGGAGATTCAGATGTGATTGGGGTTGAAGAAAGTTAGAAAACCAAATCAATATTGGGTTTTTGGGTATTTTTGAAGTTAGTATGGACCTCCGTTTATAGTTGCTGGAACAATCCCATCAACAATATGATTAATGGGGTGATTAACCACACGGTAAATCGCATAGGTCACATGTAGGGTAGATTGAGTTTGGACAGAATAAGCATAGGGTTGGGGTATTTTTGGAAGGACAATTGTCCAATATAATTAACTATATGATTAATGGCTTTATTATGTAATCATTGTTAGGATATCTTAACAATGCGATTAATCTTGTAAACGCACTATTTTTTGGCTTTAGGGTTTGATATTAGGGAAATTTGTATTTCCACCCCTAAACTTTTGAGGCGCATATTTGAATATGTATTTTGACCCTTTGTGTTTTTGTGATGTTTCATTCCCACTCCTCGGGTTATCGCGGGGTCAATGGGTGATGGACTCAAGCCTCGATTACAAATTTGGGCATCCACACACACACACACACACACACACACATAAAAAATAACTAAAAAGAACTAAGTATTCATCATAAGAAGCATGATAGGCTTACAATAAAACAATATAGACTAGTTTGAATATAAAATGAGGTATAAGAGATAAATCTCTAGCCACGAACTTGTTGATTTCATCAGGAGCAGACCACCACGGTTTTATAGAATTATGATTGACTCCCATATGGGATAAATGATCTGTAACATGGTTGCCATATCTATAGACATGAGAAAACCATATGCATTAAAGAAAAGAAAAACTTGCAGTTGAGTCGTATACTTTAGAGAGACTGTGGAGGAGAAAAAGTGGATAAGTTAAAGCAAGCCAAAACAAATCTGGAATCTAACTCAATCCACAGATGCTTCCAATTATGCTTCTAAGAAAGTTCAATATCGTGATGTAAGCTTCTAATTCAGTAAATAAGGCAGTTTTTAGGGAAGAGAGTCTTTTTAGAAAGAACCTTTCATAAAACCACTAGAGTTACTAAAAACATTACATATGAAAGAAGTGTCAGGACATCCAAGAGTAAGACCATTAGTGTTGAGTTTAAGCCATGAAGGTGGAGGGTTAATCTATCTAATTGAAATTTTAAAAGGAGATTTTCAAGCCTTGCATTTTATTTTCAATTTCCTTAAAATGAAAAGATCAATAATACAATTGATCATGCAACCTTTCATAAGATTGCTTATGAGAAATAATTAGCCTTTGATATAAGAAATGAAAGAGTTAAAGATGGAAATTTATCTTTAAAAACTCTTTGATTTCTAACTCTCGAGATGACATGAAAATAATATATGATTGCAGCTATCAAGATATCTTTGATTTGAGGACTGAATTTTTATATAAGATTTGTCTTCCAGCATTCTCAAATGCAATTAATGGTGGTGAAGTTCACCTAAAAAATGTGAACATGCCAGCCACACCTTTATAGAAAATGAGCACTAAAGAAAAATATAGGAGTCATCCTCAATTGATCTTTTACACATATAACACCTATGAACAAATTAAAAACCTGCTTTGTGAAGATTTGAGATTATTGCCTGATTATTGTGACGAACTTTCCAAAACATAACGGATAACATAAGATGAATGAAATTATTTGAAATAGAAGCAAACAAAGGATTTTTTTTTTATCATAATCAACCAAATAATCATAAGCTTTTTTGAAACTAATGTCCCCAATATGAGAAAATGCCAAATCAGTTTAGCATCCTTTTGAGAATCAGGAAGAAGATATTAATTAATCATGTAGTAGATATTTGGGAATAAAGAGGAAAAAGTAGCAGGAATGTTCCATCTATTCTCCAATATGAAATCAAATACAGGTCATGTGGATAATTTTATCAAAATGATTAAAGTTACGAAAGATCTAAAGCAATTACTCCCCTAAAATTAATTTAATCGCATATACCAACAATTCATTAATAATTAAGCAGAATATAACAAAATGCATCTTTCATAGTTGGCCAAATTGAATTGATCTTGTAATAAGCACCATTATCAAAATAGTTGAACCGAAGGGTGGTTAATCTTCTCAACCCTAAGCCTCCCTCATCCATGTCTCTGTAAATATACTTCTGACAATGTAAATGCCTCCCTTTCAGAAATGTATCGAGTCAAAATAAAGTTTTAAAAGCATTTTTAGTACTCTTTAAGAGAGTTTGAGGCCACGTGTAGACTTTAAAACTATGAAACATCATATGATGAATGACATATTGGACAAGCTGGACTCTACCTGCCATAGATAGTGATTTGCCTTGCCAACCTTCTAGTTTGAATATGATTTTATCTGCAAGATGCCTGAAGTGACATGATTTAGAATCGACCCTGAATATAGATACTCCCAAGTAAGTAAAAGAATTCCCTCCTTCCTTTATATATCAGGAATTTCTATTCACATATCCTTTGCCAATGAACACATTATATTGGTCTAAATTGAGAAATTGACCTGAATAATTAACATATGGTGAAATAAATCCACAAGAGATTCGAGGGAAGATGAATCACCTTTAAAACATACCATATGAAACTTTAAATCCTCTAGGACTAGATTAGGATTAATTAAAACTTCTTACACAAATTTAGAATGACCTTACCTATAAATTCTTTTGCAATACAAAAACTAAGAGGAGAAATGGCCTCTCCTTATATTCCACCTCTTGAATAAGAGAAATAACTAATAAGGGATATGGGGGAGTGATCCAACCAATTAAAAATATCTAACACATATTCGAAAGATTTGATAAGAGATCAAAACTTCAGGATAAGAACAAAGCAAGACCGATCAAGAGAAATATCATAATTGGATTCACCCTCCCGATTTGAATATGACAACAATCCAAGTAACGGAGTTCCATATGACTAAGTCTCTTTGTTTTGTTTATAAATATAACCCACAACCCTGGGAAAAATGGAATGAAATATTTGATCATGAGGACTTGTATCATTCAACATAACATCATTTTTGAAGATGAACATGATGAAGCAGATCTTGAGCCATGGAAATCCAATATTCAGGATGATGAGGCAAACCCCATTGAGCTACTCAGTCTCAATTAAGTAAATATTCCAATCCAAATATTTTAACATTCCTACCTTTGTGACTCCATATCAAGTGCGGCTTTACACTATGATCTAAAAATTCATTTATGGAATTTGTGTGGAAACATGTAGTATTTTTTAACATGTGTCGAACATATGGTTTTTAACTGCAGGATTTCATTATATGTATAATTTTAATACTATGGTTTATGATTCTATTGATTTTATATGTAATATTATTTTGGGATCATAAATATTGAAAAAAAGAACAATGGTTTGTTTAGACATTGTAATTTCCTGTCTATACCTCCCCACGATAGTTGCTCAATCATTCGAACCCTTCAGTTGATCTAACATAACTTGGAAGAGAATCAAACAAAATAGATAATAATAACAATAAAATGGTTGATATATTATGATTGACCATTTAGCTGCTTGATGACGCGTTAGTTATTTTTCTTAATGCCTTCGATATGATCTTATAGTGACTATTGATAATAGTGTATAAATAATATAATATATAATACTTATTGAAGTCAATTGTTAGTATTGGGATCATATTATGTTTGGATTATTAATTAACTAAAAATCAAATAATTAAGTGATAATATGAACTTGAATGAGACTAAAATGAAGAGAATGATAGAGACAACCCATGTTTCACATGGTTCAACCCTAAATAGGATGTCTACATCCAAGGATGATGTAATGTTCATAGAATCATCTTGAATACCCCATTGAAGATCAATTATAAATTCACTTTACTCTAATTTAACTCAAAAAACATAATAGTATAAAGTTCAATATTACATTCCTTTACTAGAGATCATATATTCTATTTATTATTGTGTGAGTTATGAGAGTGATCCTTGTGGACACATGGATCCTCCTCACTACAATATATGAAATTATACCATTCATGAGTGAAATAGAATGATGATTAGTTATTTAGTGCATGTGGGTGATAATATCTTCATATTTTAACTTTATAATTCATAACTTCTTTTCACTGATGTCATCAACTTCTGTGGGGTAGTTGATGGTAGCATTGATCTTTCTCATGGAGTTACCTCTCGGTTAGCAGAACCTGACTCCGCTGAGGCCAATACTAAATCCTCAGGGGTTTCCCCTATTAGTCACCTAAGAAGAAGTATCCTTTAGGGGTGGACAAAGACGAGTTTCTATGAGACACGTGGAACTCTATGGTTTCCATTTGTACTAGTTTACTTAGGGTACAACAATTTCCCCCAAAGCTTTGGTTTTGTCGATGAGATTAAGTAACAACCTTTTAAATGAAAATAGTTATTTTTAGGGGTTGTGCCTTAGCGTCATGAACAATGAAATTTGAGATATTAATTTGAATGAACATTTGGTTATATGATTAAGATCAAACTCAATGGTCTTGGTGTTTTCCAAAAGGGTTGGGATAAGTGATGAACAAATGTTTTAACTTTACTCGCACATTTTTGGAACTTACCGAGTATGACCTATTACATTGACACCTTAATTATCACACACACCTTTTTTAGTAATTGGTTATATAGTTTTGTTCACACTTAAAAATGTCATTAGAGATAGCATATATATACCATGATTGCCTTTTGAAATCACTTTAATCATTGCATAGAGAGAGAAAATTAATTTTTTAATTCCACCTTAATGCCCTGGTGTCAAAATTTTGAAACCATTATCTTTCCATATTCTCATGAAAAATTCCTCGTTTCAGGTAAAGTTTACATTTTTCTTAAGTTTATTGATAATTGCCAGTGGTCCTAAGGCTGCTTTCTACTGAATTTCGTTCAAATCACATTTAATGATCGATTTATTGAAGAAAGTGTTGTGAAGATCTTAGGCTTAGAAGGGTTAGGCCTCCAATAAATCCTTTATGTTGTATTGCCTTAACAGTTATTTTACCCCGTTGGAGTGAGGGTTATAAGAAACACCAAAGGGTAATCACCCATGACCCTTTCGAGCTATCGACTCTACGAGACCTCCTTTCTTAACTTTCATTTCAATGGACAAAAATTTATGGCTTTTAAAACCCTTACTATTTATACATAGTATGTGTATTTATAGATATGAATTAGGATAATGACAACTTTTTTAAGACCATCCACTAGTGCTAGGATCTTCAATTGAGGAGATTGTATCCTTATTTTCCACTATGTCCTCCATATTGCGGTCTATTAGGGATGAGTATGAATCCTTATCTAGGGATCCTTTTAATCCAAAGAATATTGATGTTGTGAAGTATACTATCACTATTATAGATGATTTCATCAAGGAGTAAAAGTATCTGTATAATGTTACCACGAGCATTCAATACTGGCCCCCCACGAGAGTGGAAAGGTCTTACCATATGACAAATAAAGAGGAGATGGAACTTTCTCAATAATTACTAACTATAAGGACTTGTCTTGACCTACACCACATAACTAGAGGAATTTATAGGGGTTATGATAGTCACCTCAACCCCAATGGATATGGTGTCATCGTTGGATCTATGATTTCGTAGAAGGAGAATACAAGACACGATACTATAAGAGCAACTTTTATAATTGCTCAATGTATTTTTATTTTGTCTTATCCTGTTGCACATGCAATGCACCTACATGATTACTTCTATGAATTTCAAGACAAAGTTGAAGACTTTTTGAAGATTGAAGAATCGTTCATATTAATAACTTTCAGAAGAGTTATGATTGCTTTGGTAAAGCCTTTAACTTTTAAGGGTTTTTTATAATTTTTATGATTTTGTTTTTCCCACATGGTTTAAAATATTTTTTAAAGGAAATTTTGGAAATCTCTCTAGGTCATTAGAACGAGTTAGCATTTTCATTCGAATGAGATACACGAGGTCATTAGAACGAGGTTCACATGATCGAAGAGTTGATTATTCATTCTTCTCTGGAATGTCGTTCGATAGGTTGTTGGAAGATGATTCGAATGAAAACATGTACACAGTTTGAACGAGGTACCAAGTCATTCGAACGAGTGCGCGATAATTTATTTTTTAATTAAATTTGATCCAGATCTCCTTGTTTATATCTTTATAACAAACTTCCTTATAAAAAGAGATGCGGGATTAGAGACTAGAAGAACTCTTTTACAAGCCTTTTCACACCCTTTTAGAGTTCCAATTGTGATCAAACTCTTCCAAAAATCATCCAAACCTCTTAAAAATTTTGAGATCATTTTAGCAAATAAAAAACAACACTTTCATTGTTGAAAGACCTTGTAGAGATCATCTCTACTTTGACTTGTGTAGCTGAGGCTCTACTGTTAGAGAAGACGGCTGGGCGATGGATACCAAGGGAAGACTACTTCCTATGGGTGGCATTGGACTGTGCCATTGGTGTTGAAGATATGAAGAACTATACATCATACTTAGTGAGATAAGTTGATTGTCTCTGTCAAATCTTGTATAGTGCTTATTTAAAAGGTTTTTCCCTTAAAGGGATTTTGCCTACTTCTTCGCATTTTTTCTGCTTGGTTTACGTTATTGAATTTGGACCACATCTTTGCATGAACACTAAATTAATTCAAAGATAAAATTTAGTAAAATTAAATTTGTGCTTGGTTCGCTAAATATACAAATCATTCCAAATAATCTTCGTTTTCTCAAATTGATATCGGAGCAGGTTGCACTAAAATATCATGTGATCATGATTTTACGAATTTTCTTTTGAGATACTAATTTTCTCAAATTGGTACCAAAGCAGGTTGCACTAAAATATCACGTGATCCTAATTTTTATGGATTGTTTGGAGATACCAATTTTCTCAAATTGGTATCAGAGCCAATTACACTACGTTTTTGTGTGATCCTTTAAAAATTTAGGTTTTATGGATAATACGTATAATAGGCTTCTTATTTTTATTTGGTCAAATTATGTGTACTGTAAAGCTAGGATGAAGTCTGCTTTAGAATCAATAGATGAAAGAGCTTGACTTATGTGTGAAAGAGGGTGGACACCACCCACAGTGACCAATGGCGATGTCATAGTTCCATAACCTATCTTTGCATTGGCAAAAGATAATTTTAGATGGAGTAATTTTAACTCACACAGTTTGAGTGTCATTTCTGGAGCCATCACCCCTGACGAGTTCCACCACATCATGACGTGCACCACATATAAAGGAGCTTTGGATATCCTTCAACTCACTTACAAGGGTACTAATATTGTTAAAATTTCTTGGCTACAAAATCTCACCACCTAGTTTGAGATTATCACAATGAATGAGACTAACACTTTTGATGATTTTTATGCACGTTTATCGAACATAGTAAATTTTGGTTTTAATTTTGGTGAGAAAATTCCTGTGGAGAGAGTTGTGAAAAAGATTTTGGGATCCATAGCAGCCTGTTTGATCCCTAAAGTCACTATCCTGAATTCGTTGGGAATTTTAGATACTCTTAGGTTAAAAGAACTTGTAGGAGACCTTCAAACTTATGAAATCAATATTTTTCCCAAAAATAAAAAGAAAAAGCAAATAGGGATTGCTTAGAAACTCAAGCTAAAAAGAAGAAAGATTTTTTTTGATTCTGAGTTCGAGTTTGATTTTGAGCTTGATGATTTATCCCTTTTTGCTAAAAATTTCAAAAATTTAACAAAGAAATTTTTCCAAAGAAGAGAATTTTGGGAAAAAGAAAAATGAGAATGAGGGAAAGAATATGTGTGAGAAAGATGATATAATATTCTATGAGTATGATGTCAAAGTTCATAAGAAACATTATTGTCCCACTAGGCTCAAGAGACAAGACAAGAAAGTTTCACATAAGGCCACTCTTAGTGATAGTGATGTCGAGTCAGAGGATTCCGTGGGTGAAGCACCACATGAACCTAACTTCACTGCGTTCATGGCCAGTCACATGAGTACTTCTAATTTTTTCCACTCCGATGAGTAAATTTCTAAATGTGAAAGCCTCAATGACGTTTAGAATCATTATAGAGAGAGTGAGACTGAGGATGAGAATTTGAGTGAGGGAGAGGGTGGACTCAAAATTTTTTTTAGTGATCTTTACATTAAAACTTTAAAATTGAAAAACATTAATACAAATTTATCTCTTAGGCTGTGTGATTTAGAGAGAGAGGTTAAAGTTTTAGAGAGTGCAAGTCATTTTTGATTCAACTCAAAAATGTGAAAGTTTCTTTGTGCAAGCCATTGATTGTTATTGATAGGGAGAAAACCGATTTGACCAACACCGTGGCTAGTCTTATGAGAGATCTCCAAGCTTCATTAGTGACTCGTGAGAAACTTGAAGCCCATGTATCACAACTTGAGATTAATCTCAAATGTACCCAGAAGGTCAAGGTCAATTTAGAGGAAACATATAAGAAGGTTGGAAAGATTCTCCTCAGTCTCACGTTAGGTAACATTGAGAGGCAAGAAATAGGTTATAACAGTGCATCCACTTCAAATGTAGCACTTAATCCCATTCTTAAGTTTGTGATGGATCCTTATGGACCTCAACATAACCACCCAATAATACCTAACCTACCAAGGAGAGCTCGTCCTTAACCCATTTATGTTTATTTCCATTGAAAAATAAAAGGGCTACCTTATATAGTTTTGTTTTAAGCTAGGGAGGGTTTCTCATATGAGTGTTCCCCGATATCTTCTCACACGAGTTACTCCACATGCCCCCCTACTTCACCATAGATATTTTGAGAATTTTCGAGAGCAAGTAGAGTATTTAGTCAATACTTCATAATGTTTGATGGAGGAATTTCATAGGATGTCTTATCCTTTTGGGAACTCCTCTAGGCCTAATGATTGAGGTTGAGACTTGTTTCTAGAATAAGGTGATTTATCATGTTCATATCTTACATGCCTATTACTAGATTGCATTATCATTATATTGATATGGTTTTCTTTTTGACATATTCTTGAAAATTACAAAATGAGTTTTATTTTTCTGAAAAATTTTGAAAAATTCAAAAAGATTTTTAATTTTTAAGAAAAAAGATATTATTTTGCTAAATTTTTTGAAAAAGACAAAAAGAGTTTTGTATTTTCATTTTTACCGTATATGAATGAACATTTAATATATTCGGATCACCAACGCATTTCAACCATTCATGTGACTTTTTCGTAGTGTTTTGCGACATGACTTTGTTTCGTGAGTGTGTTTAATAATGTGTGGATATCATTTTTTTATATCATACGATGACAACTTTCTACATGTTTGACTCCTTGTCAACTTTATTACACACATACATAAACTTTATTAATATTGCACTTATCTTTTGTCAAATACGATGTTCTCATATCAATATTTCTTAATAACGAACCAAATGTAAAAAAAGATAAGTCGTGCTTCTAAGAACTGTTGTTTGGATTTCTTTTCCCGAAAGATATTGATAAATGTTAAGCTATGGGATGGGGATATGAAAGAACAAAATATTATTTGCGTTTAAATCCACCATTTTCATAAAAGAGCCTAAAAGATTAACGACACACAAAAACAAAAGTGTCAAGGCCATTTAGTTTAAATTTATTGATGCTTCGCTATCCGTAAGCATTATGATTTATTTAAAATATTTGAGAGTGAATTCTTATATATGTGACATTTTGAGGGAGTTAAAAAGTATAAGATCAATGGGGTTTTCACAATGGACTTTCTTAAAAAAAATTAAATAGTAAGTGGAGAATGTTATCGCTTTTGAGATATCATCACATTTGCTTTATTGATAATCTTTGTGATGATATCTTGTTTCTTCATGTGATGATTATTATTCATGTTTATATTCTACTCCTTTGACTATTACGGACAAAAAGGGGGAGAAAAAATTAAGAGAGAGAGTTTTATTTTTCTTTTACAACTCGCATGCATCATGGAATTTTGTTTGTCTCATGTGTGTAGGTCATTCCGCCTAGATGATGATTACTTGGAACCACACAAGATGAAGACCAATCTAGCCAAGGGGGAGAATATTTTAGTTGAATACTTATACAAGAATGCATTTCCATATCTTGATTTGGGAGGGTATTTATTGTATTAGTCTTTAGAGGTCAATTTGGCTCCGGTATGTGTTTTGTACCGAAATAGAAAAAAGGGGATTTCTAAGAGAAAGTTTTATAAATGCTCAATGTAATATTATTTTGACTTATCCCATTACACATGCACTGTACCTACATGACTAATTCTACGAATTTGAAAACAAAGTTGAAGACTTTTTGAGGATTGAAGAATCGTTCATCTCAACAACTTTCAGAAGAATTATGAGTACTTTCATAAAATCTTTAATATTTCAAAGGTTTTTATAATTTTTAAGAGTTTGTATTTCCAAATGGTTTAAAATATTTTTTTAAGAAAATTTGGAAATCCCTTTGGGTCGTTAAAACGAGTTAGCGTTGTCATTCGATCGAGATACATGAGGTCGTTAGAATAAGGTTTCCACGATCGAATGAGCCGATTTTTCATCCCTATCTGGAGTGTCATTCGATAGGTCATTGGAAGCTGGTTTGAATGAAAATGGTATGCCGTTTGAACGAGGTACCAAGTCATTCGAACGAGCAAATGATAATTTTCTTTTTAATTAAAATTTATGCAAATCTCTTATATTTATCTCTTTATAAGAAATTTCCTTATAAAAAGAGACGAGGTCTTAGAGATTAGAAGAACTCTTTTACAATATTTTCCAAAAACTTTAAGAGCTTCATTTTTGATCAAATTCTTCCCATCCAAACCCCTAGCAAATTTAGAGATCACTTTAGCACATTAAAAAGAACACTTTCATTTTTCAAGACACTAAATATAAATATTAGTGTGGTAATTGCTCGCCTATTTGTTTGTAAGTCACTTGAGTAACTAATCATGATTCCTTTTACTTGGCATCCAAAGGACTGCTCGTGTGCTTGCTCTTATTTAAGAGCTTTATGATGTAGAATTTCTTGTGTGTCTTCTTCTTTAGCATTATTGTTATAACTTATTGGTGACTTGGGGCTTCTCATCCAACCTTCTTAAAAATCATTACTTGTAAGGTTTGTAGGAGAATTGGTGTTGCTTGTGCATACCCCTTGAAGGTCATTGCTCGCATGCTTTGCTGGTGATTTGAACATTCTCGTCCAATGTTGTTTATTAGTCACTGCTCATGTTACATACTGGTGAATTTGACTTGCTCATCCACTTATCCTTTTTCTTTTATTCTCTATGTGTTTTTTTTTTTGGGGGGGGGGGGGGATTCTCGTACATCCCTTTTGATTGGGTACTGATCACAAGACCCTTTAATAGTTTTGGGCTTACTTGTGTACCCCTATATATTAGCCCCTGCGTGTAGAAGTCTATCGTTTATTTGGAAAAGAGTGAGTTATGCACAAACAGTCTTTCTTGTGATTTTAAAAGGATATATCATCATTACTTGATTCATGTTGCATTTAATTTTCTGATCAGGCCAAATACTTATGACACACTTCTCAATACCCCGAGGAGACACATGTCATACTGGAGGGGCGTTTCATGATTTGGGGAATAATTAGGCCTACTTTTTAAACTATCAGCCTCTTTTTTCCTTCTCAACTTATAATTAACCTTTTCCTTATTCTCCATAACTTTAACTTCATTTGAAAGTTTCTATAGAGAGAAGGTTCCTTTAGTGTTTTCATTTGTTCGCCATTTTTGTCAAGCTTTTCTTTTGTTTTTACTTGAAAACCTTTTTATTTCGATGGATTCTTCATCTAATGTTGTTTCGACTGTTGTTTCCACAATGTAAGGAAATTTTTTCGAATCGAGTCAATTTGTATGTATTGGTTTAATTTATTGTTTGGACAAAACTTGTTTGCATCACAGGTAAGGACTTGAGTTGTGTGTCCTTCAATCCTATAATATGTGATTGAAGGCCATACAAAAAATATCATCGAGGATACATTGGTTATGTGTTAAGTTTCATCTTCATGACTCGATGGTTCTCAACTAAGGTATGAATGCATATTTGTGCTTGATCCTAGGTTTAGTTTGGGTGTTATTTTATAAATTTGTATGAGGACTTTTTGTGAAATGTTTTTCAAAGGAAAAAAATATATTTATGGGTTTATTTAGTTCGAATAAGTTTCCTTTATAGTTAAAACGATATTTATGTTTCATTCGAATGAGGTTCTTACTTCGTTCAGACAAGTTTAGGAATCTCGTTGAAACAAGATTCAATTGAACTTCAAACGAAATTTTGTTGTTTAACAGAAAAAAATTGATCAAAGTGCATTCAATCATCGCTCAAATGAGAATAAAATTTCATTCGAACGAACCTGTAGTTTCGTTCTAACGAACCTTGATTCTCACTTAAACGAATGCGTCACATCATAATTCATGTTTTCTATAAATATACTAGTCTGACATCAATTGGCAAACTATTTCACACAACACGATGAGAGGGAAACCGAGTGTTTGTGTAGGGACATTGCCGTTGATTTCTGCTCCCGCTCTACATGCAGAAACCTAATCTAGTACTACACTTACGAGTCAAGCACAACGGTAAGTCGGGTATCGTAAGAAATCGACAGGGAGTGATTGAATTTTAAATCGGTAATTAATTTACTACTTTAGAAATAAAAGTGTAAAAGGTGATATGTGGTTATGGTGACAAAGGCAAAAGAGAAGTTAAGTCTACCCAAAAGTAAAGCGAGGATCCAGATCGCATTCCACCACACAGATCGAAATAAATACTCATCAAGATTTTGGCTCAAAAGCAATTTAACCGAGCATTTTCAATTAATCATAAACTTCACGTAAGAAGGAATTTAACCCAAAGTTGCTTGAATAAACATTTAGTCAAAACTGATCACATGTGGATTAAATTTGGATTGTCTCTATAAACACTAAATTTGCGTGACAAATAAAGTTAAATGCATAACAATCCAACTTTAATACATGCGGTTTCAATTAAACGAAATTTTACACAAATTCTAATTTTCGGAGCTCGAGGCCCGTTAATGGCGAAACACAACCCCAACCCTATTTATCTAGGGGCACGACATGGAAATAAACTAAATTACACTAATTAAACTAATTAAATCATCAATAAATAAGTACAACTAATTAACATGGCATGAAATTAAACTAAAAAGCAAGGAATGAAGGGAAAACAACTATATTAATGGAGAGGATGATGAATAGTATAACTTATAAACCCAAATGGATGCCACCCCAAAGAGAAATAAAGATGAGATCTCAAAATCCAAACCCTAATCTTAAATTATCTCTTAAAACTAAGTCTATCATTTATTACAACAAAAATCTCTTATATAGTAAGTTGGAAAAGAAATAAAGAAGAAAGAAAAGAAAAGGAAGAAAGTGGTGTAAAAAACAGGGGATCGATCGATCGATGGTTCAAAAAAATGCACACTGTCTTAGAAGTAAGCCAAAAATTAAGGAGTCGATTGATCGAGCTCTTTTGTCGATCGATCAATCCATCAGGTTTCAGCCAAGCTGCATTCTCCCCTATTTTGATTCCTTTGTAATTATCTTCCGCTCAAAGTCTTGTAACTTCTTTGTTAGGGATCAAATTCATGCACCGTTCATGGACACGCGAAGCTCGCTCAGAGGGCTATAACTTCTGTGAAGACATTGGTCCAGGTTCCCAAATTGTGAAATGACTAAATTGCCCTTGAACGTGCAAAATTGTACGAAACTTCATCGAAAGTGTCCGAACTTCATGCTAAGCATCCAAATACCTATAAAGTCTCAATTAACCCCTATAAATATATATCTATACAAATCCGAGGTTTTCTGGTTAATGAGCATAAATATAGGGTTTAAGATACCCGAGGGGGCTAATAATGCGCAGGTTAACGGGTGAAATACGCAATATTTGTATCGTATCACACCCCCTAACTTACACATTGCTAATCCATAGCAATGAAATAGGATACAATAAGAACTATAAGTAAACCAAAAGCAGGATATAAGTATAAAAACGGGATAATAAAGGATAAGGACACTTTCGCAGGAGAACGATTGCATTTAGCATATGAAATAAGCCGTTAAATCCCTAGGTTACCCTAGTGGATGAGTGTCATCTCGTGAGGGTTTTCAGGGATGAAACCCACAAACATCATATGGTTTCCTAAAAAATATGCCCAAGCCAACATGCTACAAACTCAACAATAACAAATAAGATTTCAAACGCATTATTAGCATATTGAACGAATTCAATCAAAAGTTCGTTGTTATTAACATTATAGAACAAACTTCTTTGAATTTAAACCTTAAAAGTGGGAGGGGATCGAGCACATGCATAGTATTATTTGGAAAAAACTTAAATAAATCGAATAAGGGTAAAATCATGCATATATCAATCCTCATGGGCATTACCCTCATCAAATGAATTCACTATGAAAGGGGAGATAATACGCGGGACATGCGGGCATAAAGAGTAAATGTAAATGGAAACTAAGTCGCACACATGTTACAAATGAAGAACGCTATATAGGAAATTAAAAAATGTAATCTCAGTGAAAGATACCGCACATTAAAAGAGGCAAAATGTATTTTCACAGATTATCAAAACTATTATGACTTTTAAATAAAATTCACCCTAAGATCACATAGGACTTGTATAGGGTTGTAATATAGGCTTGGCTTGGGTACGAAACGAAGGAGATGTATATAAGGATTCAAAGTGTTCAGAATGAAAAACTTGGAATAATGGGAAATAGTGGGCAATGTCAAAATTGGAAAATTATTTCCATAACTAGCATTAAATATGAAATAGGAGAGTAATAAAAGCTTATTGAACACTATATACAACATATACAAACTTTATCTTTCTTTTTCTAACTTTTTCTTTTCTTTTCTTTTGTTTTTCGCTTCTCTTTTTCACTACTTTCCTTTCTACTTTTCTCACACTTTTTGTATGCTTAAATTGCAACCACACTACATAAAATCATTAAATCCCAAGCAT
The DNA here is from genome assembly GCA_949130495.1 of Sambucus nigra. NCBI lineage: Eukaryota > Viridiplantae > Streptophyta > Magnoliopsida > Dipsacales > Adoxaceae > Sambucus > Sambucus nigra. The sequence goes on from OX422207.1 coordinate 165,100,728, forward strand.
CATTCCAAACAAAGGTATGGAAGGTAATATGTATGGTTTATAACTCCAATGTGGAGTAGGTATAACCCCAACGTGGAGTAGGTTATGGGATTTTGGGTAATGAATTGAAAGGCTATATTTTGGCTGAAAGGGGTTGACTAAGGAAATATATAAGGTGAGATCTAGGCTAATATGGGTCATATAATAAAGATTTCTTATGATCATTTCATAAAGTTTACGCATTTATCGAGTCAAAATAAACTTTGAAAATCATGCTCAAGTAACACATTTCAAGATATAAACTCAATTAATGAATGATCAATGAAAGAATAGTGAGTTTATCGACGAATTCAATGTTTTCAATGAGGAAAGAATAGTGTATACACTCACAAATGACAAAAGGTACAAAGCTTACTCAGTTTAAGTATATACAATGCAACAAAAGATTACCGAGTTATAAAAGTCTTAAACCAAATCACTAGAACAAGAAAGTGCATGTGCTCATCGGATAAAATTTAATTCATGAAATTATTCACAATATCAATGACCTAAGGACTAAAGTATAATAACTTCTAAAATTGAGAACATGCGTCGTTGAGTTGTCTATTGGATCGGGAAATTATTGAAATTTATCATCGAAAACAAAGGCAAAATGCCCAACAAAGGAGGAAAAAAAATATTTTTGAAATTTTTGAAATTTTCTCAAAAAGGCATTCTTAGTAACTAAATGTGAGCAATTCAATGGACTACATAAGAAATAGATTAAATATCCTACACCCCCTAACTAAATGTTGCATTGTCCTCAATGCGCATTAAGAACACAACACAAAGAGAGGAAAAGAATGATATTACCCAAAATTGGAGCGATCTCCCATAAGCACAAGTCCAAACGAATCTCCAAAACAAGTTAGTACAAAGAAAAGCAAAAATATTTACCCAAATATTAAGTTAAAAGAAATTACGTCATAAGTCACAACAATATGGAGGGGACGAAGTGCAAATACTAGATAAATTGATGGTGAATATTTGATTTTATAAAAATGGAAGGTCATGCACATCAAAATCCAATAATCAACCATAAACTACATCACCGTTTCTCATTTCATAAGTTCAATAGAAAACAACTTAATACATTACAACTAATTAAAAGAAATAAATACAAATAAATAGGAAAATACAAAATAATAACCGTCCCAAAAAATAAAAAAATGACCCCACAATAGCAGCCCAATGGCCGAAACCACTAGGATCATAGGGACTCTGAAAATGTGGGGAGAGCGACACATACGGACCATGCTACTGCACATATAAGTCTCTCATCATATCCTATAACATGCGAAACACCTGTCGCCACTCTGCTCTATCCTGTCTCTGCTCGGCCCTTTGCTACTCTAGGTGCGACTCAAAAGTAGCACACCTAACCTGGGTCTCCTCCCACCTTTAGTCTTGTAGTGCCGCATACGCCTCAAAGCTGACGTTAGATGTTATCCTTATTTAGAAGCTTTAGTGGGATACAGTTGCGGTCATAATCGAATTCAGGGCAACCGTGTGATAAACATATCTGTGTGATGAGTGAAGGAAATGGGAGGGAAAAAGTGTGGGACCTCTCCTTTGCAGAGGCATACATCATGTCTAAAAACATGTTAGGCAAACTAATTGTGCCCAAGTTTTTGACAAGCGCATAGACAAATGAAAAATTCTTACGATGCACCTCTGACCGGTTGCTAGTAACCATAAAAGAGTGCACAATGAGGTAGTGAAAGAATCTCGGAAAATCATCCATTGCAGCCGAGCGAAAAGATTTTTAATTAGTCCATACCTCCCTAGGTGCAAATGCCTGGATTAATGTGGTGAGCCCAAACATCTCCCCATCCAAAAAACTAACTGATTGCTTGGGGTCTGCAACACCCATATGTCTCGCTAAATCTGATCGGCTGAGCTGAATTCGAACCCCCCAAACCATGGCCTCATAAGTAGATGGCCTCCCTTTCACAACTACAAATGTCGCATAAAAGATACGAACTAACTCCTCATTAATGCGCCCATTTGTAGCAAGAAATGGCTCCCAATTGTGCCAACACATAATAACACCCTCAACCTGAGGCAAATCCTCCAAGTTCCAAGCACAGTGGTAGGCCATTGTCCTATTTGGAGTCTAAAAGTATGCTTGGAACCAATCACGTTCCTGTTCGCAATGGAAACCATCAACATCCCGGGCGGGAACGCACCTGGTAGAATCATATTTCCTTACCTCGACCATTTTAACCTACAAAACAATAATTAGGCAAGACAAAAGAAATTGTAAAGCACAATTAAAAGTTAGTTATTGAACCAGTTGAAATGGTGTGTGAAAGTGCGTGAATCCGAGCGAAAATATTCCACATTGTGACAAAAAGTATCGAGGTATGACAACAAGTGAAAACCACCCAAATGTGCACTAAAAATGGGTTGAAAATTTAGTTTAGGCATTTTACCGAACACTTGGCGTGAACAGTGTGGAATCAGGGTTCGTGAGGACTATTGAACCAACAAACAAGCCCCATTCATGAACAAACACATTAAGCAATCAACAATAAGTGTTCATGAATGGACATTTTTCAACATTTAAGCACAAACAATTATTAGAACAATACAATTGGAGAAAACTCAAAATATGTCAAAAAAATGAATTAACTTTAGGAACATGACATATAATCAACAAATCAACAAAAATACAAGTTAATAAGGAAGAATTTATACCTGATTTGAGTAGAAAAGAGGTTGATTTGAGTCGAAGAGGGGTTGGGAGAAACAAGGGCACAGTTTTGGGGTTAAAGGAGTGTAGGGAGAAAGGAGAGAAAAGAGAAGAGAAATAAGAAAAGAAGGGGCATCGCCGGACATAACTGCTTGATCGATCCCCCTTAAAAAATTTCTCTGCATTACTGTTCACGTAAAATGGGGGAAAATGGGATTAAGGATTAAAGGGACGGGTATATATATATAATTAGGATATGGAAATACATATATGTATACACATAATAAAAATAATATATAAAAAATAATAATTATACATATATGTGCATACAAAATAAAATAAAGTGAAATTTACAATGAGTGACACACATACATACACATACACAAATAAAAAAAAAAAATAACAAAAACAAACAATTGCAACTAAGTGAGTATGCGTGTACAAAATGAAGAAAATCTTTTTGTGAGTAAACTCATTTATCAGTTATTGTTACAACCGCATTTTCGGGACGCACAATCTCTGCAAATTAGAGTTCGTTGAACCTACAAAAAAATATTAGAACCAAGCATACCAAAAATAAATAACAACAACTTAACTAATAACACTGAACAAAATTAAAAAGAAATAAAAACTTCAAGAAAGGAAAAAGCTAATTATGTACAACGTACATTTTGGACTTATAATTAACTATATACTAAAACTCTAAACATTTGAGGGTCCATCCAAAACACAATTTGAATTTAAAGGATAAAAAATGGACCCTCCTGAACATGCATTCCTCTCGGAAAATGAAAATTTCGTTTGAACAATGGAAGGCATTGGCAAGGCGTAACAATTGAACCATCGCCAATTTGAAATTTAAGAAGGACGATAGGGGATTTGGATAATAAGAGGGAAAGGTACACTTGGGATCCAAGAAAAATGAATTCATCTTCCCAAGAGTTTTAAATTAGAATGGGAGATGGTGCACACAAGGGGGAAAAGTCCATCGAAAACAAGTCCGGTAAAGAGTCCTCATCGGCAAAAGGTTTAAAAGTTTCAACAATTTCTACCGACTCATAGGAATCAACCGGAAATTCTAATGGTTCGATGATGGTAAACAAATATGGTGATGAAATAAATCCAATCTCAATCAACTCATCTTTGGAAGGAGACTGAATTTCGGGGGAAACCGACTCATTTGCAATGACAAATTCTTCAAAAAGAAAAGGTGAAACACTAGTTTCCATCTCCTCGTTGATATGAAAATAAGAATAAAGTTCATTGCAAAATGCTTCAACTCTCAATTCATCATCACAATCGTTAACCGCACTTTGGAGGAAAAAAAAGAGGGTTTCTTCCAAAGTAGGCATCCTCGGCTCAAGATCCTCGGACTCCTTATTTGGTTGAAACTCGTCTTCAAAATCATCGGAATAAAAGTCATCATTGGATTCAAATAGTGAATCCAACTCAAGCTCCCAGTAACAATTTTCATTCCGATAATTATTTTCGAGTTTTTCAATCTCAAGAAAATCTTCAAAATGGAAAACTTGAAAACTATCCCCAAAGTAGGAATCATTAGAATGAGCGTAATAACTATAAAAGCAAGACATGATTACCAAATTGTTCATAGATGGAGAATTCGAGAAAGAAAGTGAGCAACCGCGAATCAAAGTTTCTAGCACTCAAGTATGCTATCCTGCTAAAAAGGTTAAAATAAATAATACAAATAGGAAAGGAAAAATACTATGAAATAATAAAATAATCACTATTTAAAACATACTCCCCGACAACGACGCCATTTTGATGAGAGGGAAACTAAGTGTTCGTGTAGGGAGGGACACTGTCATTGATTTTGGCTCCCGCTCTACATGCAAAAACCTAAGCTACTTCTACACTTTCGAGGTAAGCACAGTGGTAAGTCGGGTATCGTAAGAAATCCATAGGGAGTGATTGAATTTTAGATCGGTAATTAATTTACTAGTTCTGAAATAAAAGTGTAAAAGGTGATATGTAGTTATTGTGACAAAGGCAAAATAAAAGTTAAGTCCACACAAAATTAAAGAGAGGATCGAGATCGCATTCCACCACACATATTGAAACGACTACTAATCAATATTTTGACTCAAAAGCAATTTAACCGAGCATTTTCAAATAATCATAAACTTCACGCAAGAAGGAATTTAACCCAAAGTTGCTTGAATAAACATTTAATCAAAAATGGTCACATGTGGATTACATTTGGATTGTCACTATAAACACTAAAGTTGCGTGATAAATAAATTTAAATGCATAACAATCCAAGTTTAATACACGCGATTTCAATTAAACGCAATTTTACACGAAATCTAGTTTTCGGAGCTCGAGGCCCGTTAATGGCGGAACACAACCCCGACCCTAGTTATCTAGGGGTACAACAAGGAAATAAACTAAATTACACTAATTAAACTAATTAAAGCAATAAATAAATAACTACAACTAACTAACAAGGCATGAAATTAAACTATAAAGCAAGGAATGAAGGAAAAACAACTATATTAATGGAGAGGATGATGAATATTACAACTTACAAACCTAAATGGATGTCACCCCAAAGAGAAATGAAGATGAGCTCTCAAAATCCGAACCCTAACCTAAAATATCTCTTAAAACTAAGTCTATCATTTATTACAATAAAAATTATTATATAGTAAGTTGGAAAAGAAACAAAGAAGAAAGAAAAGAAAAGGAAGAAAGTGGTGTAAAAAATAAGGGATCGATCGATCGAACCCCAAGGGTCGATCGATCGATGGTTCAGAAAGATGCAAACTGTCTTTGAAGTAAGGAAAAAATTGAGGATTCGATCAATTGACCCCCTTTTGTTGATCGATCGATCCATCAGGTTTCAACCAAGCTACATTCTCCCGTGTTTTGATTCCTTTGTAATTCTCTTCTGCTCAAAGTCTCATAACTTCTTCGTTAGGGATCGTATTCGCGCACTTTTTATGGACACGCGAAGCTCGCTAAGAGGGATACAACTTTCGTGAAGACATTGGGCCAGGTGCCCAAATTGTGAAATGACTAAATTGCCCTTGAACGTGCGGAATTATACGAAACTTCACTGGAAAGCATCCGAACTTCATACTAAGCATCCAAATGCCTATAAAAGCTCAATTAACCCCTGTAAAACATATATTTATACAAATCCTAGATTTTTTGGTTAAGGAGCATAAATATAGGGATTAAGATACCCAATGGGGCTAACAACGCGTAGGTTAACGGGTGAAATACGCAATATTTGCGTCGTATCACAACACTTTCATTTTTATTCGATACAAAGTTTATTAAAATTATAAAAAACTAAAAATTGGTGGTGTTTGTGCACAAATCCTAGAGCGTACTAGCTTAGTCTAATTGGTATCAGAACGAATTACTCTAGTTTGTTATATTAAATCCATATTTTTGTGATTACTAAAGGTTTAGATAGATCTTAACTGAGATGGTTGTTTCGTTCACTGAAATCCATTATTTAATGGGAAAAACTATCCTTATTGGAAGGCACAAATGTGATTTTTCTTAAAATTAATAAATGAGAACATTTGGAACTCGGTTGAGTATGGGTGGGTGTGACAACTTCGATTTTCCATGCCTGTTTGATTAGGCCATACATGAAGTACCGGGGATGCTTAACAAACCTATACCATTCTCAGCATCAACAATAAGCCAAAAAACTGCAGTAAATTATAACCATCCATAGTAAAGTCTCAATAAAGGATTATAAGGAAACTAATTGGATTGAAGTAATCGAACTCCAATAAATGAATGCACTAAATAAAATATCTTATTACAATTTTTCTAATTAAATAAAATAGAGTAAAATAAACTAATCCTTTGAATACAACTCCGAATATATAAGAATATCTACGATGAACCAACGACTTTAACTCTACAAATAATAAGATGGATTGCCACAACTGCAAGTCTAACCACTCAACCCTGTTAACCCGTTTATACAATAATAATGCCTAGGGCAACATTTTATAAATTTGGGTCAGTGCCCCAAAGTTGCAGGAATATCTCTATATATAGCAATATAAATCATGCGACTAATTTGCAATAAATATTCAATGCTTTGACATTCACACGCAATGAATATATCACCTCTCACATAGTGCAAGTACTACACACATTTCCCAAACCAAGGCATCACTATACTACAAGTCTCTATCTTTAAACAATTAAGTACTATCACGTAACAAAAACTAATCCAGTGTGCTACCAATTACTCAAATAGGATTTCACCCTAAAACCCACACACATGTTTTCCTTAAGATATTTTTAGTCTCACAAGGGTAATAATTTCTCAGTTTTAATTTAAAAATTTACTATTTAAACTACTATAAAGGATAAACAACAACTATGTACCGTAAGAAAGGGGTGTAATTAACTATGCATAAGAATCCTACCCAAGCACAAACCACCGCAATGTCCTCACAAAGAAAATACAAATAAACCATATAAAATACATAACATGACATAAGGTTCATTATCAACTGTCTATCACTGGACTATATTAATTATTTCTCAATATATATATATATATATATTACATCACACAGAGGCCACTACCTTTGGTGTTTATATTGTGCCTCTATCGGTAAGTCCGTAGGAAGCCAACACATAATGGGCTTAAGTAAAATACACAAAATGATGGGGCGATCAATACACAGTAACACCACTAACGGAACCATACTCGATCCGAAAAATGGCTCCATTCAAACAACCTTCTCTCATCACTAAAGGGAAACCCTTTATAGCATGGTCTAAAAAATGACCTCCACTACGTCCAACACATCTCAGGTAGTGCATGGTATATGATCCCAATGTCGAATGCGAACCCCAAACCAATAGATTCACCATAAGTGAATGTCTGCTCACATAATATATATATATATATATATATATATATATATATATATATGTGCGTGTGTGTGTGTGTGTGTGTTTAGGATAAGGAATACACTCGAGCTTACCCACACATCTAAATCCTCACATTGTTCGATCTTCATCTCAGTTAGGTTTATTATCTCTAAAAACCAATTCAAACATTTATTACCAAGTAAGATACCACGTACACTTTTAATCATACCCCAAATCATCTAAACCCCTAAACACTAAATTAATTTTTTACATTATTAGGTTTATCACAAGAGTACCTATCTAAACCCCTCTTTTATTCTGTCTCCAAACTATGAGTACATTTATCTCTATATACATACACACTCTTTCGAAACTTACATAAGTGTTTCCTCATTTAATTAATAAATTAATTGCCCAACCTATAACCTCTCAAGACCTAAACTAATATTCCACACTTTAACACGTACTCTGTTAGCTGAATGCGTACATAACCATAGGATACTGCTCTCTTAGACATCCACTTAATCTTAACCATCGCAGTATAGGACGATACAATTAATTAGAGTCTTAAACAATCTTCTACCTTAATTACAATTACGCAATTTACCTTTTGGTTTATACACTAATAAACTTAAATTACAAGTCTAACAAACCATCTATCATATGGATAACCACTCATATACTAGAATCAACTCGGGATAAGCCTACAATCCATTTCGCAAGTTTGACCCAATCCGACTTAAGAACCGAATCGATTCTCCCTAGGGCCGGATCGATTCGCATCTGGCAGAAGGCCCAAGTTTGCATTTACCCATTCCAACTCAATCCTAACACTAGATGCGAATAAATAATATAAATGTCATACGTATAAATTATGTAACTATCTTCAATAGTTACCAAATTTGATCTCTTAATTAAACTAGGTGGGGCAATCCTAAAAGAAAATCCAATCCAAGTTCACTAATCCAAAATTTCGGTCTCACGCACCGTTTAGTAGAAAAATCATAACTAATTAAAATAAAATAGAAAAATACGAAACCAGTGCCCATGCGTTCGTAAGAACAAGACCAATAATTTCATATGACGAATCGATTTTCATAGTAAAAATATCTATAAAAGGTACAACTACTCAATGCAAGACAAATTCATATCGTTCCTAATTATCACAAATCATTCCTGTAATAAAACTCAATCCAAATAACCCCTAAACATGCTTAATATTTAGATTTGGAAAAGGGAAAAAGAAGTATTCTAAATCAGGAATAGATTTATAATAATGATTGCAAGATATTCTTGCCTGAAATAGAAGAATATGAGGTCGTAGGCTTGAATCCTTATGGTTTTCACTCCTTGGACTTTCTCTGCTTCTCCCAAAGACACGTGGCTGCTAGGATTTTCTTCTCTCCTATGAATAATGAAAATTAATAATTCTTAACCCTATTTAAAACTTTATATTCCCACAATTATTATTGATACCAAAGATTATCCACCTATGTGGACCAACCAGAAATGGGTATTTGTCTCCTTATGTGGCAACAATCCTATTCAGCAACCACTTCATTAGCCCAGAAGATAGTTGTTCGGCAGGCATGCTGACCAACATGAAAAATGCAGACAACCAAAGTAAATGAATAGTCACCACTTAGGGGAAACATCCAAGGGTCCTTCCATATGTGGTTTAGACTGTCAACTATCATATTCATTATGTACATGTGTTAATGCTTGAATATATAAAGGCATTACAAGCCTTGATCTCCGGGTCATTTCACGAAAGGTAAGATAGAACGAATTCTAGGATATTCTTCTTCACAAGAGTACCTATCTTTCTGTAATCACTCAAATAAATAAAATAGCACTTGACGTAGGCTTTCTTACACAGTCAAACCACTTTAAAAACTATTTGTCTCTTGTGTTATTATTTACTTGGAATCTTATATTTTATATGTGATTATAAAATTAGATCTAGTCCATTTTTTGACATCAGCAGTTTGGCGCCGTTTGTGAGAATGTGTGTCTAATACCGTTATCTATCTTATATGTCTTCATTTAAGGGAAAATAAATAACCCTGAGAGTAATACCAGAATAAAGGCAACACAACCGTCCCATCTGCTCGGCCTACAACAGTTGACCTGAATGGAATTCTTTTCAGTATTGCCTTAGGTCAGGATGCCATACAGGAAATATTAAGGCAATCAGCTCAATCATTATAAACTAGATCTTCAGCTCTTTTTAGGCAGTAAACGGTTCCTTCACCGAGGAGAGAAATTCCATCTTCGCCTCCTAGGTATAGTCAGCATAACTATTCCAGATCTTCACGAGATAGGTCTTACCGTCCAGGAGTAAGTTCATCGCTCAGATCTATATAAATCTATGATGGCCATTCTCTTTCTCCTGAAAGACCAAACATTTTGAAAAGATTGACTAGATCTTCTCCTTTTGATAATTTAAAACCCCGAGCAAACATGAATTGTATTAGAGAGTTATCTAGAACCAATGAATACTTATCCGAACATCGTGAAGCCTCAATCAGGTCTAGTCAAGCATCTGACAATCTGTGCATGCCGAGCAGACTTCTCAGGAAGATATATTAGTGAAAACACATGGTCGGGATAGCCGAACCTCTTTGTACAGATCTGATGCAGGCAAACCTTCATAAAACGGATCAATCCAGCAATTAGAAGATCGACTGGGAGAAATGGCCAAGGAAAAGAATCCGTTGTAGCGGAATTTTATCAAGGGATCTTCCTTCATTCAGGAAATTATTGATTTCCCAACTCCCTCCAAGTTTAAGACCCCAGTAGTTACTCCCAAATATGATGGTAAAACTGACCCAGTTTTACACATTAAACAGTATCAGGGTGTAGCTGACATATATTTTGTTCCTTATGAAATGAGATGTAGAGCTTTTTCAAGCACCATTACTGGTTTATCCCAAATACAGTACAATAATTTTCTGGAGGACAAATTTCTAATTTCAACCAGCTTGCTGAGCTATTCATAAGAAACTTCTATTTTAGGAGCAAGCTAGTGAAGAAGGTACCCCATCTCTTGAGTAGGGAAAACCACCAGAGAATACATCACTCATTTTAACAATGAGAAACTTAAAGTGGCTGATTAAAATAAAAAATAACCATCACCGCTTTAATGAGTGGATTACTTCCATAAAATCTATACAATGCTTTAGCAAAAGATCCTCCCAAAACCTTGACTGAGCTCATGGCTAAGGCAGGAAAAATCATGAACACTGAGGAAGAAATGGCTGCAAAGTAAAGCCCACCACTAAGCATATGAAGAAGGAGCAGGAATCGAATAAAGATGATAAGCTCAAAAATTATTGAACATATACTCCATTGATGGTCAGTATTCACCACGTCCTAGAGGAAATTAAGCATAATAGAGATTTACGATGGCTCGAGAAGTTGAGGGCACCACCTAACAGGAAGGATAAATCAAAATATTTTGAGTTCCATCGGCATCATGTCCACATTATCGATAATTGTATCTATTTAGAGAACGAAGTGGAATCCCTCATTCATCGAGGAAAGTTGAACAAATTTATTGATCAACAATAAGCATAGAAATAGGAAGAAGGTTAAATTCTCCCTAGAAACCCAGAGATGATAGGAAGAGAAACCATGAAGATGGTAATAAAGACAATCCGGACCTGTAAAAGAAGCCAAAATAACCAAAACTTGAAGTAGCTATGGTATGTTTTGTCTCTTTCGATTATCATGTAATTATAAATGGAGATATAGGAGGAGGAGATCAAACTGCAGAGAGAAAGGCCTACCTGAATGAAGCATAAGACTCTCCTATATCCAATTAATCAATCTGAATGAAGATGATAGATCCTAGAAAGTCAATAAAGACAAACTAGTAATTGACTTTTCTTAGAATGACTTCTTTGGGGTACTGTATCCCCATGATGATCCGTTGGTCGTCAAGTATAGAATTCAAGAATCCATTATCGCTAGGATTCTGATTGATAATGGGAGCTTAGCTGATATCATGTTCTACCCCTACTTTCAGAGTTCAGGATTGAAACTTAGTTAGCTAGAACCATACCATAGGCCATTAATAGTTTTTTAGGAGAAAAAGTCTACCCCCTTAGAATAGTCAAGCTAGAAACAAATAATAAATGGCACGCACAGAAGTGAATAAAATAGCTGACTGACTTCTGCACAGTAAGGAGTGACGAAACGACAATGTTTTTGCAACTTTTTAATCAAATTCGATCAAAAGACAAGGGAAGATGAAACTTTTTCCTTCTTTTTACCTTCCCTAAAAGTACTATCTCAATGTAATAACGAGGTAAGATGAAAACTTTTTTAACAAAAATTTGTTGGCACTTGGCTAGCAAGTTGCACCAAAAAGATACGCTTATTTGTGATGGATAAAAATGTCCAGTCTGCTTACAATGTGATCTTCGGCAGCATAGGAATAAAGAAGTTTAAAGCTATACCATCCATAGTTCATCAGTATCTGAAATTCCTTACTCAATTTGGGGTTGGTGTCGTGAAAGGTGATTAAAAGGTGTCCAGAGAATTTTTTTACTCCTCAGCCGAGCAAGAAGATTTGGTTGATTTGAAGAAGAAGACCACCACTTACTAGGTAGACACTATGAATCCTAATAGTGAATCAATAGTTAATACTATGAATCCTTGAGATAAAATAGAGTTGGTCAAAGGGCATATTATTGAAGCCACCGAAAGCATAATCCTCGATGATGACAAATCGAAGAGAACCGCTCGGATCAGCTCCACACTCGATCCACTCCTCAAATAAGAATTGATTGCGTTTTTGAGACAATAGAAGAATGTGTTCAATTAGAGTCACGTGGATATGCCTTTGATTGATCCCAACTTCCTCTATCATGAGCTCAACATAAATAAGGATGCCAAGCCGATTAAGCAAAGGTGTAGGGTGTTCAATCCGAAGAAAAATGAAGCCATACCAGAAGATGTGGAAAAACTACAAAGGGCCCAATTCACTGAGGATGTCAAATATCCAACATGGTTGGCCAATGTTTTGATGGTCAAAAAGAAAAATGATAAGTGGTGAATGTGTGTAGATTTTATCGATCTTAATAAAGCTTACCCAAAGGAACATTTTCCTTTGGCTATAATTGATCAGTTGGTGGATGCCACATCAGGACATTAGCTGTTGAGTTTCATGGATGCTTATTTTGGATATAACCAGATAAAAATAAAACCCAAAGACAGGGAAATAACTTCTTTCATTACTATTTGAGGTACTTATTGCCACAATATAATGCCCTTCGGGCTAAAAAAATGCTAGAGAAATGTATCAGAGGTTGGTCAAGATGGTGTTTGAAGAGCAGATCGGGAAAAATATGGAGGTTTATACAGATAATATATTGACTAAAAAGCAAGAAAGCTTCAGATCATATCAAGGACCTCAATCAGATTTTTTATCAACTGGAAAAGCATCAGATGAAGCTAAATTTGACCAAGTGTGTGTTCGGTGTACAAGAGGGAATGATACTTGGCTTCATAGTAAAACCAAGAGGAATTGAAGCAAACCATGCCAAAATTAAAGTTCTAATAGATATGAAGTCGCCGACCTGTAAGAAGGATGTTTAAAGACTTACTGGTAGAGTAGCTGCTTTAAACTGGTTTATTTCCCGAGAAATAGATAGGTATTTACCATTCTTCAAGGTTCTTCAAAAGACCTTTGAGTGGAATGCATAGTGTGAAAAAGCATTCCAATAATTGAAGAAGTAAATGGGATCACCACCTTTACTCTCCCGACCTGTTTTGGGAGAAAATTGTACTTGTGCTTAGTTATTTCTGAATCTGTAGTTAGACCAACACTAGTTCAGTTGGAGAATGGGATCCAGAAACCAGTCTACTACACTAGCAAAGCATTCAAAAGAGGCAAAATTAGATACCCATTCATAAAAAAATTGGCCTTAGCTCTCATTAAAGCTTCCAGATGCATGAGGCCTTATTTCCAAGAACACACTATAGTTGTGTACACTGATATACCTCTTCGGCAAGCCCTCCATAAACTTCAGAAGTCAGGAAGATTGATGTACTGGGTAGTAGATTTGGGAGAACATAACATCATCTATGAATCAAGCTCATCATTAAAAGGACTAGCTTTGGCAGATTTCATTACAGAGTTCACTTATCCAGAGGTTATCGACCAATAAAACTTGCCTGCTGAGCAGACTTCTTTGGAAGATATCTTAGCTTAAAAGCAAGCCAAAGTCGTAGCCAAACAACTGAAATCATCCAGAACTCAAGAAATGGATCAAAAGTATTCAAAGGAAAGTAAGAAGATATTCCACCATGGAGTTCTATTTTGTAAAACCTAAGTGTGATAAAAACTCGAATAGGTGTGTAAGTTGAAAGATGGTGCCTTACCAGACGATAAGAAAGTCGCTCATCAGATAAGAGTCAAAGCTTCTCACTTTCAATTATCTCCTAAGGGCAAACTGTATAAGAGATCTTTCACCGGTACTTACCTCCAATGCGTTCACCTGAAGGACGTCGAGCAAGTTTTGCACGAGCTCCATGAGGGAATCTGTGGAAGTCATATTGAGGGCAGGTTGCTAGCTTTTCGAGAAATAAAGGAAGGCTACTGGTGGATGTACATGTAGAAGGATTCTAGGATATATGCTCGCAAGTACGAAAAATGTCAACTTTACGTTCCTATGGTTCACCAAACGAGCAGCGACCTAAAGTCACTAACTATCCCATGGCCTTTTGCCCAATGGGGAATGGACATCATAGGACCTCTTCCTACCGCTGCCGGTAATCGCAAGTATTTGTTAGTCGCGACAGACTACTTCACCAAATGGATAGAGGCAGAGCCGCTGGCGAACATCAGAGACGCGGATATGATAAGATTTATGTGGAAGAACATTATCGCCCGCTTCGAGATCCCCAGGACCATCATCACTGACAATAGAACCCATTTCGAAAGTGATCTCTTCCAGGGTTTCTGTAATAACCACGGGATCAGGCACCATTTTAACTTCGTGGCATACCCTCAGAGCAACGTACATGCTGAAGCTTCTAATAAAACATTGATTGATGGATTGAAGAAGCGATTGGAGTGAGCCAAAAGGGCATGGGTGAGCAAGCTGCCACACATCCTATGGCCCTACTGCACTACCCCACGGCGGTGAACCGGGGAAACCCCATTTGCACTGACATATGGTATGGAGGCAATCATTCCCTTGGAAGCTGGCCTCCCCACCATGAGGTATACCCTGGTCGACCAAGGCCAGAACGATACAACACTTCTCTTTGAACTTGACCTAGCTGAGGAATGAAGAGAGCTAGCTCTGGTAAAACTAGTAGGCTATCAACAACAGCTAGCAAATCACTACAACAAGAAGGTCAATCTGAGAGCATTCCAAGTTCAAGACTACGTCCTAAGCAAAGTTCTTGGTAGCACAGTAAAACCATCCGATGGCAAGTTAGGACCAAACTGGGAGGGACCATTAAAGGTGATAAGGGACAATCTATAGGGAGCCTATCACTTGGAAACGCTGGAGGGTAGGGAGATACCTCGAGCTTAGAACGCAGCCAATTTAAAGAGATTCTACTTTTAGTTTTTTGTGTTGATCTTTTATTACAATGTTGAAATTTGCAATTCATTTATGATTAATAAAAGATTGTTTGGCAGTGGCATTCTACAAAGTGTTGATTTTTTACTCAAATACTTTATAATTCATGCACCTTTTCCAAGTTACAATCTCCACTCTCAGCATATAAAAGCAGGGTATTACCCTCCTCAGGTTTTCGTCATCGAACACGAATAACCTCATAGCATTGCCCCTAATAATATATGAAGCCATATAGGGGACCCTTAGGTAGCTCGGCCAACCCAGGTTGGTCGCCAAATAATGTTTGGCTCAAAAAACCTGCTCGGATAGAACATCCAATACCAGGTGTGTCCTTTCCATTGCCACACTTAGGCCTAAGGTAGTGTGACGACACAAACTAAAAGGTAAAGTGAGGCAGAATGGTATCTCATAAGAATACTAGACTGGGGGTATACTCACTGGAAAAAATAACTCTGCCTGTATTAAATCTAGTCGGCTAAGAAGAGCCCAAGTTAATCGAACAAGAAATCAATGAAGTAAAAAATACACGTGTTTTGTCGGCGAATCGCCCAAAACATATTTATTTTATTACATCGTTGCATATACAGAGTTACATGTGCTGAATAAAATAAATCCTAATGAGGAAGAGGTCGCCGAGCAAGATAGTCAGCCACTTGCGCTCTTCGGCCATCATCAGGGTGAGGAGCTAATTCCTCCTCGACTTCATTCGAATATGGCTCCAATAGCTGCCCGGGGATAACATCTATGGGGACCCACTAATCATCTTTCCTGAATGGGTTAGGCATCAAAGTTGAGGGGGGGATCTCATGACGATACCAGAGGATAAAGTTCCTAGGGACCTGAAACTCCCTAAGAGCACTTAACCATCCTCTAATAAAGTATAACTCTTCAACTTCCCCTAACTTCGTCGGAGCATCAAACCAACCCTGGTCATAACCATCAGCCCACACTCGTCGTGGACCTTTCTTGAACAGATGCCTCAGCAAGGTAACATCCCTTTGATGAACGTGTTTGGTTAGTTTGTAAAAGAGGGTGTACCACCCATAGTGA
The DNA here is from genome assembly GCA_949130495.1 of Sambucus nigra. NCBI lineage: Eukaryota > Viridiplantae > Streptophyta > Magnoliopsida > Dipsacales > Adoxaceae > Sambucus > Sambucus nigra. Next base: position 165,116,970 of record OX422207.1, read on the forward strand.
CTGTAGACAATATTGTTGGTCATAACCATGTCTCTCAATGGACAAATGACAAATTTCAATGGAGTAATTTTAATTTTCTGGATTTAACGGCTATTTATGGAGACGTCACCCCTAACGAGTTCCGTCACATTATGATGTGCATCACCACCTAAAGATGCTTGGGATACCATCTAGCTCACTCACAAGGGTACCAATGTTTGTAGAGATTCTAAGGTGCAGAATCTCACCACATAATTTGAAACTATCACTATGCTTGAATCCGAATCATCTGACGATTTTTGTGCACGATTGTCCGATATAGTAAACTCGAGTTTCAATTTAGGTGAGAAAAAACATGAGACACGTACCATTAAGAAAATTTTGAGATCTCTCCCTGCCTTCTTTATTCCTAAGGTTATCATACTTAATTCATTAGGCATCCTAGACAATCCATGGTTAGAAGAGCTTATAGGACATCTTCAAACATACGAGATAAATATGTTCCCTAAAAGTATAAGACCTAAGAAAAAGGGAATTGCACTTAAATACCAATCTGAAAAAAGAGAGGAAGTGTCCTCCGATTCAGAGTACGACTTTAATCTAGATGATTTGGTCATTTTTCTAAAAATTTTTAAAAAAAATCTCAAACGTAAAAAGAAAAACTCTTCCAAAGAAAAGATTTTTGAGAAAAATAAAAATAAGGGCGTCAATAGGAAAGAGAAAGAGGAAGATATAAGGTGTTATGAGTGCGAGGGAAAAGGGCACAAGCTACATTAATGTCCCACTAAGCTTAAGAGAAAGGGCAAGAAAGTTTGTGAATTAAGACACTCTTAGAAATAGTGACGTCGAGTAGATTAATTCAGGGGGATAATCATCACATGAACCGTGTGTTGTGTTTATGGATAGCCACATTAGTAGCCTCGATGATGTTTCAATCCATTCTGGAGAGAGTGCGTATGAGATTTTAAGTGAGGGATAAGGTGATTTCCAAAAGGCATTTAGCGATCTTTATATCAAGATTCGAAAATGAAAAAAGTTAATAAATATTTGTCTCTTAGGGTGATAGATTTGGAGAAGGAGGTAAAAGTTTTGAGATACTTGAGGCATCAGCGAGTCAACTCAAGAAGGTAAAGATTTTTTACGTGAGATGTTGATGGTTTTAGTCCAGGAAAGACCTGATTTAACCAACACTGTGGCTAGTCTTATGAGACATCTTCAATCTTCATTGAAGACTCGTGAGAAACTTGAAGCCCCTTTTCCCAACTCATGAGTGATCTCGAACGTGCTCAGGAGATCAAGGTCACTTTAGCGAACACGTCTAAGAAGGTTGGAAATATTCTCCTCGATCTTGTGTTAGGTAATGTTGAGAGTCAAGGAATATGTTATGATGATGCATCCATTTCCCATGCTGCACCCGAGTTGGTTCTCAAGTTAGTGCTGGATCTATATGGCCCTCAACTTAACTCACCATGGAGACCTTAAACACGTAGAAGAGCTCGTTCTTGACGTTTCGAGAAAGGTGGACCTAAGCCTGTTTATGTTTGTTCCCATTGTAAACAAAGAGGTCATCTTAGAGAGTTTTATTTTAATTTAGGGAGAGTGTCTTATAGGTGTGTTCCCTAGTTTTCTCCTACACGAGTTTTTGCACGCACTCCCACATGTGTTACTCCACATGTTTATGCACATGACCATTGAGACGTCGAGAGTTTTGGAAAGCAAGTACAGTATTTAGTGGATACTTCACAAAATTTGATGGATGAATTTCTTAGGATGTCATCTCCTTTTGAGAGCACCTCTAGGACTAATTATTGAAGTTAAGACTTGTTCCTAGAATAGGGTGCTTATCATGATCATATATTGTATCCCTATTGCTACTGTGTACCATTGTGTATTCATATTTTTTTGTTTCATATATTATTTCAAAAAATCAAGAAAGAGTTTTTTTTCTAAAAAAAAAGATTTGCGATTTTCAAAGAAAAAGGCAAAAATATTTTATTTTGATAAAATTTTTGAAAAAGACAAAGATAGTTTTGTAATTTTTTTATCACCTTATATGGATGAACATTTAAGATGTTTTCATCACTTATTCATTCCACATCCACGTGACTGTTTTATAGTGTTTTGAGACACGACAATCATTTCATTTATGTGCTTAATAATGTGTGGAGTCATTAAGTTGTGATTTGATGATTACTTGCTACATGTTTGACTCCTTGTCTACTTCAATGCACACGAGCACGAGCTTATTTGAATATTGAGCTTAACTCTAACTTGTCGATCGTAGTGTTTTCATCTCAATTTTTCTTTAAAGCGATCTAAATGTAAAAACGAGATACAAAGTGTTGCATGTCAGAATTATTGACCAGATTTAAATCATTTTTTCAAAATATTTTTTATATATTAATCAATGGAAAGGGACTTTGAACGATAAAATATCTTTGTGTTAGAAGCCACCACTTGCAATAAAAGAGCCTAAAAATATTATAGGTATATAAAAACAGAAGTGTCAGACCATTTTTTTTTATCATTGATGCTTCGTTACATATGAGCATTAATTTCTTCAAAAATAATTGAGAGTATTCTTAGTTATGTGAGATTTTGATGGAGTTCATTTGAAGATCAATGGGTTTGCACAAACTATATAAATATCGAAGTACTTTACATAGTTTTGGGTGTCATTGGTGTGAAAATCACTTACGTTCTTGATTTGTTGATTAGGTTCAATCAATTTCACAGGAGTTCACCACTTTTACACTTACGGTAGACCACGAGATCGATCTTTCGTTAGTGGTATCTCAATATTTCATGTACAAATGTTATGATTGTCTATGTTGATACACCCCTACATTATGCTTTCATAATTCGGTTATTTTATTGCTAGTCCATGGTGTGTTGTACTTTATACACTTCATACTTTATTTGAAAAATTAAAAAATTTCAAAATTAGTTTGTTGTGTTAGCCTTTGAGATTATCATTCATTTGCGTTATTCCTATATCTTTGTGATGATATCTTTCATCTTATATGAGATGCTTTATACTTAATGATTAGATTCTACTCCTTTTTCTATTTCGAACAAAAAAAGAGGAGAACAAATTGAGGATTTGAGAAGTTTGATTTATGGGGGAGAATGCATTATGTATTTTATTTTCTATTTCAAACTCTATGCATCACGATATTTATATGCTTTATGTGTGTAGGTATCTATGAGGAAGAAAATATAACATTGGATGAAGGCAAAATTACCCAAGGGAAGAACAAGATAATATTGAAGACAAAGTTTCACTATGCCATTCCATTTATAGGGTTTGGGAAGGGTGTTAGATTTTTTTGTCATAGAGGGGTAATTATTATAATTTGGGTTTCGATTAATTTTCTACCGAAATAGTCAAAGTGGGAGATTTTTAAGTGCAAATATTTTAGCTTAGGCTTTTTATTTGTATCTATTTTCACTTTGGCATATTTGGCCTATCCCGTTACAAACATGCACCGACATGTCAAACCAAACTCTAATATTTCCAAGTTCAAGACTCCTCTACATATCACGAATGTATAAAACTTTCATGGGTTCATAATTAATCATTATTATATTTGGGATGTGTCTTTTGAAAAACCGAGACTGGATTTTTAAAAGATTATTTTTATTTTTATTTTTCTGGCCTCATTATAACGAGATAAATTCTCGTTTGAACGAAAAATGGATTTCATTAGAACACCCTTCTAACGAACATCTAACAAGGTTGCAATGCTTGACAGATAATTGTTGTCAAAAGCTCGTTTGATAGTGACTTCTAACAAACTACCCTTTTTATTGGAATGAATTACTGTTCTCGTTCAAAAGACTTGATGTTTTCGTTCAAATGACAATGATTCTTGATCGAATGGATTCACTGTCTTGATATTCATGTCAGATCTATAAATATCTGTTTTGACTCCAATTTTATAAGACTTTTGAAAAAAAAATCGTGCATAATTGTTGCAAAATTTTTAACCTTTTGAGTTTTTAAAACACTTTTGATTCACAAACTTTATATCCCCAAATATTTTGTGAATCATTTTGAAGACCTTGAAGTTTCGTGTCTTGAATAAATCTCGTGGAGAGGATTCCCAATTGTGTGACACCCCGCCTAATTAATCCCGGGTGATCAGTCCTAAATCAAGTTAGAACATTTGGTCCATTCTTAGCATCACTGTCGTCTTATTTAATTACTAACCACCTAAGTGAGAAAAATAGACTGGTGCCAATTTTTATCTTTCATTATTTAAACAAAAACCCGTGCGGATAATAAAACAATATAACAATCACAGATAACTGAAATAATCATCCACAAGTAAAAGTAATTAACCGAATAAACCATCGGTCCAAATAATAAATCCCGTAAAAACAAGAACGAACTCCCAACAAGTCTACTACAAATAAAATGGAATGTGAGCAACATGCTCGAATAACTAATCATAAATTTCTACATTAAGAATGAAGAATGATGCGTCTATCAAAGCCCCGCAACATCCACATATGCTACAGCAACGGATCCCTGGAATTGAGTCAAGGCTGGCGTCCCTGTGGCTGGACACCTAAAAGGGTTTTTTTTTAAAGTTTTTATAGCAAGGGTTAGTACCCAAAAAACATTTGAAAAACATTTAACAAATGATTAACTTGCAGTAATAAATAAATATGCATGCTCTTCATATTTTAGTTAGTATCGCACTCTCTTGAGAACTTCCTTACCCCTCCTCTAATATACGCTACTAACACTTTACTTAAATTACCTAGTTATTCATCTCATGACTAGATAATTAACAAAGTTCCTTTATACCCACCCTACTCTAACTGAGTATGTAGTGTTTATGATTTTTAAGTTATTAGTAACATCAACTTAACTAAATCATTTAAATTCATATAACTTCTACACTTGTTATACATGTGAAATAACTCATATTTTTCATTAATAACCCGTATATAATTAATTATCCAATTATATACTTAATATCATATTTCAGCATTCACAATCATACTGTAATATATATATATAACAACTTGCATTCTCCCGAGCAAAATACTCCCGGAATGTAAATTATATAAAGTGCTATCCCACTAGGTAAAATCACATAGCCTAGTTATCCCAAGTCAGAATTTTCACACCAACTTGATAAAAATAAATAATTGGAGGCGGTCATATTCCTTCCCTGAAAGTGAGATGTCCCTCACCCATATAATGGACGCTATAACCTCGGGAATATACTCACCTTACTCCTCAAGCTAGGGGATTCATCCACTACGCGCAACCTCACCCTATAGCACTATAGTATAAAATATCTAATCACTGATATTAATTGTGCACACCACATATATATATACTATCGCCTCCGTATATATAAATATAAAAGTCCCGGCTATACCGTTCGCTAAATCCGTAACATAAGCCTATTAAAATTATTAAGAGTTTATGGTCCAACTCTAAATATTAATTAAATTGCACCTTAATTAATTAAGTTATTTTTGGTGTCGCCCCCACCATAAATTTGGACTTACTCTCGTAGCCCAAAATAAATTTACCCGAGTCAAAATTCCCGACTCTAATTTATTAGCCTCAAACCCTAATTAATTTATCTACCATTAATTAGATTTAAACTCATGTATTTAATTTCTCAATAATTAATTACATAAGATTTTTATATGAATTTCCCCTCTTATATAACTAACTGGCGAAACTGCCAAAATCTGGCGACCGTCGATCGATCGACCCCAGACCGTCGATCGATCGATCGAACATGTCTTCGTCTTCTTCGCGAAGACAGGGCAGCCATGGATGGATTTTCCTAAACCCTAATCTCTTATAACATGAATTTTAAGCCTTCTTAACACCAGTACATATTAGAAACCTTATTAGGATTCCCCAGAAAGTCCACAACAATCATCAATTCGTCCATAAACTACTGATTCATAATTTTGGGGAAAAATCTATCTTTATCCTTAAACACATTTACACTCCAAATTTCTTCATCAAACTCGTTCTAATTTATCCGGATATCATTCTAACAGATACACATCAATATTCCAATATCAGATTTTACAGAAATCCTCATTAATTCTGGCAAATCAGATTAATGTTTTCTTTTGTATTATCAAAACCCCATGTTTATGCCATGAAACCCCAAAACGAATTTTAATTCATTACATCACGCAAATATGAATTGAAAGACAGATTTAATGCTATTGCAAGTCATTCACTTGCCTTAGGTTTCGTAGAGTCTGAATTTGAGATGGACTCCAAGGTTGAAGATGATCTTAGTTGGTTCTTTGAGATCCCCCAAATGGCTTTGGCTGCTGTTAGGGTTTTCTAACCCTTAATTTCTTTTCTCTAATTAAACTCAACCATGCCCTTACTTCTTTTTATCAGGTTAATTACCCAATTCCCGTTTTTTGACTAATGGGCCAAGCCCAAGTGACCTAAATGCCCCCGAGTGGGCCTGACTATGTCTAAAAACGTCCCGTGACCCGTTTACTACCCCCGGGTACACTTTTCCGACTATCTCGGCCCATCCGGACTCAACTGTACACTCAGAATTTGCATCCGAATCAATTTATAAAAATACTTATCCCCCACCCAATATAGTCTATACCGACTTCCGGATGTGATAAGTACATACCTTGTCATTAATACTCGAAACGACGTAATTACATTATTACTATTTACTTAGTAAATAAATTTCCCTAAATATTAACCATTCAATCCCAGATTAATATTTATATATTATTTTACCATAATTAATTCCTTAAATTACAACACTAGTAATTTAGAATTTCCGAATTAATTAAATTTTTAAATGACCAAAAATACGGGGTGTTACAAATTGCTAATTTTGTATCCCAAATGATCACAGTTGAAGAAGAAACAAGGATGGTCGTTTGAAATCGAGGGTGGACTACTACTTGTGGATGACTCGAGACTGGACAGTTTCTTTAAAAGGTATCGAAGACACTGGGCATTATACTTAGTCGGTCTAAGTGATTTTTAAGTCGATAGTCTTGAAAAACATTCTAAAGTGCTGAAAAATAGGTTTTTCTCTTAAAAGGGATTTTTCCTTATTTGTCGTGTCTGATTGCATGCTTAGTTTAATTTCTATGATTGGAACATTTAGCTTATGCAAATCGAAATTAAAATTTGACTAAAATTGGATTTGTATTTAGGGAATTTAATTAAATAAATTAATCCATTAAGATCGTGCGCACTCTCAGATTTTGCTGAGTACAACAAGATTAAGATACATCCCGACCACCAAGAGAAGAATGCCATTATCACCCGATGGGGATCCTTTTGCTACACCGTCATACATTTTGGTCCCAAAAATGCTGAAGCAACCTACCATAGGGCATATACAACCATTTTTCACAATCTTATCCATAAAGATATCGAATTCTATATTGATAATATGATCATCCAGAATAAAACTTGAAAGGCCACATCCTTGCCTTAAGGAAATTCTTTGAGCAACTGCGGCAATATCATATACATCTCAATCTGCAAAAATACGTCTTTGGCATCGCGAAAGTCAAACTCCTCAATTTCATGGTTAGTGAGAGAGGAATCGAAGTAGACCCTACCAAACTTAGAGAAATTATTGAAATACTACCACCTTGAATGAAAAAAGAAGTACGTGGCTTCTTAGGCGAACTCTAGTACATCAGTTGATTCATCAGCCAACTGATCTCTTTCTGTGAACCTATCTTCATACTTATCCAGAAAGATTCAATGAAAGTCTAGAACGAGGAATATCAGTAATCCTTTGACAAGATCAAGTGGTACTTTACCCAACCTCAAGTTCTCATGCCACTGTAGTAAGGTCTTCCCTTCACTCTATTCCTCATTGTCACTAACACCGCAATAGGAGCTATTCTAGCCCAATGCATCAAAAATTCGTGCAAAGAAAGATCCATTTACCACTCTAGACGAAAGCTAGTGTGGTATGGAGTAAGCTACTCTGCATTGGAAAAGTCCTTTATCGCCTTAGTTTTGGTTAGTCAGAAGCTCCGGCAATACATACTTGCATTCCCCATCAAGTTGGTGTCCCAAATAGATCATATAAAATAGCTATAAGAAAATCTTTCAATATCTAGTCGCATAGCCCATTAGTTGATGTAACTAGTCATATTTGACATCGTACATGTCACTCAGAATGTCGTGAAAGGAAGATACATCTTTGATTACCTAGCCGAAAATCCCATGGGAGAATCGGATGTATATATTTCAAATTTTCTAAATGAAGATACTCTTTGTACTTATCAAGAGTTTCAATATCAGATGTTTTTTAATGGAGTTGCTAATAAGAAAGGATATGGAATTGGGATACTCTTAATCACGCATGATGTTTCTCACACTCCCATCACCATCAAGTTGGACTTCCCTTGCACGAATAATGCGAGATATTATGAAGCATGTACTATAGGTCTCAAGACTATGCTCAAGAATGGAATTAGATGCATTGATGTCTATAAAGACTCAACTCTCATCATAGGACAAGTCTTTTGAAAGTGGAAAATAAAAGACGAGAAAATCCTACCCTTCTACGCTTACCTTGACGATATCGCATCCCAATTTTAGGGTATCACCTTCCACTACCTTTTTCTCTTAAGAAAAATCTTTGTCTTCTCATTGGCAACCTTTCCCCCTCTATAGTCGACATGCCCGATGGAATAACAATGGCTCCCTTTATAGTTCAAAAGCAGTTTGCACCCACTCACTGATAAATATCCTAGGAGGATAAGAAGAAAGACCATGTGACTCTTCACAGTCTTGTTGCTCAGTACATTATCTATAATAAAATGCTTTTCATAGGAAATTTCAACAAAACCCACTTTCAATGGATAACAAGGGTTGATATCAAAGACATGATGTAAAAAATCCACGATGAGGAATGCAGGATCGATATGGACTGCCATATGCTTGCTTAAAATATTATTCATCAAGGATATTATTGGACACCATGGTTCAAGACTATGCTGCTTATGTCAGAAGGTGCATCAAATGCCAATAATTTACTAATCTTCCACACTTGCCTCCTTGAGAGCTATATAACATGACTTCACATTAGCCCTTCTCAAATTGGGGCATTGACATCATTAGGAAAGTCAATCCCAAAGCATAAAAGGAGCATGAATTCATCCTAGTCACCATTGATTATTTCACTAAATTGGTTCAAGTGAATTATGTGTGGCAATGAATGTGAAGAAAGTTTCCAAGTTCATCAGAAAAAACATCATTTGATTTTATGAAGTTCTTCAGGAGATGGTATCAGATAATGGGATCTATTTTAAAGCTGAAGTCATTTAAGTAACTAATGAGTATGAGATTAAGAGGCACAATTCCCCTCTACTGATCGCAAACCAATGGGGTTGTCGAATCTGCTAATAAAATCCTCAAATCCATAATTAGAAAAATGACTGAAAGTTGTATAGATTGTGTAGATCAAATACCAGATTACCTTTAGGGATACCACACTTATATCAAAACACCCACTGGAGATACCCCCTACTCTTTGGTATAAGGCATGGAAAAAGTCCTAATCGTGGAACTTGGAATATGCTCTATATAGGTCATGCTCGAAAGTTAAGTTTGCAAAATCAAATGGCAGTAAAGTTGCTACGATGAAGTCAGACTTTTGGATGAAAGGATACTAAAGGATCTATATCATATACAAGGGTACCATCACTGCATTGCATGATCATTCACTAAGAATGTCAAAGACCGATATGTGCTAGAAGGAGATCTTGCTCTAAAAGAAATTATAGAATCCATCTAGGACCCCAGAGGAAAATTCAAATCTAATTGGAGCGGGCCATACCTATTGAAGAATATTCTATCAGGTGGCGTAACTATGCTGACAGACCTCGAGGATAAGAGACGGCGCATCAAGTAGACTTGGACCATCTCAAGAAATTCTACCCTTAGTCTAACTCTCACTACGCTATAACTTTTCTAACATCTATTCTAAAAGTTCCCCTCTCCTCTATTTTCAAAACTATGTAATACCTGATTATCTTAAAATCTCCTTTTCAACAAAAACTTCAAACCCCACAGAGGTATGTAGGTAGCCCATAAAGTCACTTTGGGGATGGTCATTTGTTTTTCACAAAATGCTATTCTACTTTCCCTTGAGAACACCACTCTCTCTTATTATTTAAATGGATAAAATGATTATGTATATCTTAGTGATAAGTATACATAATTAAAAAAAGATTATTCTTCAAAAAGTACAACAAAATATGTAAAATAATCATTTCATTCTTTTATTCAATACGTAGAAATTACATAAAGCATTAATGATAAGGAAGTCCCAAATACCTTAATAAGTATACAAGATCCACGACTACCCTACCCAATCAAATGTACACCTACTACCAAACTCTCCCCATACCTTCATAAAACCTACCTCATCTATTACATGGGCCCGTTTCATCATCATAACCAGTCCCCAGAAAACCCTAAAATCTCAGTGTGGATAGCATTTTCTTATGCGCTCCATACAATGATATGCCTTGATCATCTTGGACGAAACCACAACACCCTCCCTCTTAGCAACAACATCATAATCCATCTCTTCTTCGTTTCTTGGGCATAAATATTTGTGACCACATTGACCCATAACGACCTCATATAATCCCCAAATATAAACCCACGTTCCCTAACAGATTATTACACAATGCCCCCAAAGTCATCCTTAAAAACTCAATTAAATATTCTACGAGAAAGAAGTTGGTTATACACTGAGGAACAATTTGATCCCATCCTACTTGACACAGAAGTCGCCAAGGAAATTAAAAGGAATTTTAAAAAAGGCCTACTAATCGAACATAACGATAGTTGCCCAGTGATAATTAGCTTTTTGCGTATGTATCGTTGTAGTGCAAAAGCCAATCTCAAAATTTCCTTGAGTACCTACAAAACTTGTCTAAAAATAACTCGTATTGCGCTAAGTACGGGTATCAATCCAACTTTCAAGGTGAAACAATAAATGTGAAAACGTGCAATTCCAATTTTTTTTATTAAATTTTTTTATATATATTTTTTATTTCTAAAAACAATTTCAAGGGAAAAATTAACTAACAAATGCTAAAATTATAAAATGACTAAATAATGAAAAAGAATGTGCATCCGAGTGTGAAATATGTGAGAAGGTCAAGATATGGTATTACACTGCATTTTCAATTATTTTAATTTCTCAATTTATTAATTTAAAATATTTTGAGATAATATTAAATCGATAATCTAACTCTCGTTAAAATTATAAATTTAATAATATCTTTTCAGAAAATTAATTTAAAAATGTCACACAATGAAAAATTAGGACTACACTATTTTTAGAAAATTACCCGCTAGGATCAATTTAACGAAAACAATAGCAATCTTCAAATTTCAACATCGAATTAAAATTCAAATTTCGAAAAAACCTATCTCTAGCTCGATTCCTAAATTTAAACATTAATTTGTTCAATTAATTTACTAACTCTCGATACATAAATTAATTAGTGACACTTAAAATTAATTTACCTAGAAATATAAAATTAATGAAACCAATTAATTAAAGTAACATCATACGCAGTGCATCCCACCCCTTGAACGAGGTGTTTAGCCAAACATTCTCATGTGTGCATAAACAACAATAAATAATATGTCAAAAAGAAAATAAATTGAAAAGAGAGTATAGAAATACAATACGCAATTTTTTCCACAAATTTGTCTTGAAATACGCCTTGACATGTGTGACACCCCGCCTAATAAGATACCGGGCGATCACTCCAATATTAAATTAAAACAGGAGTCTCATATGGATCATTCTTAGCATCAGTGTCAAAAATCCATTTAATTACTAATAACCTATTAGGCCGATGTCAAAATTTTAACATTACTATTCTTTTTAACAACAATAAATAAAACATCCACAATTTAATGCGTAAATGAAATAAAAAGGAAAATGAAATGAACTATAATAACCGAACACTCGGTTCAAATTATACAACCATATCGAATGAATGCGAAGAATAAATAAAATCAGTTGGACCATTGGCCCGAGAGTTTATACAATACCTCATATCTAGAGTACAAGGAAAGAAGCGTCTACTGAGAACCCGCAAGCATCCACAGCTGCTGCAGCATACGTATGAATCGAAAGAATTTCCATCCTGGCGTCCCTGTGTCTGGACACCTATATATATATATAATATATAGAAAGAAAGGAGATTAGATAGATGGGTCAGATCCCGAATTTTGAAAATATTTTGCAAGTGCATAAATGCTTTATTTTTAGAAAAATAGTTTTATCTCATATTTAAATTGGTATCGCACTCCCATGAGATACCCCTCACCTCTCCTCTAGTAGTGCACACCTAACGCACCCTAACAACATACCCTAGTCAAGCTATCCCTGCCTAACTAGTCTAATCTACCCATCTACTATCTACCCTAGATAGACCAAGCAATGTACTAAGGGCTAAACTTCACTCCAGTCTCAACGCTATGCAATGTTCGTGCGTGGGGTGTCTCGCAAAGCAAAATCCAAACAAGGAACCCCCCCGATACACTACTACGCGGCACGGTCGATCGTCGAGATCCGTCAGTCCCTCAGTACAGAATATATATATATCTATATATATACACATCATATAATAAATATCAATATAAGAGTACTAAGGATGAAACTTCTCCATAGTCTCAACACATTGCCATATTCATGCGTGGGGTGTCTCGCAAAGCGAAATCCAAACAAGGAACCCCCCCCGATACACTACTATGCGTTAAGGTCGATTATCGGGATCCATTAGACCCACGGTACTCGATTCATCCATGTATACATATTCATATTTTACCATAACCATCCGGATCTATCTCCCGGACTGAGGATTCATATACAAAGTATTTATCAATACTTATCATTTTTCTCAAAACCTTCCATTTCCCTTCTCATATCCAGGAAATGTATTTAAAAGACAATTCATTATCATGAATTGCTTTAACAAATCATATACCTTTTTAAAAGCCAATTTTATTATCATAAAAATGCTTTTCCCTTATATGTCATCCCATTTTCCTTTTTATACTCAGGAAATGTACCCCAAAGCGATTTCCATTATCATGAAAATGCTTTGATCAAATCATGCTTCCACATCCCTTCTTCCATCCGGGAGTGTTACCGAAGACAAACCTTTATCCCATTTCCCTTTTTATACTCAGTAAATGTAAATATAAAGCCAATTCATTATCATGAATTGCTTTAATAAATCTAAGACCGCCCCTCCGGGTTTCCCCACTGGACACGCCCCTAAATGGCTATCATCTTCCAGGGCCTATCTATACAAGACAACCTGGGAACCTACCAACGTCGGGAAGCGGCCATATTGCCTGCGAGAAAGTCAGGACCACACCCGGAATCCCCTAACCAGCGTAGTATCACAAATGCCCATATGGCCGAGGGACTATATCCAACCTGCTCAATAGCCAGGAAGGCTTCACCACAGCGCGCACAACTTCCCTTATGATAGCGATTTAGGGAGGTGTGTAATCCATATTTTATCAATTATGAAAAACATTTCTTTTTTTTTTCGTTTTGAAAATATTCATTTTTATATTTTCAAAATCATTTCCATCATAACGTATATATATACCTCAATCACACATTATATACATATCCTATATATTCCTCCTAGAATATATATATATATCCGGCCATAATGGCCTATAACATCTAGCGATGACCATAATCCCAAAGATTCCTTCCGGGAATCATAATCATGCATTCATATTAGCATGATTCTAAATCCAAAGTATTTCTTACTTTGTTCAATACTAATTACCTCAATCATCTCTTAAAGGTTTATTTATCCACAAAACCCTTATTTAGGAATCCCCATAAAAATCCCAAATGGTAATTCAATTCCCCATACTCTTAAAGGGAGAAAACTAGAAATTCTGACCTAAGCGAATCGATTCGCCCTTTAGCGAATTGATTCGGGTGGGCGAATCGATTCGGTTCCCAATCCGAATCGATTCGAAAAGTATTCTGCAAACAGGTCTGTAAATGGCGAATTGATTCGGTCTGTACCCAAATTGATTCGGCCCATTGCAGAAACCCAATTTCCTTTAGGCGAATCGATTCGGCCTGTACCCGAATCGATTCGGCCAGTTCGAGGGCTACAGTTTGGGCGATTTTTCAATCTCCAAAATACCCAAAATTCAATCCAATATCCATTTAAATCCTAACTTGGTTTTATAACTACAAACCCAAAGTTTTTATATCTCCTCAAATTCTTTAGAGGTCCTAACAATTCTTTTGAGAACCCCTAATATCTATCTCCAATAGGTTCTAACTAATGATTTCAATCTCGGACAGCTTTCCGTAGAAAAATCACTATAAATCCAAAAAAAATTAGAAAAATACCCGGTCAGCACCCACGCGACCGCGTCAAAACGATCTACAATTTTGATATTTGACCAAGAGCCGAATCAATTCACCTATAGGCCGAATCGATTCGGGAAGCACGCTGGGTACTGTTCATCGTCTTCTCCGAGACGGTTTTCGACCATTAAAGCTTCTCCCAAGCTTATGCCGCCTCACCCAACGTCCTACAACCTCAACCAACTAAAAACACACATATATAAAGGTTTCTAAACATCCTAGAACCCTAAACCACCCATTAATTTCGATTAAAACCTAAGTTCCACAAATTGAAATATTATCGGGGTTTAGTTGTTTTAACTCCCAAAAACCCGTTTTATCCACGAATACCCAACCCAAAATCATTAGGGTTTGTTATACCAACAATGATATGAGATATTTATGCTCAAAAATAAATAAAGCAAGTAAACACTTGCCTCGTGGATAAAATCCGACTTCCTCGAGCCGAATCCCGCGGAGGCTGGCCGGAATCTCCCCCCTTTTCCTCTTTTCTTCCCTCTCTCTCTCTCTCTTCCCTCTCTTCTTTCTTCTTTCTCTTATTTCTTCTCCCCCTCCCCCTCCTTTTATAAGGAAAAAAGGGTTAAATCCCGTAATACCCCCAAAACGACTCGTTTACTCATTTACGAGCCTATTTAACTCCAAAATTATCCGAAACTCAATTTCGACAATCGGACACCCTTTTCTGACTATCTCGGACATTCCGAGACTCATGGAGCAGTCGAAATTTCCATCCGAGGTACTTGACCGCAAATCACTATTCTAACCCAAAATAATTAAATGCGGGTTTTCTACTCAAAATCTTACCTCTTTTGTCGCTATACTCCACGGCGACATATAATTAATTTACTTCGACCTATATGGTCCCAAAATAATTTATAACACCCTTCGAAAATTATTAAATCCTCGAAAATCCCAGAATTTACTATTTCGAGAAATTCTCCAAATTCCAAATTATACTTAATTATGGAATTTAATCCTCTCCAAAAGGGCGGGTTATTACATACTCCCCCCTTACAACGGAATTTCGTCCTCGAAATTCAGGTACAGCTTACACCCTCTAACGAGGATTACTACAAATCCTAAAACCTCAAGGGAGAGATACTATCCTAACGGTTCCCATCCATACACTATGCGACTACCACAATCATAAAGTGACTCTAATACGTCACTTAATACCCATCCTCTAAAATGCCTCTTGGCATGAATTTCGACCTTACATACTACGCCCATTCTATTTCGGGCGGTACATAAAACTATCTTACCAAGGTGCCCATACACCTTACCAACTTGTGCATATCTGCACAAACATTACGAACGTCTGACACGTAACACTCTCTCCCAATAAGGGTCTCCTTTCCTCGATGTAATACTCACCTATGGATCCTTCCAACCCGCGAAATTTCAATCCTCCTAACCTCGGCGCCACTAACTCTATCGAGCCTACATCCTACAATGCTATATCTATGCGTTACCCTACCTAAGCGAAACGAGTATCCTAATTATCCCTAGTGACCAAGGCCTCTCTCAACTCCCGACATTTGCTTGGTTTCGTGCGTAGGACGTCTCGCCAAGGCGAAATCCAGACAAGGAACCCTCCCGTTACACTACTCCCTCGCATTGTCGGTTATCGAGATATAACGACCCAAGGCACACCAGCGGGATGTCCTAAATCTTGCCTATGGTAACCTACGAACGCATTTCTATTATACTATCCTTCCGCCCATACAGAAGGAAACCTAACTATTCAAAGTGCCTACTTTCTGTAGGAACACTTCTTATATTACACCGATCACAGATTTCCCCCAAATTTGCCTTCTTATTATGGAAGGGATATCATCCTCAAATCAAATTCTCTAAGTCCTACTCCACCCAACTACTTGTGGCGAGAGGACCACTTTACTGCTTTTCCATAGAATAATATTTCCATAAGCGTACCATCATCACAGGGCTCATAGTCTATAGTGGTTCATCCACACTATAAGACTAACCCACATCCTTGCATCCCATAACAGCTCTCCACGCCCGGCGCCGTTAAGAGTCATGTGTGGAGTGTCTCGCAAAGCGAAATCCAAACAAGGAACCCCTCCACACATTAACACTTGACTTCGTCGATCACGGAGTCCCGTTATTTCAGACATGCAATCGGGATAATCCTATCCCTAAACAACAAAAGGTGGTCTGAACTCCTATCTCTAACTAAGAGTCACACCACCCAGCGCTCGCACTTTTCTAAGTCTTTGCGCAAACTAGTACTGAGCTAAATCTTACAGCTCAACAATGATCTTGTGGGCCTTAAATTATATCTATAAGGTTACCACATATACCAACCAAAATAAGGAAGCCTCTGTTCATCAAGGTCCCATCAATCCATAATAATAAAGGTGAACTCAACCTTTATCAAGGTGATACACCACAATAACAACCTGTTCCCTTCAGGAACCATGGACACGATAGTCTTGCCATCATTAGCCTACTATCACTCCGATAAACCATATACCTCATACGTATATATACAAAATATAATTACCCGCCTCTATGGCGAGTGAAAGAAAACAAAATTCTGCTATCGCGGAAAACACATAGGCCTACATTATTATGTTATCGAAACCGAATACAAAGCTCAAATTACAAACACGAGTCTAGGGCTATCGAACGCCACAGCTTCAATAAATCTCCCTACAAGTGAAAATCTTCCTTACATTTTCACATCTGGGTATTTCCATACCCTGCTCTAAGCCAAAGTTCCCGAGCCTTCTGCGTGCACTAGGTAGTGCCAAGCTCACTTTACACAACCCCAACTTTAATATATGGTCCTTATCAAAGATCCTTTTTCAAACCCTTATCTCCACGGTGTAATTCAACTTGAGTACCACTTTCTACCAGAGTAGTACTTGGATGCTCATAACTACTATAATTTAGTAGTCGTTGCAACAATCCTTAGCATTTTGCCACAAGGAGAGTGGTCTCTACTAAGGTCCTCGTCCCCATCTTCTACCAGCTTCCCCATCTAAGCCTCACCTCCTGCTACCACCCAAGCTCCGCACACGATTCTCAAACGAGCGCGTAAAAGATTACTATAATCTTACACTATGATGCTATGGCAGTAGAACGAAGTCTCACAAGAGAAATCAACAATCCTAATCCTGAGGCTTTATAACAAATCGAGAGCAACGTTGAAAGCGTAGTACGTCCGCACAGATTCCTAAGGACACTAGAACCTCATGCTCTGATACCATCTGTGACACCCCGCCTAATAAGATACCAGGCGATCACTACAATATTAAATTAAAACAGGAGTCTCATATGGATCATTCTTAGCATCACTGTCGAAAATCCATTTAATTACTAATAACCTATTAGGCCGGTGTCAAAATTTTAACTTTACTACTCATTTTAACAACAATAAATAAAACATCCACAATTTAATGCGTAAATGAAATAAAAAGGAAAATGAAATGAACTATAATAACCGATCACTCGGTTCAAATTATACAACCATATCGAATGAATGCGAAGAATAAATAAAATCAGTTGGACCATTGGCCCGAGTGTTTATACGATACCTCCTATCTAGAGTACAAGGAAAGAAGCGTCTACTGAGAACCCGCAAGCATCCACAGCTGCTGCAGCAGACGTCTGACTGGAAAGAATTTCCATCCAGGCGTCCCTGTGTCTGGACACCTATATATATATATATATATAATTGTTGATACCAAAATTAATATGCTGATATGGACGAATAATACGAAGACACGTGTCAATCTACGTGGCACAATAGCAACGAGGAAGTTCATTTCCTCGACCAACTCATGTTCTCTCCGAGCAACGAGGATACACCGAGGAACTTTAGCACTCCGAGGTACTCTAGCACTCCGAGGAACTCCTGAGCAACGAGAAACTAAGGCGGTCCGAGCTGCATCTCAGCCGTAGCATTAATTGACCAGATAATCAACAGTTCAACTATTCATTGAATGTTTATCATTTTGACGCACGCGCTCCATTAAATGTATTACCCTTTCATATGTATATCATTTAATGTATCAACCCTTTCATGTACAGCCTAAGGGCTATAAATACCTTGTATCACCCTCATTCAAAAGGAGGGGAATTTCTTGAGAGAACATATACTCGAGAATTCCCAAACACTCAGCAATAACATAACAGTGGACGTAGGCCATTCATATAAGGCTGAACCACTTTAAAAATCTTTGTCTCATTTTATTTATCTGTGATTGAATAATTAGAGCGATCTAATTTTTTACATCAACAGATTGGCGCCGTCTGTGGGAACGATTGTTACTATCATTTTTTACCAAAAATCATTCATCATCAATGGCGGATAATCCAGAATTTAGCAATCAAAACGCTGGAAATACTGGAAATCCTCCAAATCCCTCTGCACCTCCGGATCTAGCCGGGATTATGACGAATCTGGCTCAAGGACAAACCGCCATGCAAGAAACAATGAGGCAACTCATACAAACCCTTCATGGCGGTGTACCTGCACGTTCAGGACAGCAAAGTGGTCAGAGGCAAACTTATTTACTTTCTTCACGATCCAGGCGTACTGAGTCACGTCGTAATGAGGAGTCTGATAATTTCTCTTATCAACCTGGGCGAACTTCGTCAATAAGGGCTACAGATACTGATCAACATATCACCCTCTCTCCAGAAAGACCCAGTGCTTTAGAAAGACTAAGTAGGGTGTCTCCTTTCAGTCGATTAGGCCCTAGGAGGAATAGGATTCCACCTAAGACCATGTCGAGGAGTTTTTGACAACCATCAGATCTAAGAGAAGGATCAGCACAATCACGACTAGCTGCTCGTCAAGGTGGATCTCAAGAAGCTACCTCAGAACGATCAATTGCTCGAACCAATAGGCCCGAGGAAGGAAATGAAGCGTGGAAAGGATATCTTCAACGGTTGGAGGATAAATTGGGAGAAATGGCCAAGGCAAAGAACCCCCTACAACGAACTTTTGTTCGAGGAACACCTTTTGTACAGGCCATTGTAAATTTTCCTACACCGTCAAAGTTCAAAGCACCTGTAGTGACCCCCAAATATGATGGAAAGACATATCATGTTCTTCACATAGAGCAATATCAAGCTGTTGCCGACATCTATGTCGTCCCCGATGAGATGAGATGCAGAGCGTTCTCAGGAACTCTTACTGGAGCTGCCCAGATATGGTACAACAATCTTCCTCGGGGTAAGATTTCAACTTTCTTTCAGTTGGCCGAGTTGTTTATTGGCAATTTCTGTTTTGGAGCAAAGCCAGTAAAACGAGTAGCACACTTGTTAAGTGTTAGACAAAAATCTGGTGAGAGTACTAGAGATTACATAACTCGTTTCAATAACGAGAAGCTGGAAGTCATAGATTATGAAGAAAAGACAGCAATCACCGCCTTGATGAGTGGGTTGTTGCCTAATAAATTGTATTACACCTTGGCGAAAGATCCACCTAAAACTATGTCAGAGTTGATGGCAAAAGTGGCCAAAATCATGAATACCGAGGAAGCTATGGCTGCAAAGAAGAATATGGATAAAGACACCAAGGTGGACGTCAACAAGTCTAAAAATAAAGAGCATAAGGGCAATGGCGGTGACAAACGTTCCAGAAATAATAAATCATCATGGGAAGTCCTGAAGAAATACGACAATTATACTCCTTTGAAAATGGGTATTCATCATGTCTTGTAAGAAATCAAGAACAATGAGGAGGTAAAATGGCCAAAGAAACTGAGGTCAGACCCTGATTCGAGGAGTAAGGATAAATATTGCGAGTTTCATAAAGATCATGGTCACATGACCAAAAATTGCATAGCTCTTCAGAACGAGATTGAAACACTCATCCGAAGAGGAAAGCTAGAAAAATATGTTGATCGGGGAGGTGAAAGAAAAAATAACGACCGAGCTAGAGAGAGGTCTAGATCTCCTCGTCGAGCAGAAGAGAAAAAGAAGAGAAACCATGAAGATGATCCAAATGATGACCCCGACCTTCCCAAGAAACCAAGACAGCCAGAACGAGAGGTATTTTCTATACGTTTTGGGTCATTTGATTGTAATGTCATTAGAGGAGGAGATGCAGGAGGAGGAGACCTTACTGCAGAAAGAAAGGCTTACCTTGGAGAGGCTCAAGCTTGTTCATATATTCAGCGAATAAATCTGGCCGAGGAAGATCGTCCGAGGAAGGTAAACAAAGAGAAGCTGGTCATTGGCTTTTCAAAAAACGACCTAGCAGGTGTTCTTTATCCTCACGACGATCCTCTGGTGATCAAAATGAGGATGAAGGAAGTAGTGATTTCAAGGGTGTTGGTAGACAATGGAAGTTTGGCAGACATCATGTACTACTCATGCTTTGACAGCTTGAATCTGAAATTATCTCAATTGGAACCGTATCACAGACCCCTCCTGGGTTTTGCTGGCGAGAACGTTTTTCCACTTGGGACGATCAAGTTGGATGTATTCATTGGAACTTGGCCTGCTTGTCGAACAGAAAGAATACGCTTCTTTGTGATGGATAAGAATGTGCAGTCAGCTTACAACATCATCATGGGAAGAGTTGGTTTGAAGAAGTTTGAAGCAGTTCCATCTACAGTGCATCAATGCTTAAAATTACCAACAAACTTTGGAGTAGGAGTTGTGAAAGGTGATCAAAAAGTAGCTCGGGAATGCTATTATTCATCTGCCGAGCAAGAGGAGCTTGAGGAATCAAGGAAAAAGACTACTACCTACCAGGTTGAAGAAGATACAGAGATTGAAACTCTCGATCCCAGAGATGAATCCCAACTTGTAAAAGGACAGGTGGTGGAATCTACAGAAAATGTTATTCTGGATGACGAGCACCCTAAACGAGTAACCCAGATAGGTTCATCGTTGGATGCTTCAATAAAACAGGAGTTGATAACTTTATTGAGAAATAGGAATAAAACTTTCGCATGGAGTCACGAGGACATGCCAGGAATAGATCCAAACTTCTTATGTCACGAGCTCAATGTGAATAAGGAGATCAAGCCCGTAAAGCAGAGAAGAAGGGTATTTAGCCCCGAGAAGAATCAAGCTATTCAAGAGGAGGTCGACAAGCTCCAGAAAGCTCAATTCATTGAAGATGTGAAATACCCGGACTGGTTGGCAAATGTGGTGATGGTAAAGAAGAAAAACAATAAATGGAGAATGTGTGTTGATTTCACTGATCTCAACAAGGCCTGCCCAAAGGATCACTTTCCATTACCCAGAATTGATCAGTTAGTGGATGCTACCTCTGGGCACGAGCTGCTCAGCTTCATGGACGCTTATTCAGGCTACAACCAGATCAAGATGAAACTTGAAGACAGGGAGAGTACTTCTTTTATTACCCCTAGGGGTACTTATTGTTATAATGTTATGCCTTTTGGTTTGAAAAATGCAGGAGCGACATACCAGCGGCTGATGAACAAGGTTTTTGCTGAACAAATCAGTTGCAATATGGACGTCTATGTCGATGATATGCTGACAAAAAGCAAGAAAGCTGCTGATCATCTAGTTGATTTATGTCAGACTTTTGATCAACTGGATAAATACCATATGAAGCTCAACCCGACGAAGTGCACATTTGGAGTACGAGAAGGAATGTTTCTCGGGTACATTGTCAACCAGCGAGGCATTGAGGCAAATCCAGAAAAGATCAAAGCTCTTTTAGGGTTACGATCTCCAGCAACAAAGAAAGAAGTGCAGAGTCTTACAGGACGAGTTGCAGCGCTCAACAGATTTGTATCTCGAGCAACAGATAGATTCTTACCATTCTTCAAAACACTTCGAAAAACTTTTGAGTGGAATGATGAATGTGAAAAAGCCTTTCAAGACTTGAAGAAATATCTGGGAACACCTCCACTGCTGTCCAGACCAGTAATGGGAGAAAAGTTGTACTTATACCTGGCAGTATCAGAGCATGCAGTCAGCTCAGCATTGATCAGATTGGAGAATGGAGTCCAAAAGCCAATTTATTACCCAAGTAAGGCTTTCTGAGGTGCAGAGATTAGGTACCCAAAGTTAGAAAAATTGGCATTGGCATTAATTGAAGCAAGTAGAAGAATGAGGCCATATTTTCAGGCCCATACCATCTTCGTTTATACCGATATGCCATTGAGACAAGCCCTTCATAAGCCAGAAAAGTCAGGGAGACTGATGTACTGGGCAATAGAGCTCGGTGAATATGATATTGTGTATGAACCCAGATCATCATTGAAAGGGCAATCTGTAGCAGATTTTATAGCAGAGTTTACATATCCTGATACCCCCGAGGAACAAAAGTTGCTCACTGATCAACCTGTGGATGTTACAGGATCAACAGACATAAGTCCAGACCAACTCCGATTGGTAAAAGGGCTTGTGGATGTAGAAAGATCATCAAATTCAAACCCAGACCAACTCCGGTTGGTAAAAGGGCGAGAAGAGATGGTCGACGAGGAGCGAAAATTAACAGGGGAGGATGGAAGAGAATAGCAGATATTTCACCGAGGAGCTGTATTGGATAAGAAATTTGAAGACGAGTTACCTACATGGAGATTGTATGTAGATGGGTCATCTTGCACAGCAAGATGTGGAGCAGGGATTGTTTTGAAAACCCCAGACGAGATTGATATAGAATATGCCTTGCGATTTCAATTCAAAACCTCCAATAATGAGGCTGAGTATGAGGCCATGATAGCAGGTCTTAATTTAGCAAAGATTATGGAAGCACAACAAGTGATGGTATTCAGTGATTCTCAATTAATTGTGAATCAGGTGATGGGAACATATGCGGTTAAAGGAGAACTAATGGTCAAGTATCATGCAAAGGTGATGGAATTGTTGACAGAATTTGATGCCATTCAGTTGATCAGAATACCCAGAATAGAAAATGCACAAGCAGACGCACTGGCCCGACTAGCATCAGCTACTCGTACCGAGCTGCGAAGAACGATATCAATTGAAGTACTGGAAAGTCGGAGCATAGATGAAGACCTGACGATGAATGTTATTATCCTTGATTTAGGACCATCTTGGATGGATCCCATCAAGGCATACATTAAGGAGGGAGAATTGCTGGAGGACAAACTCGCTGCAAAGAAATTGAAATTTAAAGTTGCTCGGTATGTACTAACTAATGGCGTTTTGTATAGACGAGGAATTATGGTAGGTTTGCAGAGATGTGTACATCCCTCCAAGGTAAAGAAGAGATCCATGAAGGGTCATGTGGAGCCCATGTAGCAGGACGGACACTTTTGCAGAGGATGATGACTCAAGGATACTACTGGCCGATGATGAGGGCTGATTGTATAGCCTATGCTAAGAAATGTGACAAGTGCCAACGTTTTTCCTCCATCCGACGAACTCCACAAGCATTGTTGACACCCATAACTTCCCCTTGGCCATTTTCCATGTGGGGAATTGATTTGGTTGGACCATTGCCGACCACCCGAGGAAGATTCAAGTACCTCGTCGTCGCAGTAGATTATTTTACTAAGTGGGTAGAAGCTGAACCCCTTATCGATATGACGTACGAGAAGGTATACCAGTTTGTTTGGAAGAATATCATCTGTAGGTATGGTCTCCCTCATGCCTTCATCACAGACCATGGAACACAATTCGATAACGAGGAGTTTGCTGCCTATTGTCAACAATCAAACATCCTGAAAACCCATTCAGCACCAGGTCATCCTCAAAGCAATGGGCAGACTGAGGTGACAAACAAAACACTACTAAATGGTTTGAAGAAGAGGCTAAGTGAAGCTAAAGCTAATTGGATTAACGAGTTACAGTCAGTCTTGTGGGCTTACCCAACAACTCCCCGAGCAGCAACGGGAGAATCCCCATATATGCTAGCATTTGGAAGTGAGGCAGTAATACCTGCCGAGTTGGGTCTTCCGACACACAGAGTACTGAATTTCAATTCCCCAGTCAGTGACTTGATGAGAAGATTAGATTTGGACATGCTCGAGGAGGTTATAGAAGAGGCAACCATTAGGAATGCTGCTTACCAACAACGCACAACTCTGTTCTACAACAAGAGGGTGAAGAAATGCGACTTAAAAGAAGGGGATTATGTGCTAAAGAAGGTCATTCAGAAGCACAATAAGCTTGAAGCCAACTGGCATGGACCTTACCGAGTTACAGAAGTTGTTCTACCAGGAACTTACAGAATAGCAACTCTAGAAGGAGAGGAATTTAAGAATGCATGGAATGCTGAACACCTACGCAAGTATTATCAATAATGTAAAATGTAAAGCAATTCCTTCATTATGAATAAAACGATGATGTTTCACCATCCTCTTCCTTTTATTACAAGTTTTTTGGGGAATACTAGTGTGATACACTACACTGATAGTTCAAGCGTGATCAACTTCGGTTGGTAAAATAGCGAGAACAAATTATACTCCTTTGGTTAGGAGGCGTACACTTGCGTGATCAACCTCGGTTGGTAAAAGAGCTAGTGGATAAGATAGTTCGAAAGAACCTGATAGTTCGAGCGTGATCAACTTCGGTTGGTAAAATAGCGAGAACAAATTATACTCCTTTGGTTAGGAGGCGTACATTTACGTGATCAACTTTGGCTGGTAAAAGAGCTTGTGGACAAGATAGTTCGAAAGAACCTGATAGTTCAAGCGTGATCAACTTCGGTTGGTAAAATAGTGAGAACAAATTATACTCCTTTGGTTAGGAGGCGTACACTTGCGTGATCAACTTCGATTGGTAAAAGAGCTTGTGGACAAGATAGTTCAAAAGAACCTGATAGTTCGAGCGTGATCAACTTCGGTTGGTAAAATAGTGAGAATAAATTATACTCCTTTGGTTAGGAGTCGTACACTTGCGTGATCAACTTCGGTTGGTAAAAGAGCTTGTGGACAAGATAGTTCGAAAGAACCTAATAGTTCAAACCCACAACCAACTTTGGATGGTAAAAGGGCAAGAACAACATTCTTAAAAATGCCAATTTTGGCTGGTTAAGAAATAAAATATGCCAACAAGTTGGTCGGAAGGTAAAACCATTCCAGAAAATACAAAATATTCCAAACTGAGCCAAGTATAGTTGGTCGGGGATAAAAACCCACTAATTGTAGTTGGTCAACGAGGAGAACTTATTGACGAGGAGGGTCCATCAACCTGGTTGGTCGGACACATTTTATGAAAACTCTCGCTAATTATACTTGGTCGACGAGTACAATTTTACAACCTTAGTTGGTTGGAAAATTTTTAAACATTTTTATATTCATTACTTTATTATTAAGTGATCGAACAACATTTTTAATACTTGTAACTGTTTATTACTAAGTTGGTTGATGAACAGCACAAAATTGTTATCTTTTTAACAGATACATATGCACAGATGTAAAAGTGTTAGACAAGTAGAAAAGAATAGCAATACAGATTTGCAAACAGAAAATGAAATTCTTTCATTAAAATTCAAAATAAATTACAAGTTACATATGTGTGCTAACTATTACATTGAAAATCCTATTCTATTGGTTTTTTCCCTCAGCCTTCGATACAGGTTCCTCGCCAGCAGGAGGATCATTTAATGTTTGGGGAGAATTGATAAAATTCAAGTCCCTCAACATTCTGACATTCATTACTGAAGGAGTATCCAAGAGATGCTCGGGACGAGATAACTCAATCTGAGAATGAAGACTATAGTCACCAAGATATTTTGAAATTAAGCTCCGAGGAATGACACGAGCTGGGATCCATTCCATGTCCAGTTTATAAGGCGGTACAGGCAAGTCTAGTAGCCTAGGAGCATGATAATCCCATAAATAATGGCCCTGCTCTAGCTTTAACACACCCAGGGCGTTCAACCATCCTTGTTTATAACCTTCATTATTGGCATTTTCGAGACGAGCATCCAAGTGACAAAGGGCTTCATTGTAGCCTGCCATCCAAAACTCACGAGGTTGTTTGTGGAATTGGAAAGTTATTCTCTCTAGTTGCTCGTGAAGGCTCCCGGCAAAAACATCTTTATTATTCAAAGCAGACTTCGTCGCAGTAAGTTGATCTTCCAAAGATAGGTTTTTCTTGGACATTTCAGATAAAGCCCGATCTTTGGCGTTCAGTTGGTACGCTTGAGTCTCCAATGTTGACAGAGTACGAGCTTCTTCAATACTACGAGGAGTTCTTGATCAACCCCGAGCAGCTGAAGTACTTCGTTCCTCGTTAACATCTTAGGCAGCTCTTACTCGCCCACGAGAACCTCTTCCTCGTCACCGAGCAGTAGTAGAGATACCAGACCTTCTCAGAGTATCCAATTCTTGCCTTAATTTGGCATTCTCAACCTCTAAAAATGAGAATCCTTCATCGGTGACCGGTACCAAGGCAGCGGAGGATGAAGCTGCAGATTCATATTGTGCCAACTTTTTCTGCAAATTGTTGTTCTCTTGTTCCAGCAGCTCGGTGATCTGTCTGCAGGCCTCAACTTCACCTTTTAGGGTTCTCTCCCTGACATCGTATCCAGCAATGATCTTTTTGTGGCCTGTCTCGGAAGAAAGCTGTTGATACCTATTCTCATACTCCTTGTGCAACAAGGCAGTTGATTCATTGTGCTGATTTTGAAGATCTTCTAGGGAATAATGAAGCTCCTCGATCAAGTCATATTAGGCCACGTTATTGGCCACAGCTCGGTCAAGTAAATCCTTTAGGTATTGATAAGCCTCAATTGCTTGTTCTGAAGCATCATGGCCAAGGATGTCAGCAATTTTTGATACACTCAAATTTGTATGACCAACCTTATAATATTCATGGCATTGCTGCATCACCTTTGTATCATGTGCAGATATCAGTTCCATTCTAGCCACAAACTAATAAAGAAGATAAGGTAAGAGTTAATAAATAAAAACAGACAGAGCATCAACAATGAAGAGGAACAAAAAGATATGATTTTATTACATCATCAACAAAATTACATCGTTTGGAATACAGAGGATAAGTAAAAGAAAAACAGAAAGATAGTACCGAACAACTTCACACCTTTTCCTTGTCTCCCAAGACTTTCTCGGGAGGCTAGGATGAGGAGCTTGGTTGCTCGGTGGGAACATTGATCTGATTGGTAGAAGCTGGGGCTTGTTCTGGAGGAGTAGGCAACGAAGAAATCTCCTCGGCGACTGTCTGGCTGGGTGTTGGAACAAGGACTTGATCACCCCCTGTCATTGAAGATTCTTCAGATGCAGCCTCGTCTTCATCTTCGTCTTCAATAACTGGAGGAGGACCAGGGAGATGTTGTTGAAATAGCTCAGAGTCCTCGCTCACCTTCAATTCTTGCAAGGCAGCAACCCAACCATCATGGAAGAATTTCAAACTTCCATAATTCACCTGGGTCATCATTGCAGCTACCCCCCTATCCCATCCTTTATCCCAACCAGTCCGAAAGGATTTCTTCACAGCCATTTTTCTCTTCATCTTCTCCGAGGAGAGCTTCTCGGATAGAAGGTCCTCGGAGGCTTTCAGCTTGGCCTCCAACTCCTCCTTCTGACGATTTGCTTCGCGCAGAAGTGTCAACTCTTCCTCAGCTGACTTCAGTTTATTCTCCAGCTCCTCAAAGCCTGAAAGTTTCTCGGCATAGTCTTTATTCTCTCTCTCCAAGTCCTTCACCTTATTACCCAGTTGTACTTTCTCTGCATCAGACGTAGCCAACTTCTTCTCCCATTCAGTTTTATCATCGTCATACTTCTGACGGGACTCACTCACAGATTTAATAGCTTTCTCCAGTGCTCCTTCCACAGTGGACGAGGAGCAAGAAGCTTTGATTGCTTCATCCTTTTTAAGGATTAAATTGAAACAGCTCGTCAACTGCAATCAAAAGAGGAAAATGAAATCAGAAACAAACATGGGAAACAACAAATGAAAATATAAAAAGCTCGGAGTAGAGATACTTACTGAAGCCAAATGACGAGCAGCCAGAGAAGTAACCACATCCCGAGTAAGGTCTTCTTCAGTACCTTGCACCTCGGGGATGGGTGAAAATTTTGCCAAACTCATCGTAGAGCTTGGAGGAATAATAATTGGAACACCATCTCCACCAGCTGGGAGCTGGGGAATGGCTCCAGAAATACTGACCGAGGAGGATTTCCTCAATCTCCTCGGAGCCTTTTCAGCAACCTCAACCAAAGAGGAACTTTTGGTTGGTGAGATAGTGATTACCTCAACAGGTGCATCCTTCTGCACAGGAGCCACTGGGGGCTTCTCGGAAACCTTCTGAACAGCAACAGAAAGAGCATCATCAATTTTCTTTGTCCCCTTTGGGACATTAACCTTGGTTTTCTTCCCATCGCCAGCAGAGGAACTCTCCTCGAAGAGAGTGGGAACTCTTCTCTTGCCCATTTTCTGGCTCAAAGGAATATGAGATTCCGGATTAGAGTCTTCAGGAATTTGCACTGGATCACTGGAGCTGACCACAGGGCGAGCAGTAAAAGACAACGTATAACTCCTGTACTGCAACAAGTATGAGGCAGACCTGATGTGCTCATCTGCAATTTTCTGATGCAAGCTCCAGATATGTTTCAATTGCCTTATATTAACTTCTGATTCTTTAGGAGTCTTTCTCTTGCTATTAACTGCAAACAAAAATAATTTGAAATGTCAATCATGCATTTATTCAAACATGATGAAGTCACAATTTTGAGAATAAAATAAAATGACAATAACCTATCCCATTGCCATATGGGGGGCATTTGGGACCTTCATAGACTTCGTCTCCGACTAAAGGAGCATGTTGCCAATTTTTGAAAACTAACCCATGTTCAAAATAATCCCTGTTGGCATCAGGGAGATTGACTACTAAAGCTCTATTCAAAAATCTGGTTTTTAAATAATAAACGTTATCTAAAACAGCCCATCTATAGCAATACATAATCTCAGGAATTCCTATGCGAGTTCCATGAGTTTGATTTAATTTATGCACCCCATTAACTATTCTCCATGTATTGGGGGCTACTTTTGCAGGAACAACATCGAAATGTTGGCAGAATTCTAAGCATAAAGAGTTGGGTGGAAAAGAAAATCCACACTCAGCAATAAAGAGGCTGGGGAACCAATGTCCCTCAGCCAAACGAAAATAATCAAAGGGCTCAGGAAGATTCTCCAGAGTTACCCAAGACGGAATGGAATAATCAGAACGGAATTTTTCAATAGATTCAATAATATAAACCATGGTGAATAAAAGAAGAAGGAAGAAGATCTTACAGGAAGAAAGGAGATCTGTTGACAACGAACGAAAACAGGGATGAACGCACAAGAGAAAGAAAGACTATGGAGAATTCGAAAGCAAGAAAATTGGAAAAGGTAGAGGACGGTATGATCGCTTGGGAAGTTTAAATACTGTGCCTTGGGAAATGGCGAAAGAAATTATTACAAAAAGAAACTATCGAACTTCCGGCGGCTAAAAGGACAAAAAGGGCACGAAGACCAAAGCAAAATGGCGGATTCTGCGAATTTGGAAGGAAATTCAAATATGAAGAAAAGGCTCCTAAAACCCAGGAAAATCATTTAATATCGCCATATACCGAGAAAGAATGTTCCATACTCCTCAAAGTTCGAAATATGAAACATTGGGGGCTTCTGTTGATACCAAAATTAATATGCTGATATGGACGAATAATACGAAGACACGTGTCAATCTACGTGGCACAATAGCAACGAGGAAGTTCATTTCCTCGACCAACTCATATTCTCTCCGAGCAACGAGGATACACCGAGGAACTTTAGCACTCCGAGGTACTCTAGCGCTCCGAGGAACTCCTGAGCAACGAGCAACTAAGGCGGTCCGAGTTGCATCTCGGCCGTAGCATTAATTGACCAGATAATCAACAGTTCAACTATTCATTGAATGTTTATCATTTTGACGCACACGCTGCATTAAATGTATTAACCTTTCATATGTATATCATTTAATGTATCAACCCTTTCATGTACAGCCTAAGGGCTATAAATACCTTGTATCACCCTCATTCAAAAGGAGGGGAATTTTTTGAGAGAACATATACTCGAGAATTCTCAAACACTCAGCAATAACATAACAGTGGACGTAGGCCATTCATATAAGGCTGAACCACTTTAAAAATCTTTGTCTCATTTTATTTATCTGTGATTGAATAATTAGAGCGATCTAATTTTTTACATCAACAATAATATAGAAAGAAAGGAGAGTAGATAGACGGGTTAGAGCCCGAATTTTGAAAATATTTTGCAAGTGCATAAATGCTTTATTTTTAGAAAAATAGTTTTATCTCATATTTAAATTGGTATCGCACTCCCATGAGATACCCCTCACCTCTCCTCTAGTCGTGCACACCTAACGCACCCTAACAACATACCCTAGTCAAGCTATCCCTGCCTAACTAGTCTAATCTACCCATCTACTATCTACCCTAGATAGACCAAGCAATGTACTAAGGGCTAAACTTCACTCCAGTCTCAACGCTATGCAATGTTCGTGCGTGGGGTGTCTCGCAAAGCGAAATCCAAACAAGGAACCCCCCGATACACTACTACGCGGCACGGTCGATCATCGAGATCCGTCAGTCCCTCAGTACAGAATATATATATATATATATATATATATATATATATATACATCATATAATAAATATCAATATAAGAGTACTAAGGATGAAACTTCTCCCTAGTCTCAACACATTGCCATATTCGTGCGTGGGGCGTCTCGCAAAGCGAAATCCAAACAAGGGACCCCCCCGATACACTACGATGCGGCAAGGTCGATTATCGGGATCCATTAGACCCTCGGTACTCGATTCATCCATATATACATATTCATATTTTACCATAACCATCCGGATCTATCTCCCCGACTGAGGATTCATATACAAAGTATTTATCAATACTTATCATTTTTCTCAAAACCCTCCATTTCCCTTCTCATATCCAGGAAATGTATTTAAAAGCCAATTCATTATAATGAATTGCTTTAACAAATCATATACCTTTTTAAAAGCCAATTTTATTATCATAAAAATGCTTTTCCCTTATATGTCATCCCATTTCCCTTTTTATACTCAGGAAATGTACCCCAAAGCCATTTCCATTATCATGAAAATGCTTTGATCAAATCATGCTTCCGCATCCCTTCTTCCATCCGGGAGTGTTACCGAAGCCAAACCTTTATCCCATTTCCCTTTTTATACTCAGGAAATGTAAATATAAAGCCAATTCATTATCATGAATTTCTTTAATAAATCTAAGACCGCCCCTCCGGATTTCCCCACTGGACGCGCCCCTAAATGGCTATCATCTTCCAGGGCCTATCTATACAAGACAACCTGGGAACCTACCAACGTCGGGAAGCGGCCATATTGCCTGCGGGAAAGTCAGGACCACACCCGGAATCCCCTAACCAGCGCAGTATCACAAATGCCCATATGGTCTAGGTACTATATCCAACCTGCTCAATAGCCAGGAAGGCTTCACCACAACACGCGCAACTTCCCTTATGATAGAGATTTAGGGAGGTGTGTAATCCATATTTTATCAATTATGAAAAACATTTCTTTTTTTTCCATTTTGAAAATATTCATTTTTATATTTTCAAAATCATTTCCATCATAACGTATATATATATACCTAAATCACACAGTATATACATATCCTATATATTCCTCCTAGAATATATATATATATATCCGGCCATAATGGCCTATAACATCTAGCGATGACCATAATCCCAAATATTCCATCCAGGAATCATAATCATGCATTCATATTAGTATGATTCTAAATCCAAAGTATTTCTTACTTTGTTCAATACTAATTACCTCAATCATCTCTTAAAGGTTTATTTATCCTCAAAACCCTTATTTAGGAATCCCCATAAAAATCCCAAATGGTAATTCAACTCCCCATACTCTTAAAGGGAAAAAACTAGAAATTCTGACCTAAGCGAATCGATTCGCCCCTTTAGCGAATCGATTCGGGTGGGCTAATCTATTCGGTTCCCAATCCGAATCGATTCGGAAAGTATTTTTCAAACAGGTATGTAAATGGTGAATCGATTCGGTCTGTACCTAAATCGATTCAGCCCATTGCAGAAACCCAATTTCCTTTAGGCGAATCGATTCGGCCTGTACCCGAATCGATTCGGCCAGTTCGAGGGCTACAGTTTGGGCGATTTTTCAATCTCCAAAATACCCAAAATTCAATCCAATATCCATATAAATCCTAACTTGGTTTTATAACTACAAACCCAAAGTTTTTATATCTCCTCAAATTCTTTAGAGGTCCTAACAATTCTTTTGAGAACCCCTAATATCTATCTCCAATAGGTTCTAACTAATGATTTTAATCTCGGACAACTTTTCGTAGAAAAATCACTATAAATCCAAAAAAAATCAGAAAAATACGCGGTCAGCATCCACGCGACCGCGTCGAAAAGATCTACAATTTTTATGTTTTGACCAAGAGCCGAATCAATTCGTCTATAGGCCGAATCGATTCGGGAAGCACGCTGGCTACTGTTCATCGTCTTCTCCGAGACGGTTTTCGGCCATTAAAGCTTCTCCCAAGCTTATGCCGCCTCACCCAACGTCCTACAACCTCAACCAACTAAAAACACACATATATAAAGGGTTCGAAACATCCTAGAACCCTAAAACACCCATTAATTTCGATTAAAACCTAAGTTCCACAAATTAAAATATTATCGGGGTTTAGTTGTTTTAACTCCCAAAACCCGTTTTATCCACGAATACCCAACCCAAAATCATTAGGGTTTGTTATACCAACAATGATATGAGATATTTATGCTCAAAAATAAATAAAGCAAGTAAACACTTGCCTCGTGGATAAAATCCGACTTCCTCGAGCCGAATCCCGCGGAGGCTGGCCTGAATCTCCTCCTTTTTCCTCTTTTCTTCCCTCTCTCTCTCTCTTCCCTCTCTTCTTTCTTCTTTCTCTTCTTTCTTCTCCCCCTCCCCCTCCTTTTATAAGGAGAAAAGGGTTAAATCCCCTAATACCCCCGAAACGACTCGTTTACTCATTTACGAGCCTATTTAACTCCAAAATTACCCGGAACTCAATTTCGACAATCGGACACCCTTTTCCGACTATCTCGGACATTCCGAGACTCATGGCGCAGTAAAAATTTCCATCCGAGGTACTTGACCGCTAATCACTATTCTAACCCAAAATAATTAAATGCGAGTTTTCTACTCAAAATCTTACCTCTTTTGTCGCTATACTCCACAACGACATATAATTAAATTACTTCGACCTATATGGTCCCAAAATAATTTATAACACCCTTCGAAAATCATTAAACCCTCGAAAATCCCAGAAATTACTATTTCGAGAAATTCTCCAAATTCCAAATTATACTTAATTATGGAATTTAATCCTCTCCAAAAGGGCGGGTTATTACAACATGCGTCCAACTTCTTCATAATTTTCAGCACTTGATTATAAAAAGATAAGTAGATACTAAACCTAAAAATTATTCTAAAACTAAACTAATTTTTTTTGTATTTTTCTGGAATTCTTTTATGACCCTAAACTGTACATAATATACGCTGTGTTTTTCTCTCTCTACGTTTCTTCTCCTTTTGTATCTGAGAGTGTCTTTTTATATTTGAGAAGTCCTTTTTTTATAATCATACCCACGATGTTTGTTTGTTTGGAGATTTTTGTGGGATTTGGAGTTGGATAAGTCAATGAGGTGAGAATTCGATTTTATTGGGATTTGGTAGGGTTGCTGAAATCGGATCGGGCTGGTGTAGGAGGTGGACGGTTGGGTTGGAGATGGGTAGAGTGCCGGAGTAGTGAGATCACGGCCGGAGAAAGATCGCTGGGATGGTCACGGGTTCCGATCGAAAGGGGTCGTGGTTTTTCGATTTGCAGGTGGGTGTGCCCGGTTTTAACAGAACAGGGCCGGAGCAGGCGCCGCGCCGGCCAATTTTGGGTAGATGGGTCTAGGCATGTTGGGTAGAGGGATTCAGAAGCGGGTTATGGCAGTTCGGGTTGGACGCTTTCGAGTTTGGGGTTGGCCGGACAGGGTATGGCCGGCGATCGCAGCAGCGACCGGGTTGGAAGTATGGGCTATGGGGTTTCGGGTTTGTGGAGGTATGTCCGAGTTAGGTAGGTACCGGGTTGGATGGTGTGAGTTTCTAAGGGGGTTTGGAAAATGGTTTTGGGTTTAATGGAGGAGAGAGAATATGGATTGGTGGGGAAGATGGAGATGGGAAGGGTTGTGTGTGTGTTGGTGTAGGAAATAATGGTGAGGGTGAGGGTTAGTTTTAGGTGTATGTGAGTGTGTATGGTAGTTTAGGGTGTGAGTGGGTGTTATGTTTAATTTGTACCCCTAAAAAAAATGACACTAAAAATAAAATAAAACTATAACTAAAATAAAAAAAATAAAAATCTAGAAATAAAAATCTAATTTATCACTAAGAGACGAAAAAAATAATAATAAATAAATAAAACTCTATAAAGACTAAAAAAAACTAAAAATCCTAACTAAATAAATAAAAACTAAATAAAATAAATTCCTAAAAACTAGTCCTAAGAAAAATAAAATTAAATAATGATTATAAATTAAAAACTAATAAAAATCAAAATCAAAATCAAAATACAGAAATAGAAAAATAGAAAATAAATCCTAGAAAATTCTAAATAAATCTAAAATAAATCCTAAAAATAAAATGACTAAAAATAAAAATCTAGAAAAATAATAAATGTACAAACTCAACACACACGGGGCTCGGGGAATGGTCTGGGCGAGATTAAGGTTACGGGCCTGGTTCGGGGCATCGGATCACATCAGGGCAAGCTCAGAATGGACTTCAGACTTCGCGATCTCCTTTGATTTTTTCGATGAACGCTTTTGACCGCTATTGAGTCACAATTGTACTGATTTAGCTTTGTTTGTACCGCAACTGCGTATTGACCTGAGAAATAAATAAATACAAACATAAGGTTATTTTTATTAAAAACGAGCAACTAAAATGCATTTATTCGAGGTATAAAATAGACACTTTTGGGTGCTTATCACACCACCCCCAGATAGAACATTGCTAGTCCTCGAGCAAAAATTGGAGAGATAACAGAGATAAGTAACCAAAAGTGTGCCACTTTCGCACGCACTGTCGATTGCACTTATCATGTGTAATAAGCCGTTAAACCTATAGGTTGCCCTACAGGACGAGTGGTGTCTCGTGAGGGTTTGCAGTGAATGTACCCACAAAATTCAAAACTTATTTGAATGCAGTTTTTGATTTGACGATGAAACGCTATACAACCCAACTTTAAAAGGACATTAAGGAACACCGTATTCAACCATCAAAATGAGATATGAAATTACTTAATACCAAAAGCGTAATCCTTCCTAAAACTCAGCGTGTGTAGTGTGAAACAATCTTAAGTAT
This sequence comes from Sambucus nigra, assembly GCA_949130495.1. NCBI lineage: Eukaryota > Viridiplantae > Streptophyta > Magnoliopsida > Dipsacales > Adoxaceae > Sambucus > Sambucus nigra. The sequence continues at coordinate 165,152,773 of OX422207.1, forward strand.
CATTAGAGTAATTCTAAGATCGCCTTTATGTAATCAACGCTTTGACTTCAATTCTCACTGGAAATATCTCTCTGAATCAAACTCTCTTGAGAATTGGGTAAGTGTATCTCTCTACTGTGTGAGGCTGTGAGTAAATATAAACAAGTTCAAACGTCTTACACACTTTATAAGAAAGTACGGATGCATGAAGAAAATTTGATCACATGAACGAATGATAACCACTATGTCGAGAATGTCGAATTATTCACCATATAATCTTTTCGTTTGCCCGAACACTTTACCAAGGGTGACAAATGGGGTTTATGAAAGGTATGTAGGGATAATTGAAATGAAGAAGATGAATGATGGGGTGTTTTGAGAAGAGTGACACACTTTGACTGACTATTGTCTTCATCATTTGAACTTATGATCGCATCTTCCTTTTTCTTCTTTTTTTTACTTCTTTTTATTATTATTTTTTCTATTTTTTTTCATTGTGATGCATTTTTCTTTTCATAGCACAAATGAAGACAATTCACATGAAAAATTTCAAACACTCTTTTTCTCAAAAATTATGGTAGTGATGGATGGTATTTGGGAAATATGCATAAGGGTAATACGGAAAATGATAATGGGTGGAGTGAAGGGTAAAAATGATAAGTGTATGGAAAAATCGATTTAGTGCTTGGGACAAACTACAAGACACATGTTTCTTACAACTCGAAAGTAATGTCATTCTCAGTGATTAAGCCAAATTTGAAAAAAATAATGAGATCATGCAACGACTAAATGCGGTATCCAAAGAAAGTTGAGTCAACTTGTGACTCGGAGTTACGTAACAACCCTCAAAATGGTGAAAAGCTCAAATCTCATGAGTTTTAAGTCTCCACTAGTGATCTTTTAAGACTCTCTTGAGAATATAATTACTCTTTAACTTTTGATTGTAAATGTGATAGTGTAAAATTGCCGAGTTTAAGAATTCATAATGCAAGTGCGCTTTAAGAGGTATTAATTAATTTAAGGTTAAAAGCGTAATTTTACGTTCGAACATGGGTATTCCGAGATTTCTAAAAGAGGGATGATAGACAAATCATGTCATAAAAATTTATTTTTTAACTGCATATAAAGTTTAAAATCATTTGTTTCTGAAATTTTTTCAAAAGAGGTACGATTTTGATAAATTTCCCACCCCCAAACAAAAGAGAACATCGTCCTCGATGTTAAAAACCATATATAAAAATGAAAAGCACAAGGGAGGAAAGATAGTACCATAATGAACCACTAGTGAAATGTTCTGCACTTTGGAGCATAGATGAAACCTAAAGAACATATGCGACTCAAAAACTTACAAGTCTATAAAGCATGTGAAAATCATTGGCTGGTGTGAAACACCACCCCCAAACAAGATAAGACTCATACTCAGAAACAATGAATGGTGGGTTGCCTCCCGGTAGCGCTAAGTTTAACGTCTTGAGCCAGACCGAACCAGTATCACCCTAAGGATAGGAACTAGGAAAGCACGGGTGGCAGAAAAAATTGGGTGATGAAAATCACCCCCAAACAAGACTGAAGCGTCAGTCTTGTTGGATCAGGACTAAAGGGGTCAATGCACTTGTATGGCAAAGTGAATCACACGATGCAAAGCATCGGTGGACCAGGGGTGGGTGGGTAGGAGGGTACATGGACGAAGGGTGAGGGTGAATAGGCACCGGTCACGGGCCTTATTGAGCGTAAATGTGAGGGCAACAAGGTCCCTATAAGAATGGTGCTCTAATTGGTGGGGGAGGCAAAATGGTTTGGTAATAGTGAAGGGGTGGGCCTTAGAGAAAGTGCACGATTGTTCTATAGGGAAACAAGGGCCCTATAAGAATGGTGCTCTAATTGGTGGGGGAGGCAAAATGGTTTGGTAATAGTGAAGGGGTGGGCCTTAGAGAAAGTTCATGACTGTTCTATAAATGGACGATGGTAACAGTCGCGCCGTGACATGCTAGGGAGCGGTAGATGGAAAAAATCAACACCACAAGGTAGTGGTGTGCATAAAATAATAATCTCGGTGTCACGAAAGATTAGAGTAGCACAAATACTCTCATGGATGGTGGGGTCGAGGAAAAGAGCACAAATAGGATCGTGGAGCACTAGGGTGGAGAGTGGGTGTAGGTGAGGACCTAAATACGTAGATGGGAACAGGTGAGGAGAAAGAACAAGGTCCAAACTAGGTGGTGGGGTGGAATGGATAGTGGGTGGATCGAGTGGGACAAAGGGTGGGGGGAGATGATTTAACTCACGAGTAGGAGACACACATTCCTCATGAGGCGCGGAGTGATCCTCGAGGGCACTCACGGGAGGAAGTGTGGAAATAAATGAGGGAGTGATCAACTTAGCCACCATTACGTCACCATACGAGGTGGTGAAAGTGTCTAACGAGGCTTTAAGATCCGAGACATATGAAATTAGGGCATAAGGTAAAAGCTCGGCGAAATTTAAAGGTGAAGAAGAAGGGTTTTTTTACACAGAATGTGAGTTCAGTATTTTCGAGTGACCTCCCACCAAAGTATAAATATTCAGGTGCCCCATCATTTCGTGTACTATTGGAAATAATAAAATTGAGATAACTTTATTAGATTTAGGGGCGAGTGTCAAAATTCTACCATATTGCATCTATAAAAGGCTTGATTTGGGATACCTTAAGCCCATCAAAATTACTCTCCAACTTACAGATCGTTCTGTGAGGGTGCCTCATGGGGTAGTTGAGGATATGATAGTCAAAGTCTACACTTTCTAATTCCCGATAGATTTTTTCATTTAGGGCACAGAGCCCTCCTCCCTATTAAGTCATCATGTTCCCGTTATTCTTCGATGCCCTTTCTTATCCACGGCTAACTCCATGATTAACACGTGCAATGAGAAAATACAACTCACGTTCGGGAATATGACTCTCGAAATGAATATCTTTAACATCACCAAGCCAACTAGTGATGAGGACGATTCACATGACAGAGATCTTAACGATGTGGTGGCAGATAAACAAAATTAAGGGTAATAATTTTGGGGGTCCACATGAGGCATGTTTAATGACAGCTATCGAGAGTGATAGAGAGCACTTATATAAGAGCAAGAGAGAGTGTTCGGAGATTAAGGGAGAGAGAGAGAGAACTTTAGATATGACCTAAGAAAAATTTGAGAAAGAATTCGATCGGTGGATAAGAGCCTCACTGTTGAAGTCTAATCGTTATTGCGCTCTTTTTGTCATTAGAAGAGAGCATTTGGAAAGATAGGATAGATAAATTCCTTCTTTGTGATCGTCCACCTATGCCACTTTATTTCTCGGATGCGATCGAGGACATGACAAGTGATTTTTCTGATTTAGACCGTGATCCATGCCTTTTTGAGGCCATTTGAACTTTCAGTATGAGAATCTATCCAATTCTAATAAATTATAATACAAGGTGATTGGTCACCTCGATGATTTAATTCACATAATTCATCATGTGCCTCGAGGTGTCCAATTTTTCTATCGGGTTGATTCTCGATTGTTTCGACTTTTTATTTATTATGTGGGAGAGATGGAAAGGATATTATTGGACCCCATACATGGGGTTGGGTAAGTTTGAGGGGAGAGAGAGGTCGTCTCACCCCCGACACTTATGGGGTGAATTTTTGGTGTAATTTTTTTGACTCGTATGCTGGTGTTATATAGTGCATTATTGCATTTCAATATTTGTTCATTTTATTTTCACACTCTTCTTTTATTATTTAGATTTTAGTCCTTTTGATTGAGTACAATGAAAAAGTCTAAGTTAGCAGGTACACGTACGTCTTTAAACTTCATAAATTTTAAAAGGCTCCAAACATATTGAAAATAAATTTTTCTAAAATTTTTAAAAAAATTGAAAATTTTGAAAAGGTTAAAAAAAATTCTTCAAAATAAATAAAAAAAATGGAATCTAAAATCTTCAAAAATATCTCTAAATTTTTGTTTGAAGCCTCAATTTGTAAAAAACTTAATGCACTAAGCTGAAATTGACTGAAAACGAAAATTAAGCGAAAATTGACGACTTATTAAGTGTAGATATTTTTTAACTCAGTGAGATTTTTTGAGTCTATCTTCTTTTCGAGTAAATAAATCAATCTGAGTCAAAAGTTCTTTTCAGTGACAACAAGTCGTTGAAGATCTCTAAATCATCGTTTGATTGGTTATGAAAAGTGAGTGAAATATTATTTTGAAAACATGCAAAAAATGTCTCAAAATTAAAACTAACCTCGAGACGCATTTAGTAATGTAATTAACAATTTCAATAAATGAAGTTAGGCCATCATTTGTTTACCCAAAAATATTAACCATAAAAAGTAAAAAAAAATATTCCTTTTGCAAGCCAATTTCAACCCAAAAATGAAACCCTTTTCGTTTGTTAGCCCGAAAAACTCGATTAGCCTGGAGTTGTGAAAATCGAAAAGTCATCAATTAAGTCCGTCTGGTATATAAAAAGGGGCAATAAAAATAGAAAAATGCTCAAATAAAAAAAGAAAAAAAAATAGAAAAATATGAAAAATAGAAGGAAAAAGAAGAGAAAATGAACAAATGCCCAAAACAGTACCAAAGGACATCGCAAGCAAATTTTCCAACTCCAAAATTTCCCAAACACTTCCATTATTACCCAAACCACCTTAAACTGAAAAAGTTTAAACCAAGTCCGAATAACAAAATTAATTACTGCATGGAGAGCTAAAACAAAAAAAATAATAAAGAGACAAAATGTTGCGACTAAAGAATGGTGTTTTTCTATTTTCCAAAGATCGTATTTCGTTCATGAGAACTTTTTACCATAAATATTATTTTCCTTCACTTATTGTGGGTGAAATCATGTTCCAGTACATTTACTCTTAATATTACGCACACCGAGAGAAATAGCCACAATTCGAGTAATTCGTTTCTGAGTGCATTCCGTGAGAACTTGAATCAAAGCGAATTTTCAAAAAGTAACATAATGATCAATCGATGGAAGTTGACGGTTTAATTTTTGCTTCACACACACACACTACAAATTGGGATTATCGAATAAAAAATTGAAGTGATTATCTTTTTAGAACTTGAATTATATAGTTTGTAAATATTTTGATATTTTCTTTAAATCGTACAAAAATAAATTTTGTGGGTAAATTCACTGAAAACCCTCATGAGACACCACTCATCCTACTAAGGTAACCTAGAGGTTTAACGACTCATTGCATACGCTAAATTCAATCGCTTGTCCGCAAAAGAGGTATTCTATCCTATTAGTTATTTAGAAGTCCATTTAAACTCATACCATTATTCTTTTCCATTGCTCGAGATAAGCAACATTATAAGTTAGGTGGATTTGATTAGGCATAAAAATTCCATATTTATCCCCTTAGTTTTAGTATTTTTATGGTCCCGTGTAGTGAATTGAGCTCATATTTATCTTATATTTATGCTACAAACCCTTTTTGGTGAGCATTTTGTGTAATTCGTGCACGTGGATACGAGCGAAAAGCCAAAAGAGTGAAAGAATTGAAAGAAAGGGAAGTCAAGGGAAATTTCATAATTTTTCATTTGAAACCCGGAGGAGGATCCAACTAAAAATTTTAAGGGATTGATGTTACGGGAATACTAGAAGAAACGCCACCTCGATCCGAGTTATGGTGAAGAAGTTATGTGCATTTGAAGTGTAAAAGAAAATCCCGGGGAAAAAGTGAAAATAAGAGAACTTCAAGCACACAAGACCACACTTGGGAAGAGAATAGGACATAAATGATTCAGGTCCTAGGGAGAACCAGTTTGCCCAGGTGAATGGTTTTGGCCATGGGGGCGAATGGGTTCGGGTCACCTGATGCGTGATTTTTATTTTGGCTCTATCTTTTAGCCTAAAAAGTTTTATAGTTTGGGGGACTCTTCTAAATGAATTGTAACCTATATATATAGTCATTAGAGTTCTTCTAAGATAATTTTAATTCATTGTAAAACTGCTAACCAAGGAGGATCATCTAGGAGAATAATTTACAAGTTTTGCATCATTAATTAAGTACACGAGCAAGTTTATTTCTAATATTTTTTCAAGTTGATTTCTTCTTGCATATTGATGTTCTTCAATCTTAGTAACCTTAATTTACATCACATTTATTATTATAATTATTCTATTATGTTTATGTGCATGTTAATGGATTATTTCATAGTTCATACAATCATGTCCAGCTAGAATAATTGAGAGGTAGGGAACGTGAACCCAACCTAGGTTTTTACGTTAGATATAAAATTCGATGTAATTGTATGTTTAATTGTTAGAGATTGATATTTTTATTGAAAATAATATAGTAGATTCTTAACTCCATTTTTCGTAGGCAATTGGGAATGTTTGAGAGTGCGATACATGTGTTAATAATTCTATCATTCTCTTTTATTAATTTTTTGACTAAGTATGGTGCGAATTGACACCCTCACATATGTAATGCTTCAGATTAGTTAATGTTCTTCTTGTGATTAAATATATAGTTTTCAAGTATTTTATATTTAGCATAAATACCTACGGTATAGGGGGATTGCATCCCGACTCTCCACTTTTCTTAAATAGTTTTCAAACTCAAAATTTTAGCTTCTTGCTTTCTTAGATTTAATTGCATTTGTCAATTTAAGCTTAGTTGTTAATTAGAATTCATCCCAAAACAAAATCACATTTTTCTTTATTTCGTGAGTCGATACCTAGATTGTAGAAGCCAACCCTATTGTTGTCGTTAAAATGATGCACGTCCTATTCCCTGAGAATTTGCCCTCAACTTATCGAGATTATTACTTAGGCGATCGACTTGCACTTGGGCTATAGGTACATGCACAGCACACACATTTTGCATAGTGTCACTCATCTAAGGCCAACGCAAGATGACCAAACTCGGCAGCCTTTAGCATCAACTTCACGTCCCTTAGGAATTTCTCCCACACCTTCTTAATCCCCATCGAACCCCGAGAGCGGATTCCCATGAAGAAACATCCGCCTGCATATAAGGACAAATCCTTAAATCCTTAGCAAAAATAAAATAAATAATAAACTCAAAAATAAGTGCAAACACCAACACAACCATCCAAATTATTCATCCTCGAGGAGCAATGATTCTTAGGCTCTCATAGCAATATATCCTCATCAGTCATGATGTTAAAGTTATCATATGCATTCTCACTCCGAAGCAGCAGCACCTCCGCATCATGCCACTCTAAGTCGCCAAGTCATTAGTAGTCATATAAGGGTCATTTTCCATTCTGTCCATGCAAGTCCCTTCGAAGGAAAGACGTCTAAGACTAATTTCTATAAAGATAGAAAAATTATTTTTTGGAAGTACGAAAAATGATTTATACACCCCCTTCTATATGGGATAAGGGGGTGTGTCGATCGATAATCCCCTAGCTATGCCTATCACAGTGAACTTTCATCTTACTCGAAAAGCCTAGAAATATATGCCATATGGAAATAGGCAAACCCTTGCCTATGCCTATCGGCACGCCCCCTAATTTTTGTCACAAAAAATCCAAAAACAGTCCAAAATATTTGTAAAAAAATTCCCCCCCCCCCCAAAGGGGGGGGGGGGAGTTAAAACCTTAAAATTCATCAATACCATAATTTTTTCATAATAATAATTTATACGTAATGCATTCAAAAATTTGTTAATCCCATATCCTTGCAAAAATCATTCCCAGTACTTTAGGCCTGCAGAATTGGCCTTGACCCTGTAAATCAGGTCTCTTTCACTCTTTAGGTCAGCAGAATTGACCTAGGCCCATAGAATTTCCTTGACCCTCTAATTTAGGTCTCTTTCACTATTTAGGTCTGCAGAATTGACGTAGGCCTACAAAATTGGCCTTGACCCTCTAAATTAGGTCTCTTTCACTATGTAGGTCCATAAAATTAACCTAAGCCCACATAATTAGCCTCGTCCCTCCAAATTGGGTCATTTTCACTCTTAAGGCCTATATAATTGGTCTTGACTCTCTGAATAAAGTCTCTTTTACTCTTTAGGCCTGCAGAATTGTCCTTGACCCTTTAAATCAGGTCGTTTTCACTGTTTTGGTCTGTATAATTGACATAGGATCACAAAATTGGCCTTATCCCTCTTAATCAATTCACTTTCACTCTCTAGGTCAGCAAAATTAGCCTCGATCCTCTAAATTAGGTCTCTTTCATTTTTTAGGTTTGCAGAATTGACCTAGGCTTGCATAATTTCCATTGACCCTCTGAATTACATCACTTTAACTCTTTAGATTCATATAAGTGACCCAGAATTAGCCTCAACCCTCTAAAATAGTTTGCTTTAACTTTTTAGGTTCGTAAAATTGACCTAGTCTTGGCTTCGACCCTCTAAATTAGGTTACTTTCACTCCTTTGGTCCGTCGAATTGACCTAGGCCCACCAAATTATTCTTTATCCTATGAATCAGGTCGTTTTCAATATTTCGATCCGTAGAATTGACCTATGATCGAAGAATTGGTATCGAACATCTGAACCAAGTTTTTTTCACTCTTTAGGTCCTCAAAATTGACTTTAAGCCATCAAATTTGTCACATCTAACTCTTTATGTCCATGAGTTACTCTAAATATCCAATTGAGGCATTGACTTATTGATTTGGTCACTTTTACTCCTTGGGTCCTCAAACTCAGACTTCTACCCTCAACACTTGTAAATTTCCATAAAGGTGTCTATATTATGATGATATTTTCTTATCCTAAGTTCTACCTCTAAGGGGATCTATATACACCCCACTTTATTACCCTTGGAACACCTCATATGTCCCTAACACGGTCATATTAACCATCAGATCTCAAGTCATACTCCAAACCTTGATCCACATCCCACTGGGCAATTTTGGGTTCTGTTTCACTTTCATCAACTCTAATAATTGAGAGTAGCTTATAGAATTTTCAAAGGGCTTTGAATACCCTTTCCAATGGTCTATACCGTGCACGGATCTACCTTATAGTTTGCACAAAATTGCATTTTTACTCCAAATTCTGACCTAAAGGCCACTGGGCAGTTCTAAGCTCCATTTGACCTTAGTTAACTCTCATACCTAGGGGTTTCTAAATGCGTGTTCATAGGTCTCTGAATAACCTTTCCAATGGTCCCAGTCATGCACGATTTGACCTTATGGTTCACGTGTACATGCCTTTTTACTCCTAACCCTGACCCTAGAGGCCATTGGACGCTTTCGAGCTCCATTTGACCTTGGTTTACTATCGAAATCAGGGGTTCTCAATGAAATCTCATAGACTCTGAATACTATTTTCAGCGGTCTCGGTCGTGTGTGATAAGGACTAACGATTTGCATTTTATACCCATTTTTTCTAAAAAGTTCATTTTGGATTGCCTATAGGCACCCATAGTGTCTTCTTAATAGCATAGTGGTATTTTACTTAGCCTATAATCTGATAGGAAAGCCTAGGCCTATGATAATTGGTAGACCTCCTAACCTTAAAACTTCCTTATTTAAGGAGGTCATGAGCACTTTCTTAAGGACCCCCTTCTCAAAATCTTTAGATATCCTGCATCAAAATGAGTGCGCAGCCTTCCAAAAACATCATTTTCCAAAAGCTCTATCCACATTTATTTACATCACTTTCACCCCACCTTAACCTACACCACTTCAAAAATTAGGAGAAAATGTTCATAAAAGGTTTAATTCTATCATTTTCTAGCTCATTTAAGTAGTGTCATTTATCGTACTTTGTTAGTCTTAGCATATCGTTTGCTTGATTTTTACTTTACACAATTAATAATCCTTTTTTATCACTTATTTACATGAAAATATAGTTTCATAAATCCCTTAAGAAAAGGGTTTAATGCTTAAACCCCAAATTGTAATTTTCCACCCATTTTTTCCTACACTTTTGCACTTTTTTCAACAAACTAAAAATAAGAGAATTGTAGTTTTGGGTTCATAGGTTAAATCCCACCATTGTGTGTTATCGAACTATGTGGACTTTAATGCCATGTTCGACTACAAAATTGTCTCGAGTTCACCTCGAGACTCGAGTTCACTTTTCCATATTTCACTCTTTCCTAGTTTTTACATATATATACATAGTAGTTTATCTATTTTCTCTTGTTTAGCAATCCCATTAACATGTGTACTCATTTGTATATAGTCAATTTGATCTTGTGCACCGCTCCTAGTTTTCTAGTATTATCTCTTATATTTTGTCTCTTTAGTGATCCCATTGATATGTCTGCTCATTTTTTCATAATGAGTTCAATCTAGCGCATCGCTCACATTTTTAGCCATATTTTTATGTCATTCATGCACATTCCTTTGATTAGTTCGTTCCCATGCTCCCTAAGGCCCATACACAATAGTATCACTCCTTGTGTACACACACACACATTCTCCCTACACTACTCATTTTAAACCCTATTTAAGACAGAAAGGAGAATATTTTTAGTGCCCATAATAGTTAGAAATGGCAGAATGGGTGCCTTCTACCTTCCCATTTCATTATTTAGTCCTCGGACACGTGATATGCATGGTTTCATATGCATCATTTTGTCTTGTGATTTCGTTTCTTTGAGGATGGTGATACACTTATCCTATTTTGAGCAAAATAGGTTGGTAACTCTATTCTTTATATTCTTACCCCTCAATGACAGTTAATATATGTCTATAGAAGCCTTGAATACTGCGCGAGTGGTGGAATGGGAAGTTCTCTTCCTTGAGGCCATTCTCAGTGAGCTAGTGAATTTTCCTTCTGGGTTAACCTAGATGAGGTTTCCCCTTTAAATATCGGAATGACCATAACCCTTATAAGGACTTAATATTTTAAACTTACCTTAGTTCAAAGATTTAATGACCCTTTGTGTGACTTCAGGTTACAATTTGACTTTGTTCGAAGGTCTCAGACCCTTATAAAGATGCAAGTTTCCATATTTATTTAAGTTTTGAAATATTATAACCCTTTGTGGGACTTCAGTTTACACTCTTTTATCAAGTCAATAGGTTTTAAGACCCTTATAAGGATTTCTAATTCAAAAGTTGAGAGGTATTATGACCCTTTATGGGACTTTAGGTTACAATTTCACTACGTCCAGAGGTCTTAGGGCCCTTATAAGGACTTATTATAGAATCTGAGCCTTGAGAAGGATTCAAGTATGAGGATTCTTAGCATTGATCTAATAGATTCACAAATCAAGTTACTTTACTTTTCTAAGTAATCTTGGGTGTTAAGGGTGTACTACATACTGGGAAGACATCAGACAAACCTAAAGCAGTGCAAGTCAGAAAAAATTACTTAGCAAAAAGGACAAAAAATAATGAAGTAAAGGTTTAAGAGAAGTGTCCATGATTCCAAAACTACCTTCTCAGTAAGGGTAAAAACAAAAATTATAAATAACGGCCCACGGCCAAAAAAGCTTACACAAAATTATTACTTAAAAATATTGTCAAGGCTTGAGTACTTGGGGATTCACTTGATTGAGAGGCAGAGGCATACTTTCCATCACCACCACCTCTACATTTAGTCATTTGATCTCTCTTCCTTTAATATAGGGGCTTAAGAAAATAAACCAGAGATGTCCACATTAGGAAACAATGCCTAGACCTTAGCCTTGTAGGCTTCGAATCCAATATGGATGTTTTTAAATTGTGACCTCTTAACGTCCTCCGACTACTAATAGGAATCTAAATGTCTCTTCATAGAGGTATGGATCTATCCGTAAAGTAATTCATTCCTGATCAGGACCTCAATATAGCTCCTTTGAAGCTCTTGAGCTTGAAAAGTTAACTTTTCCTTCTCGAAAGACAAGTTTTTAACTAAAAACCTCAAGAGATCCACCTCACCATCAAGTCAAAGGAGTATATCCTTATATCCCTAAGGCTAAGATCTTTGGCATTAAAGAGCCTCTTGTGTCACTAAGAGCTCAATCTTATAAAAGGCATGCAGCTCCTCGATCGTGGCAAGAGACCTACGAGGAGCGACAAATAAAGAAACACTATCTTTGAGGGTTTTCTCATTGAGAAGCTTCTCCTACTCTAGAAAATCCACCTTGGTAGTCAAGGTATTCCTCTCCCTCTTGAGAACTTCTATCTCTACCTTATGATCATTGATCATTTAGTCCAAGTGCCATTAGGTGAGATCCCAACTGCTCTCCATCTCATTACCTTTCCCCAGTTCCCTACTTCCATTAAGGGGATCGGTCAAAAGATTTTTTATAAAGTTCTGAGCCTTAATGATAAAATGGATATGAGAAAAATAAATGGGAAAAAATGAAAACCGTAACTGTTTATCTTTTCCAACACATGAAGGGGGTCCACCTTTGAGGTTTGGGGGTTTATTCCCTCAGCAGAGAGAGGCCCTAAGTATTTCTTCCCCTCTGACAAACTGGGCACCTCAGTCTCCCCTTGCAAACTGCCCTCCCCCGGAGATGGAACCACCTTATCTATAGCTTCTTTCTTTGAAACTATGGGTAGAAAGTCCCTTGGAAAATAAAAACATCCCTGTGTTACCCCAAGAGTCCCACCTACCCTCTATTATTCTTATAACAAGGGTAGTGTTTTATCAATATCCAAGATTAAGCCTTCAACAGAGCCAGACCTCGGGTTTACCTCCTCTACCAGCTTGTCTCCACTATTTGGAATGTCTATAAAGGAACCGAACTTCAAGCGGTTGGTGGTATTGGTTCTCCTCTTTTTATTAATCATGACCTGATCAAGGATCCTCCATTATTCTATTCATCTTCTGAATCAAATAAAGATCAAAGTCATCCATCAAAAGACCAATGAAGAAGGTAAAAAGAAAAATAGTAAAACTACTTATAGGGGGAGAAGTTGGAAAACGGAATGGTCTCATCAGCTAAGTTTAAACCCCTTTAACCTTAGAAGGGTCATCCCTACCCTTTGTTTGGTCATCCTCGCCTTTAAAGACCTCGGGAACCTCCTCTAGGACTATAGATTCAACCCTTATCTTTTAGGAACCCAAGGGGCAAGACTTTTCCCCCAGCGTGGCCCCATAATAATCTTAGTAGCCTCGAGAACTATCAAAAAGTACAAAGGCTTAGGCTCAGGTCCCATCTCACAGTTAAAGAGGCGTCTGGCAGTAATGATAACCTTAAAGGAAGTGGTGGCCAACCTATAAGCTCCAGCAATCCTTTTAAGCTATGATATAGTGGTCTCAGGAACTAGTGAAAAAAAATAAAAACTTCAAAATGCCAAAACAAAGTTCAATTCAATATTAGAAACAAAAGTCAAAATTTAACTTACCTACTTGTAGAGGGGTACTCTAAAGGGTTGGGTATCCAATGGGCTTGATAGGATCTGATGTGTCCTAAGATCACCCAAAAAAGAAGAACTTCCTCTTCTAGTTCTTGGGGGAATTATGCTTGTCCTTACTAAAGGTCACCATGTTAGGCCTAGGGTCTAGGTACTTCACACCCTTTCCGATTACTTTGCTTTGTTCCTAAACCCCGTATAGCTTGAAGAATTGGGCTGAGGAGATATCACATTTAACCCTGCTAAATTCTCTGAGGGACAAGACCATCAAAGTTTTCTATTATGAGTTACCCACCAACTGAAAAGGGGCTATGCCTAAAGCTTTCAAGATTATAACCATAATGATGGGTATGGGGAACCTGGACCCACACTGAAGGAAGCACTCATTAAAATATGCATAATTGGCCACCACAGAGCAGTCCCTCTTGTTAGGCTTTGCATCTGTCTGAATGACGTTCTCTAAAATTTGATAAGTCTTCTAAAGCTCTTCAAAATCACGCTCAGTGACTCATGAGTAATAGTAGCCACACTAAAAAAAATTGAGGTTAAAGACCCCCTTGTAATTCATCACCTTTATGCTAGGTGGAACTGGTTCACTGGGAAGGAAAATCGAGGGCTCAACTTTTGACTTCACCAAGGGAGGCAAAGAGACGAGGGACCCAATAACAGATAAGGTCTTAGGGTCAAAGACCATAGAAGGACAAATATCCTTAAAATACATTATTTGAAGGAAATGGGTGATTTCTCAAGGAAATTCTAAGATATAAGGGATAAAATGGGAGTTAGCGATGAAGAACTCAACTCAGCCCAAGGGTCTCTTTTATATCTCCCAGGGCCTAGGGTTCCAGACACTCCTATCTCCAAGATCAGGTACCTCAATCACATCAAATATGTTAATCGCCAAAACCTGTCCTCAATTATGTGTAATCTCCTTCCCAACATAATCTAATGATGATGAAAATCTCAGTGGTTATTTATATCCTTTCCCCAACTTGCATAAGGGATAAGTATTGCCCCTTTTAACCTTTTTAAAAAGAAACAAGGGCCTAATAATGATACCCTATTTTACACTTGGTGTTTAAAAGGTCTTAAAACTCCCCAACTTCCCTCGAGGCAGGGCATAAGTCCCAAGGCTTGCCCCAACCTTAAACATACAACTAATTATCTTGTAAAGTCAATCATGCATTTTCCCCCCTGGGATTCTTAGTAATTGCACCATACCTCCTAAAACCATCTTAGATACCACATCATCAAGGTTCTGACATGGTTTGCACTCAAAGCCGACCTCATAATAAAAGAAACTAACTTCTCGAGGTTATTCATGCCTCAGTTATAGGATGCAATAGTACGTGGTACTTCAGAACCAATTTTGAGTAGGTACACAATGCTTCCAGACCCCCTGTGTAATACCATGTATTATTCTAGTATAATAAATAGAATATTACATGTACTTGAGTGATATGTAATATCACAGCTTAATTAGCTGTACATAAACAAAGAATTTTGAGCTGATAAAAACATTAACAAATATTTTATTATGATTCAAGAAAAATATGTTTAATGTGCCCAATAATAGGATATGTGTTGTTTTCTATTATTGGTTATGATGATGAAGGACTACGAGGGTTAAGACTATTTAAAATGAGGCATTTTGGGATTAGCTACTTAATACTCTAAAACAATCTCAATCCCAAGCAGGCTTTCAATAGTTAGTATTGAACAATTAGGAGGTTCATTTTAACATAAAACACAAACTGGGGATCTAAGATCTTGGAGAGAAGAAGTCTAAAAGTAAGAGATGAGATTTTAGAGATTGGAGCCCTAGTTCTACACAATTGGAGGCAAGCTTAATTTGAATTCTTGTATAGTTAAAATTATTGTAAATTATGTCTATTAAATTGAATCAAAACCCAAAGTAATTAAAATATTATTTAGATGATTTGAATTAAGAAATTTTTATAATTAACATAATTAGGAAGTAATTAGAATTGATTTATATCATTTTGATTGAATCTTCCTAATAATTGTTATGTTTTGAATATATTTTGAATAGGTTAGGATTTGTTATTATAATCCACTAAAAACCTTAGCATTAATTATTAGATATGTATAGAATTGAAATCAAATGGTTGATAATTTAAATGTTAGGTTTCTTGAGACGAAATATGGGTTTAATTAGGTTATTGAACTTTTATTAGGACACTGATAATATAACTCAGTTCCAATCATATTTTGTATAAAGATGCATTTTTTATATGTTATATGGATCATACATCAAGGTCTTTTGATCTTTAATGAATGATTTAATTGAATTTGATTGGGTTGGCGAACACAAATCCCATAAAGGGGAAACCTTCAAACACTGAACCACGCGATTGACCGACTTTGCACCCGCGGTCGACCGATGCCTTCAGATATTTAACAATTCCTATTAATTTTTTTTATATTTAATTAGTAATTGAGGAAATTGTTTTGGTATAACTCCTGACCTAAATTGGTTCATAATTGTTATTGGTATGATTTGGATGATATAAATATAATGTAATGGATGGATTACTTAATCTCTTTTAATTGGAATTAAAGTGGATGAATGTAGTTTGGTACTCAAATTATGTGGCTAAAATGGTTTTAAATTATTGTATTCTTTATGTGATGCATACCATGCGTGAGTATTCGTGGTGAACTTACTAAGAGTGGATTCCATTTAAAAGGGTCATGTGGGATTCAGAATGCTATGGTACCTCGGTGAGTAGATGAGATTCCATAGTCAAATTTACCCCTGGGTGACACTTCTAGATACCCATGTTCAAAAGGTATTACATGGATATTTCTTTAATATAACCTTGGGTATGGTAGTTTATGTGATTTATGGGTAGAAGTGGTGATTTATTCCTTCCCTTGACGAGGTCTTAGATTCGGGATGGCCCAAGACTATACTTATTACACATGAGTTCTCCGAAGGCATTAGAGTTAGGACTTTGTTACTTGATTCATTTACATAACCCTTATAATATAAAATTATCATAATTGATTCATAACACTTGAATTGATTAGAGTAATGTTATCTTGAATTTCAATGTTTTATTTTCATATTTGTAATATAAAAATTAACCATGAGGTTACTTTGGATTTAAGATCTAAAATGAGCATGATATTAGGATTGTGGGGTAGGGTAATTTTAATAGATGTTAATAAGATAGATGAAGATGCATAGTTATGACTTATTATAACTTATGTTATAATTTTATTCTTTTTAAACTTGCTAAACCGGGGTTGCCCACTCTGCAGCCTTGATCGATAGTGTAGCTTTCGTTCATCCTTATGTTACAAATCTATATTAGGACGTAGGTGACTGGCTTGTATGTAACATATATCATTTCTTTTATTTTTCATTATAGTGGATATAGATATATATTCATATTCGTATATTTTGTATAGCCTATCATAGTTGTATTGGCATATAGATTTTGACTCATATGGATAGTATTAAAGTATTGGGATATCTTTCTTTATGGATATTCAATTTTATTTTTAATTTACCTATTCTCTGGCATGCTTAGAATGATACTCATTTTTTAGATTTCGGTACTTTTTGAATATAGAACTGATCAATTTCTTTTTAAATATTATGGGGTATAACCTCTTTTAAGTAGTCTGACGATGTGGGTGAGAAACAAAACTCTATTCCATCTACTGCCACAACCCAACTTTACTTGCATTAATATCTCCTATAAGCCTTAAATGAACTCAGTAAAAATTTTAGACCACCTGC
This sequence comes from Sambucus nigra, assembly GCA_949130495.1. Taxonomy (NCBI): domain Eukaryota; kingdom Viridiplantae; phylum Streptophyta; class Magnoliopsida; order Dipsacales; family Adoxaceae; genus Sambucus; species Sambucus nigra. The sequence continues at coordinate 165,169,782 of OX422207.1, forward strand.
TAATACTTTTCCCAACACTTTGACACCTTGATGATAGTGTCAGACCGCCGCCACGTTGTGATAGTCCACTCGTTCTCTCTCCAAGGTTTATCCAATAAATCAAAAGCTGGAAAAAGGTGAAAATGTAGTAATATAGAGAATTCAAAGAGATTAATGCATTCAATCAGTTAGGATTGCAAGATTTCTATCATACATAAGTATTTACACTTCGTTCCCCACTTATAACCCATAGTTCTGAGTTAATATTTATAACTTCGGTCATTTCCTTTGTTTCCACCATTTTAACATCTTATTGAGCCCAAAATCAATACCTTAGCACTATTACAAAAGCCATTTAAATACTTCCTAAGGTCATGTGTACTGTTAGCAAAGGTCTCAAGACCTCAAAGTCTTTTGATTAAAGCACAAAAGGTATCCTAGGTTGTAATACTTCTTTTTTCAATCAAATGAACTAGTGGAATATCTTTGACAGTGGACATAGGACCCTCATTTGAGGTCTGAACCACTTTAAATCATTGTCTCCTACTTTAACACTTCTCTTCGATTACCTATTTGCGGTCCAACACCGATCTTGACTTTATAATTTTCCCACATGATCACTAATGTTGATATCTTTTCATAAACACGGTAGATCTGGATTTCAATCACAGATCCAACTCCATAGTGAACCAGTCTCTGACAAACTCAAACTTTGAATCCGCCAAAGTTTAGATTTATATGATTTTAATTTGTTGTTGTGTATTTATAGAATGACTGGTTTCGTAATATTTATCATGAACACTCATCGAAAAAAAAATCAAAATACTCCCTATAGGGCTTTCAAATGTTAAAACACTTGACTGCTAATTTTGGATTAAGATTACAGACGTATTTATAGTTTAAAAAACCTAGTTAATAAAAAACGTTTGTCGAAAGTTACTTATCTTTTGAACTAGTGAAATCCCGTTCAAATGAGCCTTCATTAGAAATAAGTCCACTCCTATTTGATTTTTTCATCTTACAAGCCCTTTTGCCTTATTGTAGGGCTCTCATTTGAAACACCTTTTGAACGAGTTTTACTTGAGGACTTTTCACGAGCTCTAAATATGCATACCAACTTTATATAATGTTCACTATTTTGAGCATAACTTTTGATTCTGATGTCCAAATGATGTAAGGGGTTTTAACTTGTAAATCTTACTTAAAACTCTACAATTTTCATATTTTGAGAGGTCTAAGATCCTTACATTATATTTCCATAAATGCCCTTAAATTTTTCAAAACCAATTTATGACTTAAAATTTTTCAAAACATTAAAGATATATTTCGTCACTTTTAACAATTCATGCCAAACTAAATAAAGTTAAGCACAACGTAAACCAAAATCACAACTTAAAAAAGTTAATGATATCTCGATATGTGTGCATCAATTCTTTGGTGTTATTAAATAAGATGGGGTAGATAGGCACGCCGCATCTTCAAGACACAAAGAAACAAATAGTCCTACGTTTTTTATGTTTTTTTAGTCTGGAATAGATAGAAACAAAAGGGTATGTAAAAAATATGTCCTTATATATATCTCTCATTTGCTATTTGGTTATAATACTAAAACAAGATAACAAATTTAAAAGATCTGTAAATGAACGAATCAAAATATGTATATACGTCAAAACTACCCAGTCTTAAGTCTCGTGAGACTCAATATCTAAATAGGCTTCAAAACTAACCAAGTCTTTTACCAATCTTTTTTTATACTCAGGGACCTTGTATCCTACACACTTAAAGACAGATCCATGATGCACAAGAGATAAAAGAGAATAATTAATCGATAAGTATTTAAAAATATTATACATGCACTAAACTGCTCCCCCATAATACAAACTTATCCCCATTTTGTGCCTAATAGACAAAGGAAAGAATCCAACAATATATCACAAATCAAGAAAATCAATAATATAAATAATCACATGATGATATCATGCGCTTAGCAAGATAGTTGACATACAAAAATATGGAAATAAAGATCTCAAAAATATATAAATCAATAAGTTCAAATATCCATATCTCAACATGACTATAGGCAAATAAAAATGAATAAAACCAAACACTAGTTAATGATAATTTGACACCCAACCTAATTAAATACCGGGTGATCAGTTCTTTATTAAATTAATTTAAAGTGCCCTGTTCGTTCAGTCTTAGCATCACTGTCGTAAAACAATTTTCTTTATTAACACCCCAATAAATAATTAAGCTAAGTGTCAAAACGTTTAATTTAAATTCTATATGTAAAGATCTTATATGTATACACCAGTTTTTGAATAGTACTAATGATAAATAAAACAAACAATTCAGCTGTGTTATGCCAACTAGATTACTTAATCCAAATAAATATCCACAATTACCGTCAACGTAATAGATAAAAATCCCAAATAAAATAGAATATTGAAATAATAAAAAGAGTAGTAGATCTCTCCTAAGTCTAAACAGAAGTCTGGAAATGGGCAGCACATGCCCCAACTAAAAAGAACTAAATCATAAGCTGAGGATTCAAAGAAAGAATCGTCTACTGCAAGGACCTACAACTCCCACACAGGCTGCAGCACGTCCAATCTAATGGATCTACGCCTGATGCCCTTGTGGCTGGGCACCTGTAATATTTATACAAGAGAAGGAAAAATTACAGGAAGCGGGTCAGAGCCGAGTGTAAAACAGCTTTAAAAATAGTTTAGCAAGTATTTAAAATGCTTACTAGTTAATATGACACACATGTTAGTACGCGACACTCTCTTGAGAATTCTCACCTCTCATTTAGTGTGCACGCCTATCGTACTACTAAAATGACTCATAAGTCTAACCCAATTCTCCTCCCATAAATTTTGATTCATGAAGTCGTATGTCTTTGATTTATTTAAGATACCATCTTCTTAAGGATTATTTAAGTCAATTATGTATTTCTCAATACCGCTGAGAAGTTTCAAACACTTACTGTAATGAGAAGCATTTATTCAATACTTACCTACGTATACGCACAGTAGAAGAATATCGAGTATAAGTATATATATAAATTACTCACACAATATATATAGTAATCGGCATCCCACATAAAATCTATGGTACTGGCATACTTTGCTATCAAGTCCCCGTATCTCTCATACAAAAAGGGGAATACTAGTTCGGAATCACTCTCGAATTGTATTAACACAATACACACATAATGGAGGCGAAGCATAGTTCCAAGTCACTAAGAGGTCAGTACGTACCCTCATATCTCTTAGCCCCGTCTGACTATCATTCTCTGATAGCATGTACCAAGGAATCCTATGTTCTAGGGTACGAGTCAATATCCCCCATAAAAGGTCCCATCGAGATAAGACTGTCCCAGCGTGGAAACCTCCGTGATTGCAAGTAGCGCAGGTATGATTATACACAGATAAATATCATTGTATATACACATGCACTCGGTTATATATATATACGTTTTCACATTGTTCTTTTAGGTACGCCCACGACCCATAATAATATTCTCTCCATATGTGGCACAAATCACCCAAGTCCTACGTATAATTAACCCATTTATTTTTATTCTCAATTGTCGCCATTCCATAAGTACTTATCTTCCCTCGAAGTGTTTTCTTTTACTAGATGTAAATTCAGTAGGTGTAACCTCACTAACATATTGGTCTAAGTCTTTCCAGAGTCTCCCAATACCTCACTTAACGTACGCACGATTTCTATTCAATTTTATGCCCCCGTCATCCAACGGTTACATCTCGTATAAAATTTCATTTACCAAAACCTACTTAGATCCTACTGGTCCTCACCATAACCCATCATGATCTTTAAATTACATCCAAGGGATCCAACTCATTTTAAATTGAATTAACTTAAAAAGGGAAAAAATTTATACAATTTCCAGGAGGGGTCGATCGATCGATGAAAAGGGGTCGATCGATCGATCGAGTAGTTCTTGCCCAGATTCTGAAAATTCATACCTACGGGTTTCTTCCATAAATCTTAACTGTTGATGTAAAAAACTATATTATCTCTAATTAATCAATCACAGATAAAGAAATTAATAAGACAAAGGATTTTTAAAGTGGTTCAGCCTGATGAAAATGGCCTACATCCACTGTGTTTGTATTGCTGACTGTTTATTTGGAAACTCGATAATAAGTTTACCAGAAGATATAAAAGTCCCCTTCTTATGAGGAAGTTACAATGTATTTATAGCCTTGAGGCTGTACATATGAAAGGATAATGCGCTGTTATCCAGTAGACATATACATCTGTACGATAATATGTGCATTTAATGCGTAGCTGTCTTTTCATTCTGATGCTCTGCACGCTAAGTAGCTCGGACCGCTTAAGTTGCTCGGTATGCTTAAGTTGCTCGGTACGCTTAAGTTGCTCGGTATGCTTAAGTTACTCGGTACGATTAAGTTGATCGTCTAAAGTATTTGTATTTTCCACGTAGGTTGAAACGTGTCTTCAAGTGATTGGTCCACGTCAGCCGACTAAATTTGGTATCAACAGAAGCCCCCAATGTTTCACAGTTGAGGTTGATAGAGAGTGTGGAACATTTTTCTTGAAAACTGCTTGGATTACTGATCTTCATGGATTTTAGGAAAAATTTTAATATATATAATTCCTTTTTGAGCGCATAATATCAAGCTTCATAAATATTTTGAATTTTAATGATCACTTTGATATTTGTGCCCTTTTCTTCTTTTAGCCATCGAAAATGCAAACGTCTTTCCGTGTAATCATTATTTTTTTCTATACTCGAGGTAAAGTATTTAAGTGCGCCAGAAATCCTATCGTTTTTCACTTTTCAAATCTGTATCCCTGAACTCTTCATCTTCTCTCTATCTTGTGCCTTCGTTCTTTCCATCGTTCATTGATAACTGATCTCTATTTCCTCTGTAAGATTTTCTTCCTTCTTCTTTATTTTCTTTATTCACCATGGTTTATCTTGTTGAATCGTTAGACAAATTTCGGTCTGAGTTTTCAATCCCTTCATGGGTTATTTTTGGAAGAACTTTCTTATCCTTGTGATTTACTTTCTTTGGCTGAGGGATACTAGTTCCAAAGTCTTTTTGTAGTCGAATGTGGCTTTTCTTTCCCGCCAAATCCCATGTGTTAGGAGTTTTGTGAATATTTCAATAATGTACCTGCAAGAGTAGCTCCAAATACGTGGAGGGTAGTTAATGGCGTACATAGGTTGAATCAACTTCATGGAACTCATTTGGGGATTCCAGAGATGATGTATTGTTACAGATGGGTTATCAGTGATAATACTTTCTATTTAAAAACTAGATTTTCGAATAGAGCATTAGTTATCAATCTTACCAATGCCAATAGGGATTATTTTGATCATGGGTTTGTGATGAAAATTTGGCAACACCCTCCATTAAGTGGAGATGACGTTTACCAAGGTCCCAGGTGTCCGCTTTATGGCAATGGGATATGTTGTTTTTATTTTTGAAATCTTGTTTTCTTTGTATTTGATGAAATGCACCACTGACATTTGATCTTGTTTGTTATAGTTGATAGTAAAAGAAAAACTCCAAATGAAACAGAGGTTAATATAAAGCATTTAAAACTTATCTGGGGCATACATCAATATGTTGCTGGGGAGCACATTAGATCTGCTTCTTATTTTTTGCAATACAAAAGTTACACCTCATCTTTCATTTCTCGTCCTCGTCCTGCGGTGGTTGATCTTGATCAGGTACCGACCTCTGAGACCAGTGTGTAAGGTTCTTCTTCTGACTTGAGTATTCCCATTACTGATTTAATGAAGAAGAGGAAAGCTCCTGCCTTTTTTGACAAGTCTACCTTTGCCACCAATGAGGCAAAGACGAATAAACATGATATCCCAGATGAAGGGAAAAATATTACAGATGTACCTCCTTCCGTTGCTGCCAAAGAAACTGTTAAGAAGCCCACTGTGCTTCCGAGTAAGACTGTTGCCATCCCACCTTCAAGTGAAACTGTTGTCATCTCCCCAATAGAGACAACATCTTTAATTGAGCGTGTCCCTGCTCCTCTGAGGAGGTTGAAAAGAAGTTCTTCTGAGAGACCTGTTGAACCTATTTCTCAACCTTCAAATGTTGAAGGTCATGTTCCAGTTCTTGTTGCTCCGAGCTCTGCTATGCGCTTGATAAAATCCTGGATAGTTCCAGAATCCCAAGGTGTTGAAGACACCTTTTCTCGTGAGAGACTTACTACATTAGCTTCTCAACACATTACTTCAGCAAGTATCTTTAGTCTACCTCCTTTATTTTCTAATACTATGTTCATATATTGACTTAAAGCTCTTTCTTTCTTTACAGCTTGTGACGTGTTTCAACAATCTTTAGAAGAAAGATGAAGCTATCGGGGCTTCCAGCTCCTTGGGTGGGGTAGAAGAAGCTTTTGCTAGACTAGCCCAATATTTGAGAGAATCTCGTCAGAAGTATGAGGAAGACAAAGATGCTTGGGAGAAGCAATTGAAGTCTGTTGAACTAAAGAGAGATCAAGCTGTGGCAGCCTCCAAAGAGTTGGAGAAGAAATTAAAAGAAACTAAACAAGATAAAGAGGAGCTTGTGACCAAGATTAAATCTTCTGAGGAAAATGTTGCTAGGCTTCAAGATGTTGAGCATCATAAAACAAAGGTGGAAGGAAAATTGAAGTCTGTCAAAGAGCTCCTTAAGGAAAGGATCTCCTCGGAGAGGGTAAAAAGAAAGTTGTAATTAAAAATCCTTCAGTGTTGGTTGGGACAAGGGTTGGAACAAGGGTCTGGCTGTCATGTCTTCTCAAATGGAGTATGCCAGTGTCAAATATTTTAAGGATGGATGGGTAGTAGCCTTGAAGAAATTGGAGGTTGCTGAAAACTCTGCATTATTCCAGGAGCACACTCATGGCCCTCCTCCATCTCCTGAAGAAGAAGAAGAAGAAGAAGAAGAAGAAGATTAAGCAGCTTCAGATGAGTCTTCGTTGATAACAGGTGATGTTGCCCAATCCTCATATCAAGTCCAACAAGCTAGCACGTCTACCGAATAGTTGCCCTTGCCCTCCGAGCAACCAACCCTATCCTCCAAACCCTCTGAAGAAGGCGTAGGAAATAAGGAGAAGGTGTAAAGTTGTTCGGGTCTTTTGTTTTGCTATTTTCGTGAATGTAACCTTGAACTATGTTTTCCTTTATTATGAATAAAATTTCAACTTCTGCTGTTCATCTGGAATTTCTCACTTGCTCTGTTCTCACCATTTGTTGATTTTGTTTTTCATTTTGTCTTTGCTAGTTTGTGGCTAGGATGGAACTTTTATCAGCTCATGATTCAGAGTTGATGAAGAAATGCAATGACTATTTCAAACCTGGTCATGCAGATTTTACTGAGGCTCAAATCATTGATATTCTGGGACTAGATGCCTCTAAACAAGCAATTGATGCTTATCAATACCTGAAGTTCTTACTCGATCGTATTATTGCCAACAATGTGGACTATTATGAAATGATTGAAGATCTTCAAGGAATGATCGAGGAACTCCAACAGCAGTACAAAGAATCTGCTACACTTCTTCACCAAGGCTATGAGAAAAAGTACCAACAATTGAGTGCTGATAAGGGATATAACAAGTTCATTTCTACTTATGAGAAAAAGGATAGTGTTCTTAAGTTTGAGCATGAGAACATTGCTTTGCAGGAGGAAATAAAATAACTCAAATCTGCTGCCTCTTCCTCGGGAGCCTTGGTCCCCATTAATGATGAAGGTTTTTCCTTCTTGGAGGTAGAAAATGCAAACTTACGAGATGAGTTAGAAACTTTGAAACAAGCTGGACCCTCCACATCTACTCGTGGTAGAGCAAGATCTTCTCGTGGACGAGCAAGGGCTGGTCAGGTCACCATTGAAGAATGAGAACTCAGTCGGCTTTAAAGAATCAAGCCGTTCAATTGATGGCGAAGAACCAAGCCTTGGAAGAAATGTCTAAGAAGATTCTGAACTTCACCGAGAAACTCTCTAATCAAAGTTCTTCTCTGGAAAGTAAAGAAATTCTGGTGAAGAAACTTCACGAGAAACTTGAGAGGTTAACTTATCAATTTCACATACAGCCTAGGGAATTTTGGATGGCTGGGTACAATGAAGCTCTATATCATCTTGATGCTCGTTTGCAGCAATCGAATAATGAGGGGTACAAGCAGGGATGTTTGAACACTATGTGTGTGCTAAAATTGGAGCAAGGACACTACTTATGGGCTTATTATGAGCCTGGAGTGCTCGATTTGCCCGTGCCTCCTTTTAAGCTTGATATTAGTTGGATTCCTGCTCGTGCAATTCCTCGATGCCTGATTTCTAAGTATCTCGGTGATTACAGTCTTCATGCAAACTTTGAGATAGCTCTTTCAAAACACTTTCTTGATCGACCATCCATAATGAATGTCAGAATGCTGCGAGATCTAAACTTTATAAATTCCCCTTATGCGTTAGATGATCCTCTAGCTGGGGTAGAACCTGTTTCAAAAGCAGAGGGAAAGAAACCCATAGAATAGGATATGTTTATGTAATGAATAAAAATTCATATCATATGTAATCTACTTGATTATAATGAAGAAATTTTTAGTCTTTGACAATTTCATTTTTCTTTGAAATAATTTATAGAATGTCCTTGTTTGTTGGTTTGTTGGTTGGTGAATAAGTATATATATATACCATACTTACCCCATTTGCTATTTTGATTATAGTGGCTTGTCATTCTTTGGGCCTAAGAAATGGAATGATTTTCATACCATGTTACTCCTTAGTTGTAGTAATCTCATATGGATTACCTGTTTTCCTAGACAGTGGACACCCCGGGATGTCGTCCAGCTTCTTGCCTAGTTTGGTACCAACCAACCGGAGTTGGTGGTTATTGATTTACCAACCAACAGGAGTTGGTGGTATTGAGTTACCGACCAACCGGAGTTGGTGGTAATTTCTTTGCCGACCAACCGGAGTTGGTGGTATTTGATTTCCCGACTAACCAGAGTTGGTGGTAATTGATTTGCCGACCAATCGGAGTTGGTGGTATTTGATTTTCTGACCAACCGGAGTTGGTGGTAATTTATTTACCGACTAATCGGAGTTGGTGGTATGTTGCTCTCTGGATTTAGGTTTGTGTAGTGTGTAGCACTAATATTTTTAAAAAAATTCAACAAAAGAAGAAACATCACTTTATTCATATTGCAAGAACTGTGTTATATAGGAATTTTATCTATTAATAATACTTGCGCAGATGCTCTGCATTGCATGCATTCTTGAACTCTTCTCCTTCCAAAGTTTCAATTCTGCATGTCCTTGGATGAATAACTTTTGTTACTCTGTAAGGTCTATGCCAGTTGGCTTCCATTTTGTTATTCTTTTGGATCACTTTCTTCAGCACACAATCCCCTTCCTTCAAATCACACTTCTTCACTCTTTTGTTGTAGAACAAAGCTGTTCGTTGTTGATATGCTGCATTCCTGATTGTTGTTTCTTCCCTCACTTCTTCGAGCATATCTAGGTCTAATCTTCTCATTAAGTCACTTATAGGGGTTGAAGTTAAGCACCCTATGTGTGGGTAGACCCAATTCAGCAGGTATGACAACCTCACTCCCAACTGTCAACATGTATGGAGACTCCCTAGTTGATGTTCGTGGGGTAGTGCGATAAGCCCACAACACAGAGTGTAGCTTGTTAATTCAATTTCCCTTTGCATCATCCAACCATTTTTTCAAACCATTCAATAGGGTTCTGTTCATCACTTCAGTTTGCCCATTGCTCTGTGGATGGCCTGGAGCAGAGTGGATCTTTAGTACATTGGATTGATGTCAATATACAGCAAACTCCTCATTGTCAAACTGGGTTCCATGGTCAGTAATGAATGCATGTGGGAGGCCATATCTGCAAATAATATTCTTCCAAATAAATTGATAGACTTTGTCGTATGTCATATCAATGAGAGGCTCAACTTCCACCCATTTAGTAAAATAATCCAGAACAACCACAAGGTATTTGAATCTTCCCCTGGTCGTTGGAAGTGGTCCGACCAAGTCTATCCCCCATATGGCGAATGGCCAAGGGGACGTGATGGGTGTTAACAATGCTTGGGGAGTTCTTCGGATGGAAGAGAAATGTTGGCATTTACCAAACTTCTTGGCATAAGCTGCGCAATCAACTCTCATCATTGGCCAGTAATACCCTTGTGTTGTTATCTTCTGCAAAAGCGTCCGACCTACTACATGGGCTCCACAGGACCCTTCGTTAACCTCTTCGATCGATTCTTTAACTTCGAAAGTATGGACACATCTTTGTAATCCTGCGATAACTCTTGTTATGTACAAAATACCACTGGTCAATACATAACGAGCATCTTTAAACTTTAGTTTCTTAGCTGCGAGTTTATAAGTGGCAGAATCCCTTCTTAGATATAAGCACTGATGGGATCCATCCAGGAAGGTCCCAAGTCAAGGGCAATGAAATTCATCATTAAATCTTCGTCTATGCTCCGACCAGCCAGGACTTCTATTGGGATTGTTCTTCGTAGCTTGGTGCATGTGGCTGATGCTAACCGAGCTAGGGCATCAGCTCTTACATTCTCCAATCTTGGTATTCTGATCAACTGTACTGGGGTAAAAGTCGATACAACCTCCATTGCTTTTGCATGATACTTAATCATTAATTATCCCTTTGTTGCATACACCTCTAGAATTTAATTTACGATTAACTGTGAATCACTAAATACAACGACCTACTATGCCTTCATGGTTTTGGCCAGACTTAGACCCATGATCATAGATTCATATTCAGCCTCATTATTAGAATCTTTAAATTGAAAGCACATAGCATACTCTATATCAATCTCATCCAGACTGTTTAAAATAATTCCTTCTCCACTGCCTATAGTGCACGAAGAGCCATCCACATATAGATTCCATACAGGTATTTCATTATCAAACTCTTGGTCAGATAGAGTTCCTTGGTGGAATATTTGATGCTTCCTTTTATCCTCCCCTGGCCCTTCTCGCTGCTCATTGATTATCTTCTCTTGATCGTCCACGGATGGAAGTTGGTCGGGGGTTAAATTTGATGATCTCGTAACATCCACGGGTTGGTCTGTATTAAACCCCTGCTCTTCGAAGGTATCTTCCAGAGTAAACTCTGCAATAAAATCCGCTACTGCCTGCCCCTTAAGTGATGACCTAGGCTCATAAACTATGTCATATTCACCAAGTTCTACTGCCTAGTACATTAATCTTCCTAATTTCTCCGATTTATGCAGAGCTTGTCTTAATGGCATATCAGTGTACCCCACTATAGTATGGGCTTGGAAGTATGGCCTCATCCTTCTGCTTGCTTCGATTAGTGTCAGTGCTAACTTTTCCAACCTTGGGTATCTGATCTCTGCTCCTCGGAAAGCCTTGCTGGTGTAATAGACCGATTTTTGTACTCCGTCCTCCACTCTTATCAATGTCATACTAACTTCATTCTCTGAAACTTCCAAATACAAGAATAATCTTTCTCCCATCACTGGTCTAGATAACAATGGAGGTGCCCCCAGATATTTCTTCAATTCTTGAAAGGCTTCCTCGCATTCATCATTCCACTCAAAGGTTTTTCGGAGTGTTTTGAAGAAAGGGAAACATTTGTCTGTTACTCATGACACAAATCTGTTGAGTGCTGTGACTCGCCCTGTGAGAATTTGCACTTCCTTCTTCGTAGTTGGAGATCGCAGCTCCAATAGGGCTTTGATCTTTTTAGGGTTTGACTCGATACCTCGTTGGTTAACAATATATCCAAGAAACATACCTTCTCGTACTCCGAATATGCATTTGGTGGGATTCAAATTCATTTGATATTTCTCTAGTTGATCAAAGGTTTGACCTATGTCAACTATATGATCAACAACTCTCTTTCTCTTCGTCAGCATATCATCAACATAAACCTCCATGTTATAATTGATTTGCTCTGCAAACACCTTATTCATCAGCCGCTGATATGTCGCACCTGCATTTTTAGGTCCAAAAGGCATAACATTATATCAATAAGTTCCCCTTGGGGTGATAAAAGAGGTACTCTCCCATCCTCAGGCTTCATTTTAATCTAGTTGTAACCAGAATAAGCATCCATGAAACTTAACAATTCATGCCCCGAGGTAGCATCCACCAGTTGATCGATTCGGGGTAAAGGAAAATGATCCTTTGGGCATGCCGTATTAAGATCAGTGAAGTATACATACATCCTCCACTTGTTATTCTTCTTCTTTACCATCACCACATTTGCTAGCCAATCAGGATATTTGACATCCTCAATAAAAGAGGCTTTTTTGTAGTTTCTGTACTTCTTCCTGTATAGCTTGGTTCTTTTCAGGACTAAACACCCTTCTTCGTTGCTTCACTGGCTTGACCTCCTTGTTCACGTTGATCTCGTGGCACAAGAAACTCGGGTCTATCCCTGGAATGTCTTCATGACTCCATGCAAAAGTTGCTTTGTGTGCCTTAGAAATGTTATCAATTCCTGTTTTATCGATACATCCAGTGATGCACCAATTTGAGTTGTTCGTTCCGGATGTTCGTCGTCCAAAATGATATTTTCGGTAGCCTCCATGACCTGGACCTTCACGAGCTGAGACTCGTCTCTAGGGTCTAATGTTTTAATCTTTGCATCTTCTATTTTGTCCACTTGATAGGTGGTAGTCTTCTTCCTGGATTCTTCGCGTTCCTCCTATTCGGCAGATGAATAATAGCATTCTCGAGCTACTTTCTGGTCTCTTTTCACAACTTCCACTCCAAAGTTAGTTGGGAATTTTAAACATTGATGTATAGTAGATGGTACTACCTCAAACTTCTTCAGACCTACCCTTCCCATTATGATATTGTAAGCTGATTGGACATTTTTATCCATTACAAAAAAGCATACTCTTCATGTTCGACAAGCCGTTCATGTACCAATCAGCATATCCAACTTGATCGTCCCAAGTGGAAAAACCTTTTCTCCGATAAAATCGAGGAGGGGCCTATGATAGGGCTCCAACTGGGCTAACTTCATGTTCAAACTATCAAAGCATGGGTAAAACATGATGTCTGTAGAGCTACCATTGTCCACCAGTACTCGTGAAATCACCACTTCCTTCATTCTCATCTTGATTACCAATGGGTCATCATGAGGATATAACACACCTACTAGGTCATTCTTAGAGAAATCGATGACCAGTTTGTCCTTATTCACCTTCCTCGGGCGATCATCTTCATCCAAGTTTATTCGTTGTATGTACGAGTAAGCTTGAGCCTCATTAAGGCAAGCTTTTCTCTTCGTAGTCATAGCTCCACCTCCTACATCTCCACCTGTAATAACATTACATTCAAATGACCCAAAATGGATTGAAAATACCTCACGCTCTGGCTGTCTCGATCTTTTGGGGAGATCGGGGTCATCTTCTGGATCATCTTCGTGGTCTCTCTTCTTATCTTCTTTTGCTCGACGAGGAGATTTATATCTTTACCTTCCTCGATCGTTGGTCTTTCCACCATTTTGTTGATCAACATACTTAGCTAATTTTCCTCTCCTGATAAGTGCTTCAATTTCATTCTAGAGAGCTATGCAATATTTGGTCGTATGACCATGGTCTTTGTGGAATTCATAATATTTGGACTTGTCTCTTTTGTCAGGATCTGCCTTCATTTTCCCTGGCCAGGCTAACTCGTCGCTGTTCATGATCTCCTACAGAATGTGATTTATATCTACCTTTAAGGGAGTATAATTTCCAAATTTCCTCAACTGAATTAGCGCTTGCTTACCTTTCGACTGCCTGTTGCCACCATTGTTCTTCTGATCCTTCTTCTCGAATTTAACAGCCTCAACCTTGGTCTCCTTATTGTCTGTACTCTTCCTCGCAACCATGGCTTCCTCAGCGTTCATGATTTTGGATGCCTTTGCCATCAGTTCTGCCATGGTTCTAGGTGGATATTTGGCCAAAGTGTAGTACAACTTATCTGGCAACAACCCACTCATTAGAGGAGTAATTGTTATTTTCTCCTCATAATCAATTACCTCAAGCTTCTCATTATTAAAACGAGTAATGTAGTCCCTAGTACTTTCTTCTGGCTTCTATCTAACACTAAGTGGTTTCGCTCCGAAATAAAAATTCCCTATAAAGAGCTATGCCAGTTGAAAGAAAGTCATAATCTTCCCCCGAGGAAGGTTGTTTTACCATATCTGGGATGACCCGGTGAGAGTTCCTGAAAATGCCCTACATCTCATCTCATCTGGGACCGCATAGATATCAGCAGCAGCTTGGTATTATTCTATATGAAGGTCAGGGTCAGTTTTTCCATCGTATTTAGGTGTCACCATAGGAGCTTTGAACTTTGATGGTGTGGGAAAATCCACAATTGCCTATACGAATGGTGTTCCTTGGACAAAAGTTCTTTGTAGAGGATTCTTGGCCTTATCCATTTCCCCTAATCTGACCTCTAACCTTTGAATAGAGCCTTTCCGTGCTTCGTTTCCCTCCTCGGGCTTATTGGTTCGAGCAACTGATCGTGTTGAGTTTTCCTCTTAGGACCTTTCATTACGAGCTGTTGGGCGTGATTGAGCAGAGCCTTCCCTTAGGTCGGATGGTCATTGAGAGTTGCTCGACGCAATCCTAGGAGGACTTCTATTCCTCCTAGGTACCAATCGATCAAAAGGAGATACTCTACTCAACCTCTCTATAGCACTTGTCCTTTCTGGGGTAAGGGCGACATTTCGATGGGAATTAGTAGCTTGTACTGATGAAGTCCGATCTGGTTGATATGAAGGATATCTAGATCTTTCAGTATGATATGAGTCAGTACGCCTAGATTGAGAAGCCTCCGGGAATAACGTTCTTCTAGTTCTTAAAGATGACAAATGGATATTTCTTTGAACACTTCGTTGTCCTGATTGGGCTGGCACTCCACCTTGAACAGTTTGTATAAGTTGTCGCATGGTTTCTTGCATGGCCGTTTGGCCTTAGGCTAAATTAGCCATTATGCCAGCCAGATCTTGAATATTTGGGGGAGTAGAAGGGTTTGGATGGACCCCAGTATTTTGATTACTGGATTCCGGATTATCATCCATATATGATAAATTATTTTGGTGAAAAATGCTAAATATAGTTGTTTCCCACAGACGGCGCCAATCTGTTGATGTAAAAAACTAGATTATATCTAATTAATCAATCACAAATAAAGAAATTAATAAGAAAAAGGATTTTTAAATGTGTTCAGCCTGATGAAAATGGACTACGTCCATTGTGTTTGTATTGTTGACTGTTTATTTGGAATTTCGATAATAAGTTAACCAAAAGATCCAAAAGTCCCCTTCTTATGAGGAAGTTACAATGTATTTATAGCCTTGAGGCTGTACATATGAAAGGATAATGCGTTGTTATCCAGTAGACATATACATCTGTACGATAATAATGTGCATTAAATGCGTAGCTGTCTTTTCATTATGATGCTCTGCACGCTAAGTAGCTCGGACCGCTTAAGTTGCTCGGTACGCTTAAGTTGTACGGTATGCTTAAGTGGATCGGAACGCGTAAGTTTCTCAGTATGATTAAGTTTCTCGGTACGCTTAAGTTGCTCGTCTAAAGTATTTGTATTTTCCATGTAGGTTGACACGTGTCTTCAAGTGATTGGTCCATGCCAGCAGACTAAATTTGGTATGATTTTAATTTGTTGTTGTGTATTTATAGAATGACTGGTTTGGCAATATTTATCATCAACACTCATAGAAAAAAAAATCAAAATACTCCCTATAGGGCTTTCAAATGTTAAAATACTTGATTGCTAATTCTGGATTAAGATTACAGACGTATTTATAGTTTAAAAAACCTAGTTCATAAAAAACGTTTGTCAAAAGTTACTTATCTTTTGAACTAGGGAAATCCCGTTCAAATGAGCCTTCATTCAAAATAAGTCCACTCCTATTTGATTTTTTCATCTTACAAGCCCTTTTACCTTATTGCGTGGATGTCATTTGAAACACCTTTTGAACGAGTTTTACATGAGGACTTTTCATGAGTTCTAAATATGCATACCAACTTTATATAAGGTTCACAATTTTGAGCATAACTTTTGATTCTGATGTCAAAATGATGTAGGGGGTTTTAACTTGTAAATCTTACTTAAAACTCTACAATTTTCATATTTTGAGAGGTCTAAGATCCTTACATTATATTTCCATAAATGCCCTTAAATTTTTCAAAACCAATTTATGACTTAAAATTTTTCAAAACATTAAAGATATATTTCGTCACTTTTAACAATTCATGCCAAACTAAATAAAGTTCAGCACAACGTATACCAAAATCACAACTTAAAAAACTTAATAATATATCGATATGTGTGCATCAATGCATTGGTGTTGTTAAATAAGATGGGGTAGATAGGCACGCCGCATCTTCAAGACACAAAGAAACAAATAGTCCTACATTTTTTATGTTTTTTTAATCCGGAATAAATACAAACAAAAGGGTATGTAAAAAATATGTCCTTATATCTCTCTCTCATTTGCTATTAGGTTATAATACTAAAACAAGATAACAAATTTAAAATATCTGAAAACGGACGAATCAAAATATAAATATACGTCAAAACTACCCAGTCCTAAGTCTCGTGAGACTCAATATCTAAATAGTCTTCAAAACTAACCAAGTCTTTTACCAATCTTTTTTTATACTCAGGGACCTTGTATCCTACACACTTAAAGACAGATCAATGATGCACAAGAGATAAAAGAGAATAATTAATTGATAAGTATTTAAAAATATTATGCATGTACTAAACTTCTCCCCCTTAATACAAACTTATCCCCCTTTGGTGCCTAATAGACAAAGGAAAGAATCCGATAATATATCACAAATTTAGAAAATCAGGAATATAAATAATCACATGATGATATCGTGCGCTTAGCAAGATAGGTGACATACAAAAATATGGAAATAAAGATCTCAAAAATATATAAATCAATAAGTTCAAATATCCATATCTCAACATGACTATAGGCAAATAAAAATGAATAAAACCAAACACTAGTTAATGATAATTTGACACCAAACCTAATTAAATACCGGGTGATCAGTTATTTATTAAATTAAATCAAAGTGCCCGGTTCGTTCATTCTTAGCATCACTGTCGTAAAACAATTTTCTTTATTAACACCCTAATAAATAATTAAGCTAAGTGTCAAAACATTTAATTTAAATTCTATATGTAAAGATCTTATGTGTATACACCAGTTTTTTAATAGTACTAATGATAAATAAAACAAACCATTCAGCTGAGTTATGCCAACTAGATTACTCAATCCAAATAAATATCCACAACTACCGTCAACGTAATAGATAAAAATCCCAAATAAAACATAATACTGAAATAATAAAAAGATTAGGAGATCTCTCCCAAGTCTAAACAGCAGTCTGGAAATGGGCAGCACATGACCCAACTAAAAAGAACTAAATCATAAGCTGAGTCAAAGAAAGAATCGTCTACTGCAAGGACCTACAACTCCCACACAGGCTGCACAAAGTCCAATCTAATGGATCTACGCCTGATGCCCTTGTGGCAGGGCACCTATAATATATATATATATATATATACACACACAAGAGAAGGAAAAATTACAGGAAACGGGTCAGATCCCGAGTGTAAAACAACTTTAAAAATAGTTTAGCAAGTATTTAAAATGCTTACTAGTTGATATGACACACATGTTAGTACGCAACACTCTCTTGAGAATTCTCACCTCTCATCTAGTGTGCACGCCTATCGTACTACTAAAATGACTCATAGTTATAACCCAATTCTCCTCCCATAAATTTTGATTCATGAAGTCGTATGTCTTTGATTTATTTAAGATACCATCTTCTTAAGGATTATTTAAGTCAATTATGTATTTCTCATTACCGCTGAGAAGTTTCAAACACTTACTATAATGAGAAGCATTTATTCAATACTTACCTACGTATACGCACAGTAGAATAATTCCAGGTATAAGTATATATATAAATTACTCATACAATATATATTGTAATCGGCACCCCATATAAAATCTATGGTACTGGCATACTCTGCTATCAAGTCCCCGTACCTCTCGTACAAAAAGGGAAATACTAGTTCGGAATCACTCTCGAATTGTATTAACACAATACACACATAATGGATGCGAAGCATAGTTCCAAGTCAATAAGAGGTCAGCACATACCCTCAGGTCGCTTAGCACCGTCAGACTATCATTCTCTGATAGCATGTACCGAGGAATTCTATGTTCTAGGGTGCGAGTCAATATCCCCCATAAAGGTCCCATCGAGATAAGACTGTCCTGGCGTGGAAACTTCCGTGATAGGAAGTAGCACGGGTAAGATTATACACATATAAATAACATTTTATATACACATGCACTCGGTTATATATATACGTTTTCACAATGTTCTTTTAGGTACGCCCCCGACCCATAATAATATTCTATCCATATGTGGCACAAATCACCCAAGTCCTACGTATAATTAACCCATTTATTTTTATTCTCAATTGTCTCCAGTCCATAAGTACTTATCATCCCTCGAAGTGTTTTCTTTTACTAGATGTAAATTCAGTAGGTGTACCCTCACTAATATATTAGTCTAAGTCTTTCCAGAGTCTCCCAATACCTCACTTAACGTACGCACGATTTCTATTCAATTTTATGCCCCCGTCATCCCACGGTTACATCTCGTATAAAATTTCATTTTCCAAAACCTACTTAAATCTTACTGGTCCTCACCATAACCCATTATGATCTTTAAATTACATCCAAGGGATCCAACTCATTTTAAATTGAATTAACTGAAAAAGGAAAAAAAATTATACAATTTCCAGGAGGGGTCGATCGATCGAGTAGTTCTTGCCCAGATTCTGCAAATTCATACCTACGGGTTTCTTCCATAAATCTTAACCAAATAACCTTTAGCAAGTACCAAACTCCCAACCAACCATATGGAACATTATATAAACAATAATAGATGATTTATAATGCAAGATCCATTAATTCATCAAGAATTATCATCAAACGAATTAAATTCAAGAATTTATTCTAACCCTAGTTTATTTGATTTCACATGAATTCCATTGACTTTCAGATTATTATCTCTACTGGGCATTAATTTCATGTTCACCAATCTGAATCAAACAAATGAATCATCCTAACACGATTTCTATTCGAAAATTTCAACAATTATTCCCAAACATCAATTATCTTTTTATGAAACATCAATATAATTCTCCTACACTAGCATGGGTGTGACATCAACCAAATTAACAAAAATTTAGGTACTTGCCTCAGATACGAAGGTCTGATTTGTTGGTGTTGATGGGTATGGTTGCGTCCCTCGTTCCCCAATCTACGCATTGGTGGTGAAATTCAACAAAGGTGGTGTAGGTAGGGTGGTTATCTCCTTTGGAGTCTTCTATCTTCTCCCTTCCTTAGCCTCTCTGCAAGTTTACCATTTCTAATCCTCAAGGACTCAGACTCCCATCAGATATAACCCTTCAATTTTCGTCCATAATTAAGCCTTAAAAGGGAAAATTACTAAAATTCCCTCGCGGGTTATCGGTTAGGCCTAAAAATGTCTCAACACCCAAACTAAACCCCTGGGTACATTTTTTTTATTATCTCGACCCTTCCGGACACGTTGGCGCACTCAAAATGACCATACGTGCGACTTATATTTTAATTACTTTATATTCCATTAATTTAGTCCTGACACGACACAAGCGCGTCCCGACTTAAATTATATAATTATCGTGTTATTCACTAGCGACAATTTTTAATAAATTCAATTATATGTATTACTTTACTCATTAAGTAATTTCCACTAAATAATTACTATCTCTCATAACGCTAGTAAATATTGATTATAAAATCCGAATTAATATTAAATTAATTTATCTCAAATAAATTTAATAAGATCCCTATAATAAAAGCCATAAAAATATGGGGTATTACATACTTCCCCCTAATAACGGAATTTCGTCCCGAAATTTGGAAAATAAGGCATACTTGGTAAAAACAAAACTGGGTATTTTTCACGCATATCTGCCTCACGCTCCCAAGTGGACTCCTCCACGTTATGATGCTCCCACTAGACCCGTACAAGTATAACTACCTTCGACCTCAATCTCCTCTCGCTATGGTCTAGGATAGCCACTGGTCTCTCCTCATAAGACCTGTCGGATTGTAAGTTAATCTCTTCTATCGCTATATGAGTGTGGGTCATATCATCCCGTAGATATCGCCTCAACGATGAAATGTGGAACACATCATGAATACAGTGAAAATGCTCCTACAATCCCAATCTGTATGCCACCGGTCCTACCCTCTCGATAATGGTAAATGGTCCTACATACCTCGGAGCCAATCTCCCTTTCTTTCCGAACCTCATTACTCCCTTCATAGGAGACACTTGCAGTAAACTTGGTCTCCCATGCCAAACTCCCTGAAAGACCATTTTGTATCGACGTAGCTTTTTTGTCTGTCATGGGCTACCCGAATGCGAATCCTGATTAACTCGATTCTGGCTGACGTGTCCTGAATCACCTCTGGTCCGAGCAACTTGCTGTCCCCCACCTCAAGCCAACAAGCGGGAGAACGACAAGGTCTGTCATACAAAGCCTCAATTGGGGCCATATTGATCGTAAACTAATAGGAGTTATTATAAGCAAACTCCACCCATGGAAGATACGGCTCCCAACTCCCTCCAAAATCAAGGACATACGTGTGTAGCATATCTTCCAGCATCTAATTAGTATGCTCAGTTTGTCCATCTGTTTGCAGGTGATAAGATGAACTCAATCTCAACTTTGTACCCATAGCCTCCTGAAAGCTCTCCCAGAAGTGTGATACAAAAATCTTGTCTCTATCAGACACAATATCCAGGGGCACCCCATGAAATCTCACTACGTCGGCAATAAACAACTGCGCATACTGGCCCATAGTGTAGACTGTCCACACTAGCAGAAAGTAAGATACCTTGGTCAATAGATCCACTATTAACCATATAGAATCGTGACCCCGCTGTGATGTAGGCAGCCCAGTGATGAAATCCATGGAAATTCTTTCCCATTTCACATAGGTATCTCCAGCGACTAAAGTAATCCTGGTGGTCTCTGATGGTCCACCTTTACTATCTGAAAAGTTTTACATTTGGAAACGAACTCTGCAATGTCCTTCTTCATCCCACTCCACCAGTACTGTCGCCTCATGTCCTGGTACATTTTATCCCCTCTAGGATGTACTGCAAATCTGGACCCATGTGACTGCGTCATTACTGCTTGACGTAAGTCTTCTCCCTCTGGGACCACCAATCTCCCATTAAACTGTAAAACTCCATCTGAACTCACTGAATAGGACTCAACACCCTCATCTAGGATCTATACAATCCTGGCAAAACGTATCAGCTGCTTGGTCCTGAATCACTCTCGTAATAATCTATTGTGTGACTGTAATCACAGATACAAAGGATCGGGCCACTGCGTCTTGGTGTCCCAACTCTTTCCACTTTGGCTTCCATACTTCTGCTACCTCACCTACCGGCCTTTGTCTTAACGCATCAGCAACCATGTTAGCCTTCTCGGGATGGTATTATATCTCGAACTGGTAGTCTTTCACAAACTCCAACCACCTGCATTGACACATGTTCAACTCCCGTTGAGTGAACAAATTTTGTAGTGACTTCTGGTCTGTGAACAAGAAAAACTTATCCCCTAGAAAATAATGCCTCCAAATCCACAATGCAAACATGACCACTGTTAACTCCAGGAAGTGGGTGGGGTAATTCCTCTCGTGAGGCTTAAGCTTGTGGGAGGCATAGGCTATATCCTGCTCTTCCTACTCAAGTACTCCATTGACTCCCTGTAGAGAAGCGTTATTATACACTAGGTACTCCACCCCTGGCCTGGGTAAAGCAAGAATTGGCGTCGAAGTCACTTATCCTTCATCTCATCAAAAGCCAATTTACAAGCGTCATCCTATACGTACAGTACCCCCTTATGGGTCAGATTCGTCAATGGACCCGCTATTTTTGAAAAGCCTCAAATGTAGTATCTGGCTAACCCTAAGAAACTACATACCTCTATCAGTGTTGTGGGCTGTCCCCACTCCCTCACTGCCGACAGTTTGCTCGGGTCCACAGATATCCCTAATTCTGACACAACATGCCCCAAAAACTGTACCTCTCGTAACCAGAATCTGCACTTCTCATACTTGGCATACAACTATGCTCTCGTAGAGTCTGAAGAACCCATCTCAAGTGCTCGACATGCTCCTCCTCAGTATGTGAATAAATAAGTATGTCATCTATGAAGACAATGACAAACTGATCTAAGAACTTTTTGAACACTCGGCTCATCAAGTCCATGAATACGACTGGAGCATTTTTCAGCCCGTATGACATGACTCTGAACTCATAGGAACCATACCTCGTTAAGAAAGAAGTCTTCGACACATCCTGCTCCTTAATCTTTAGCTGATGGTATCCCCATCTCAAGTCTATCTTTGAAAAGAAGGAAGCTCTCCTCAGCTGGTCGAACAAGTCATTGATCTTGGGTAACGGATACTTATTCCGTATCTTGACCTTATTCAACTCTCAGTAGTCCACGCACAATCTCAATGAACCATCTTTCTTTTTCACAAACAATACTGGAGCGCCCCAAGGTGAGGTACTCTTATGAATGAAGCCCTCGCCTAACAGATGCTCAATTTGATCTCGTAACTCCCTCATCTCGGCTGGAGCCATACGATATGGTGCATGGGCTATCGGTCGAGTAGTCGACATCAAGTCTATAACAAAATCTATCTCTTTACTGGGGGGTAGGCCCGGTATCTCCTGGAACACATCCAAAAACTCACGAATAACTGGAATCGAATCCAGGGTAATCATAATATCCGTAGAGGTATCCTCATCTAGGTAGTATAAATGGGTGGACGATCATCCCTCAGGGCGAGGCATCACAACCAAAAAATCTCCTGACCAGGAATGAAAAAGATAATACTTCTACCAAAATAATTTATCATAGCCCTATACGTCGCTAGCCAATCCATGCCAATAATGGCATCATGCTCATGCATATATAAAACCAACACATCCGCATATAGAATCAATCTACCAATCTCTATACCTACTCCCTGTCATATAAAGAAAATCAAAAACCCATTCC
This sequence comes from Sambucus nigra, assembly GCA_949130495.1. Taxonomy (NCBI): domain Eukaryota; kingdom Viridiplantae; phylum Streptophyta; class Magnoliopsida; order Dipsacales; family Adoxaceae; genus Sambucus; species Sambucus nigra. The sequence goes on from OX422207.1 coordinate 165,192,976, forward strand.
CCAATGGTGAGTCTACACATGTCACTGTACTCTCTACTGTGCCTAATAATCCTGTGGCCTGTGCAAAGTTAGTGGCTATAAAATAGTGTGATGCCCCAGTATCAAATAAAACACGCCCCATAGTGCCATGTATAGAAAACGTACCCTCAATCGCGAGTGGCGCCTGCGGTGCTGCTGACTGGCGGATGTTATAAACATGTCCATATTGCAATTACCCCTGGTGAATAGGGGCTATTGGGATGACTGGTAGAGCTAGCATCTAAGCTGGCGCTGGGAGGGCGGCTGGGAAGAGCGGCCTCTACGGTTCATGACGAGAACCCTACTATTGTGGGGCCTTATCTCCCTCTAGGCAATCCTGGAACCTATGGCCATTCTTTCTACATCCAAAGCACTTGTCCCTGATGCCCTACTGCTGACGATATTGGCCCTGCTGGACAGGCTGACTAGACTGTCCCTATCTAAAGCCCCCGTATCCCTGCCTGGAATCACCGAATCAAAATCGCTTAGTAGGGTCCCCTAATGGGAACTCTGCTCACTATAAAGGATCTGTCCCTGAGCTGCTGGTGCCCCACTGGTACCACTACCTCCAGTCCGGCCCTGCTGGCTGGAATCCCCTGCTCCCTTGCTTCCCTACTGATGGAAGCGGTGATCCTAGCAATGCAATAAAGCGACGTTGAGTACATCAGTGTAGGTACTCAATAACAGATTACCTATGAGATGATGATAAATCTTCCAGGCCAATCCATCCAAGAACATCAAGATTTTCTTCTCTTCGATGGGTGCCTCATCCGGCACTATAGTGAGAAGTCTTGTGACATCCTTCTTATACTCTGCAACTGTTATACTCTCCTGCTTAAGATTCAGTAATGTTCGCCTCATCTCAGTCTGCATAGCGGATGGGAAATATTTGCGGTCAAACCACACCCAAAAATTCTGAATCGACATGCTATCCCTCTCCACCAAGGTGGTAGTGGACTCCCACCACTGAAAAGTGGCCCCTACTATATTGAAGGAAGCCGATAAGTATCTATGAACTTTATTGCACTTATACATATGCAGATGTCTCTGGATGTCTTTCTTCCATTGGCTGGGGATCACAATATCGAAACTACCAGAGAATTTCGAGGGATGTGCCTTCTGAAAGGCCTCTCCCACACCGTGGGAAGATTTGCTAGAACTGGTGCTACATCTTAAACCTGGGGTGGGGCCTACTGCACCACCACTAACACTGCATTCACCGCCTGAGATACAATGGTGACGACTTCAGTTTCGTTCATCATTCCCTGAGCCGGAGCTGTTGGCTGCTCGGGTTGGGCATTCTTGTCTCGGGGTCTTAAATGAGAAGGAAGTTTATTAGTCTAGAGTTTATTATCAATCTCAAATAGCTAAAGACGTAATCGTAAATTCAAGAATACAATAGTCTTAAAAATAGGGCTCTACTTCTAAGACGCTAAGCTGGAAGCATAATGAGTCGTACAGATCCTAAAGGACACTAGAACCTGACGCTCTCATACCACCTGTGACACCCCGCCTAATAAATATCGGGTGATTAGTTCTTTATTAAATTAATTCAAAGTGCCCAGTTGCTTCATTCTTAGCATCACTACTGCAAAACAATTTTCTTTATTAACACCCTAATAAATAATTAAGCTAAGTGTCAAAACATTTATTTTAATTTCTATATATAAAGATCTTATGTGTATACACCAGTTTATAAATAGTACTAATGATAAATAAAACAAACCATTCAACTGAGTTATGCCAACTAGATTACTCAATCCAAATAAATATCCACAACTACCGTCAAAGTAATAGATAAAAATCCCAAATAAAATAGAATACTGAAATAATAAAAAGAGTAGGAGATCTCTCTCAAGTCTAAACAGAAGTCTGGAAATGGACAACAAATGCCCCAACTAAAGAGAACTAAATCATAAGCTGAGGATTCAAAGGAAGAATCGTCTATTACAAGGACCTGCAACTCCCACACAAGCTGCAACACATCCATTCCAATGGATCTACGCCTGATGCCCCTGTGGCTGGGAACCTATAATATATATATATATATAAGAGAAGAAAAAATGACTGGAAACGGGCCAGAGCCCGAGTGTAAAACAACTTTGAAAATTGTTTAGCAAGTATTTAAAATGCTTACTAGTTGATATGACACACATGTTAGTACGCGACATTCTCTTGAGAATTATCACCTCTCATCTAGTGTGAACACCTATCGTATTAATAAAATGACTTGTAAGTCTAACCCAATTCTCCTCCCATAAATTCTGATTCACGAATTTGTATGCCTATGATTTATTTAAGATATCATCTTCTTAAGGATTATTTAAGTCAATTATGTATTTCTCAATACCGGTGGGAAGTTTCAAACACTTACTGTAATGAGAAGAATTTATTCAATATTTACCTACTTATTCGCACAATAGAAGAATTCCAGGTCTAAGTATATATATAAATTACTCATACAATATATATACTAATCGGCACCTCACACAAAATCTAAGGTACTGGCATACTCTGCTATCAAGTCCCCGTACCTCTCGTACAAAAAGGGAAATACTAGTTCGGAATCACTCTCGAACTGTATTAACACAATAAACACATAATGGAGGCGAATCATAGTTCCAGGTCACTAAGTGGTCAACACATACCCTCACATCTCTTAGGAACGCTTGACTATCATTCTCTGATATAGCCTGTACCAAGGAATCCTATGTTCTAGGGTACGAGTCAATAACCCCCATAAAGGTCCCAGCGAGATAAGACTGCCCCGACGTAGAAACTTCCATGATAACAAGTAGCGTGGGTATGATTATACGAGATAAATATCATTGTATATACACATGCACTCGGTTATTTATTTACATTTTCACATTGTTCTTTTAGGTATGCCCACGACCCATAATAATATTCTATCCTTACGTGGCACAAATCACCCAAAACCTACGTATAATTAACCCATTTCTTTTTATTCTCAATTGTCGCCATTCCATAAGTACTTCTCGTCCCTCAAAGTGTTTTCTTTTACTATATGTAAGTTCAGTAGGTGTACCCTCACTAATATACTGGTCTAAGTCTTTCTAGAGTCTCCCAATACCTCACTTAACGTACGCACGATTTCTATTGAATTTTATGCCACCGTCATCCCAAGGTTACATCTCGTATAAATTTTCTTTTACCAGAAACTACTTAAACCATACTGGTCCCACCCATGACCCATTATGATCTTTAAGTTACATCCAAGGGCTCCTACGCATTTTAAATCGAATTAACTAAAAAGCAAAAAAAAATTACAATTTCCAAGAGCGGTCGATCGATCGAGCAGTTCTTGCCCAGATTCTTCAAATTCATACCTACAGGTTTCTTCCATAAATCTTAACCAAATCTCCATTAGCAAGTCCCAAACTCCCAACCAACCATAAGGAACATTAAATAAACAATAATAGATGATTTCTAACGTAATATTTCCATTAATTCATCAAGAATTATCATCAAACGAATTAAATTCAAGAATTTATTCTAACCCTAGTTTATTTTATTTCACATGAATTCCATTGATTATCAGATTTCTATCTCTACTGAGCATCAATTTCATGTTCACCAATCTAAATCCAACAAAGGAATCATCCTAACATGATTTCTATTCTGCAATTTCAACAATTATTCCCAGACATCAATTATCTTTTTATGAAACATCAATAGAATTCTCCTACACTAGCATGGGTGTGACATCTACCAAAATAACAACAAGTTAGATACTTGCCTCAAATATGAAGGTCTGATTCGCTAGTACTGATGGGTATGATTGCGTCCCTCGTTCCCCGATCTACGCATTGGTGGTGAAATTCAGCAAAGGTGGTGTAGGTAGGGTGGTTCTCTCCTTTGGAGTCTTATCTCTTCACCCTTCCTTAGCCTCTCTACAACTCTACCATTTCTAATCTTTGAGGACACTAAATCCCATCAGATAGACCCCTTTAATTTTTGCCCATAATTAAGCCTTAAAAAGTAAAATTACTAAAATGCCCTCTCGAGTTACCGATTAGGCCTAAAAATGTCCCGAGACCCAAACTAAACCCCCGAGTACATTTTTTTGATTACCTCGACCCTTATGGACACGTTGCTGCACTCGAAATGACCATATGGGCGACTTATATTTTAATTACTTTATTTTCCATTAATTTAGTCCCGACACGACACAAGCGCGTCCCGACTTAAATTCTATAATTATCGTGTTATTCACTAGCGATAATTTTTAATAAATCCAATTCTATGTATTACTTTACTGATTAAGTAATTTCCACCAAATAATTACTAACTCTCATCACGCTAGTAAATATGTGTGAGTCGAATTAATATTAAATTAAATTCTCTCAAATAAATTTAATAAGATCCCCATAATAAAAGCCATAAAAATACGGGGTATTACAGAAGATTATAAGACAACATCAAATCTATGAGATCCCACATAATCTATATAACTGTAATATGAGGTTAGATATATCATACTTATGTTACGCACAACCCCATTGATCCAACCCATAGTTGAAAAAAATTACAAGTCAACCATACTTAAAATTTTGAGTGTTCATAAGTTCATGCCGATTAAGACCTAACATAAACTTCTTATTAAGGGTTGAATAAGGCAAAAAAAATCACACACTAGACGAAAATGTGAAAACCCATTAGTTTTGAACTTATAACTCCCTCAAATATATGGTTTTTAGATATTTCATTTTATTTCTTGAGAGTATGAATTTACTTAGATAATCGTTTTTTCTCTCATTAGTATAAAGTGTGAGTTTCTCGCCAATGGTAGTTATCACCCTATTTAGGCAGTGCTTACCATTACTTCTTTAATCTTTTTTTATATATAATAAACTCATAAGCAATGGTTCTTACATGCATATCTAAAACTTCTAGTGAGAAAATATTATCCAATCAAGTGAAAGTAAATATTTTGGATCAAAATAAAAAATACACCCTAGTTCAACTTATGTATGTGTGTGTGATATGGTAAATACCGGAACATAGTTAACGTGAATTTTTTTGGAGAAATTTATAGGAATGATTAAGCAAAAACATGCATAGGTTTGATCTACTGTCACACGCTTCCAATCCAATAATAGGGATATATATAATAACACGTGTTCCACAAATCCTTAATCACTTCAATACTAGCTATCCATAAAATGAAAATAAAAAATATTTTTGTATATTTGTAGAATTTTCAAAAAATAATATTATTTTCTTGAATGATTGAAAAGAAAATAAAAACTTCTTGTATTTTTCATTTATAAAGCCAAACAAATGAAATAAATATATATATATGTATAAATGGAAATGGTAATGATGATGGTAATGGTAATGATGATGGAAATGGTAATGATAATGATGATGGTAAATGGTAATGATGATGGAAATGGTAATGATGATGGAAATGAAATGGAAATGGTAATGATGATGGTAAATAATAATTTACTTAATCATGAATATGGTAAATGATAATTTACTTGATTTTTGAAAATGGCAAATAAAATGGTTTAAACACACCTCTCTAAATGACATCATAAGGGAAGTTCGCGCGTGAGGTGAAGCCCCCTGGCTAATGAATGAAGGGTGGATATAGTCCTAGGCCATGTGAGCGTTGTTATTGTATATTTTTCTGCGATGGGTAGGTAATTCCGGGTGTGGTTATGACTACCCCGCAGGCACATGGCCGCTTCCCGACGTTTTGCGTTATAGGTGCCCAGGTTGTCTTATGATAGGCCCTGGAAGATGATGGCCATTTAGGGGCGCGCACAATGGGGAAACCCGGACGGACAGTCTTAGAATCGTTATATGTATATAAATATAACTATTCATAATCAAGTGGGACTTGATGGATTATATGCCATAAAGAGCATAATGAAGTGCCACAAAGAGCACATATAAATTCCACAAAGAGCATTTGAAAATGATTATTTTCCTGATAAGGAAAGGATTTTTACAAAAGGTAAAATTGAGATAAAAATTCCATAAAGAGCATAAAATTGGGATTATATATATATATATCCTATTAAGGAAAAGATATATGAAATAATTGGTGCACATGATGAAGTTTTAGATTAATGTTACTCATTTTATTTTTCTGCTTAGCTTATGTTTTAAATTATGTAGGTAGATTTTTATTTCTCTTTCAGCATGATTTATCATTCATAACTGTCATACTCTTTATTCATCTAGTAATAATATAGAACCGGGACCTGACCCGTTCATATTTCTTGTTGTGCTTGCATCTTGTATCCGCTCAGGTACTCCGCCGCAAGGATGACTGATCTGAATTCCTATCCCGGTGTCTTTGGCGATCCGTGATGCTTTGCGGGTATTACGGGACATTTTGAAATAGACGCCATCATCTTTGCACTCTAGTTAAGATCGAATCTTTTTACTCGGGTGAGAGGCCTAAGCTTTTGTAATTGATTAATGTAATGTAATATGTAAATAGTTGAACTTGTTTAATATTGTTGTATGAGTCTGTGGTCGACAGCATATTCGGTCCCTTATTGTACATTTGAGGGTATATAATATAATTTCATCTGGATTTCCACTTTCTCTTTCATTGGGTTGTTAAGTTATTTTCTTTTATTAATTTTAAAAATCAAAATTTTTGGCAACCCGTTTTTCTGAAATAAGGAGTGGTTATCCCGTATACTTCTTATTTTGTTGTGATGCTGAGAATGATTCCATCCATGATTCTGTTATTTTGGAGTATCGGGCTAGCCACCCCCTATTTTGGATTGCGGATTGTCACATTTTCATATACATACGACTTCATCTCGTGTTGTTCATACAAGTAAATTGGTTGTTCAATATATATTTCACACACAATATATACGATAATATCGATTCTTCTCCGAAATTTGTATTCATAACTGGTCCCCCACCTTTAAATATTAAGTAGGACAACAACAAAGTTTACCGTGCCGTACTTCTACTGGCACTCTTCCCATACGTGAACTTATAGGAGTTATTTGGACACAAACTCCACTAGTGGAAGGTATCGCTCCCGTCCTCCTCTAAGATCTTAGGGTCAACATAAATTTTTCTCTCCCGCATCCGATTAGACCGCTTGTGGGTATTAGTCCATACTTAATCGCATTTTAGTACCTATAATCTCACCATCTCAGCTACATGAGAAGATCCTTAGGGATACTCTTCCATTCTCTAGTGGAAGGAGCCCCTACTAGTTTCGAATTGTCCGCCATTTTTCTACCAGTCAACTGACCCACTGCAAGACTAACTTTGAAAATTACTCTACACTAAACCCATTACCACTGTTATTTGTATCTTGATACATTTTATACTCTTTTGAATGTACTTCTAATCGTGATACGTGTGACTTTGTCATATCGTGTGGCACAAGTCTCTTTTCCATCTCAAAAATCTCAGTTTATTTTGAAACGTAAGTCTCTAACAAATCTTACGGAGTAATCTTCGACTTACCCGACTACATGTTATCGAATTCACAATATAATCATAATCCACCGTTTGATTCAATCTCCTAGGGTTCCCATACACCCTATGCCTCGCGCATCATTATAAAAATGACATAAAATTTTCTTACTTCAATTCTTGCACACTCGGTATGCTGATGTGGTATGGGTGCACTCAACCACCCCACTAGTCAAAACTTAATCAATCCTTGAATGGTATCATTGCTCTATTCAGAATGATACTAAGACTAGGCGACTCTATTGGCCTTAAGTCATAAAAGAATTATCAACTCTCAATTATATTCTCCTAAAGGTACAATAACCAACATACAAAACTTACGTACTATCGACCAAGCTTCTCTCAAACTCCCGACGTTCGCTAGTTTCATGCGTGGAATGTCTTGAAAAGTGAAATCCAAACAAGGAACCCCCCCCCCCCCAATACACTACTATCTAACCTAGTCGGTTTCCGAGGTCGTAAGGCCTGAGGTATATACTATGTACTTTCCCACAATCTACATATTGTGACATAAAAGTCTGTTTGTCCACTCTCATGTCCCTAAAAATGTAACATGAAGCATGGCGCTCTTACTAACCCAAGTACTCAGCGCAATATATATATATATATATATATATATATATATATATATATATAATGAGCTCTATCTCTCTGCTTGAAGAAGAACACAATGCATCATGAGTCTCCTCGGTAAAATAAATTCCTACGCACTGGAATCACATATAACTAGACAACATACTCGTTGAGGTCTATAATACCATGAAAATTTTTCATATATTCATATATCTTGGCCCAACCCTATTTCAGGTGGTGTCGCACAAAATAAAGATTTATCCTCCCGGAGTATTCGGCACGACAGCCATATCATTACATTTTTACTATCGTTTAACCATATGGTAATTAATCACTACACATTACCATAATAAACTGTACTAAAGCTGACTCAATGCAGTAGTAAATTATAACAACAAAACATATTCTTAGGACCCAACCGGTTCACTCACGGGTAGCATCAAAATGCCCTGCTAGCAACGAGAAATACGTTTGTAATAAGTCTGTTAAAAAATAAAGTTCCCCGCTCAACTCGACTCGCACACAAATTTTAGGGTCTCAAATTTACATATCAGTTGTGAAACACCCGTATCACTAGAATTAATCCTTTACTCACAAGGAAGAAGCAAAACCTCACCAGTCTCACCAAATCACAGGATCTCAGCACGTGGCTGCCATCACGACCCATGAACATCTGCAATCATTATACATCTTAGGATTTCATCCTATAGTTAGCTCCTCTCATCATAGACAATTTATTCCATCATGTGGGTTTCACGCCCATTATTGAAACATTGGCCCAAACTTTCTAGGCCTCAATTATGGCTTTACTGAACTCCTGTTTACATCCCGGGCTCCGTCGACCTTGACATACTATATGCTAATATTAACAAGGACTCTATTGGTATAGCCTGAACCCATCACTCTCGGGTTATAAATTTCCTAGGCCTAATTCTCTTGACCCCAAATTCCCTTGTTGGAAGTATCACTCTCCCAGTTGTTATTCCTAACTGGCATGATTTACCATTTCTAATATTTTCGGTCTCACTTCTCAATTTAGGAAACATTCAACCCTTGTAGTTCTACTTTCTTCACATAGGGAAACTTCACGAGCCATTTTCCCATCACTGGTACCACTGACCATTTTGGAAAAGTCCTTCTCTTCGACCGAGTAGTCTTAACTTACTGGTTGTGCTGGCCTTTCGGAACTATGGTTGGCCTCCACGGCCCCAATTGACTTCATCGTCACTGTTGATGTAAAAAATTAGATTACTCTAATAATTCAATCACAGATAAATAAATGAGACAAAGAGTTTTAAAGTGGTTCAGCCTTATAAGAATGGCCTACGTCCACTGTTGTGTTATTGATGAGTGTCAGGAATTCTTGATTATAAGTTCTCTCAAGAAATTCCTCTCTCGATTCCAGAGTTTTAATTCGAGTCCAGATCCCCCCTACAATGAGGATTGTACAATGTATTTATAGCCCTGAGGCTGTAATGTGAAAGGGTAATACATTTAATGCCCTCTTTGCGTGTGCGTCTAAATGATAAGCATTTAATGAGTCAGTTGAACTGTTGGTTATCCAGCTATTAATGCTTTGTTCGAGATGCAGCTCGGACCGCCTAAGCTTCTCGGTACTCAGAGTTCCTCGGAGAGGCATTGTCCTCGGAGCGCGTGAGTTCCTTGGGGAACTAGTCTTCCTCGTTGTAGTCATGTTCCTCAGAGCGCGTGGGTTCCTCGAAAGTGTTGGTTGTTGCCACGTAGATAGCCACGTGTCTTTATATGATTGGTCCATGTCAGCAGATTAAATTTGGTATCAACAGAAGCCCCCAATATTTCATAGTTCGAAATTTGAGGAGTATGGAACATTCTTTCTCGGAATATGGTAGCTTTAAATAGTCTTCCTGATTTTTAGGACCGTTTCCCTTGTATTTATTTCTCCTTCCCAACTCGTAGAATCATGTTTTTTTGGACTTTTCTGCGTGCTTCGATTCCCGCATCACTTTTCGTCTTTTTAGCCGCTGTTGTTCGCTTTGATTCTCGCGCCACTTTTCATCTTTTTAGCCGCCGGTAACGTAATATCCTTTTTTGTAATCATTACTTCACCATTTCCCAAGGCAAGGTATTTAAACTTCACAGACACTCCCATCGTCTTCTACCTTTTCAAATTTTTATCTTCGAGTTTTACGTCGTCTCTTCCTTCTCTCTTGTGCGTTCATATTTTTCGTCGTTCGTTGTCAGCAGATCCATTTTTTTCCTGTAAGATCTTCTTCCTTATTCTTCATTTCTTTATTCACCATGGTTTACCCTGTTGAATCTCTTGAGAAGTTTCGCTCTGATTTTTCCATTCCCTCTTGGGTTGTCCTGGAAGAGCTTTCTGACCCTTCTGATTATTTCAATTTGGCTGAGGGACATTGGTTCCCCAGCCTTTTTATTGCTGAGTGTGGATTTTCTTTTCCACCAAATCCCTTGTGTCTGGAATTCTGTCATTATTTTGACGTCGTTCCTGCGAGAATAGCCCCCAACACATGGAGAATAGTTAATAGGGTGCATAAATTAAATCAAGTCCATGGAACTCGCATAGGAATTCTAGAAATCATGTACTGCTATAGATGGGCAGTTAATGATAATATTTTTTATTTAAAAACTAGATTTTTAAATAGAGCCTTAGTAGTCAATCTCCCTGATGCCAATAGGGATTATTTTGAACACGGGGTTGTCATAAAAAATTGTCAACACCCTCCATTAACTGGAGATGAGGTTTACCAGGGTCCCAGATTCCCTCCTTATGGCAATGAGATAGGTTATTTTTATTTCATTTTATTTATTTTGAAATAATGTTTCTTTTATGTTTGATAAAATGTGCCACTGATATCTCAATGTTTGTTTATTTGCAGTTGATAACAAAAGAAAGTTCCCAAAGGAAGCAGATGTTAATGTAAGACATCTGAAACTTATCTGGGGTCTGCATCAGAGCTACACCACTTCTTTCACTGCTCGTCCAGTGATAAGTGAATCAGAGCCAGTACCAGCTTCCACAAGCTCATCGCCTGAATCTCATATTCCTTTAAGTGAAAGGTGAATAAGAGAAGACCTCCTACCCTGTTTGAGAAAACTGCCTCCGATTCTGGGGAGGCAAAAAGGATTAGGATTGATGTCCCAAAGGAGGGGACGATGAAAAATGATGCACCTCCCTCAGCTGGTGCAGTTGTGAAGGTTGCTGAGAAGCCCGCAGCGGCTTCGAGCAGGTCTGCTGCTCCTAGAGAGGTGATTGTGATATTAACGACCAAGGGTTCTTCCTTGGTTGAATCCGTTCCTGTTCCTCCGAGGAGGCTAAAGAAAAGCTCCTCGGTCAATTTGGCTGATACCCTCGCTCAGCCCCCAGTTGCTGGAACTGGGGTTCCAACTTTTGTTCCTCCGAGCTCTGCCATGAGCTCGGTAAAATCATGGATCATTCCCGAGGTCCAAGGTACTGAATAAAACCTTACTCGGGATATGGTCACCTCGCTAGATTCTCGTCACCTTGCTTCTGCAAGTCTCTTTACTTTTAATTTTTCATATTTCCTTTGTCATTTCTATTTCTAACTTACTTTCTTTTTCTATTCACAGTTGACGAGCTACTTCAATATAATCCTAAAGAAGGATGAAGCGATTAAGGCTTCTTGCTCCTCGTCTAGTGTGGAGGGAGCTCTGGAAGAAACAACCAAGTCTCTGGCAGATTCTCGCCAAAAATATGCTGATGACAAAGCTGTTTGGGAGAAGAAGCTTGCCTCCTCCGAGCAAGAAAAAGCTCGGGCTGTTGATGCCTCCAAGGAGTTGGAGAAGGGAATAAATGCCTTAGAGAAGGCAAATAAGGATCTTGAAGAGAAGCTCAAAATTGCAGGATAGTTTGAAGATAAACTCAAGGCTGCCGAGGAGGAGTTGGTTCAACTTCGGGAAGTAGGTCGGCAGAAGGAGGAAGCTGAGCAAAAACTGAAAGCTGCTGATGACTTGCTGTTCGAAAATCTTGCCTTGGAGAAGACCAAGAGGAAGATGGTTGTGAAGAAGTCCTTCAGCTCTGGCTGGGACAAGGGGTGGAACAAGGGGTTGGCTGCCATGGTGTCGCAAGTGGACTATGGCAGTCTCAAGTACTTTAAGGATGGATGGGTTGCTTCCCTTCAGGGGATGAAGGTCGACGAGTCTTCCGAGCTCTTCCAGAGACATATCCCTGGTCCCCCTCCAACTCCAGAAGAGTTAGAAGAGGACGAAGCTACCTCCGAAGAATCTTCGATGGTGATGGGATATCATTCCCTAGCCATCCAGCTTGCTGCTGAGGAAAATCAACAAATCATTTCTTCCTCCGAGCAACTGCCTATTCTCCCCGAGCAACTATCCCTTCCCTCCGAGCAACCTACCTCTTCATCCCAACCTCCCGAGAAGGTTTTGGGAGATAAGGAAAAGGTGTAGTGTTGTTCGGGTTTCTCTTTATTTTGTTTCTCTTTATCAAATGTAACCCAGAAGATGTAACTCTGAATTATGATCTAATAAAACTTAAATTTTTTTTGCATACTGTTGTCTATCTTTCCTTCATACTCTGCTTATTCTTCTTATTGATGATTGCTCTTCTTTATCTACTTGTTTCTGGCCAGGATGGAACTGCTATCTGCCCATGATACAAAGTTATTGCGATAATGTAATGAATACTTCAAGGCTGGTTACACAGACCTGAGTGCTGCACAAGTTATCGACATCCTTGGCCAGGACACCTCAGAACAGGCAGTGGAAGCATATTAATATATGAAGTGTCTGATTGATCGGGCTGTAGCCAATAATGTTGCCTATTATGAAATGATCGAGGATCTTCAAAGCACCCTCAAGGACCTTCAGCTTCAATACAAAGAATCCACTACTTTGTTGCATGAGGGGTACGAGAAGAAGTACCAGCAGATCATTGCCGACAAGGGCTACGAGAAGATTTTTGCTGGGTACGATGTAAGGGAGAGAACTTTGAGAGGTGAGGTCGAAGAATGTAGACAGATTGCTGAGTTGCTGGAAAAGGAAAACAACAACCTGCAAAAGGAGCTATCACAATTGAAGTCTGCAACTTCCACTTCTAGTGCCTTGATCTCAGTGACCGACGAGGGATTTTCGTTCTTAGAGGTTGAGAATGCCAAGTTGAGGGACGAGTTGGAGACTTTAAAGAGCTCTAGCACCTCTTCATCTTCTCGTGGTCGAGAAAGAGTTCCTCGGGGACGAGCAAGAGCAGCTCGGGTTCTTATCGAGGAACAGAGGACTCAGTTTGCCTTAGAGAACCAGGCTTTCCAATTAATGGCGAAAAGCCAGGCGTTGTTTGATATGTCAAAGAAGATTAGGGACCTGGAAAAATAGCTCTCTGCGCAGAAATCAGTCTTGGAGAATAAGAATCTTTTCATCAAGAATCTCCACGAGCAGCTAGAAAGGCTAACATATCAATTCCACAAACAGCCCAAGGAGTTCTGGATGGCTGGATACAACGAAGCACTATTCCACTTGGACCATCGTATCCAGAATGCCAACAATGAGGGCTACAAGCAAGGCTGGCTGAATACCTTAGGTGTGCTGAAGCTCGAACAAGGCTATTATCTGTGGGACTACCATGATCCTGGGTTGCTCGACTTGCCTGTGCCACCATACAATTTAGACATGGATTGGAACCCTTCTCGGGCCATCCATCGGAGCTTAATTTCAAAGTATCTCGGTGACTACAATTTACATTCTCAAATCGAGGTATCTCGTCCCGAGCATCTCTTAGATCGACCATTCGTGATGAATGTCAGGATGTTGAAGGATCTCAACTTCATCAATTCTCCTCTATCTTTAAATGATCCGCCTGATGGCGAGGAACCTTTGTCAAAAGCAGAGGGGAAGAGACCAGTAGAATAGGAATTTTTGATGTAATAGTTAGTATACATCTCAATGTAACTGTAATTTCATTATCAATGTAATTTATTTTGAATTCAATGAAAGACTTTCATTTTTGTTTGCAAATCTTGATTGCTATTGTCTTGTAGTTGTCAAACACTTTATATTTATGCATATTTGTTAAAAAGATAACAATAATGTGTTGTTTGTCAACCAACTCAGTAACAATTAAAAAGTTACAAGTATCAATACTGTTGCTCGATCACTTAATAATAAAGTAATGAGTATAAAAATGTTGTTTAAAATGTTTCCAACCAACCAAGGTTGTTAGATTCTCCATGTCGACCAACTACAGTTAGTGGGCTTTTATCCCCGACCAGCTATAGTTAGTCTTTTTGAAATAATTTTACCCATAAAATGTTTCCGACCAACCAAGATCAGTAAATTTTGCTTGTCGACTAACTACAGATGGTGGGTTTTTATCTCCGACCAGCCATAGTCAGTAGACTTTTATCGCTTTCTGGATGTAATCTTACCTCCCGACCAACATAAGTTGGCATTTGCGAGCATATTTTGTTTCCTAGCCAAACAGGTTGGCATTTTTAGGAATATTTCGTTTCCTAGCAAAACAGGTTGGCATTTTTAGGAATATTTTGTTTCCAAGCCAAACAGGTTGGCATTTTTAGGAATATTTTGTTTCCTAGCCAAACAGGTTGGCATTATTAGGAATATTTCGTTTCCTAGCCAAACAGGTTGGCATTTTTAGGAATATTGTGTTTCCTAACCAACCGAAGTTGACATTTTTAGGAATATTTTGCTTCCTAACCAAACAGGTTGGCATTTTTAGGAATATTTTGCTGCTGAGCAGTCTGAGCTTTGCCGAGTTTTGCTGAGTAGTGTGTAGCACTAGTATTCCCCGAAAAATTCTCAATAAAAGGAGAGACTTTAGCAGAATATCTTCATTTTATTCATACTGATGGAACTGTGTTACATATACATCACTGATAATACTTGCGTAGGTGCTCTGCGCTCCATGCATTCTTAAACTCCTCGTCTTCTAAAGTTATCATTCGATAAGTTCCTAGTCGAACAACTTCTGTAACTCGGTATGGTCCATGCCAGTTTGCTTCCAGCTTATTGTGCTTTTGAATTACTTTCTTCAGCACATAGTCTCCTTCTTTCAGGTCGCACTTCTTCACCCTGTTGTTGTAGAACAAAGTTGTTCGCTGCTGGTAAGCAGCATTTCTAATGGCTGCTTCTTCTCTAACTTCCTCGAGCATGTCTAAATACAATCTTCTCATTAAGTCACTGACAGGGGAATTAAAATTTAGTACCCTATGTGTTGGGAGGCCCAACTCGGCAGGTATAACGGCTTCAGTTCCAAACGCCAACATATATGGTGTTTCTCCAGTTGCTACTCGGGGAGTAGTTCAGTAAGCCCAGAGTACTGTTTGTAGCTCGTTGATCCAATTCGATTTTGCATCATCCAGTCTTTTCTTTAAGCCATTTAGTAGCGTTCTGTTTGTCACTTCAGTTTGTCCATTGCTTTGAGGATGGCCTGGTGCTGAGTGGACCTTCAAAATGTTTGACTGATGATAATAGGCGGCAAACTCCTCGTTATCAAATTGTGTTCCATGGTCTGTGATGAAAGCATGGGGAAGACCATATCGACAAATGATGTTCTTCCAAAAAAATTGGTACACCTTCTCGTACGTCATATCAATGAGTGGCTCAGCTTCTACCCATTTAGTAAAATAATCCACTACGACGACGAGGTACTTGAACCTTCCTCGGGTCGTTGGCAGTGGCCCAACCAAGTCAATTCCCCACATGAAAAATGGCCAAGGGGAAGTTATGGGTGTCAACAATGCTTGTGGAGTTCTTCGGATGGATGAAAAGCCCTAGCACTTGTCACACTTCTTGGTGTAGGCTATACAATCAGCCCTCATCGTCGGCCAGTAGTATCCTTGCGTCATTACACTTTGTAAAAGCGTCTGACCTGCTACATGTGCTCCACAAGACCCTTCGTGGATCTCTTCAATTAATTCTTTCACCTCGGAGGGGTGTACACATCTCTGCAAACCTGCCATAATTCCTCGTCTATATAAAACACAATTAGTTAATACATACCGAACAACTTTAAACTTTAATTTCTTGGCTGAGAACTTGTCAATTGGTAATTCTCCTTCTTCAATATATGCCCTGATGGGATCCATCCAAGATGGTTCTAAATCAAGGGTGATAAAGTTCATCGTCACATCTTCATCTATACTCTGACCAGCTAGCACTTCAATTGGGATTGTTCGTCATAGCTCGGTGCGAGTAGCTGATGCTAGTCGAGCTAGGGCGTCTGCTCTCGCATTCTCCATTCTTGGTATTCTGACCAGCTGAATAGCGGCAAATTCTGACACCAGTTCCTTTGCCTTTGCATGATATCTGATCATTAATTCTCCTCTAACTGCATATACTCCCAACATTTGATTTATGATCAATTGAGAATCACTGAAGACAATAATCTGCTGCGCCTCCATAATTTTTGCTAAACCAAGTCCTGCAATCATTGCCTCATACTCAGCCTCATTATTGGAAGCTTTGAATTGGAAACGCAAGGCGTATTCCATATCGACCTCATCTGGAGTGCTCAAAACTATCCCCGCTCCACATCCTGTAGTGCAAGATGAGCCATCTACATATAGTCTCCATATAGGTAACTCGTCTTCAAATTTCTGATCAGTTAGAGTTCCTCGGTGAAATATTTATTGCTTCCTTTCCTCCTCGGATTTTTCTTGCTCTTCGTCGATCATTTCTTCTTGCCCTTTTACCAACCGGAGTTGGTCTGAGCCCGAAGTCAATGATCTTGTAACATCCACTTGCCCTTTTACCAATCGGAGTTGGTCTGAGCTAGTGTTTGTTGATCCTGTAACATCCACAGGTTGATCAGCGAGAAACTCTTGTTTCTTTTAAGCGATGATCTGGGTTCATAGACTATATCATATTCACCGAGCTCTATTGCCCATTACATCAATCTTCCTGATTTTTCTAGCTTATGCAGGGCTTGCCTCAATGGCATATCAGTATATACTACTATGGTATGAGCCCGGAAGTATGGCCTCATTCTCCTACTTGCCTCAATAAGCGCCAGTGCTAACTTTTCCAGCCTTGGATATCTGATCTCTGCTCCTCGGAAGGCCTTACTTGTGTAGTAAATTGGTTTTTGCACTCCATTCTCCACTCTGATCAACGCCGAGCTAACCGCATTCTCGGACACTTCAAGATACAAGTACAATTTTTCTTCCATCACTGGCCTGGACAACAGTGGAGGTGCTCCTAAGTATTTCTTCAATTCTTGAAAAGCCTTCTCACATTCATCATTCCACTCAAAAGTCTTTCTGAGTGTCTTGAATAATGGGAGACATCTATCAGTTGCTCGTGACACAAATCTGTTGAGTGCCGCTACTCGTCCTGTGAGACTCTGTACTTCTTTCTTCGTCGTTGGAGATCGCAGCCCTAATAGAGCTTTGATCTTTTCAGGATTTGCCTCAATGCCTCGTTGATTGACAATGTACCCGAGAAACATGCCTTCTCGTACTCCAAAGATGCACTTCGTCTGGTTCAGCTTCATTTGATATTAATCTAGTTGATCAAAAGTCTGACTTAAGTCAACTAGATGATCGGCAGCTTTCTTTCTTTTCGTCAGCATATCGTCAACATAGACTTCCATATTGTCACTGATTTGTTCAGCAAAGACCTTGTTCATCAGCCTCTGATATATCGCACCTGCATTTTTCAAACCAAAAGGCATAACATTATAACAATAAGTTCCCCTAGGGGTAATGAAAGAAGTACTCTCCCTATCTTCATGTTTCATTTTTATCTGATTGTAACCATAATAAGCATCCATGAAGCTTAGAAACTCGTATCCCGAGGTAGCATCCACCAGTTGATCAATTTGAGGCAATGGAGAGTGATCCTTTGGGCATGCTTTGTTGAGGTCGGTGAAGTCTACACACATCCTCCACTTGTTGTTCTTCTTCTTTACCATCACCACATTAGCTAACCAATCTAGATATTTAACATCTTCAATGAAACAAGCTTTCTGGAGCTTCTCGACTTCCTCCTGTATAGCTTGATTCTTCTCGGGACTGAATACTCTTCTTCTCTGTTTCACAGGCTTGATCTTCTTATTCACATTGAGCTCGTGACATAAGAAGTTTGGGTCTATCCCAGGCATATCTTCATGACTCCACGCAAAATTTTGTCTTCTGCTTCTAAGGAAAGTTATCAATTCCTGTTTTAATGAGGCTTCCAACGATGAACCTATTTGAGTAGTTCGCTCAGGGTGTTCGTCGTCCAGAATGATGTTTTCAGTAGTTTCCACCACTTGAACCTTCACGAGTTTCGACTCATCTCGAGGATCCAATGTTTCAATTTCTGCACCTTCATCCACATAATAGGTAGTAGTCTTTTTCTTTGATTCTTCCAGTTCTTCTTGCTCAGCGGATGAATAATAGCATTCCTGAGCTACTTTCTGATCACCTTTCACAACTCCTACTCCAAAGTTTGTTGGAAATTTTAGGCACTGATGCACTGTAGATGATACAGCCTCGAACTTCTTCAATCCTACTCTTCCCATGATGATATTGTACGATGATTGGACATTCTTATCCATCACGAAGAAACGTATTCTTTCTGTCCGATAAGCAGGCCACGTACCAATGAATATATCCAACTTGATCGTCCCAAGTGGAAATACTTTCTCGCCAGCAAAACCAATGAGGGGTCTGTGGTAAGGCTCCAGTTGAGATAGCTTTAGATTTAAACTATCGAAGCACGAGTAGAACATGATGTCTGCCGAGCTACCATTGTCGACCAGTACTCTTGAATTCATGACCTCCTTCATTCTCATTTTGATCACCAGCGGGTCATCATGAGGATATAAAACACCTGCAAGGTCATTTTTTGAAAAACCGATAACCAATTTCTCCTTGTTCACCTTTCTCAGGCGATCTTCCTCAGTTAGATTTATTCGCTAAATGTACGAGCAAGCTTGAGCCTCACCGAGGTAAGATTTTCTTTCTGCAGTAAGGTCTCCTCCTCCTGCATCTCCTCCTGTAATAACATTACAATCAAATGACCCAAAGCGTATGAAAATACCTCTCGTTCTGGCTGCCTTGGTTTCTTGGGAAGATCGGGGTCATCCTCTGGATCAACTTCATGGTTTCTCTTCTTGTTCTCCTCTGCTCGACGAGGAGATCTAGATCTCTCTCTAGTTCGGTCGTTGTTTCTTCTTTCGCCTCCCCGATCAACATACTTTTCTAGCTTTCCTCGTCGGATGAGTGTTTCAATTTCATTCTGAATAGCTATGCAATTTTTGGTCATATGGCCATGATCCTTGTGGAATTCGCAATTTTTTCCCTATTCCTCATGTCAGGATCTGCCTTCATTTTCTTTGGCCAGTTTAACTCCTCGCTGTTCTTAATTTCTTCCAGGGCGTGGTTGATATTTGCCTTCAAAGGTGTGTAATTATCAAATTTCCTCAAGACCTCCCATGACGTCCTATTTTTGGATTGTTTGTCACCACCATTGTTCTTATGTTCTTTCTTCTTAGCTTTATCACCTGCCACCTTGGTTTCTTTGGCGTCCATATTCTTCTTCGCAGATATATCCACCTCGGCATTCATAATCTTGGACGCTTTTCCCATCAGGTCCGACATGGTTCGAGGTGGATCTTTGGCCAAAGTGTAGTACAACTTGTTTGGCAATAGTCCAATCATCAAAGCGATAATCGCTGTCTTCTCCTCATAATCAATGACCTCGAGTTTCTCGTTATTAAAACGAGTTATATAATCTCTAGTACTCTCACCAGCTTTTTTGTCTAACACTTAACAAATGTGCTACTCGTTTAACTGGCTTTGCTCCAAAGCAGAAATTCCCAATGAATAACTCGGCCAGTTGAAGAAAAGTTGAAATCTTACCCCGAGGACTATTATTATACCATATTTGAGCAGATCCGGTAAGTGTTCCCGAGAATGCTCTGCATCTCATCTCATCTGGGACAGCATAGATGTCGGCTGCAGCTTGATATTGTTTTATATGGAGGACAGGGTCAGTCTTTCCATCATACTTGGGAGTCACAACAGGTGCTTTGAACTTTGATGGTGTTGGAAAATCAACAATGTCCTGGACAAAAGGTGTTCCTCGAACAAGGGTTCGTTGTAGAGGGTTCTTGGCCTTAGCCATTTCCCCTAATCTATCCTCCAGCCTCTGAATAGATCCTTTCCATGCATCATTTCCTTCTTCAGGCCTATTGGTTTGAGCAACTGATCGCGTTGAAGTGGCTTCCTGGGATTTATCTTGACGAGCAGTTGGTCGCGACTGGGCAGATCCTTCCCTTAAATCTGATGGTCGTCGAAAGCTCCTCGACGCTGCATTAAGAGGACTTTTGTTACTCCTAGGGCCTAATCGGTCGAAAGGAGAAACCTTACTTAATCTTTCCAATGCGCTGGTCCTTTCTGGGGAGAGGGTGACACGTTGTTCAGTATCTGTGGCTCGCACCGACGAAGTTCACCCAGGTTGATAAGAGATATCATCATATTCCTCATTGTGATGTGAATTGGTACGCCTAGTACGTGAGGATGGTGCGCGGATATTTCTTTGAATGCTTCGTGGTCCGAAATGGGCTGATGCACCGCCATGAAAGGTTTGGATGAGTTTTCGCATTGTTTCTTGCATGATGGTCTGGCCCTGAGCCAGATTTGCCATTATTCCAGTCAGATTTGGAATAATTGGTGGAGCAGATGGATTTGGAGGGGTTCCGACATTTCGATTACTGGATTCAGGAATATCCGCCATTGGTAATGGATTATTTTTGATGAAAAATGATATTATCAGTCGTTTCCCACAGACGGTGCCAATCTGTTGATGTAAAAAATTAGATTACTCTAATAATTCAATCACAGATAAATAAATGAGATAAAGAATTTTAAAGTGGTTCAGCCTTATAAGAATGGCCTACGTCCACTGTTGTGTTATTGATGAGTGTCAGGAATTCTTGATTATAAGTTCTCTCAAGAAATTCCTCTCTCGATTCCAGAGTTTGGATTCGAGTCCAGATCCCCCCTACAATGAGGATTGTACAATGTATTTATACCCCTGAGGTTGTAATGTGAAAGGGTAATACATTAAATGATATACATATGAAAGGGTAATACATTTAATGCCCTCTTTGCGTGTGCGTCTTAATGATAAGCATTTAATGAGTCAGTTGAACTGTTGGTTATCCAGCTATTAATGCTTTGTTCGAGATGCATCTCGGACCGCCTGAGTTACTCGAACCACCTAAGCTTCTCGGTACTCAAGAGTTCCTCGAAGAGGCATTGTTCCTCGGAGCGCGTGAGTTCCTCGGGGAACTAGTCTTCCTCGTTGTAGTCTTGTTCCTCGGAGCGCGTGGGTTCCTCGAAAGTGTTGGTTATTTCCACGTAGATAGACACGTGTCTTCATATGATTGGTCCATGTCAGCAGATTAAATTTGGTATCAACAGTCACCTTGTAGGAAGTTAATCAACTTAAAAATCATCTAACTGAGTTCCCTATTAGATATACTCTCATGTGGTGTTTCACTAACACCGTTAAGTTCAGTTTTGCTTTTCGGCCAGATTCTCTAACCTTTGTGGCTCATTTCATCTGAAAAGAACGCAATAACTAGTCACCGCATAACCTTGACGACATCAACATTAGCCATCCTAGCTGGATTTCTCATTTATGCTTGTATTCAACTCACGAGTCCTTTATCAACTATAGAACCTTTGGATAATTTATGCCCTTATACCAAGTATGAAGTTCATTATGCAATTCAACCTTTCTCTCACGATCAGCTTCTATCTTACCCATTGTTCTAAACATCAAAATTTCACTCACATTTTATTACCACATCGAATGGAAGACCTCACGGTCAAATCGTAAACGAATTTCTCTCTAAATTTCAAACATACTTCTTCATATATGGTGATTGCCTCCAATCACTACATGATGTTCCTAAGAGCTATTGCTTTTAACTCCAAATTTAATTCTGAGTGTCGTTACACCCCTCTACACAATTACCTTCGAATTTTCTACTTTCGATGGTCTGTTACACTTTCTCGTTTTCTTTTCCGCATTTTCACTACCATATGTAACACCCCGCGATCCCAGAGAGACACGCGGCGTGCTACTACGATAAAACTAAACTAATTCCACAACAACAATGTGTATAGAGCATCTAAAAATCCCACAATATAAACGAAACCACTAATCTCAATTCTTCAAAGCCAATACAACAAAGTCTCTCAAAAAAATATAAATCACGAATGCTCTATCAACACAATAAAATAATACAAATCTTCCAAAAAATATTCTTCCCAAAATAATCCACGCTAAAATCATCCCAATTGGTCCATAGCGCTCAAATCCACGCTAACCTGCCAATTAAAAGAAAATATGGGGAAGTACATAATACGAAAGGAAAGATGCTCAACAAATATATATTAGTGATGAATAAAACGTAACAATACGAGTACGAATATTCAAATCAAAATGTGAATCTCAAAGCACTTATCAATATAATTTCTTAACAACACATTAATCGGGTCACCAGGCCTCACTCCATCCACATGTGCTTTATCAAGACATAGCCCGAGAGGCAGGAATTTTGGCGGGTGCCCAACCTCCATTCCATATTAAAATCTCATGACAACGTGCTCAACAACAATATAATGATACCACCTGAATCAAAATAATTCAACAATTATTTTTTTCAGATTTCAATGAATTTATCAATTCAAATATGAGTTCAATTAATAAGAAATCAACGGAATAACTCTCGAGAGATTTAAAGGCGCATATTGTGTAAAATGCCATACCTTAAAATCATCGCATGAATCGTCACATAAAAATCATCCTCAAAATCGGATCGTACCATTACGTTCCTCTCGCGAAAATAATCAAATCATGTCTTAGCCCCAACATGAGATAACCCCAAATAGTCCTATTTTAAAAACTAAGAAAAATTAGATCCAAACATTATTCTAACTGCCAATCCGACTTCAAATTTTGATTCTAGATGAAAAATTGAGTGAGGTATGTGTTTTGAGTTTTTCTCAAATCTCATTCAAATGCACTCAAAAAGAAGATCTAAACATTCCAAATTGGCTCTTCTCATTCCACTCGTTTTTACCTCTTTTAATTTTTTTTTGGCCTCTCTTTTTCATCTCTATTTCCTTATAATCACCCATAATATTCCTTATATAACCCCTCTCTCAAACCCTAGCTTGAAGCCTAAGCTAGCGCATATTACTATATTGCCCTTTAATTCAAAATTGTCAACTTTACATATTTAAACCATTACAAAATGTCCAAAAGCCAATTAAATTTGAATTTAAATATTCTATTCATTTCAAATAAAATTAAATATAATATCAATATCCTGATTAATAAAATAATAATATTACTAAAATCTTGCATAATATTGATAAATAACCCTCAAAATAACGGGGTATTACATACTTCTCCCTTGAAAAGGAATTTCGTCCTCGAAATTCGATGAAACATAACGCTCGAAATAAAATGCTACTTGATTATATTTCCCAAAATCACATGTGAAGTATTCATTATTAAGGGTATTCGATAGCGTACTATATGGGTGGTACGAAGTAGCTTACTGGTGAGCGCAAGGATGCGATGCGCAATATTTTTACAGCGTTGTCTGTACCTGGTATCCTTTTTCCGAATTTCGGGAGGAAATTCCGTTGTAAGGGGAGAAGTATGTAACACCCCGTATTTTTGACGATTTAAATAACTATGTGATTAATTATTATTATGGAAATAAGTATGCGATTAATTATTGTTGTTGGATTAATTAAATTAAAATGCGGGAAATTAATTTGTTATTAATCCGGATTAAAATAATTATTAACTAGAATGCCAAGGGTTAATACATATTGTTTTGAACTATTAAATATTTCTGTGTGATATGTAATATGGAATTATGAAATTTGATAAATTGCCGAGAGTAAAATATACGGCAGTTTGGTAATTTAAGTCTGACGTGCGTGTGTGTCGTGTCGGGACTGATTGATTGGGATAAAAAGAGAATTTACTTTTATTAACTCGTATAGTCATTTCGAGTGCATCATTGAGTCCGGTAGGTTTGAAATAGTAAAAAAACTCTACCCAGGTATTTTATTTGGACTCCGGGAGATTTTAGGCCAAACCCCGTAAGGGTAGTTTTTTGATTTGGATTTTTGGAAAAATCAAGTAGACGAAAATTAGAGAATAATTATATCATCTATGGGAGTTTCATTAGGGTTAAGTTACACGAAAATCAAGGGAGATGCACAGAGGGTGAGGGAGAGCAAAGTCCTAAGGAAGGGAACCACTTAGCACCACCTTGCACAACCGCCACCACCATCGTATAGATCGAGAAGAGAGGAACGCGTATATACCAACATCACCAACGGATCAGACCTTCATACTCAAGGCAAGTGTTTATTACTTGATTTCTTTTAGCAATAATCATATTCATGTTAGAGTAGGTGAAATTATCCATGATTTACATGTTAATTGGGTGAAAAATGGAGATTTAAATTATGATTAAGGATTGGGTTAATTAGTGGTTGAAATTTCATCATGTATGTAGAGGATTAATCATGAAATAGAATTATATATTTATGAATGAATCTGGATTGATTAGGTTCTTTAATTTAAAATTTGGAAACTAGGGTTCATATGAATTAATTTGGGGATTTTATATAATTATGATGATTTATGACAAATTAATGATCCTAGGATGTTAGGAATGATTTATAACCTGTTAGGTGTTGATGGGTATTGATGATGAGGCATTGGGTGTTGAATCTTATAGGTTTTTAGGTACATAAATGGTGAAAAAATGTTGAATTCTGGGAAAGAAGACGAACAGTGACATCTCGCGCGATCTCGCGCGAAGTCGTTCACGCGAGATAGGGATCTCGCGCGAAGTCATTCGAACGACATGTGCAATCGTTCGCGCGACATCTCATTCTCATTCGAGCGAGATCTATTTCTGGTTCAAGCGACAACCTTTCTGGTTCGAGCGACAGGGTGAATTTTTAGGAATGTTCTTAGAGTCCCGTTTTGAGTTTACCGACTTATTGGAGTGAGATAAACTACCAAATAGTAAATTTAAACAGGACAGAATTTGGGGAAAGTATGTGAGCATTAATACTTTAAATATTCGATATCTAGAATGTACCTTGGAGATTACGAGAGTGATAGTAATCTAAATATTTATACTATACATAGTGTTGAGATTAAAATACGTATGAGAAGTGTATATGTAGGTTGAAGAAATACCTATAAATTCTAATAGAATGTGTGTATGCCTATTATGTGATATATTGTTAGGCGCACTAATGGGTGATAACCCGGGAGTGCTGGATTATTATTAATATGTGCATTAATGGGTGTTAACCCGGGGATGCAGGATTCTCTTGATAGGCGCACTAATGGGTGATAACCCAGGAATTCTGGATTATTATTAATAGGTGCATTAATGGGTGCTAACCCGGGGATGCAAGATTTTCTTGATAGGTGCATTAGTGGGTGCTAACCGGGGGATGCAGGATTTTCTTGATAGGTGCACTAATGGGTCTTAGCCTGGGGGTGCAGGATTAGTGTGTATATATATATATATATATGTGTGTGTGTGTGTGTGTGTGTGTGTGTGTGTGTGTGTGTGTGTGTGTATAGGGATGATGTGGCTATATATGATGCGCGAGGCATAGGGTGTATGGTCGCCCTAGGTGATTGAAACAGGTAGTGGATTATGATTATCATGTGAATTCAGTAGTCGGGTAAGCCTAATATTACTCCGTAAGATTTGTCAGAGACTTACGTTTCAAGATAAACTAAAATTTATTTAAGAGAGTGCAAAATGTATCAAGATACAAATAACAGTGGTAATGGATTTAATGTAGAGTAATTTTCAAAGTTAGTCTTGTAGTGGGTCACCTGACTGTTAGAAAAAGGGCGAACAATTCGAAACCAGTAGGGGTTCCTTCCACTAAAGAATGGAAGTGTAGCTGAGATGGTGACATTATAGGTATAAAATGCGATTGAGTACGGCCTAATACCCACAGAGGGATGGGCAGAACAAGCGGTCTAATCGGATGCGGGAGAGAAAATTCCGTTGTAAGGGGGAAGTATGTAACACCCTATATTTTTGATGATTTAAATAATTATGTGATTAATTATTATTATGGGAATAAGTATGCGATTAATTATTATTGTTGGATTAATTAAATTAAAATGTGAGAAATTAATTTGTTATTAATCCGGGTTAAAATAATTATTAACTAGCGTGCCAAGGGTTAGTACTTATTCTTAAGAATTATTGAATATTATTGTGTGATATGTAATATGGAATTATGAAATTTGATAAATTGCCGAGAGTGAAATATATACGACAGTTTGGTAATTTATGTCTGACACGCGTGTGAGTCGTATCGGGACTAATTGAATGAAATATAAAGAGAAATTATTTTTATTAACTCGTATGGTCATTTCGAGTGTTTCATTGAGTTCTGGAGGGTCGAGATAGTCAAAATAGTATACCCCAGTGTTTATTTTGGGTCGCGGGGCAATTTTAAGCCTAACCGGCATCCCGAGAGGACATTATGGTAAATTGTATTTTGGGTTTAATTAATGGACGAAAATTGGGAGTTATTTTATCAGCCAATAAAATTCCTTTAGGGTTGTGAGACACAAAAAGGAAAGAACTCCCATAGAGGGTGTGAGGGAGAACCAAATTCCCAGAGGGAATGCCAAATTATCCTCACCTTGCACAGCCGTGACCACCAACGTGTAGATCGTGAAGAGAGGAACGCGTCTATACCAACGTTACCAAAGGATTCAGACCTTCGATTTAAGGCAAGTGTTTATTACTTGCTTTCTTTTTGTAATAATCATACTCATGTTAGGATAGGTGAAATTAATCATGATTTACATGTTAATTGGGTGAAAATTGGAGATTTAAATTATGATTAAGGACTCGATTAATTAGTGGTTGAAATTCCCTCATGTATGTAGAGGATTAATCATGAAATTGAATTACATATTTATGAACGAATCTGGATTGATTAGGTTCTTTAATTGAAAATTTGGAAACTAGGGTTCATATGAACTAATTGGGGATTTAATATAATTATGAGGATTGATGACGAGTTAATGATCCTAGGATGATAGGAATGTTATATAAACTACTATGGCTTGATTCGGATTGATGATGAGGGGTTGGGTGATGAACCTTAGAGGTTTTTAGGGTTCAAAATGGTGGAAAATGTTGAATTCTGGGCAAAGGGGACGAACCAGTGCGCAAAGTCGCGCGAAGTCTCGTTCGAGCGAAACCTGTCTCTCGTGCGAAGTCGCTTGAACGACACGTGGCAATCGTTCGAGTGACAACCCTTCTCGTTCGAACAACGTAGGGAATTTTTGGAAATTTTTCTTAGGACCAGTTTTGAGTTTACCGATTTATTGGAATGAGAGAAACTGTCAGATAGTAAACTTAAACAAGACAGAATTTCGGGAAAGTATGTGAGAATTAATACTTTAATTATTTCGGTATAGAGAGAATATACCTTGGAGATTACGAGAGATATAGTAATCTAAATATTTATACTATACGTAGTGTTGAGATTAAAATACTTATGAGAAGTATATATGTAGGTTGGAGAAATACCTATAAATTTTAATAGGACGTGTGTATGCCTATTATTCGATATTATTGCTAAGATCACTAATGGGTGATAACCCGAGGGTGAAAGAATATTATAGTTAAGAACACTAATGAGTGATATCTTGGGGGTGCAGAAACTCTATTGTTAAGTGTACTAATGGGTGATAACCCGGGGGTACAAGGATGATTATTGTTAGGCGCACTAATGGGTGATAACCCGGGGGTGTTGGATTATTATTGATAGGTGCATTAATGGGTGTTAACCTGGAGAGATAATCGTGCATTGAGATTAGATATGTATTTATAATTTTAAAAAGAAACTAGTTCATAAAAACACGTTTCCCGAAAGGTATTTTTTGAATGAAGGAATTCTCATTCGAATAAGCCCTTGTTCAAAACAATTCCACTATCGAATAAAGTTTGCATCTTACATGACCTTCTGCCTCATTTTTTGGGTGTTTATTTGAAACAACTTTCGAACGAGCTCCAAATTTGCACACCGACTTTGTACGAGGTTCACTATTTTAACCATAACTTGCGATTCAGATTTAAGAATGATGCATGATTTTATGGGTTGTAAGGATTACTCAAAACTCTACCATTAATATTTTTTAGAGGTTCGAAATTGTAACATTTTTATTCTAAAAATAACATCAAAGTTTTACAAATGAGTAAAACCCATTTTCTTCACTTTTAACGATGCATGCTAAACCAAATAAAGTGAAAAAACAACATTAATAGAAAATAAAAGCTTACCAAACTCATTAATACTTCAAAATATGTTCATCAATGAAATGGTGTTGTGTGATAAGGTGGTGTAGATAGGGACGTCACGCCTTTTAGACACAAAGACATATATAAACCTATGTTTTGATAACATACATGGAACTATGTTTTTATATTTTTATGACACCCCGCCCAATTAAATATAGAGTGATCAGTCCTCTTCCAATTTAAAATAGAATGTTCGGTTGGTTCATTCTTAGCATCACTATCGAAAAACTTTTTAACATATTAATCACCTAATATAAAATTAAGCTAGGTGTCAAAACATTTCCAATTTAGTAAAACCAAGTAAATTCATTTTCATTCAGTCTTAAGATATAAACCATTCACCACATAGGAATATAATAAATACTAAACATGAATCAAAACTGAAATAAATAAGACTGGGTAAAACTTGCCAGTTCAAAACTCCAAACCATAAAATAAACTTAATACAATATCTGTGATGAAGGACTAGAAGTGGGCGACACATACCCTAGATAAGAAGTCTAAATGAAACTGAATGGAAAAGATAGATGCGTCTACTGCAAGGATCTGCAACTTCTACAACAGCTGCAGCATGTCTGACACTCAAATCTCTAATTCGGGTACTCCTGTGGCTGAGCACCTGATATAATATATACATAAATAGAAAAAGAGATAAGAGATATGAGAAACGGGTCAGAGCCCGAGGTTTAAAAATGATTTATCAAGTATTTAAAACTAGTTCTTAAAACAAGTCTTATACGCATGTTAGTTATCGAACTCTCACATGAGTTTCTCACCTCTCATCTATTGCGCACACCTAACGTACATCTAATCTCCCATAGTTATACCACCCAGTCTAACTAGTCAGGAGCCATACTAATACTAACTATGCTCAATAGTAGTATTCCCGTATCGCCTATACAATACGCTATTCAGATAGTTCATCTCACATACTAAGTTTCATTATTCACCGTTCGAATGGTTAATCTTTTATCCACTAAGATTATTTTATTTCTCATTTCCATTTTATCTACTAGTTTCACAAAGTAGAAAGTTCTCCCAATATATATATATATATATATATATATATATATATATATATAGTCTCATCATACCTACATATATACACTAATCTTGCACCCTTAGGTTAAGACCACTTGCCGCAATGTATGATTATTATTATTACCAAGTCGACTAATTTCACATAGTAGAAATATTCACAAGTTCATATATATATATATGTGTGTGTGTGTGTGTGTGTGTGTGTGTGTGTGTGTGTGTGTGTGTGTGTGTGTGTGTGTATATATATATATACACTAATCCTGCACCCCCGGGCTACGACCCATTAGTGCACCTATCAAGAAAATACTGCATTCCCGGGTTAGGACCCAATAATGCACATATAAAAAAAATCCTGCATCCCTAGGTTAGCACCCATTAGTGCACCTATTAATAATAATCCATCACCCCCGGGTTATCACCCATTAGTGAGCCTACCAAGAGAATCATGCATCCCCAGGTTAACACCCATTAATGCACCTATCAATAATAATCCAACACCCCCGGGTTATCACCCATTAGTGCACCTAACAATAATATCACATAATTGGCATACACACATCCTATTAGAACTTATAGGTATTTCTCCAACCTACATATATAGTTCTCATATGTATTTTAACCTCAACACTATGTATAGTATAAATATTTAGATTATTATCTCTCTCTTAATCTTCAAGGTACATTCTCGATATCGAATATTTAAAGTATTAATGCTCGCATACTTTCCCGAAATTCTGTCCTGTTTAAATTTACTATTTGGTAGTTTCTCTCACTCCAATAAACTGGTAAACTCAAAACGGGACTCTAAGAACATTCCCAAAAACTCACCATGTCGCTTGAACCAGAAGGGTTTTTGCTTGAACCATAAATAGATCTCGCTCTAATGAGAATGAGATGTTGCGTGAACGATTGCACATGTCGTTTGAAGGACTTCGCGCGAGATCCCTATCTCGCGTGAACAACTTCACCCGAGATCGCACGAGATGTCACTGTTCGTCTTCTTTCCCAGAATTCTGCATTTTTCCAACATTTATGAAGCTAAAAACCTCTAAGATTCAACTCCTAACGCCTCATGATCAATACCCATCAACACCTAACAGGTTATAAATCATTCCTAACATCCTAGGATCATTAATTCGTCATAAATCATCATAATTATCTAAAATCCGCAAATTAATTCATATGAACCGTGGTTTCCAAATTTTAATTAAAGAACCTAATCAACCCAATTTTGTTCATCTATGTATAGTCCAATTCCATGATTCATCCTCTACATACATGAAGGACTTTAAACTACTAATTAAACCAATCCTTAATCATAATTTAAATCTCCAATTTTCACCCAATTCATATGTAAATCGTGATTTACTTCACCTACACTAACATGAGCATGATTATTGCTAAAAGAAAGCAAGTAATAAACACTTGCCTCGAATATGACGGTCTGATCCGTTGGTGATGTTGGTATATACGCGGTCCTCTCTTCTCGATCTACGCGTTGGTGGTGGTGGTTGTGCAAGGTGGTGATAATTTGGCCTTCCCTCTTGGAATTTGGTTCTCCCTCACACCCTTTATGTCCATTCTTACCTTTCTGTGTCTCCCAACCCTAAAGAACTTTTCTTGGCTGATAAAATAACTCCCAATTTTTGTCCATTAATTAAACCCAAAAATACAATTTACCATAATGTCCTCTTGGGACGCCAGTTAGGCCAAAAATTGATCTGGGACCCAAACTAAACACCCGGGTATATTATTTTGACTATCTCGAAGATCCCGGACTCAACGGCGCACTCGAAATGACCATATGAGTTAATAAAAATAATTTCTCTTTATATTCCATTTAATTAGTCCCGACACGACTCACACGCGTGTCAGACTTAAATTACCAAACTGCCGTATATTTCACTCTTGACAATTTATCAAACTTCATAATTCCATATTATATATCACACAGTAATATTCAATAGTTATCAACAATAAGTATTAACCATTGGCACGCTAGTTAATAATCATTTTAATCCGGATTAATAACAAATTAATTTCTCGCATTTTAATTTCATTAATCCAACAACAATAATTAATTACATACTTATTCCCACAATAATAATTAATCACATAATTATTTAAATTATCAAAAATACGGGGTGTTACAGTTTTATCAAATAAAAATAAAGACAAACCAAAGGAAATGTATAAAAATTTGTCCTTACATGGTCCTATTGGACACATATTTTCTCCTTATTAGGACATAAGATACCGCACCATCATTGCGTGAAAGAGAATAATCACTAGTTTGTTAGTGTACATGGGTGATACTATCTTCATATTGACACTTTATCCTCCATAAATTATTTCTACTCCTATCAATAGGCCACGGGGGGTAAATTATGGTACCACCGATCCTTATCAAGCATTTACTTCGTGATTTATGTCACTTCACTTGGTTGAGGGCAGGACTTAACTTTCTAGAGGTTGCCCTAATTATCCAACTGCTATATGTATGCCTCGTAGGTGGATGGTGACGAGTTTATATAGGATACGTGACACTCTCTATGGTCTCCACATGTACTGGTATATTTAGGATACAATGGTACTCCTATACTATAAATGTGGTATGTCTCGTGGACTAATCAGAAGAGGACACATGGACCCATTATACACATATTAATGGGATCATCCATGCTAGTAATCTGGTGGTCCATAGAAATTGGGTCGACCTCGGCAATCTTCATTGGTCATCTTACCCCGTTAGTAAAAAATCAACTAACACTGTTAATTAACCCCATTATAGGAAGCATGTACTATGTGCTTGGATGACGTCATTAATACACATACGTAGAGGGAGATACAAATATCCTCCCCCCCCCATGTTACCATAACTAACTTCATGATTATTCCTTTACCTCACATGTAAGGCGTGTATGTGCCTAATATATACGGGCAAGACACATGACACTATTTATTCTCCCTCTTCTAATAACCTATAAAAATCATGCACACACGCACCTTTAGGGGGATTCGAGATATTCCCCTTACTGTTATGCTTTCCAATTCTAGAAAGAACTTGATCGCTTTAATATTGTACCCATACATGGATTTTGTCCTTTCGTTCAATACAATAAACACTATACCTGTGGATGTAGGTACCTCTTTGGGCCGAACCTCGTAAATCTAGTTCTTATTCTTTTTCTCTCATCTATATACTATTTTCTTTAGTTTAATATTTTAATAATTTACATCTCTTATCTGTTAGTTTCTTATAATTTGTATACTTGAGCTAAGACAAACCAGTATACTAGTTTTAGGCGATAACAGATTGGCGCCATCTGTGGGAAACGGCTTTCCCATTATCGTTTTCCACCATTTTCAATTTTTGAAACCCGAGGATAAAAATTTCTGGTAAACTATTGAATCGCACTCCGATTTAGATGGTTTTAATTATGTTAGAGTCTTCTTATTACCAATTTTAATTTAAGTCTATTTAATTCCTTGAATCCTCCGTTAGATTTACATATTCCTACTTTAAATTCACGTTTCATGCAATTCCTGTTGTTACATTTGCGACACTCTATTTTTTAACAAATTTTGTTGAAAATCTGAGACCTGGTCTATAGAGGGAATTCCAACCTCTAGGATGTTTGATATAGGAGGTTCGCAGAGGATCTTATAGATCCTGGCTAGGAGTCAGGATGCTATGTAGGACAACGTGAAAAAATTAGCTACAGGTATTTCAGATGCATAAAACAGATAAAAAATTAACCCTATCAACCCAATAGTTAGGGAGAACTCTAACAAGGGGAGGAAAGGCCACCTCTAACCCCATATAAGGACAAGAGAAATGTGAACCATGATCGGGCTGTAGAATACCCTAGGAGATTAGAGTTGGGTTCAATTATCGAAAAAAGTAGGTATAGATTCTCAAAATCTAGGCAGGACGATAGATCCTATAGGCCCAGAGCAATATCCATCATTCGATCAATGGTTTATGACGTAGATCAAATGTAGTTAATGGAATTACCAAATGTATTAAATAGGCTAAGATAAAATTCTACTTTTTATTGACTGGGCCTAAGAGTTGCATGGGAACACCAATACAGGGACCTTGAGAGCCTAGGGAGTACAAAGCAGAATCAAGGATATATGAGACCAGGAGGGTAGAGTTCTCGTCCAGGTCAAGGTAGTCAAACACTTGGAATTTTTTTTACCTTCTTTGATATTATGCTCATCTTCTTTAGCTTAGGTGGCAGTTTGGCTGAAAGTGGTGTTGGGGTACTTCTAATGCAAAACCTCTTATAGGTGCACATTATCCCTAGTCGGTAAACTTTTTCAAGGTGGAAAGAGCCTCAAAAGTTAGGGGTTTTCATGAAAGTCCTCTCCATAAACCTTATTGAACATTGGGCAACTCAAGAGCCTTTTTCACTGGAAAAATTTAGACAACAATATTATAACAATTTAGTTAACATGGATAAGATAATAGACATAGAAAGTGTATGTATTAATGTGGTTCAGCCTACACCATTTAAAGGAACCAAATTAGTCTGATCCCCCTCATTTGGGACAAACACTCAATGACCGAGAAAAAATAAAAAATAATACACTAAAAAGGGTTTTGTTACCTTTCACTTAAAAGGAGTTATTACAACAAAAAACCTTAACAAAAAACACAGAGCTCTTGTCACAGTCTTTGACAGTCACACGATCGTGACAACATGTTGTCACGGTCATGTCAGGGTCGATTACCTTGATAACAATTATTATGTTATCACGATCGTGTCAAGTTCAAAAACCGTGACAACGAAATGAGATTAGATAATCCTAGTTCTTTCTCAGCCGTTGTCTTGCAATAATTTTGTTTTCTCTCTCACTCTCAGTCCTCAACCACCCACTACCTCCAACACTCGTGCCTTACCCATAAGCACCTCCATCGATGTTCTCCTTCTGTCTAAAAAATTACATTGGCATTCTCTTTCCTCTCCGCCTCACATTGCTGTACCGCCACCACCACCGGCATTCTATCAACCACCACATTCTCTCTTCTCAAAAGGTATACATATTTATGGATTTAATTATTATTTATTTTATATAATTTGTGTGTAATTTTATTTATCTGAATACATATGCATTTATGTGTAACTTGGGTTCAAAATTTAGGAACTCTTAATGTTTGGCAAAGGGAGTAACTTAGGTTCAAAATTTCTATTACCAAATTCCTCTTGCTTTGGAGGCTTCATTTTTGTTGTTTTGAAGTAACCTCACTATGTGAAACACTGAAACTTTTATCAAATAAAATTGTTGATATTCAGATAAATAAATGCTCCAGAACAGTAAAAAAAATTTAATGGGAATTATTTTGAAGTTTTAGTCCGTTTTGCTATTATATGCACTAGAAATGTAGATGGGATTAAGGTTAGAATCTAATCAAGGATTTTATTAATGAACTTGAATGTTACAAAGAAAAAGTTGATATTTTTCAAATTAAAGAAAAATTATATGGTTTAATAGTACAAGTAAGGTCAGAAATCAAATATCACGTTTGCAAAAGTAGTGTATGAATATTTTAGTTAAGAAACTTGATATTTGAAATCAATGATTCAATTAAATGATATGGATTAACCTCACGATTTATGATATATAGAAATCAATTATCATGGTTTTTGAAAGAGTTCATAAAAAAATATTAACGAGAAAAACACACACAAAAATTAAAGAATCTATGCTCTGACCTAACTCCTTCAATCTGCGACACTATGTCATCGTTATAACTATCATAACCAATTTTTATGTGGTTAATTTACACTTATTTGGTTATGAATTATGAAAATAGTCATGACAAATTTAATGACTTGAAGGGCTTAGATTAAAGAGACAAAACCTGTTTGCCTAATTGAACTTGAGGAATGGGTTTAATTTGAAAGGCTTAGTTAGTGTATATATGTATAAGGTTTTGAATATATTTGTACATATGGCTAACAGTTTATGACAAAATTTAATCACTAATTTTGCATTATTTTATTTCAAGAGACGGGGAGTGGTCTTAGGGGTAATCCATGTAGGCTTGATGCCTATATGGCAATTCGAAAGAAGAAAGGGAAGGATAAGGATGTCAATTCGACTGTGGTCATCACTATATTGTAAGTTATAATTGTATTTATATTATTAATTTAATTATTTATAATCACATACTTTTTTGTTACTTCATCTAATTGTGTAATTTTTTTGTTATTTCAGGAAAAGAACAGGAAGTTCACAACTCGTAGAGTGAAGCCGAAAAGTCATCTCTGAGTACATATGCACTTAGCCAAGTGCTCAGACGGGATCATAAAGGTCCTAATCGAGGTGAGGTCTCGGGTGACGAAGTCGAGGCCCATCAAGATTACTTCGATCAAAACTTGATTAGCACACAAGGTCGATAAAATGAGGTTTAATTCGAACAAAAATTTTTACAACATCAAAAGAACATTGAATAAAATATTTTCGATGGCTAAGCAAGATTTAGAAGGTCGAGCCGATTGTAGCTCAAGGAAGGGCAAGGAGAAAGTAGTGGATGAGGGGAGCAGTGCTCCTTCTTTCTCACTTTCACCCTCACCAATACACCTCTCATTCCATATGACTTATTCGCCCCCCGGCCCGCATCCCAAGTGTTCAGACTCCATTTTCAATTGGTTTGGATAAAGTCTATTTACTAGACTTACGAGGAGGTGGTA
Organism: Sambucus nigra; assembly: GCA_949130495.1. NCBI lineage: Eukaryota > Viridiplantae > Streptophyta > Magnoliopsida > Dipsacales > Adoxaceae > Sambucus > Sambucus nigra. The sequence goes on from OX422207.1 coordinate 165,229,180, forward strand.
GAATTTCCAGGTGTTGAGGGACCCGAGTATTCGCCCATGTTCCTTATATGCATAACCATCCGTTACAGTCTCATGAGGCTTGGGTCCACATTCACTAAAATTATGGTGGGGGGGGGGGGGGGGGGGGGAGGGAATGAAGCCCTATGATTGAATGAACAGTGCCTCATGAAACATATTGAGGGTTTTATTAGTTCTTACATTGAATGACCTACCTTTCTCCTCCAATCTGAAAATTAATGAATATTTACTGTTATTTAATAATTTGTATTTAACATTCAAGTTTGGGTTTATATATCGTGTTTCTTATTTATATTTGGTTAGCGACTAGTTATTATTAAAATATATCATTGACTGTTATTTTAGGTGAAATAATATACTGCTAGGCAATGGAAGTGGCCATACTGGCCAGTAATTTTTTTTATTCGGCGGCCCAGTATTATCACGAACTTTAACCATGCAAGAAAAAATTGTCATGGTCAAAGTTCGTGACAAGTTTTTATTTGTGACGAACTTTTCATGTTCAAAGTCTGTGATAAGTTCACATTATCACGGACTTGTCACGGTCAAAGTCCATGAAGTATAAGATATCACTGCGGTCTTTGACCGTGATAAGTCCATGACAATGTGAACTTATCACAAACTTTGATTGTGATCATTTCGTGATAAAAATCATTCCCACCCCCATTCCTATCAAGTTATTTGATCTTGATAAGTACCACTTGTCAAGGTCTTTAACCGTAACAAATAATGTGTTTTAGTATAGTGAATTATTCTTCCAGCTGTGATTGTTCATCTAAGCCACCTTCACTAGCTTCAAGTGTGAGTTTTACGGAGAGAAGTAGTAGTAGATAGGGGATTTAGCATTGTCCTTGATACTATATATTCTCCTAAAGATGACCCCACAAATATTAAACATTGTCTGTAATTTTCGGTACACTATCGACCCTAGGATTATTCGGTAAGCATTTGGGAGAAGCTAGGTAGGATCCACTTTGCACCCTCCCATGATTGATCTAACTATATGATGAAGAGGCATATGAATTTAGATTCATAATTCCCAGACTGAGAAATAGATATCGTCATTATTAAACTAATCGTAAACTCTCTCATCACAATTTGGTAATATGCAAGAGGTGCTTATAAGGGAAGAATACAATTCTCATAATTCATCTAATTCACCTTCGGTTATGTCATATCCATGGTACCAAACTTTAGTGTTAGCAGAGTCACACGAACTACTTGGGGCATTATCATCTTCCTCATCTAAAGGTACCACGATAGGAGAAATAAAAGGTTTTGTGGGTTCCTTAGACATGAACTCTTCATTGGATGTCACGAGGTTAACTTAGGACACTTCAAAATTCGTGTTGGCATAATTTCTACCACCAGGCTCACAATTGACACTATTTGAGCTAGTGGAACCTCAGAACTTCGACCTACTATATTCTACAACTGATGGTTGTGGAGTAGACTTGGTAGAAGATGAATCCTTAGGGGTGAAATTGGGGTGGTCTTCATTGTCTTTATGGAGAATGACTTGCAGAGGAATTGGTCTCATAGCCTTATAAAAATCGGGGCAGAGTTCATTCATTTTGCGAATGAGATTCAACACTCTCTCAAACAAGGAGTTTTCTCTCATTAAGGGTAGGTTTTGGGAAAAAAAGCAAAGCCTTGGGGGTTGTTTTGTTTCAAAACAAAGGATTTAGGAGAGGGAAAAACTAGAACACCTAAAAAACCTAGAACACCTAAAAACCTTAAACCTATGAACGATAGGTCAACTAACCCAATGGCCACCTAAAATTGCCAAAATAAAATGACCTGATGTCAATCAATAGCCAAATTGATAATAGTACCAGCTAAAATAAACAAACTTGGAATAAAGAATAAGAAAATAACAGGGAAAACCCTAAAAACTGGAAAACACAGGAAAGGCGTACCTGGAACCCTAAATTGCTAAAGACGACTCAGAAAATTACTCAAAGGCGGTCAATGAGCAACTGGAAAGAGGATTTCTTACCAAAAAAAGCTTTTTACCAAGAAAACGATCGAAAATGACAGAAAAGGGGAAACGTTAGCCGGAGATGAATGGGTTTTTACATAAAAGGGTATTTTCTCTCTCTAAAGCGTGCGAAGGATTGTGAAAGTAAAAGGGTGAAATTATTTGAAATAGGTTTTTATACTTTAGAGGTGATAATTATTACAACTTTCAAAGTAAACATGATGTCAATCCTTGAGAAGACAACTGACACCACAAAACTATCATCACACTACCCCAGACACATGTGCCTTAACGAGTCTACTACAACCGTTATTATTTGACACGTGGAAATATCAAGCCTAGGAAAAAAATTCTTGAAAATTTCACAAGTAAATGTGTTCAGCCATATACAACCTGATGAGATCCTCATAATTTAACCAGAACACGAGCCGATGCAAGTTCACAATTAAAAATTCATTCACTCAGAAAATATGATAAAATCTTCAATCATGAGCAAAGTCTTTGGGGATATTATTATATCATAAATATGGTATGGCTCATAGACCAGTAAAAAGGACAAATGGACTCATCGTGCACATAAAATGAGATTGGCCACACTAACAATCTGGTTGCCAACAACAATCTGGTCAGCCCAAGCATTCTTGATAGTTCATCTCATCCAATTAGTTAGAATTCATCTAACACAGTTAATTAACTGTGTTATTACATGTATGTGCTATATGATTAGATGCCATTAGCAGTACACACAAGTAGGGGAGGCATGCAAATGTTACCTACGTGTGCCCATAAATAACTTCATGATCAATTCTTTAACTCACATGTAAGGCGTGTACTTACCTAACCTATAAAGTCAAGTCATGTGACACTCTTTATTCTCTCTCTTCTAAAAACTTATAAATATAACACACACACACACACACAACCCTTTAGGAGGATCCGAGATATTTTACTTACTATTATGCTGCCCAATTCTAAAAAAAACTTCATAGCTCTATTATTCTACTCATCCTTGGATTTTGCCTATTAATTCAATACAATAAAAAATGCACACGTAGACGTAAGCAACTCTTTGGGACGAATCATGTAAATCTTATCCTTATTCTTTTTTGTCATCTCTATATTGTTTTCTCTAGTTTAGTATTTCGGTAATTTACATCTCTTATATGTTCATTGCTTATAATCAGTATACTGGTTTTAGGCAATGACAAGTACTAACATGTAAAGTTATATACTTTTATAATATGTAAAATTGGAAAATTAAAATATGGAAATCTTCATCATTCAATATTTATATTTTAGTATTTTCACAATCCAACTTGGCAACTGGGGCCCAATCATCACCATGAGAAATACAACAAATAAAGGAAGAGACAGAAATATCGTGAAAAGAATCTTGGTCTACTACTTATATAATTAATCTTACTGAGAGTAATATTAAATTGATCATATAATAAAGTGGTATTTCTAATCAATCGCATAAAGTAACGAAAGCAACTTGGACAAAAAAGAAGTGACCTGGACAAAATGAAATAAAGTGACATAGTTAACAAATAAATAGAAAAATGAGTTATCTTACAAATATAAGATCAAAATACATAAAAAGATATTAATCACCATCATTCATTGAGAAAAGCAATTTGTCTGGTAATAAAGACACCTAGCTCATAAATGATCATGCGTCAAAAATTTAAATTCTGATGGGTTCATCTCCAATTATGTAATTAGGGATTAATCAAGTTATCGAAAAGTGGTGTTCTCCTTTAATGTCTCACCTAAACCCTAAGGGGTATACGACAATTTGTTATATAGCCTAGACGATATAACACACGCATGTGTGTGTGTGTGTGTGTGTGTGTGTGTGTGTGTGTGTGTGTGTGTGTGTGTTTTGATATATGTATTGTCCTTAAACTTTGTGTTAAATTGTTAAGTTAGGCTATTAGTTGATTTTTCATCATATTATATTAAAAATATAGTAAAATTAAAGCAACTTAGGCACTAGATAACTGTAATACCCCGTATTTTTATGCTATATTAATTTGGGGATTTATTAAATTTAATGTGAATTAATTATTTAATAAAAATTCGAAAATTAATTATGTTATAATTATTAACGTGATGAGAGTTAGTAATTATGGGAAAATTTGTTGAATATTACTAATGAGAAAAGTAATATATAATAGTGGCCATATTAAATGTCACGAGTGAATAAAATGACAATTTTAGAAATTTGAGTCGGGATGCGCCCGTGTCGCGTCGGGACTAAATATTGATAAATAAAAGTAAATATTTTATAAGTTATTCGTATGGTCGTTTTGAGTGCGCCAACGCGTCCGGAAGGGTCGAGATAGTCAGAAAATTATACCCGGGAGTTTGATTTGGGTCTCGGGGCGTTTTTAGGCCTAATTAGTAACCCGGGAGGGCATTTTAGTCATTTTGTATTTTTGGGTAATTAAACCCACGAAAATTAAAGGGGTTATATCAGATGTTTAGGTTATCTCCTAGGGTTCGATAACTCAAAACACTAGAACGGCCATTGGAGAGGAGAGGAGAGAGCTCTCAAGCCATTCCAAGGCTCAAAACTCACCCGTTTGCACCGCCGCCACCGCCAATGCGTAGATCGCGAGATGGGGAATGCAAACACACCAAATTCAACACCAAACCAGATTTCTGAAAATCCCAGGCAAGTGTTTATCTTGCTTATTTCGTTGATGCATCATCCATATTAGTTTAGGAGTTATTAGGATGAGATTTATGGAAGAAAAACCCAATTTGAGATGGGAAATTTTCATGTAGTGATGATTTATATGATATTCTGGGAACCCTTTGTCATGTAAAGGATTAAGAGTTTGATTAAGAAAAGAGTTCTAATCAGATACAAACACTAAAAAAAATTTATTCCGGACGATCGGACCGTTGGAATTGGATGAAATTTTACAGAGAATTAGCTGAAGACGAGAGGAAGCTACAAAAAAAAATTCAGCTCGGTCGGACCGTTCAATATTTTTTAATATTTTTTTTTGCTAGACAGTTTTATGTTTTGAGGACTCTTAGAGATAATAAAAATTCAATTAAAACTCCATTTTAATTCCGATTTCGAAACCGTTTGAAATTCTCATCTTTGAAAATAAAATTCAAAATCCTTTAATGTAAGGCGAAATCTATATTTTTGGGATATTTTGCATAAGGGATAATGTAAGTATATATTAAAGGGGAGAGACACGTAAGAGAGAGTGACGTTGGAACATAAATGGATATCTACTGAATTGTACATTTGAAAGAATAGAGTCCATGAGGGTTACGTAGTAAGTTGGAAAAACCCTTCGAATTAAAGTTAGAAACGAACCATTATACTTGATAAATAATAATGGGAAAATAAGGATAAATGTTGCGAATGTGGGTTATTGGATAAACCTAAATTGATATAATAAAAGCGGTATATTTATATGATTGTGTATGCATATATTATATACTTGTGAAAATCATGCCCGCGCTACTTGCTATCCCTGAGGTTTCCGCGCTAGGACGATCTTATCTCGTGTGCCTTATGGGGGATATTGACTCGTACCCTAGAAGATAGAAATCCTAGGTACAAGCTATCGAATCGGTAGTCACGGTCCTAAGAGACGTGAGGGTATGTACTGACCTCTTGGACTTGGAAACTATTCTTCGCCTCAATATTGTTTGTGTATGTATTTATACAGTTCGAGAGTGATTCCGAACTTGTATTCCCTTTAGTACGATTGATACGGGGATTGGATAGCAGAGTATGCCCGCACCATAAAATTTTATGTGGAGTGCTGTTAGAATATATATATTATACGAGTATTTAATATATATATGAACTTCTGAAATATGGGAAGCTGCCTACTGTGTTATGGTAAGTAAGACATGTATAATGAATCAAATTGGAAATACTTGTTTCGAAAAGTATAATATAATATTGAAAAAACTTTATGAATCAATAAAGTTAAAATGAGCGTTTTGTACTAAATGAAATCATCATTTTTAAACCATGATGTTGTTAAATCTTAAATTTTGAGAGTCACCTAAGATAAGTTATATACTTGGGGAAGGATAGTGTGATATATGATGAGATAAACCATTGGGAAGGTTAGTGCGATAGGAGTGCACATTAGAAGAGAGGCGAGAATTTCTCAAGAGAGTGTCACACTAATATGTTGTTGTATTGGCCTGTATCAATTTAAATACTTCCTAAACGAATTTTTAAATCATATAAAGTATCGGGCTCTGACCCATTTCTATTCCTCTTTCTCTCTTGTATTTATATGTATATATTACAGGTGCCCAGCCACAGGGGTGTCTTGTTTAGGATCCCTTGGAAGGAACGTGCTGCAGCTTAGGTGGGAGTTACAGGCCATTTGCTTAGACGATTTCATTTACTTGATTCCACTTCTATCATTCTCCTTATTGGGCATGTGTCGCCCTTTCCTCTATTTATCTATTTTATTGGGACATTTGTATTTCAGTTATTTCTAGTACTGTTACTTTGGGATTTATTCAGCATGTATGTTTTACTTTAAGTTTTAAATGCTGGGATTGGGTTGTTAAATGTTAAATTATTGGATTGATTGTTTAATAAAATAAATAAATAAAATTGGAAAGTAATGTTTAAAAAAATGGTTTTGACACTTAGCTAAATTAAATAGGGTGTTAAATTTGGAAAAGTTATTTTTACGACAGTGATGCTAAGAATGAACCAACTGTTCACCTTGATTTTAATTTAATAAAGGAGTGATCGCCTGGTATTTAATTAGGCGGGGTGTCACAGGTGGTATCCGAGCATCAGGTTCTATTGTCCATAGGATCTGTACGGCTTATTTTCGCTTTCAGCTTAACTTTTTTTCTATAGAGGCCTATTTTTAGGATTGTTGTATTCCTGCTTTTACGTTTACGTATCCAGCCATTTGGGATTTGATAATGACTGTAGACTAATAAACTACTTCACGTTTTAGATGCCTCCGAGACATGAACCGAAGGATAGGCGTGCCCAGGCCGAGCATCCAGCAGCTCCGGCACAAGGCACTATGAATGCTAATGAAGTAGCCGCCATTTTTGCTCAGGCGGTGAATGTCGCGCTAGCGGTGGTTCAGCAGACTCCACCCTATATTCAGGTAGTGGTGCCAGTACCAGCACAGCTTCCATCTGCATGGGAGAGGGTTAGGGACGCTTTTCAGAAGGCGCATCCCCCTGAGTTCTCTGGTAGCTCAGATATCGTCACTGTCAGCCAATGGAAGAAAGACATCCAGCGGCATCTTCGTATGTATGAGTGCACCGACGTGAAAAGGCAGTTATTGGCTTCCTTTAAACTGGTGGGGGCCGCTTTGCAGTGGTGGGAGTCCACTACCACCTTGGAGGAGAGGGAAACGATCCCTATTCAGTCATTCTGGGAGCAGTTTGACCGCAAGTACTTTCCACCCGCCGTGCAAACGGAGATGAGGTGGAAATTATTGAATTTGAAATAGGAGAACTCTACCGTTGCTGAGTATGAGGATGAGTTCACGAGACTTCTCACCATAGTGCCAGATGAGGTACCTACTGATAGTAAGAATATAATGTTGTTTGTGGACGGGTTAGCTTGGAGGATCCGTCAGCATCTTATAGGGAATCTATCTCTGAGTACTTTCATTGATGTACTCAATGATGTGTTACTACATTGCCAGGATCACCGCTTTCATCTGCAGGGAAGCAGGAGAGCCGGAGAGTCCAGCCAGCAGGGCAGGACCCGGGGTAGTAGTGCTAGTGGGGCCCCATCTCATGGACAGACTCGTCAGCACGAGCAGAGTTCCCATCAGGGGGACCCTGCTAAGCGATTCCGTTCAGGTGATTCCAGGCAGAGATTTGGGGATTATAGACAGGGCCAGCCTAATCAACAGGGCCAACAGCGTGCTAATCAGGGCCAACAGGGCCAGTGACGGGGAGGTAATGGCCAGGAGGGCCGTGGTCAGCAGGGTCAGAGGGGAGGTAACTTCAGAGGCCGGAGTTTTGTATGCGGCAAGCATGGTCATAAGTGCCAGGATTCCCCAGAGGGTAATAGGGCCCCACAGCAGCAGGGTACCCGTAATAAGCCACAGAGACCACTTTTTCCAGCTGCCCTCCCAGCTCCAGCCCAGGTGCCAGCCCTACCAGCCATTCCAGCAGCTCCAGTTCAGCAAGGGCAGTTACAGTACGGATGTGTCTATAACGTCCACCAGGCAGCAGCTCCACAGGCACCACCCACAATTGAGGGTATGTTTCCTATCCATGGTACTATGGGTCGGGTTTTGTTTGATACTGGGGCGACGCATTGTTTTATAGCTACACATTTTGCGAAGGCCTTAGGGTTGTTAGCCACAGCAGAGAGCACAGTGACGTGTGTAGACTCACCACTGGGGTGTGGGTCACTTATCTTCTTTATATGCCGGGGAGTGGGGGTAGAGATTGGTAGTTTGGTATTACCTGCAGACATGTTAGTCTTAGATATACATGAGCATGATGTTATTATCGGTATCGATTGGCTCGCAGCTTATAGAGCCATGATTGATTGCTTCGGTGGGAGCATTGTTTTTGCCATTCCGGGGCAAGAGATATTTGTAGTGGCGATGCCTCGCCCAGAGGGAGGTTCGACCGCTCATTTGTATTATATAGAGGAGGATACCTCTAACGAGGTTGTGATTCATTTAGACTCGATCCCAGTCGTTCGTGAGTATTTCGATGTATTCCAGGAGATATCAGGCCTACCCCCAAGTCGAGAGATAGACTTTGTCATAGATTTATTGCTAGATACGAGACCTATAGCATGCGCTCCATACTGTATGGCTCCGACGGAGATGCGAGAGTTATGAGATCAGATAGAGCAGCTATTAGGTCAGGGCTTCATTCGCAGGAGTACCTCACCTTGGGGTGCTCCAGTCTTGTTTGTGAAGAAGGGAGATGGTTCACTGAGGTTATGTGTGGACTACCAGGAGTTGAACAAGGTCACAATACGGAATAAGTATCTGTTGCCTCGAATCGATGATCTGTTCGACCAACTGAGGGGAGAAACTTTCTTTTCGAAGATAGATCTGAGGTCGGGGTACCATCAACTACGTATTAGAGAGCAGGATGTTTCAAAGACTGCCTTCTTGATGAGATATGGGTCTTACGAGTTCAGAGTGATGCCATTTGGTCTCACAAATGCTCCAGCCGTGTTCATGGACTTAATGAGCCGAGTATTCAAAGAGTTCTTGGATCAGTTTTTCATCGTCTTCATAGATGACATTTTTATATATTCACACTCCGCGGAGGAGCATGCCGAGCACTTGAGGCAGGTTCTTCAGACTTTATGAGAGCATCAGTTGTATGCTAAGTACGAGAAGTGTGGATTCTGGTTGCGAGAGGTACAGTTCTTGGGGCATGTTGTTTCTGAACAGGGGATAGCAGTTGACCCGAGTAAAGTGTCAGCGGTGAGGGAGTGGGGACAGCCCACGACACCGACGAAAGTGCATAGTTTCTTGGGGTTAGTCGGATACTATAGGAGATTCATTCGGGGATTCTCCAAAATAGCGGGTCCATTGACGAACCTAACTCGCAAAGGGGTACCATATGTTTGGGATGATGCTTGTCAATTGGCTTTCGACGAGCTGAAAGACAAGCTTACTTCAGCACCATTCCTTGCTTTATCGATGCCGGGTGTGGAGTACCTGGTTTACACCGATGCCTCTTTACGGGGACTTGGGGTATTACTTTAGCAGGAAGAGAAGGCTATAGCTTTTGCCTCCCGCAAGCTTAATCCGCATGAGAAGAATTACCCCACCCACGACCTGGAGTTAACAGCGGTCATTTTTGCACTGCGGATATGGCGACACTATTTATTGGGGGAGAAGTTTCGTTTGTTCACAGACCACAAGTCACTACAATACCTGTTCACTCAGCGAGAGCTGAATATGCGTCAGCGCAGATGGTTAGAATTTGTGAAGGACTATCAGTTCGACATACAGTATCATCCGGGGAAAGCCAACGTAGTTGCTGATGCGTTGAGCCGTAGACCGATAAATGAGGTAGCGGACGTCTGGAAAGCGAAGTGGAAGGAGTTGGGTCACCAGGACGCAGTAGCCCATTCCTTCATATCTGTTATGACAATCACACCCGAGATTGTTACGAGGGTAATACAGGCCCAAACCACAGACCCGTTTTGCCAGGAACAGAATGTACGACTTTTAGCCGAGGGTACTGAGTCCTATTCTGTTAGTTCTGATGGGGGTTTGAGGTTTAATGGGAGATTAATGGCTCCAGAAGGGGCAGAATTGTGTCATGCAGTGATGACCCAATCTCACGGGTCTAAATTTGCAGTACATCCTGGAGGAGATAAGATGTACCAGGATATGAGGAGGCAATACTGGTGTCGTGGGATGAAGAAGGACATTGCTGAGTTCGTGTCCAAGTGTTTTACCTGCCAGTTGGTGAAGGTGGACCATCAGAAACCGTCAGGATTGCTTCAGCCATTGGAAGTACGCGCGTGGAAGTGGGAGAGTATTTCCATGGATTTTATTATAGGGTTGCCTACATCACAGTGGGGCCACGACTCCATCTGGGTGATTGTAGACCGTTTGACCAAGGTGGCTCATTTTCTGCCGGTGCGGACAGATTATACCACAGGTCAGTATGCTCAGTTGTTCATTGCTGAGATTGTTAGATTACATGGGGTGCCCCTGAATATTGTGTCAGATAGAGACAAGATTTTCGTGTCACATTTCTGGGAAAGCTTTCAGAAGGCAATGGGTACTGAGTTGAAGTTGAGTTCAGCTTATCACCCACAGACAGATGGACAAACAGAGCGTACTAATCAGATGTTAGAGGATATGCTACGCATGTGTGTTCTTGATTTTGGAGGAGGTTGGGAACCACATCTTCCACTGGTAGAGTTTTCTTATAATAACTCTTATCAGTTTACGATTGGTATGGCTCCATTTGAGGCTTTGTATGGCAGGCCTTGTCGTTCTCCAACTTGTTGGCTCGAGGTGGGGGATAACAAGTTGCTAGGACCAGAGGTGATTCAGGAAACCTCCGCGAGGATTGAGATGATTAGGAGTCGCATTCGAGTAGCCCAGGACAGGCAGAAGAGCTATGCCAATGCGAAACGGTTCTTCCGGAAGTTTAATGTGGGAGACCAAGTGTTACTGCGTGTATCTCCTATGAAGGGAGTGATGAGGTTCGGGAAGAAAGGGAAATTGGCCCCGAGGTACGTGGAACCATTTCCCATTATCGAGAGGATTGGGCTGGTAGCATACAGATTGGGACTACCAGAGCATTTACATCGCATTCACGATGTATTCCACATCTCGTCGTTGAGACGGTATCTTCGGGATGATATGGCCCATACTCACATCGCGATAGATGAGATAGACTTGCAACCTGACAGCTCTTACGAGGAGAGACCGGTGGCTATCCTAGACTATAGTGAGAGGAGATTGAGGTCGAAGATATCTCCACTTGTACGAGTCCAGTGGGAGCATCATAATGTGGAGGAATCCACTTGGGAGCGCGAGGCCGATATGCGCGAGAGATATCCAGATTTGTTCTTACCAGGTATGCCTTATTTTCTGAATTTCGGGACGAAATTCCGTTATTAGGGGGGAAGTATGTAATACCCCGTATGAATTTGGGGATTTATTAAATTTAATGTGAATTAATTATTTAATAAAAATTTGAAAATTAATTATGTTATAATTATTAACGTGATGAGAGTTAGTAATTATGGGAAAATTTGTTGAATATTACTAATGAGCAAAGTAATATATAATAGTGGCCATATTAAATGTAACGAGTGAATAAAATGACAATTTTAGAAATTTGAGTCGGGACGCGCCCGTGTCGCGTCGGGACTAAATATTGATAAATAAAAGTAAATATTTTATAAGTTGTTCGTATGGTCGTTTTGAGTGCGCCAACGCGTCCGGAAGGGTTGAGATAGTCAGAAAAGTATACCCGGGAGTTTGATTTGGGTCTCGGGGCGTTTTTAGGCCTAATTAGTACCCCGGGAGGGCATTTTAGTCATTTTGTATTTTTGGGTAATTAAACCCACGAAAATTAAAGGGGTTATATCAGAGGTTTAGGTTATCTCCTAGGGTTAGATAACTCAAAACACTAGAACGACTATTGGAGAGGAGAGGAGAGAGCTCTCAAGGCATTCCAAGGCTCAAAACTCACCCGTTTGCACCGCCGCCACCGCCAACGCGTAGATCGCGAGACGGGGAAAGCAACCACACCAAATTCAACACCAAACCAGATTTCTGAAAATTCCAGGCAAGTGTTTATCTTGCTTATTTCGTTGATGCATCATCCATATTAGTTTAGGAGTTATTAGGATGAGATTTATGGAAGAAAAACCCAATTTGAGATGGGAAATTTTCATGTAGTGATGATTTATATGATATTCTGGAAACCCTTTGTCATGTAAAGGATTAAGAGTTTGATTAAGAAAAGGGTTCTAATCAGATACAAACACTAAAAAAAGTTTATTCCGGACGATCGGACCGTTGGAATTGGATGAAATTTTACATATAATTAGCTGAAGACGAGAGGAAGCTACAGAGAAAAATTCAGCTCGATCGGACCGTTTAATATTTTTTTTGCTAGACAGTTTTATGTTTTGAGGACTCTTAGAGATAATAAAAATTCAATTAAAACTCCATTTTAATTCCGATTTCGAAACCGTTTGAAATTCTCATCTTTGAAAATAAAATTCAAAATCCTTTAATGTAAGGCGAAATCTATATTTTTGGGATATTTTTCATAAGGGATAATGTAAGTATATATTAAAGGGGAGAGACACGTAAGAGAGAGTTACGTTGAAACATAAATGGATATCTACTGAATTGTACATTTGGAAGAATAGAGTCCATGAGGGTTACGTAGTAAGTTGGAAAAACCCTTCGAATTAAAGTTAGAAACGAACCATTATACTTGATAAATAATAATGGGAAAGTAAGGATAAATGTTGTGAATGTGGGTTATTGGATAAACCTAAATTAATATAATAAAAGCTGTATATTTATATGATTGTGTATGCATATATTATATACTTGTGAAAATCATGCCCGCGCTACTTGCTATCCCTGAGGTTTCCGCACTGGGACGATCTTATCTCGTGTGCCTTATGGAGGATATTGACTCGTACCCTAGAAGATAGAAATCCTAGGTACAGGCTATCGAATCGGTAGTCACGGTCCTAAGAGACGTGAGGGTATATACTGACCTCTTGGACTTGGAAACTATGCTTCGCCTCAATATTGTTTGTGTTTGTATTTATACAGTTTGAGAGTGATTCCGAACTTGTATTCCCTTTAGTATGATTGATACAGGGATTGGATAGCAGAGTATGCCCGCACCATAAAATTTTATGTGGGGTGCTATTAGAATATATATATTATACGAGTATTTAATATATATATGAACTTCTGAAATATGGGAAACTTCCTACTGTGTTATGGTAAGTAAGACATGTATAATGACTCAAATTGGAAATACTTGTTTGGAAAAGTATAATATAATATTGAAAAAACTTTATGAATCAATAAAGTTAAAATGTGCGTTTTGTACTAAATGAAATCATCCTTTTAAAACCATGATGTTGTTAAATCTTAAATTTTGAGAGTCACCTAAGATAAGTTAAATCCTTGGGGAAGAATAGTGATATATGATGAGATAAACCATTGGGAAGGTTAGTGCGATAGGAGTGCACATTAGAAGAGAGGCGAGAATTTCTCAAGAGAGTGTCGCACTAATATGTTGTTGTATTGGCCTATATAAATTTAAATACTTGCTAAACGAATTTTTAAATCATATACACTATCGGGCTCTGACCCGTTTCTATTCATCTTTCTCTCTTGTATATATATGTATATATCACAGGTGCCCAGCCACAGGGGCGTCTTGTTTAGGATCCCTTGGAAGGAATGTGCTGCAGCTTAGGTGGGAGTTGCGGGCCATTTGCTTAGACGATTTCATTTACTTTATTCCACTTCTATCATTCTCTTTATTGGGCATGTGTCGCCCTTTCCACTATTTATCTGTTTTATTGGGACATTTGTATTTCAGTTATTTCTAGTACTGTTACTTTGGGATTTATTCAGCATGAATGTTTTACTTTAAGTTTTAAATGCTGGGATTGGGTTGTTAAATGTTAAATTATTGGATTGATTTGTTAATAAAATAAATAAATAAAATTGGAAAGTAATGTTTAAAAAAATGGTTTTGACACTTAGCTAAATTAAATAGGGTGTTAAATTTAGAAAAGTTATTTTTACGACAGTGATGCTAAGAATGAACCAACTGTTCACCTTGATTTTAATTTAATAAAGGAGTGATCGCCCGGTATTTAATTAGGTGGGGTGTCACAGGTGGTATCAAAGTATCAGGTTCTAGTGTCCATAGGATCTGTACGGCTTATTTTCGCTTTCAGCTTAATGTTTTTGCTATAGAGCCCTATTTTTAGGATTGTTGTATTTCTGCTTTTACGTTTACGTCTCCAGCCATTTAAGATTTGATAATGACTGTAGACTAATAAACTACTTCACATTTTAGATGCCTCCAAGATGTGCACCGAAGGATAGGCGTGCCCAGGCCGAGCATCCAGCAGCTCCGGCACAAGGCACTATGAATGCTAATGAAGTAGCCGCCATTGTTGCTCAGGCGGTGAATGCCGCGCTAGCGGTGGTTCAACAGGCTCCACCCCAGATTCAGGCAGTGGCGCCAGTACCAGCACAGCTTCCATCTGCATGGGAGAGGGTTAGGGATGCTTCTCAGAAGGCGCATCCCCCTAAGTTCTCTGGTAGCTCAGATATCGTCACTGTCAGCCAATGGAAGAAAGACATCCAGCGGCATCTTCGTATGTATGAGTGCACCGACGTGCAAAGGCAGTTATTGGCTTCCTTTAAACTGGTGGGGGTCGCTTTGTAGTGGTGGGAGTCCACTACCACCTTGGAGGAGAGGGACACGATCCCTATTCAGTCATTCTGGGAGCAGTTTGACCGCAAGTACTTTCCACCCGCCGTGCAGACTGAGATGAGGCAGAAATTACTGAATTTGAAACAGGAGAACTCTACCGTTGCTGAGTATGAGGAGGAGTTCACAAGACTTCTCACCATAGTTCCAGATAAGGCACCTACTGATAGTAAGAAGATAATGTTATTTGGGAACGGGTTAGCTTGGAGGATCCTTCAGCATCTTATAGGGAATCTATCTCTGAGTACTTTCACTGATGTACTCAATACTGCGTTACTACATTGTCAGGATCACCGCTTCCATCTGCAGGGAAGCAGGAGAGCAGAAGAGTCCAGCCAACAGGGCAGGACCGGGTGTAGTAGTGCTAGTGGGGCCCCATCTCATGGACAGACTCGTCAGCACGACCAGAGTTCCCATCAGGGGGACCCCGCTAAGCGATTTCGTTCAGGTGATTCCAGGCAGGGATTTGGGGGTTATAGGCAGGGCCAACCTAATCAACAGGGCCAACAACGTGCTAATCAGGGCCAACAGGGCCAGTGGCGGGGAGGTAACGGCCAGCAGGGCCGTGGTCAGCAGGGTCAGAGGGGAGGTAACTTCAGAGGCCGGTGTTTTGTATGCGGCAAGCGTGGTCATAAGCGCCAGGATTGCCCAGAGGGAAATAGGGCCCCACAGCAGTAAGGTGCCCGTAATGAGCCACAGAGACCACTTTTTCCAGCTGCTCTCCCAGCTCCAGCCCAGGTGCCAGCCCTACCAGCCATTCCAGTAGCTCCAGTGCAGCAGGGGCAGTTACAGTACGGACGTGTCTATAACGTCCACGAGGCAGCAGCTCCACAGGCACCACCCGCGATTGAGGGTATGTTTCCTATCCATGGTACTATGGGTCGGGTTTTGTTTGATACTGGGGCGACACATTTTTTTATAGCTACGCATTTTGCGAAGGCCTTAGGGTTGTTAGCCACAGCAGAGAGCACAGTGACGTGTGTAGACTCACCACTGGGGTGTGGGTCGCTTATCTTCTTTATATGTAGGGGAGTGGGGGTAGAGATTGGTAGTTTGGAATTACCTGCATACATGTTAGTCTTAGATATGCATGAGCATGATGTTATTATCGGTATGGATTGGCTCGCAGCTTATAGAGCCATGATTGATTGCTTCGGCGGGAGCATTGTTTTTGCCATTCCGGGGCAAGAGATATTTGTAGTGGCGATGCCTCGCCCAGAGGGAGGTTTGATCGCTCATTTGTATTATATAGAGGAGGATACCTCTAAGGAGGTTGTGATTCCTTTAGACTCGTTCCCAGTCGTTCGTGAGTATTCCGATGTATTCCAGGAGATACCAGGCCTACCCCCCAGTCGAGAGATAGACTTTGTCATAGATTTATTGCTAGATACGAGACCTATAGCACGCGCTCCATACCCTATGGCTCCGACGGAGATGCGAGAGTTACGAGATCAGATAGAGCAGCTGTTAGGTCAGGGCTTCATTCGCAGGAGTACCTCACCTTGGGGCGCTCCAGTCTTGTTTGTGAAGAAGGGAGATGGTTCACTGAGGTTATGTGTGGACTACCGGGAGTTGAACAAGGTCACAATACGGAATAAGTATCTGTTGCCTCGAATCGATGATCTGTTCGACCAGCTGAGGGGAGAAACTTTCTTTTCGAAGATAGATCTTAGGTCGGGGTACCATCAGCTACGTATTAGAGAGAGGGATGTTTCAAAGACTGCCTTCTTGACGAGATATGGGTCTTACGAGTTCAGAGTGATGCCATTTGGTCTCACAAATGCTCTAGCCGTGTTCATGGACTTAATGAACCGAGTATTCAGAGAGTTCTTGGATCAGTTTTTCATCGTCTTCATAGATGACATTTTGATATATTCACACTCCGAGGAGGAGCATGCCGAGCACTTGAGCCAGGTTCTTCAGACTTTACGAGAGCATCAGTTGTATGCTAAGTACGAGAAGTGTGGATTCTGGTTGCGAGAGGTACAGTTCTTGGGGCATGTTGTTTCTGAACAGGGGATAGCAGTTGACCCAAGTAAAGTGTCAGCTGTGAGGGAGTGGGGACAGCCCACGACACCGACGGAAGTGCGTAGTTTCTTGGGGTTAGCCGAATACTACAGGAGATTCATTCGGGGATTCTCCAAAATTACGGGTCCATTGACGAACCTGACTTGCAAAGGGGTACCATATGTTTGGGATGATGCTTGTCAATTGGCTTTCGACGAGGTGAAAGACAAGCTTACTTCAGCACTAGTCCTTGCTTTACCGAAGCCGGGTGTGGAGTACCTGGTTTACACCGATGCCTCTTTACGGGGACTTGGGGGAGTACTTCAGCAGGAAGAGAAGGCTATAGCTTTTGCCTCCCGCAAGATTAAGCCGCATGAGAAGAATTACCCCACCCACGACCTGGAGTTAGCAGCGGTCGTTTTTGCACTGCGGATATGGAGACACTATTTATTGGGGGAGAAGTTCCGTTTGTTCACAGACCACAAGTCACTACAGTACCTGTTCACTCAGCGAGAGCTTGCGTCAGCGCAGATGGTTAGAATTTGTGAAGGACTATCAGTTCGACATACAGTATCATCCGGGGAAAGCCAACGTAGTTGCTGATGAGTTGAGCCGTAGACCGATAAATGAGGTAGCGGATGTCTGGAAAGCGAAGTGGAAGGAGTTGGGTCACCAGGACGCAGTAGCCCGTTCCTTCATATCTGTTATGACAATCACACCTGAGATTGTTACGAGGGTAATACAGGCCCAAACCACAGACCCGTTTTGCCAGGAACAGATTGTACGACTTTTAGCCGAGGGTGCTGAGTCCTATTCTGTTAGTTCTGATGGGGGTTTGAGGTTTAATGGGAGATTAGTGGCTCTAGAAGGGGAAGAATTGCGTCATGCATTAATGACCCAATCTCATGGGTCCAAATTTGCAGTACATCCTAGAGGAGATAAGATGTACCAAGATATGAGGAGGCAATACTGGTGGAGTGGGATGAAGAAGGACATTGCTGAGTTTGTATCCAAGTGTTCTACCTGCCAACTGGTGAAGGTGGACCATCAGAAACCGTCAGGATTGCTTCAGCCATTGGAAGTACCCGCGTAGAAGTGGGAGAGTATTTCCATGGATTTTATTACAGGATTGCCTACATCACAGCGGGGCCACGACTCCATCTGGGTGATTGTATACCGTTTGACCAAGGTGGCTCATTTTCTGCCGGTGCGGACAGATTATACCACAGGTCAGTATGCTCAGTTGTTCATTGCTGAGATTGTTAGATTACATGGGGTGCCCCTGGATATTGTGTCATATAGAGATAAGATTTTCGTGTCACATTTCTGGGAAAGCTTTCAGAAGGCTATGGGTACTGAGTTGAAGTTGAGTTCATCTTATCACCCACAGACAGATGGACAGACAGAGCCTACTAATCAGATGTTAGAGGATATGCTACGCATGTGTGTTCTTGATTTTGGAGGAGGTTGGGAGCCACATTTTCCACTGGTAGAGTTTTCTTATAATAACTCTTATCAGTTTACGATTGGTATGGCTCCATTTTGAGGCTTTGTATGGTAGGCCTTATCGTTCTCCAACTTGTTGGCTCGAGGTGGGGGATAACAAGTTGCTAGGACCAGAGGTGATTCAGGAAACCTCCGCGAGGATTGAGATGATTAGGAGTCGCATTCGAGTAGCCTAGGACAGGCAGAAGAGCTATGCCGATGCGAAACGGTTCTTTCGGAAGTTTAATGTGGGGGACCAAGTGTTACTGCGTGTATCTCCTATGAAGGGAGTGATGAGGTTCGGGAAGAAAGGGAAATTGGCCCCGAGGTGTAATACCCCGTATTTTTGGTGATATTTATTTATGGGATTAATTGAATTAAATGTGTATTAATTGGAAATTAATTCGGATTAAAAATACTAGCGAGATGCGAGTTGGTATTTTATATTAATGAGTATATATGGCTATATATGAATATTGAATTATTGAAATTTGTCGTGAGATTGAAATACGGCAATTTGGAATTTTGTTGAGACGCGTGTGACAGTCGCGTCAGGAATATAATTATTTTAATTAAAAAGTGAATTTCATTTCTATTAACCGTATGGTCGTTTTGAGTGCGCCAACGCGTTCGGAAGGGTCGAAATAGTCAGAAAACACTAGCCGGGGGTTTAGTTTGGGTCCCGGGGCATTTTTAGGCCATACCGGCAATGTATAAGGGTAGTTTGGTAATTTTGGATTTTTGGGAATTAAAACCCACGAAAATTAGGAATTAATATCTGATTTGGAAATTACCCACTAAACCCACTAATAACCTAAGGGGCTACGAAGGTTATAGAAATTAGTTCCAAAAGAGTTCCTAAGGCAAACCCTAGCCACCATTGTCACTTTGGAGAAAAAGGCTTGTAGAGAGAGAGAAGAGAGGAGAATTCTGCAGAGAGAGAGAGAACACTTCAGAAATTCGTCATCAAAATCAGAGATACACATAAGGCAAGTGGTTTAATTACATATTTTACAAAGAATGCTTCTTCCATGCGTAGGAAATTTATAAAATTTCATTGTTCTTGGAGAATGATAAAAACCCATTGAATTGGATGTAGAGATTTTTATTTTATGAGGAGATTGCATGTAGAACAATGTTAGGATGATTAGTCAGAGAAAAATACATCTTTTATACCATAAAAACGGATTTATTTATGTCTATGGAGGAATTTAATTTCTAGGGTTCATGTTCTTGAGATTGGGGAAAAAGATGTAGAGATTTGATATGTGGATGAGATTTAGGATGAATTAATCCCACGAAATACGTTAGTATATGACCTAAGTATGTTTAGGAATGATTAGAACCCATGAACGATTGTTGGATTGAGGTTTAGATGAGATTAGAGGTGAAGAAAAGATGGAAAAACGAGTTAAGGAAAATTTGGGCTCGAATCTGGCCACTCGTTAGAAGACCTGCCCAGGTCGTTCGAACGAGCTTCTAACGAGTTGACAGTTTGACTTCTAACGAGAGGGATGTTCGTTCGATGACTTTCGTTCGAACGAGATCTCGTTAGAAGGCCCAGTTCGTTCGAACGAACTCTCGTTCGAACAGCCTCGTTCGAACAAGACTTCTAACGAGCTGACAGTTTAGGCTTTTTAGCCTGTTTTAATCCCGAGTGTTCCGTAACCTTGTTTATATGTAGAGATAACACTCCCTTGTGGATTAATTGATATATTTGGGATATTTGGGAGATAATGAGGAGTAAAACCTAGAAGTGTAGTTTGAACCTAAGGGAAATTATGAATGAGGACGTGAGTGTCTATTACGATGCGAGAACTATCGACGGCCCAAATAATTATATTAACCGGGAACATATAAATTGTGTAGGATTATATGTCGGTACGAGAATGAGATGTGTACTACAAATAAATTATGGTGATTACTAAGATGCGTGCATACTTAGTATATGTATATGACTTTATGTGTATGACATACCTACCATACTTGCTATCACGGGAGGTTTACGTTCGCTTAGGGCCCTCTAATCCTTGTGTTGTCCGGATTTAGATTGGTACCTCGATGAACATAGGTCAGAGAAGGACTTATTGGGATGTTAATAAGTCTGCTGATCGTGGAAGCGTAGGTATGTGCGTGACCCATGTGATGTGACTGTGTTCGCCTCCATTGTTTGTGATTTTGTTATCTGAGAACGATTCCTGAGAGATTCAGAATGCGTGATCCTTATATACGTGATGTACCGGGATGGATAGCAGAGTATGTGTGCACCGCAGCTTAGTCTCGGGGTGCTTGTATTGTATATTTATGACGTGAATAGTATACACTTAATTAATGGGAACTTTCATGTTGGTATTGTGAATACACTTATGGTAATGTTTTGAGAGAACATAACGGGTTAACCGATAGTGAATTGTATTACTAATTGAGAATCTGAGTTTAAGTAAAGCCTCTATTTAATTGATTACGCTAGAATGTATTATGGGAATCGAGTAGTAAGGGGTAGAACTTATTATGGTTTGGTTTGTTATGTATGTTATTTAGATGGGTACGGTACGTTAGGAGTGCACATGTAGTCGAGAGGTGAGAATTTCATGTGAGTGCACGTCCTAACATGTATTTTGCATTTAATGTTTTAATGTTATTAAAACACTTGCTGTTTTTAAAATGATTTCCACTTTCGGGCTCTGACCCATTTGCTTTCAAATCTATTTTTGTAAAAAAAACCATTTTAGGTGCCCAGCCACAAGGACACCATGCTTAGGATCCTCATTCAGGTGACGAGCTGTAGCTGTTTGTGGAAGTTACAGGACTTTGCTTGTAGACGCTTCATCTCTCTTGACTCTATATTCAGTATTTATCAGTTGTAGGGCATGTTGCCCATTTCTTTTAAGTGACATTTCATTTATTTCAGTTATTTAGACTCCGGGCATGTAATTAATTCAGGATTCAGACTTGTCATATCATTTTCAGTTGTGGGATTGTTGTGAGGAGTTTTCCTCCGGACTTATTATTATTTGTTGGTTATTTCATTACTTCGTTATGGTGAATGGATTATGTTGTTCTTCCATTATTCTTTTATTGTATGTTAATCAGACTTAAATTAAAATTTGACAACTTACTTTTAAATACTAGGTGGTTAGTAATCATTAAAATGTTTTCGACAGTGATGCTATTAACTGGACCAACTTGACATTTTGTATTAATTTAATAAAGGAGTAGCTACCCGGTATTTAATTAGTCGGGGTGTCACACGAGGTACGTGGGACCATTTCCCTTTATCGAGAGGATTGGGCCGGTAGCATACATATTGGGACTACCAGAGCATTTACATCGCATTCACGATGTATTCCACATCTCGTCGTTGAGACGGTATCTTCGGGATGATATGGCCCATACTCACATCGCGATAGATGAGATAGACTTGCAGCCTGACAACTCTTACGAGGAGAGACCGATGGCTATCCTAGACTATAGTGAGAGGAGATTGAGGTCGAAGATAGTTCCACTTGTATGGGTCCAGTGGGAGCATCATAATGTGGAGGAATCCACTTGGGAGCGCGAGGCCGATATGCGCGAGAGATATCCAGATTTGTTCTTACCAGGTATGCCTTATTTTCTGAATTTCGGGACGAAATTCCGTTATTAGGGGGGAAGTATGTAATACCCCGTATTTTTATGCTATATTAATTTGGGGATTTATTAAATTTAATGTGAATTAATTATTTAATAAAAATACGGAAATTAATTATGTTATAATTATTAACGTGATGAGAGTTAGTAATTATGGGAAAATTTGTTGGATATTACTAATGAGCAAAGTAATATATAATAGTGGCCATATTAAATGCCACGAGTGAATAAAATGACAATTTTAGAAATTTGAGTCGGGACGCGCCCGTGTCGCGTCGGGGCTAAATATTGATAAATAAAAGTAAATATTTTATAAGTTGTTCGTATGGTCGTTTTGAGTGTGCCAACGCGTCCGAAAGGGTCAAGATAGTCAGAAAAGTATACTCGGGAGTTTGATTTGGGTCTCGGGGCGTTTTTAGGCCTAATTAGTACCCGGGAGGGCATTTTAGTCATTTTGTATTTTTGGGTAATTAAACCCACGAAAATTAAAGGGGTTATATCAGATGTTTAGGTTATCTCCTAGGGTTAGATAACTCAAAACACTAGAACGGCCATTGAAGAGGAGAGGAGAGAGCTCTCAAGGCATTCCAAGGCTCAAAACTCACTCGTTTGCACCGCCGCCACCGCCAAAGCGTAGATCGCGAGACGGGGAACGCAACCACACCAAATTCAACACCAAACCAGATTTCTGAAAATCCCAGGCAAGTGTTTATCTTGCTTATTTCGTTGATGCCTCATCCATATTAGTTTAGGAGTTATTAGGATGAGATTTATGGAAGAAAAACCCAATTTGAGATGGGAAATTTTCATGTAGTGATGACTTATATGATATTCTGGAAACCCTTTGTCATGTAAAGGATTAAGAGTTTGATTAAGAAAAGAGTTCTAATCAGATACAAACACTAAAAAAAATTTATTTCGGATGATCGGACCGTTGCAATTGGATGAAATTTTACAAAGAATTAGTTGAAGACGAGAGGAAGCTACAGAAAAAAATTCAGCTCGATCGGACCGTTCAATATTTTTTAATATTTTTTTGCTAGACAGTTTTATGTTTTGAGGACTCTTAGAGATAATAAAAATTCAATTAAAACTCCATTTTAATTCCGATTTCGAAACCGTTTGAAATTCTCATCTTTGAAAATAAAATTCAAAATCCTCTAATGTAAGGTGAAATCTATATTTTTGGGATATTTTGCATAAGGGATAATGTAAGTATATATTAAAGGGGAGAGACACGTAAGAGAGAGTTACGTTGGAACATAAATGGATATCTACTGAATTGTACATTTGGAAGAATAGAGTCCATGAGGGTTACGTAGTAAGTTGGAAAAACCCTTCGAATTAAAGTTAGAAACGAGCCATTATACTTGATAAATAATAATGGGAAAATAAGGATAAATGTTGCGAATGTGGGTTATTGGATAAACCTAAATTTATATAATAAAAGCGGTATATTTATATGATTGTGTATGCATATATTATATACTTGTAAAAATCATGCCCGCGCTACTTGCTATCCCTGAGGTTTCCGCGCTGGGACGATCTTATCTCGTGTGCCTTATGGGGGATATTGACTCGTACCCTAGAAGATAGAAATCCTAGGTACAGGCTATCGAATCGGTAGTCACGGTTCTAAGAGACGTGAGGGTATGTATGTGACACCCCGACTAATTAAATACCGGGTAGCTACTCCTTTATTAAATTAACTCAAAATGCCAAGTTGGTTCAGTTAATAGCATCACTGTCGAAAACATTTTAATAATTACTAACCACCTAGTATTTAAAAGTAAGTTGCCAAATTTTAAGTTAAGTCTGATTAACATGCAGTAAAAGAATAATTAAAGAATAACAACCATTCGTCATAATGAAGTAATGAATAACCAACAAAGTAAATATAAATTCGGGGGAAAACACCTCACAAAAATCCCACAACTGAAAAATAATACAATAAGTCTGAATCCTGAATAATTACATGCCAAAGGTCTGAATAACTGAAATAAATGATATGTCTCTAAAAGAAATGGGCGACATGCCCTACAACTGATAACTGATGAATATCGAGTCAAGATAGATGAAGCCTCTACAAGCAAAGTACTGTAACTTCCACCAACAGCTACAGCTCGTCACCTGAATGAGAATCCTATGCATGGTGTCCTTGTGGCTAGGCACCTAAAATGGTTTTTACAAAAATAGATTTGAAAGCAAATGGGTCAGAGCCCGAAAGTGGAAAACATTTTGAAAACATCAAGTGTTTTAATAACATTAAAACATTAAATGCAAAATACATGTTAGGACGTGCACTCACATGAAATTCTCACCTCTCGACTACATGTGCACTCCTAACGTACCGTACCCATCTATAAGACATCCATATCTAACCAAACCGTAATAAGTTCTACCCCTTACTACTCGATTCCCATAATACATTCTAGCGTTATAAAAAAAAATAGAGGGCTTTACTTAAACCCAGATTCTCAATTTGTAATACATTTCACTATCGGTTAACCCGTTATGTTTTCTCAAAACAATACCATAATTTTACACAATATTAACATGAAAGTTCCCATCAATTAAATGTATATTATTCCCGTCATAAATATACAATAGAATACAAGCACCCCGAGAACTAGTTGCGGTGCACACATACTCTGCTATCCATCCCGGTACATCACGTACATAAGGATTACGCATTCCGAATCTCTCAGGAATCGTTCAGATAACAACATCACAAATAATGGAGGCGAACACAGTCACATCACATGGGTCACGCACATACCTGCGCTCCCACGATCAGTAGACTTATTAACATACCAATAAGTCCTTCTCTGACCTACGTTCATCGAGGTAACCAGTCTAAATCCGGGCAACACAAGGATTAGAGGGCCCTAAGCGAACGTAAACCTCCCGTGATAGCAAGTATGGTAGGTATGTCATACGCATAAAATCAATACATATACTAAGTATTCACACATCTTAGTAATCACCATAATATATTAGTGGTACACTTCTCATTCTCGTACCGACATATAATACTACACAATTTATATGTTCTCGGTTACTATAATAAGTTAAGCCGTCAATAGTTCTCACATCGTAATAGACACTCACGTCCTACTCATATTTTCCTTTAGGTTCAAACTACACTTCTAGGTTTGACTCCTCATTATATACCAAACATCCCAAATATATCAATTAATCATCAAGGGAAAGCTATCTCTACCTATACACAAGGTTACGGGGCACTCGGGATCAAAACAGGCTAAAAAAGTCTAAACTATCAACTCGTTCGAAGTCTCGTTCGAACGAGAGTTTGTTCGAACAAAGTGGGCTTTCTAACGAGGTCTCGTTAGAACGAGAACATCGAACAAACTTCACCCTCGTTAGAAGTCAAAGGTTAACTCGTTAGAAGCTCGTTCGAATGAGCTCGTTCGAACGACCTGGGCGGGTCTTCTAACGAGTGGCCAGTTTCCATCCCAGAAAACCTTATTTCGTTTTTCCCAATTTTCTTCACTCCTAATCCCACATAAAAATCGACCCAACATCATTTTAAGGTTCATAATTCGTACTAAACACTCATAGGTCATAATCAAACGTTTATATAGGGCTAACTCATCTTAAACATCATCAAATCTTCAAATCTCTTCATTTACCCCCAAATTTTATGAACATGAACCCTAACATTTATAAATCATCATTGAACCTATTATAATCCGTTTTTGTTTCATCCAAGATATTATTAACATCAGAATAATCGCCTACATATAATTCTACATGCAATTCCTCATCAATATGTAAGATTCTATTTCCAATTTAATGGGTTTTTCATTAACTCCCAAGAACAATCAGATTTTTATCAATACCTACACATGGAAGAAACATTCTCTGAAATTAATTGGAATTAAACCACTTGCCTTATTGGAATCTCTGATTTGATGACGAATTTGATGAATGGTTCTCTCTCTCTCTGCAGAATCCTTCTATCTCTCCTTCTACAAGCTTTCTTCTCCAAGTAACAATGGTGGCTAGGGTTTTTGCCTAAGGAACTTTTGGGGCTAGTTCTAATAACCCCCGTGGCCCTCTAATTAGATAATGGATGGTAATGGGTTAGTGGGTGTTTTAATTTTTCAATTAAAACTCCTAAAATTCGTTAATCAAAAATCCCAAAATTCTAAAATTACCAAACTGCCCTTTTTGGTTGCCGGTATGGCCTAAAAATACCCCGGGACCCAAACCAAACCCCCGGCTAGTGTTTTCTGACTATTTTGACCCTTCCGGACGCGTTGGCGCACTCAAAACGACCATACGGTTAATAGAACTAAAATTCACTTTTTTAATTATCATAATATAAACCTGACGCGACTGTCACACGCGTCTCAACAAAATTTTCCAACTTGCCGTATTTCAATCTCACGACAAATTTCATACTTCAATATTCATGTTTAATCATATATGCACATTATATTCAAATACCAACTCGCATCTCGCTAGTATTTTAATCCGGATTAATTTCTAATTAATACGCATTTAATTTAATTAATCCCATAAATAAATATCACAAAAATACGGGGTATTACATACTTCCCCCTTAATAACTGAATTTCGTCCCGAAATTCGGAACTAGAAAGTACCTGGTAAGAACAACTCTGGATAACGTTCGCGCATCTCATCCTCGCGCTCCCATGTGGACTCCTCGACATTATGATGTCGTCACTGAACACGTACTAACGGAACTATCTTTGACCGCGGTTTCCGCTCACTTCGGTCCAAAATAGCAATCGGCCCCTCCTCGTAGGAGCTATCAGGCTGGAGATCGATGTCCTCCAAAGAAATGTGAGAATGAGCCAAATTGACTCTAAGATATTTCCTTAGCGAGGAAATATGAAACACATCGTGAATCCGATGTAAATGCTCCGGTAACCCAAGCTTATACGCAACCGGTCCAATTCGCTCAATAATAGGAAATGGTCCCACATATCTCGGTGCCAACTTCCCTTTCTTCCCGAAACGCATAATCCCCTTCATAGGAGATACTCTTAGCAAAACCTGGTCCCCCACTTGGAACTCCCTGAAGAACCTCTTCGCATCAGCATAGCTCTTCTGCCGATCCTGAGCTACCCGAATGCGACTCCGAATCAATTATATCCTCGCCGAAGTATCCTGAATCACTTCCGGCCCAAGTAGTTTGTTGTCCCCCACCTCCAACCAACATGCTGGGGAACGACAAGGTCTACCGTACAATGCCTCAAATGGAGCCATGCCAATGGTGAACTGGTAGGAGTTGTTGTAAGCAAACTCCACCAGTGGAAGATACTGCTCCCATCCACCCCCAAAATCAATGATACTCATACGTAGCATGTCCTCCAACATCTGGTTTGTACGCTCAGTTTGCCCATCCGTCTGCGGGTGATATGCCGTACTCAAACGCAATTTCGTACCCATGGCCTCCTGAAAACTTTCCCAAAACTGTGAAACAAATATCTTGTCTCTGTCAGACACGATATTTAGGGGCACACCGTGAAGTCTCACTATCTCAGAAATAAAGAGCTGGGCATACTGTCCCGTAGTGTAGTCCGTCCTTACGGGTAGAAAATGTGCAACTTGGGTCAACCTGTCCATAATTACCCAAATGGAGTCGTGACCTCTCTGTGACGTAGGCAACCCCGTGATAAAGTCCATTGAGATGCTCTCCCACTTCCACATCTGGACCTCCAATGGCTGTAGCAGTCCTGCCGGTCTCTGATGATCCACTTTTACTAGCTGACAAGTGGCGCATTTAGAAACAAACTCGGCAATATCTCTCTTCATCCCGCTCCACCAATACTGTCGTCTCATGTCTTGGTACATTTTGTCCCCACCGGGATGTACCGCGAACCGTGAGCCGTGCGACTCTGCCATCACCTCGTGCCGTAATTCCTCCCCTTCCGGAACTACCAATCTCCCATTGAAGCGTAATCCCCCGTCTGAGCTAACGGTATAGGATTCGGCTCCCTCTGCCAATAATCGAACTATCTGCTCCTGACAGAACGAGTCATTTGCCTGTTCCCTTACTACCTTCGTAACGATCTGCGGTGTAATGGTCATTACAGACATGAACGATCGGGCCACTGCATCCTGGTGTCCCAATTCCTTCCATATGGCCTTCCACACCCCTGCCACTTCATTTGCTGGCCTGCGGATCAATGCGTCTGCTACCACGTTAGCCTTCCCTGGGTGGTATTGGATATCGAACTGATAATCCTTCACGAACTCAAGCCACCTCCGTTGCCGCATATTCAACTCCTTCTGCGTGAATAGGTACTGTAGGGACTTGTGGTCTGTGAACAATCGAAACTTTTCCCCCAAAAGGTAATGTATCCAAATACGAAGGGCAAATACAACTGCCGCCAACTCCAAGTCATGAGTGGGGTAATTCTTCTCGTGAGGCTTTAGCTTACGGGAAGCATAAGCTATGGCCTGACTCTCCTGCTGCAATACACCTCCAAGTCCTTGCAAGGACGCATCGGTGTAAACTAAATACTCAACTCTCGGTCTCGGCAATGCTAACACAGGTGCTGAGGTCAACTTATCCTTCAATTCATCGAATGCCAACTGACAGGCATCACTCCAGATGAATGGCACACCCTTACGAGTCAGATGTGTCAAAGGACCCGCTATCTTCGAGAATCCCCGAATGAACCTCCTGTAGTATCCTGCTAGGCCCAAGAAACTACGAATCTCTGTCGGTGTCGTGGGCTGTCCCCACTCCCTCACCCCTGATACCTTCCCCGGATCAACAGATATTCCCCGGTCGGAAATAATATGTCCCAAAAACTGGACCTCCTTCAGCCAAAACCCACATTTCTCATACTTTGCATACAACTCGTTTTGACGTAGTGTCTGCAAAACTTGCCTCAAATGCTCGACGTGCTCCTCCTCTGTCTGGGAGTAAACCAGAATATCATCGATGAAGACAATGACAAACTGATCTAGAAAATCCCTGAACACTCTATTCATCAAGTCCATAAACACTGCTGGAGCGTTGGTCAAACCAAAAGGCGTAACCCGAAACTCGTAAGATCCATATCTCGATAAGAACGCAGTCTTCGAGACATCCTCTTCCCTGATACACAACTGATGGTATCTCGATCTCAAATCAATCTTTGAGAAGAAAGAAGCTCCTATCAACTGGTCGAATAAGTCATCGATTCGAGTCAACGGATACTTATTCCGTATCGTGACCTTATTCAACTCTCGGTAGTCCACACACAATCTCAGTGAACCATCTTTCTTCTTCACGAACAATACAGGGGCACCCCACGTCGAAGTACTCCTCCGTATAAACCCCTGACCCAACAACTGCTCAATCTGATCCCGTAACTCCCTCATCTCAGCTGGAGCCATACGGTACGGTGTGCGTGCTATAGGTCTCGTATCTGGTAATAAGTCTATGACAAAGTCTATCTCTCGACTGGGGGGTAATCCAGGTATATCTTGAAATACATCGGCAAAATCTCTAACAACCGGAATCGAATCAAGTGGTATCACCACCTCCTTAGAGGTCTCCTCCTCTAAATAATACAAATGAGCGGTCGAACCTCCCTCTGGGCGAGGCATCGCCACTACAAACATATCTTACCCCGGAATGGCAAAAATAATGCTCCCACCGAAGCAATCAATCATGGCTCTATAATCAGCGCGCCAATCCATACCGATAATTACATCGTGAACATGCATATCTAATACCAACATATCTGCAGGTAATACCAGACTACCAATCTCTACCCCTACTCCCCAGCATATAAAGAAAATAAGTGACCCACTCCCCAATGGTGAGTCTACACACGTCACTGTGCTCTCTGCTGTGGCTAACAACCCTAAGGCTTTCGCAAAATGTGTAGCTATAAAGCAATGTGTTGCCCCCGTATCAAACAAAACCCGACCCATAGTACCATGGATAGGAAACATACCCTCAATCGCGGGTGGTGCCTGCGGAGCTGCTGCCTAGTGGACGTTATAGACACGTCCATACTGTAACTGTCCCTGCTGCACAGGAACTGCTGGAATGGCTGGAAGAGCTGGCACCTGGGCTGGAGCTGGGAGGGCTGGTGGAAAAAGTGGCCTCTGTGGCTCATGTCGAGCACCCTGCTGCTGCTGCGGGGCCCTGCCCCTATCAGGACAGTCCTGGCGTTTATGGCCAGTCTTTCCACAAACGAAACACTTCCCCGGGAAGTTTCCCCCTCTCTGTCCCTGCTGCCCCCGGCCCTGGTGGCCGTTACCGTTCCTCCACTGGCCCTGCTGGCCCTGCTGAAATTGCTGTTGACCATTCTGACCTTGCTGGTGCTGATGGCCGTTCGGACCCTGATGGACCTGCCGGAAACCTCCCTGTTCGTGCCTGAAATTTCCTGACCTGAACCTCTTGTGATCCCCCTGCTGGGTACCCTGATCGCCCTGCCTCTGACCCTGAA
This sequence comes from Sambucus nigra, assembly GCA_949130495.1. NCBI lineage: Eukaryota > Viridiplantae > Streptophyta > Magnoliopsida > Dipsacales > Adoxaceae > Sambucus > Sambucus nigra. Next base: position 165,259,729 of record OX422207.1, read on the forward strand.
CAGATTGTGCCCCACTGGAACCATTTCCTCCAGTCCTGCCCTGATGGCTAGACTCTCCCGATCGCTTGCCCTCAGCCATGTGAAAATGGTGATCCTGGCAATGGAGCAATGCAGCGTTAACCACATCAGAATAAGTGGCTAACGAGAGGTTCCCTAACAAGTGCTGACGAATTCTCCATGTCAACCCGTCTGTAAATTTCTGTATCTTCCTCTCCTCCATCGGTATCTCATCCGGAATAATGTTCAGAAGATCAGTGAATTCGGCCTCATACTCGGCCACAGTCTTACCCTCTTGATTGAGGCTCATCAACTTCCTCCTCATCTCTGTGTGAACAGCCGACGGAAAGTACTTGCGGTCAAACCGCACCCAGAACTCCTGAATAGTGAGAGTATCTCTCTCCTCCACGGTGGTAATAGACTCCCACCACTGCAGTGCTGACCCCACTAGCTTAAAAGTAGCTAGTATCTGCTTCTGGACATCTGTGCACTCATACATCCTCAGGTGCCGCTGAATGTCCTTCCTCCACTGACTCGAAACTACCCCATCGGAGCTACCTGCGAACTCCGGAGGGTGTGCTTTCTGGAAAGCATCTCGAACACGTTTCCAAGCAGACGGGAATGCATGTGCCTGAACTGGCGCGTCTATCGGCGCCTGAGGTGGTGCCTGCAGAACTACAGCTAGTGCGACATTTACCGCCTGGGCCACAATGGCTGCAACCTCGGCGGCATTCATCATGCCCTGAACCGGTGCGGGTTGCGGTTCTGGCGTTGCATTCCTGGGAACCCGTTGTGCTGATCGTGGAGGCATCTGAAATAAGAATGAAGTTTATAAGTTCGCAGTTATAAACTTAAAATAGCTGAAGAACGTAGCATACACAAAAGAATACAACAGTCCTAAAATATAGGGCTCTACATCAAAGAAAGCTCAGCGGAAACATAATAAGCCATACAGATCCTAATGGACACTAGAACCTGATGCTCTGATACCACCTGTGACACCCCGACTAATTAAATACCGGGTAGCTACTCCTTTATTAAATTAATTCAAAATGTCAAGTCGGTTCAGTTAATAGCATCACTGTCGAAAACATTTTAATAATTACTAACCACCTAGTATTTAAAAGTAAGTTGCCAAATTTTAAGTTAAGTCTGATTAACATGCAGTAAAAGAATAATTAAAGAATAACAACCATTCGTCATAATGAAGTAATGAATAACCAACAAAGTAAATATAAATCCGAAGGAAAACTCCTCACAAAAATCCCACAACTGAAAAATAATACAACAAGTCTGAATCCTGAATAATTACATGCCAAAGGTCTGAATAACTGAAATAAATGATATGTCTCTAAAAGAAATGGGCGACATGCCCTACAACTGATAACTGATGAATATCGAGTCAAGATAGATGAAGCGTCTACAAGCAAAGTCTTGTAACTTCCACCAACAGCTACAGCTCGTCACCTGAATGAGAATCCTATGCATGGTGTCCTTGTGGCTGGGCACCTAAAATGGTTTTTACAAAAATAGATTTGAAAGCAAATGGGTCAGAGCCCGAAAGTGGAAAACATTTTGAAAACATCAAGTGTTTTAATAACATTAAAACATTAAATGCAAAATACATGTTAGGACGTGCACTCACATGAAATTATCACCTCTCGACTACATGTGCACTCCTAACGTACCGTACCCATCTATAAGACATCCATATCTAACCAAACCGTAATAAGTTCTACCCCTTACTACTCGATTCCCATAATACATTCTAGCGTTATCAAAAAAAATAGAGGGCTTTACTTAAACCCAGATTCTCAATTTGTAATACATTTCACTATCGGTTAACCCGTTATGTTTTCTCAAAACAATACCATAATTTTACACAATATTAACATGAAAGTTCCCATCAATTAAATGTATATTATTCCCGTCATAAATATACAATAGAATACAAGCACCCCGAGAACTAGCTGCGGTGCACACATACTCTGCTATCCATCCCGGTACATCACGTACATAAGGATTACGCATTTCGAATCTCTCAGGAATCGTTCAGATAACAACATCACAAATAATGGAGGCGAACACAGTCACATCACATGGGTCACGCACATACCTGCTCTCCCACGATCAGCAGACTTATTAACATACCAATAAGTCCTTCTCTGACCTACGTTCATCGAGGTAACCAGTCTAAATCCGGGCAACACAAGGATTAGAGGGCCCTAAGCGAACGTAAACCTCCCGTGATAGCAAGTATGGTAGGTATGTCATACGCATAAAATCAATACATATACTAAGTATTCACACATCTTAGTAATCACCATAATATATTAGTGGTACACTTCTCATTCTCGTACCGACATATAATACTACACAATTTATATGTTCTCGGTTACTATAATAAGTTAAGCCGTCAATAGTTCTCACATCGTAATAGACACTCACGTCCTACTCATATTTTCCTTTAGGTTCAAACTACACTTCTAGGTTTGACTCCTCATTATATACCAAACATCCCAAATATATCAATTAATCATCAAGGGAAAGCTATCTCTACCTATACACAAGGTTACGGGGCACTCGGGATCAAAACAGGCTAAAAAAGCCTAAACTGTCAACTCGTTCGAAGTCTCGTTCGAACGAGGCTGTTCGAACGAGAGTTCGTTCGAACGAAGCGGGCTTTCTAACGAGGTCTCGTTCGAACGAGAACATCGAACGAACTTCACCCTCGTTAGAAGTCAAAGGTCAACTCGTTAGAAGCTCGTTCGAACGAGCTCGTTCGAACGACCTGGGTAGGTCTTCTAACGAGTGGCCAGTTTCCAGCCCAGAAAACCTTATTTCGTTTTTCCCAATTTTCTTCACTCCTAATCCCACATAAAAATCGACCCAACATCATTTTAAGGTTCATAATTCGTACTAAACACTCATAGGTCATAATTAAACGTTTATATAGGGCTAACTCATCTTAAACATCATCAAATCTTCAAATCTCTTCATTTACCCCGAAATTTTATGAACATGAACCCTAACATTTATAAATCATCATTGAACCTACTATAATCCGTTTTTGTTTCATCCAAGATATTATTAACATCAGAATAATTGCCTACATATAATTCTACATGCAATTCCTCATCAATATGTAAGATTCTATTTCCAATTTAATGGGTTTTTCATTAACTCCCAAGAACAATCAGATTTTTATCAATACCTACACATGGAAGAAACATTCTCTGAAATTAATTGGAATTAAACCACTTGCCTTATTGGAATCTCTGATTTGATGAAGAATTTGATGAATGGTTCTCTCTCTCTCTGCAGAATCCTTCTATCTCTCCTTCTACAAGCTTTCTTCTCCAAGTAATAATGGTGGCTAGGGTTTTTGCCTAAGGAACTTTTGGGGCTAGTTCTAATAACCCCCGTGGCCCTCTAATTAGATAATGGCTGGTAATGGGTTAGTGGGTGTTTTAATTTTTCAATTAAAACTCCTAAAATTCGTTAATCAAAAATCCCAAAATTCTAAAATTACCAAACTGCCCTTTTTGGTTGCCGGTATGGCCTAAAAATACCCCGGGACCCAAACCAAACCCCCGGCTAGTGTTTTCTGACTATTTCGACCCATCCGGACGCGTTGGCGCACTCAAAACGACCATACGATTAATAGAACTAAAATTCACCTTTTTAATTATCATAATATAAACCTGACGCTACTATCACACGCGTCTCAACAAAATTTTCCAACTTGTCGTATTTCAATCTCACGACAAATTTCATACTTCAATATTCATGTTTAATCATATATGCACATTATATTCAAATACCAACTCGCATCTCGCTAGTATTTTAATCCAGATTAATTTCCAATTAATACGCATTTAATTTAATTTAATTAATCCCATAAATAAATATCACAAAAATATGGAGTATTACAATGTACTGACCTCTTGGACTTGGAAACTATGCTTCGCCTCAATATTGTTTGTGTATGTATTTATACAGTTCGAGAGTGATTCCGAACTTGTATTTCCTTTAGTACGATTGATACGGAGATTGGATAGCAGAGTATGCCCGCACCATAAAATTTTATGTGGGGTGCTGTTAGAATATATATATTATACGAGTATTTAATATATATATATGAACTTCTGAAATATGGAAAACTGTCTGCTGTGTTATGGTAAGTAAGACATGTATAATGACTCAAATTGGAAATACTTATTTTGAAAAGTATAATATAATATTAAAAAAACTTTATGAATCAATAAAGTTAAAATGAGCGTTTTGTACTAAATGAAATCATCCTTTTTAAACCATGATGTTGTTAAATCTTAAATTTTGAGAGTCACCTAAGATAAGTTAAATCCTTGGGGAATGATAGTGTGATATATGATGAGATAAACTATTGGGAAGGTTAGTGCGATAGGAGTGCACATTAGAAGAGATGCGAGAATTTCTCAAGAGATTGTCGCACTAATATGTTGTTGTATTGGACTGTATCAATTTAAACACTTGCTAAACGAATTTTTAAATCATATACACTATCGGGCTCTGACCCGTTTCTATTACTCTTTCTCTCTTGTATATATATGTATATATTACAGGTGCCCAGCCACAGGGGCGTCTTGTTTAGGATCCATTGGAAGGAACGTGCTGCAGCTTAGGTGGGAGTTGCAGGCCATTTGCTTAGACGATTTCATTTACTTGATTCCACTTCTATCATTCTCCTTATTGGGCATGTGTCGCCCTTTCCACTATTTATCTGTTTTATTGGGACATTTGTATTTCAGTTATTTCTAGTACTGTTACTTTGGGATTTATTCAGCATGTATGTTTTACTTTAAGTTTTAAATGTTGGGATTGGGTTGTTAAATGTTAAATTATTGGATTGATTGTTTAATAAAATAAATAAATAAAATTGGAAAGTAATGTTTAAAAAAATGGTTTTGACACTTAGCTAAATTAAATAGGGTGTTAAATTTGGAAAAGTTATTTTTACGACAGTGATGCTAAGAATGAACCAACTGTTCACCTTGATTTTAATTTAATAAAGGAGTGATCGTCTGGTATTTAATTAGACGGGATGTCATAATAATCTCCTATCGTCCGATGGCCACTTTTAAGAAAATTGTCAAAGTAGCATGAACTATCACGAGTTATAAAAAAAATTATTTGATGATGCACTTATTAGTTGTAAGGATGAGAGATCGTACTAATCAATATCCTAGAAATGTTACACTTAATTGAGGCATTTGAAAAAGGGGGCATTTAACAAAAAAAATCATAATATTTTAAAAATAATTTTTATTCCAACGTAATTTCAAAAATAATATATAATCATTGTATTGACATTAGCACCGGCGATGACATGATAGTTCTACATTGACATTTTTGGGCAACTGTATCAACAAAATCGTCGAAAAATTTCAAATATGTTGATGCTATAACTTGTCATATCGAAAAGCTAATGTTCGTATTGTACAATTAATGTTATTATTGAGCTTTTTGTTAGTTCTAAAATAAACTAGGGCCATTAAGCATTAAATGAAATGTATTATAGAAATTAAACGTTAATTAACTCTTTAAAAAACTTCCTCATTTCATTTTCAAGAGTCGACATAATCCTACCAAAATAGTAGTTTCTAATTAGAAAAATTCCTTTGCAATATAATACCAAGTCTCCGGCGCTCAAAATCGTAACCATTCTGAAAATGGTTATTAACTCCACTCATGGATACCCTAAGCAGTAACTCAGCTCATCAGTTCTTGGGTATGCTCTCTGGAGGTCGTCAGTTCTAGTCACTGCAAAGACCACGGATCGCAGATTATTTATGTGTGATTCCACACCTTCTGTATCGAAAACCTTATTTGGAGCGAATGAATTAGTCTCGAGGTGGGCATAAACTGACTCGAAAATTATCATCCGTACAACAAAAAAAAAAAAAAAAAATCTTCACTCCCGGATACATGTCAACTGCTAGTTGAGTATAAAGTGAAAATAGAAATATGAAGGCGGTTTTGTTTTTGTTTTTGTTTGAGAAAAAGTAGTTGCGAATAACGACCGTAGTATGAACCCGACACATTCCGCACAAAAAAACAACTGTAGCACTAGCGCGTCTAATCGTGGACGCGTATGTCGGCGAGTGGAGTAAATGTCCCCACCACTAACTTCTTTCTCCTAGGATTTTACTTCAATATTCTGCCGTTTTTTCAAGTATTCAAAATTATCAAAAATTGCCATAAGATGGGTCTGAAATATATGGCGGTGCGGGCCCAACCCAGCACCACTACTAGCCTATTAGGACGATTCTCATTGCCCACTTTGACTTTCAAGTCTTTGTTGAGAAAACGCGTGGCACCTTTAAAATGTGCCACTTGTTGTCCGATTCTGCCAATTGTCATTCACTCGTTGTAGAATCTTTGTGCTCGATTGAAGTACATTGACAATGATGTCCACAAAAAAACTCACTTCTTTCCTTGCCAATGATCAATGTTGACTTTAAAATATATAAATAATGTTTTATTAAAATTTTAAAATATTTTATTTTTATTTTTATTTTTATTAAGTTCTTAAAGTGTTTATATAGTATCAATTTGGCCCTTTTATTCATTTTGGCAAGCTAATTTTAATAAAATTAGAAGGTAAAAATGATGGTAATTAATATACTCCTTGAAGGGTATTTTATGACCAATATAGTTAAATAATACTTAAAAAATTAGTTCTCACTAAACTTGATATAAAAAATTATTAATTTATTTCTACCGCTTTTATTATCAAAATAACATTTTCTTATTTAGAGTTATTTTATTTGTAAAATGTTTCGTGCTAGAAATTATTTTTGCAAAATAGGTTTATTTATAGTTTATTTATTCTATTTTTCATCACATTTTTCATTTATATAAAAACTATCGTTGTTCTTCCGGTTTTTATCAATTACAAAAGGCAAAAATATACTTTTTATTCCCAATTTCTTATTAAACTTGATATAAGAAATCTATATTTGTAAAATTATTTTCATCCCACTTTTATTTATTAAGAAAATTGTTTTTTATCTATTAAAAAGAGAAAAAACTACAAAAATAATTTTTACGTTCAAGTTTCTTATCTACTTTCTTATCTATTAAGATTTTTTTTATTCATTCCTATTTTTTATTACAAAAAATAATTTTATGTCCTTTTTTTATCTTAGTTTTTAACATTTAAAAGAAAAAAAAATGCTTTTTTGTCCGAGTTTTTAACATTTAAAAGAAAAAAATGTTTGTATTCTCTGTTTTTACTGTATTTAGTTAGTTAAAAGACTAAAAGACAATCTGTTTTCTTTTTTGTCCGAGTTTTTATCTTTTAGAAAAAATTAAAAATCATTTTTTTCTTTTTCAATCAAATTTTCATTTACTTAAAAAACAGTCCTAGTTTTTATCTAGTAATGGAAGTGTAATTATGATTGGACTATTTTTTTTTGTCTCAATCAATTTAAATGGGTACCAGATATTATTTTATACATATGTTTTAATAACACATACATGAAATAACAAAAAATATTATTGTCTAGATCGTTTTGAACACAAAATACTATAAATAAGGATTATTTAATTATCTAGGGCACCCTTTTAAGGGTTATTTAAATTAATCATTGGTCCAAATACCATTTTACCTTATAATTCCATTAAAGTTAACTGCCAAAATAAATGAAACTCATATATATATTTTAAAGCCCCAACCATTTCCATCTCCATAATCCTTCCCGATGTTAAAAATCTCCCACTTGAAGATGAAACCATTACAAATATTTTAAGGCTCCAACCATTTCCATCTCCATAGTCCTTCCCCACGTCAAATAGATATAAAAAAAATTCCCCGTGATATTGAGTCATCATGGGGATCCGCATCAAATAGGTGAGTGATGGTGGGTAATATTAGGGGGCAATGGGGACAAGGATGATTTTTAATACTTGATTTGGGTTCGGGGTAGGGGTTGAAAAAAAAAAGTCCCCACCTAATGAGCATCCTCTATATATTCAGTGCAAGGACTCCCTAGTATATTATATATTTTTTTTAATAAAATGTATATTAGAATTATATTATGTGTTATACTTTAAAAATAACAAGATTTTCTTATACAATTTTAATACACATTAGAGTTATGTGTTTTTTATATATGTAATTAATAAATTTATGAAGACTTTCTAATTATTGATATGGTATCAAACTTGTATATGTGTGGTATTGGCATCGAAGACTCGATTATTTACAAGATGAATAACGCTCTAGTTATCACAATGCAATATTCTCTTCTTATGCCTTTGGACTAGCTCCTTAAGGAAACACTATAACTACACCAACTCGTTACCATCCTCTGTTACTACATAATCTTTTCCAAAAGTGGAGAGAACAATAATTTTTTACAACATAGATACCCAACTAACTATGATACCACCCAAAGCATACACATATTGAAATAGATATGTGCCCAGGGGTCTAATTCCAAACAATTGATTAATTACCATGCCAAGCTAATTTAATCCTTTTTAATTTTAATCAAATTTTAACTATACCGAATAAAATTAATTATTCAAAATTAGAAGAAACTGGTTATTAAAAATAAAAACAAGAAAAATCATTCACACAAGGACTTTAAAGTCGAAACCCTCGTAGGAAAAACCATTATCGCTCCAACCCACTTAGAAGTCCACTAGTACTAAAATCATATTTTTATAGGACTTAGAAGGACTCAAACACTATTTACATATATGATAACGATAACCACCACAATACCTCTCCCTTGTGTTCTGCTCCTTTGCCTCTACACATTCTAGTGAGTGTTGCTCCAGTCTAAGAATCAACTTCATAGCCTCCAATGAATGGGTTTCCACCAGTCGCGGTTGATGACGATCAACCCAAAAATAATATAATGTGTTATCTTACTAGAAGTAGACTATTTTAGAAAATTTATAAATCTAGAGTCTACTTTGATTGCATGGGGTTGACATGATATAACAAACAAAAAGGAATCTTGCAAAATCAAATTAGAGTTTTGGAAACACTAGGCTTTATAGTTTAAAAATTACACTTAAAGATGATTAAATTGTTTAATAGTGAACAACACCCAATAAAACATGGTTTCCAACACTAAAGAGCTCCTTCGAGGTAGGGATCTCTCGTTCGAATGAAAGCTTTCAAATGAGAGATTCTCGTAACCCAACTTCGATCGAGGGATCCTTGCTTGAAATTTTTTCAATCAAGGTCCACAACCTTGAAAATTAGGTCCTCATTCGAAGCCTCGTTTGAACGAGGTCAGTGATTTTTTACCCTTGATAAAAATTAGTTAAAATTATTTTAAAAAGTCATTTTCCCATATGATTTTATCAAATTTTCGTCCTGTCACTTCCTACCAAAAGTACACTACAAGGAAATCCAAAACTTTAAAAACCTTTGCATTTACCAAATCTTTGATATGGGATAAATGTGTTTGATCTGGTTCGATAATCTCCATCATGGTTCTTTGTTTATATCTTCACTTGATATAAAGAAAACGTGAAACAAATATTTGTTTTGAAATTAAGCCAATACAAAATAAAACCTAATCTTTACAAATCTCCCAGTTTGGTTATTTTGGGACAAAGCCAAAAAATGAAAAAGATATAAAAAATACTAGGTTAAAATGCCTGCATATCAATCTATATGTCCCTTTCCCACGAGACTGGATATCGACCTATAAAGTTTTCTAATCCATGACAAATTAACATCATTAGCCCTATTTGTCATGTGCGCATAAACATTTACCTCGTGAAGTGCTAAAGATATATGAGATGTATATAAATCGATGAAAATTGAAAAATGCAATGCAATGCATGTACTAAACTACCCCCTTAAACATATAGTCCCCCCAAATCCTAAAAATTCTCCCCCTTTTTGTCTCGAATAGACAAATGAAGAGACTAAAAAAGATCACAAATTTATCAAATTAAGAAATTAAAATCATCAAATAAATTTTATACTCAATGAGATAAGTGACATAAATGCATGGAAGTATGAACGTGGCAAAACATATATCAATTTGGTGAAAAACTGTCACTTAAGTTGTTTAATTCAAGATTAAACTGTCTAAGTAACTCCGAACTATTTTTTGGGGAAACTCTTTTCTTTAAATCAAAACAGATTAAGCACAAGATGTGTTTAATAAAAAATGTACGAGATAAGTTCAAGATTATGTAACTAGTCTTTAAAATACAAAATTAAAACAGTTTATATCAGCCCACAAACAAGAGTGAGATGAGGAGATGTAGGAAGATTAAGTACACACAGTTTTTTGTAACGTGGTAAAACCTCACCCAACTGAGGAAACATCCACGGTGACTTCTAAGTCACAAACCAAAAATCCACTAAAACAAAATATAAAAGTTACAAACTATTTAACAAGTTTAGAATATGTACCCACTCGTTTGATTATAACTTTTTTGGAGTTCTAATGTTGATGTTGCTTTCTCAGCTTGCTAACTTCTTAACACTCTATTTCATCTTTACGTCGACTCTTGAAGATTCAAGATCTTATACCCAACACTTCTTGTATCGTAGTGTGACAAATGTGTGTGAAAGTGATTTAACATATACATGCACACACACACACACACACACACACACACACACACACACACACACACACACACACTTATTTATACAAACAAGTCCTATCAAATTATAGAAAGATCTAAATGAATAAGTTTTTCAGTTTCTCTCTTTTTTGGAAACAAAGAACTTTCTTGATCTTTCAACTAACCCAGAATCCAAGGTTACATTGGTCGAAAGATGGTTCAAGGTCTTAATCAATTTTAGAGGGTTTTGAAAATATTTTTGTAATTGAAAACCACCGATTGCGATTCCAACTAGATCAGAAGTCTTGTTTCATAAGAACTAGAAACAGAAAAGAATTTGTTGATTCTAGAGTTGTGAAAAACATTTACTAGAAAAATAATCAACAATTCTAATTTCTCAAGATGAGAAACGTAAAAATGAAAATCTAAGTGTAATATAACATAACAAAGCTAGATCTACAGTTTTTATAAAAAAGAAATAGAGATCAAACTGAAATGCTTAAGTTGGTTACAAGATCTCAAACTCAGAGGATTCAATCCACGAACTGCCTTCAAACCACTGCCCAAAATAACTCTTAAACACTCAGGTGTGGTGTTTGGTGTAAACTGATTTTGGAAAAGGGATTTAGGGTTTAAAAGTGAGATTAGGGTTTGAACGATTTAGGATTTTCTCTTTCTGTGGTTTCTCTCTCTTTTCTCTCTTCTCTCAGTTTTGGAAGAACGAGAAAAAGTCCTCAAATGCTAAGGTTAAGCCTCATTTTATAGGGGACATGGATGGATCGAGAACAACGATTCAAATCTAATGGCTGAGATTTAATCAAGTACAGTTGACATCGATCCAACGATTTAACATCAACAGTGGATTAAACGAGCGTTGATTGGACCAAAGAGGTCTCACTTGGATTAGCTTAGAACGCATGCATATCGTCGTTTGAATTGATCCAAGGGATGAGATAACATACAGAAACTGAGTCTACCAACAAACACAAATCAGACCGGTATAGCAATGACATGTGTAGGACTCAGATTACTCTCAAACGCGTGTTTTAAACTTAATTACTAATACACCCTGAAGTCTCAAGCGCATTTGGATCCTACCCAACCCAATATTCAGTAAGATTAGATAAAACCAGAAATTACAAATTGACCCCAAAAGCTTATAAAACCAACTTTTATTATGATAAAAATCATTTTAAAAATTATTTAAAAATTCCCAAAAATATTAAAACCTTATTTTAAAAGGGAGTTAACTCACATAAGCAATTAATGCACTATATATGAACGTATGCAATCCTAGTGTGTGTGATTGTGATTTTCACCTATGATTGAATCAATTTAAGGCATCAAGTGTAGTATCTGAGGTTCTTTGGTATCTAGGGGATGGAACTCAATATTTTGTCACAATTTTCAAACTAGATGAGCACTTATACAATGTAGACTCAAGTAAGTCAAGAGTATAAGGTGCTTCATTTGGAACAACACATTCATATCTCAACATAATCCGTGACATTATTAATATCATATATACTAGAAATTATCAGTAATAAGCACGTATATAAAAAAAATACTAAAAGTAGAGTTATATAATATTGAAAAATTAATATACCAAATCCACAGTTATGTCATACATGTGATAAATATCCAACACAAAAATTAATACATATCCATAAAAACTTTCACAAATCAACAAAGTATAAGAGAATAAAAATACATCATATCAAATCAAATTATTTTTATTAATAGTACATCCAAATAAATAAAGGGACATTTACACTTTGGGGTACACTAGTCCTTTATATTTAGTCATTAGGGTACACTAGATTCGTATTTTTCATTGTTGTCCATTTTCACCTATAGCAATGATTTTTTAAAAAGGAAGCGTCGCTAAAAATCTTATAAACCGTCACTAAAAGTGAAAATGGGCCCCAATGAGTAATTATGAAAACTAATGTACCCTAATGAGTATATATGAACAACTAGTGTACCCCCAAGTGTAAGTGTCCCAAAAATAAAAATAAAATCTCTTAAAAATAAAGCATCCCCACCATCATCGTCTCCATACTAAGCTCCAAAGGGAACTGCTCCACCAGTCGTCTCCTTGTCACATTATTCCCTCAGCCAATGCTAGTATTGGGCATCCTCACGAGCTTCTCTAAGATGCTCTCTCCAATTAAAGCTTATAGTTGTGTCTGTATCACTTTCGTATGTTATGCCTGTAGTCGTAATGAATCATTAGTCTCCCACTGAAACGAGGTGAACTGAGTGGAAAAAGTTTACTGTTGCTGAGCGAAATGGGTAGGAGTAGGAGGTGTAGTACTCGGAATATATGTGCGGGGTGATGGAATATGACATGACTTAGCACAAAATGTTACACCATCCTCTGATGTAGATGGGTGTCAAACACGTGAATCTCCCCCAATATGAGGCTCTAAATGGTGTGCTTTGGTAGCGTCAATCCTGTATAAGGACTCTGAAGTGCACTCTTCAGGAATGAAAGTTATGTTAGTTGTCATAATGATATATGTGAGAAAAATCCCGTAAGGTGGGGATACTCGTAGTATCATATCTCCATCACTTTACACAGATGACATATTCCTATAGATGAGAAATGGGAGATCTTTGATTATGGAGGTACCAATTGTCTGGTTAAACCTAATCTGATCGGAGTTATAGATGCTATGATACCCTATGTGATGGAGATTGAAAATGGATATGTTATTTAGAAGGTGATAGTCGGGATAAATATGGTTTCTCTATGGTGGCTTACGGTTATTGAAGGAAAGATCCGTAAAGTGAACAGTCTTATTTATGGTATGACACGGTGTGAGATGATTAAAATAATTGGGATACTAGTTGTGTGAACCCTATGAATGTCTAGGATCCCTATAATCATAAAGGGTGAAATAATGATGTAGACACCTGTAACCCTCCAAATGATAAACTATTCATTAACCCTAGCAAAAAAAGTAAAACTCTCTCCCCATGTCCACATGTGTTGAGACGTTTAACTGAAGGATATAATCTCAACCCCTACCATATAACCAAGAAGTTATTAAGGGCCCTTTTAGTCAGTATGATATGTGGTACGTTCAACCACCACCCTTGTCTAATAGTCCCAAGTAAAAATGAATCACCCAAACTTCGCACGTGTAGCTCATCGTAATAATCTATATCGTAGGTGAGGTATATGACGAACATATTTGGCTTTCTTTACCATAATGGAAAATAAATCAAGAGAACGTAAGTGTATGGGTTCTAATCGAACTCAGTAACAAGAACAACAAATAATAACAACACGAACCAAAAACATCAATAATAATCCCAACCACCAAGATAGTAAACCTGCACAAAGCTAATGACCCAACAAATATAATTAATAAGAAAATGTCCTCATTGCTATCAAAGGAATTTTTTCCCCATTTTTATATTAAAAATGACACACATGTATGCATATATAAAAATAAATAAAAATAGGATTTTCACACACATTACTATGTATACACCAAAAAAACATGCTATTATGAATATATATAACTTAAATTCACATATATAAAGGACAAAGTAAGGAAGAGAAAAAACATACCTAAACGTAAAAAAACATTGAATATACATTTGAAATACTATATAAACGATCAAAAACCCCAAATCCAATCTTTGGGTTGTGAAATGGGTGAAGAATAAGAAGTTTGGAAATATATAGATTTTGAAAAGTGGAGGACTGGCGTTCTAATTGTGCATATAGTGAAAATGATACTTTGGAAAGACAAAAGCCTAATAAATACCTCAGACTTGTTCGGACCACATGGGGCACGTTCGAACGAGGTAGCATTTTAACTAGGCCAGTCGCTGTTCAAACGAGAGCAAAAAATTATCTCCTTAGACATAAGTCAAACCAGGGAAAAAATAATAACCCCCCCCCCCCCCCCCCCAATAAAAAAAAACACATGGGGCACATTGCACTGAACGATTTTAAACTTCAAAACCCCAAACGTTTAACCTAAAGGGAATGGAAAAGATCTAAAAAAACCAAGAAAAATAGTGATTCCCATGTAAACTCCACACTCACCCCATAACCAACCCAGTTGAGAAATATATGACGTGTGTCAACCATCCTGAAAAGAGTTAATTTATTTCAGATTCACGTCAATAGTGGCCTAAAGCTAACTGCATATGTTAAGCAGTTACGTAAGGTAAAAAATAAAAGGACATACAAGATGAAATTGTGCTAATCCATTGATATTCGATTTATTCCACTCGCAATATGTGCTTTTTAATTTCACTTTTGTTTTTATTTGAAAGTTTGCTCTTGCATAAATATTGAAATTTTACTTCTCCTAATTGCACAAATATTTTGTTTTAAGTATTTTTCTAATGATAGCAGTCACCATTTTTTGGAAGATCTTACCAATGTTTCTCTCATTTCACAATCAATGGTTCTTATAAGCACACCTAAAATATCTAGTGAAGAAAATATGACATGTTTACGCGAAAATGCAGGGAATGAACACTTTTCGGATCAAAATTAATAATATACCCTTTTACAACTTATGTCACTATATGTGAGATATGGTAAAGGATACAGCGTGATTGTAATCGATTATTACTAGGATAACTCCAATGATAATGACTAAGTGAAGTCTATAACGAGGTGTGACACCCCGCCTAATTAAATACCGGGTGATCAGTCCTTTATTAAATTAATTCAGAATATCCAGTAGGTCCAGAATATGCATCACTATCGAAAACTTTATTATTTACACTAACCACCTAATATTTAAAAAGGTTGATGTCCAGATTTTATCTTTTAATTAACATAAAATCAAATCAACCAAATTCTAATCATACACCATTCAAAAAAATCTCATACGAAATAAAATGACTAAGGTAATAAATGAGATTGGAGTAAACACATCCAGCCTAAATCCCAAATACAATAATCTAATGAAATAAGTCAACTACTGAAAGGAGTAAATAAATAGATCCATAATCTAACTGTCTAAATAAGTAAAAAGGGGCGACATGTCCTAACTGAAATAGCTAACTGAAAATAGAGGAATGAGAATCATAGATGCGTCTACTACTAAGTCCTGTAACTTTCATAGCAACTACAACTCGTCAAATGAATAGAACTCTTATCCTTGGTGTCCCTGTAGCTGGGCACATAAAATGATTTGACAAAAGAAAAGAGATTTGTAATGAACGGGTTAGAGCCTGAGTTAAAAACAGTTTAAAAACCAGCAAGTGCTTAAATGAAAACAATAGCACATATAGTGTATATGTTATATCCTCGAACTCTCACTTGAAATACTCACCTCTCATCTAATGTGAAAACCTAACGCATATATTTAACCCATCCTAGTTATGCTACCCCGCCTAACTAGTCCGAAGATAACTATTATCACATTAATAATTTCATGCATTTACCCGTATCACCCATATCCCGTATTACCACATTTTTAAGGATAGTTATTCATATACATAACTGTTATTCTCATATGTATTCCTTTTTCTCACTAAGAATATTGTTAAATATTGTTAATTCCATATATACTAAACACACATAGTAGAATAAGTAACATGTATGCATATATTTATCTCTCTCTATATATAGTATATTAGCACCCCTGGGTTAAGTCCCCCTTCGTGAAATGCATACTCTAATATCGTGTCCCGGTGCATCGCTCATTGCATGAAGGACTATAGGTTTAATCTCTCGTGAACCATCAAAATAAACACACATATTGGAGGCGAACATAGTTCCAAGCCCATGGGATACGCACATACCTACGCACCCATATGACCATCAACGCTATCGTTCTCACTGATAGACCATACCAAGGTTCTATGTTCTAGTGATACGAATAAAAATCCCCTCGAAGGATCCTCAAGATATGATAGTCCAAAAGGTGCCACCTCCCCCCGATAGCAAGTAGCGTAGGTATGTTATACCCACAATAATACAACCAATAGGTACATACACATAACCTATAACAATCATTAGGAATTCACTCAACCCAAGTGCCCGAATTTATACGTAGTATTATTATCTATAATACTCACGTTATTCTATACGTATGATTAATCTCTCTATTATATATATTCCATAAGGCCCTCTTATACCAACCTATTTCCCTTTGTAGCTACACAGTCATCTCATCACTAGTCTATGTAATGTAGTCACTCACGAATGGCGTAAATTATTTTCTCTCAATTGAATTAACCTCGTATGATTTTAACTTGTCTGGGAAAAAACCAAAATTTCTGAAATCTCGTTAGAAGTGGGGAGAATCTCGTTCGAATGAAACTTCAAACGAATTAAGGACTGAATTATCGTTTGAACGAGGTCGTTCGAACCAGGTCTTTCGAATGAAATTGTAAACAAATTATACTTTGATTCATCTTTAGATGGGTCGTTGGAATTCTCCTTTGAACGAGGTCATTCGAACGACTTGAGTCGTTCGAAAGAGAAAACTGCAGTTCATCCCTGTCAGTTCTGAACCTGCATTTTTCCATCTTTTTATCATCCAAATTTCTCAAAAATTCATTTTAACCCCAATCCAATGATTTAAAACGTAATAGAATGATTCCCATTATATCATATCCTTAAAATTATAGTATGAATTCAAATTTATTCCTCAAATCTTCAAAAGGCCCTAAATTGATTCGTCACTTGAAAATGGTATAGATGCATTCCTCTCTTCCTGATCTACACGTTTATGGTGTTTTTGGTGAAAGGTGACTAGGTTTGGCCTTGGAACTCCTAGGAACCTTTTCTCATTCTTCCTCTTGGACTCTCTTTATTTTTACAGAACATAACCCTAACTGCTGCTACCTAAAAAGATGATATATTAATCTAATTTTCATCCATTAATTAATCCCAATTTTTCAAAAGACAAAAATACCCCTCCGGGATGCCGAGTTGGCCTAAAGTTGCCCTGGACTCCAAACTAAACACACCCGAGTAGGCTTTTCTGACTATCTCAACCCTTCCAGACACATTGGCGCACTCAAAACAACCTTCTGAATAATCAAAAATAAAATTACATTATTATTCCTCATTTAAATCCCGACACGTTTCACATGCGCGTCCCAACTAAATTTACTGTAACTGCCGTATTTTTCACTCATGACAACTTTAATATTTTCATAATCATATATTACTTTACTCACTAAGTAATATTCAACAAACTCACATCAATAAATACTAACTCTCATCACGCTAGTAATTATATAATTAAATCTAGATTAATTATAAATAAATTTCCCATTTCTTAGTCAATTAATCCTCAATTAATCCCATAATTAAAATCATTAAAAAAATACGGGGTATTACATGAGGTTAGGGTATCCTTTGAAATTCTAAAATCTACAAAAGAGAAATAAGTTACACGTTGTTATTCCTACATACTCTATTATTGGGTACACAAAATAAAAATAAAAAAATCTTTTTGGATCATTATTATTTTTCCAAACAAAACAAGATATTTTTTTACAAAAAATTTCCAAAATAAATATATTTTTGTATTTTTTGAAAAATATAAAGAGAAAAACAAAAATAAAAAAGATATGATACATTATAGGAATGATAATATGGAATTAAAGTGACAAATGGGATCCTAACCTATAGGTGATTCAGATGACTCCCTAAGAAGGGTGACATGGACATGAGTCGGCAATCTCATTTATTATTCTAACAACCTTCTTTTTCATATTCCCTCCCTTATTTTAACATTTTTATCTTTAGTGTTGATACCAAAATTAATATGCTGATATGGACGAATAATACGAAGACACGTGTTAATCTACGTGGCACAATAGCAACGAGGAAGTTCATTTCCCCGACCAACTTGTGTTCTCTCCGAGCAACGAGGATACACCGAGGAACTTTAACACTCGGAAGTACTCCAGCGCTCTGAGGAACTCTTGAGCAACGAGCAACTAAGGCGGTCCAAGCTGCATCTCGGCCATAGCATTAATTGCCAGATAATCAACAGTTCAACTATTCATTGAATGTTCATCATCTTGACGCACACGCTGCATTAAATGTATTACCCTTTCATATGTATATCATTTAATGTATCAACCCTTTCATGTACAGCCTAAAGGCTATAAATACCTTGTATCACCCTCATTCAAAGGGACCGGAATTTCTTGGTTGAACCACAAATCGAGAATTCCCAAACACTCATCAATAACATAACAGTGGACGTAGGCCATTCATATAAGGCTGAACCACTTTAAAAATCTTTGTCTCATTTTATTTATCTGTGATTGAATAATTAGAGTGATCTAATTTTTTACATCAACAGATTGGCGCCGTCTGTGGGAACGATTGTTATTATCGTTTTTCCACCAAAAATCATTTATCATCAATGGCGGATAATCTAGAATCTAGCAATCGAAACGCTGGAAATACTGGAAATCCTCCAAATCCCTCTGCACCTCCAGATCTGGCTGGGATTATGATGAATCTGGCTCAAGGACAAACTGCCATGCAAGAAATAATGAGGCAACTCATACAAACCCTTCATGGCGGTGCACCTGCATGTTCAGGACATCGAAGTGGTCAGAGGCAAACTTATTTACTTTCTTCACGATCCAGGCGTACTGAGTCATATCGTAATGAGGAGTCTGATGATTTCTCTTATCAACCTGGGCAAACTTCATCAATAAAGGCTACAGATACTGATCAACGTATCACTCTCTCTCCAGAAAGACCCAGTGCCTTGGAAAGACTGAGTAGGGTGTCTCCTTTTAGTCGATTAGGCCCTAGGAGGAATAGGAGTCCACCTAAGACCATGTCAAAGAGTTTTCGACGACCATCAGATCTAAGAGAAGGATCAGCACAATCACGACCAATTGCTCGTCAAGATAGATCTCAGGAAGCTACGTCCGAACAATCAATTGCTCGAACTAATAAGCCCGAGGAAGGAAACGATGCGTGAAAAGGTTCCATTCAGCGCTTGGAGGATAGATTGGGAGAAATGGCTAAGGCGAAGAATCCCTTACAACGAACTTTTGTTCAAGGGACACCTTTTGTCCAGGCCATTGTGGGTTTTCCTACCCCGTCAAAGTTTAAAGCACCTGTGGTGACCCCCAAATATGATGGAAAGACAGATCCTATTCTACATATAGAGCAATATCAAGCTGCCGCCGATATATATGCTGTCCCCGACGAGATGAGATGTAGAGCATTCTCAGGAACTCTTACTGGAGCTGCCCAGATTTGGTATAACAATCTTCCTCGGGGTAAGATTTCAACTTTCTTTCAGTTGGCTGAGTTGTTCATCGGCAATTTCTGTTTTGGAGCAAAGCCAGTAAAACGAGTAGCACATTTGTCAAGTGTTAGATAAAAATCTGGTGAGAGTACTAGAGATTACATAACTCGTTTCAATAACCAGAAGCTGGAGGTCATAGATTACGAAGAGAAGATAGCAATCACCGCTTTGATGAGTGGGTTGTTGCCTAATAAGTTGTATTACACTTTGGCGAAAGATCCACCCAAAACTATGTCAGAATTGATGGCAAAAGCGGCCAAAATCATGAATGCCGAGGAAGCTATGGCTGCAAAGAAGAATATAGATAAAGACACCAAGGTGGAAGTCGACAAGTCTAAGAATAAAGAGCATAAAGGCAATGGCGGTGATAAACGCTCCAGAAATAATAAGTCATCATGGGAAGTCCTGAAGAAATATGACAATTATACTCCTTTGAAAATGGGTATTCATCATGTCTTGGAAGAAATCAAAAGCAATGAGGAGGTAAAATGGCCAAAGAAACTGAGGTCAGACCCTGATTCGAGGAGTAAGGATAAATATTATGAGCTTCATAAAGATCACGGTCACATGACCAAAAATTGCATAGCCCTTCAGAACGAGATTGAAACACTCATCCGAAGAGGAAAGCTAGCAAAATATGTTGATCGGGGAGGTGAAAGAAAAAATAATAATCGAGCTAGAGAGAGGTCTAGATCTCCTCACCGAACAGAGGAGAAAAAGAAGAGGGACCATGAAGATGATCCAGATGAAGACCCCGATCTTCCCAAGAAGCCAAGGCAGCTAGAACGAGAGGTATTTTCCATACGTTTTGGATCATTTGATTGTAATGTTATTACAGGAGGAGATGCAGGAGGAGGAGGAGACTTTACTGCAGAAAGAAAAGCTTACCTCGGAGAGGCTCAAGCTTGTTTATATATTCAGCGAATAAATCTGGCCGAGGACGATTGTCCGAGGAAGGTAAACAAAGAGAAGCTGGTCATTGTCTTTTCAAAAAACGACCTGGCAGGTGTTCTTTATCCTCACGACGATCCTGTGGTGATCAAAATGAGGATGAAGGAAGTAGTGATTTCAAGGGTGTTGGTAGATAATGGAAGCTCGGCAGACATCATGTACTATTCATGCTTTGATAGCTTGAATCTGAAATTATCTCAATTGGAACCTTATCACAGACCCCTCCTGGGTTTTGCTGGCGAGAAAGTTTTTCCACTTGGGACGATCAAGTTGGATATATTCATTGGAACTTGGCCTGCTTGTCGAACATAAATAATACGCTTCTTTGTGATGGATAAGAATGTGCAGTCAGCCTACAACATCATCATGGGAAGAGTTGGTTTGAAGAAATTCGAAGCAGTTCCATCTACAGTGCATCAATGCTTAAAATTCCCAATAAACTTTGGAGTAGGAGTTGTGAAAGGTGACCAAAAAGTAGCTCGGGAATGCTATTATTCATCTGTTGAGCAAGAGGAGCTTGAGGAATCAAGGAAAAAGACTACTACCTACCAGGTGGAAGAAGATACAGAGATTGAAACTCTCGATCCTAGAGATGAATCCCAACTTGTAAAAGGACAAGTGGTGGAATCTACAGAAAATGTTATTCTGGACGACGAGCACCCTGAACGAGTAACCCAGATAGGTTCAACGTTGGATGTTTCAATAAAACAGGAGTTGATAACTTTCTTAAGAAACAGGAAGAAAACTTTTGCATGGAGTCATGAGGACATGCCAGGAATAGATCCAAACTTCTTATGTCACGAGCTCAATGTGAATAAGGAGATCAAGCCTGTAAAGCAGAGAAGAAGGGTATTTAGCCCCGAGAAGAATCAAGCTATTCAAGAGGAGGTCGACAAGCTCCAGAAAGCCCAATTCATTGAAGATGTGAAGTATCCAGAATGGTTGGCAAATGTGGTGATGGTAAAGAAGAAAAACAACAAATGGAGAATGTGTGTTGATTTCACTGATCTCAACAAGGCCTGCCCAAAGGATCACTTTCCATTACCCAGAATTGACCAACTAGTGGATGATACCTCGGGGCACGAGCTTCTCAGTTTCATGGATGCTTACTCTGGTTACAACCAGATCAAAATGAAACCTGAAGACAGGGAAAGCACTTCTTTTATTACCCCTAGGGGAACTTATTGTTATAATGTTATGCCTTTTGGTTTAAAAAATGCAGGAGCGACATACCAGCGGCTGATGAACAAGGTTTTTATCGAACAAATCAGTTGCAACATGGAAGTCTATGTCGACGATATGCTGACAAAGAGCAAGAAAGCTGCTGAACATCTAGTTGACTTAGGTCAGACCTTTGATCAACTGGATAAATATCAGATGAAGCTCAATCCGACGAAGTGCACCTTTGGAGTACGAGAAGGAATGTTCCTCGGGTATATCATCAACCAGCGAGGCATTGAGGCAAATCCAGCAAAGATCAAAGCTCTCTTAGGGTTGCGATCTCCAACGACGAAGAAAGAAGTGCAGAGTCTTACCGGACGAGTTGCAGCGCTCAACAGATTTGTATCTCGAGCAACAGATAGATGCTTACCATTCTTCAGAACACTTCGAAAAACTTTCGAGTGGAATGATGAATGTGAAAAAACCTTTCAAGACTTGAAGAAATATCTGGGAACACTTCCGCTATTATCGAGGCCAATAACGGGAGAAAAGTTGTACTTATACCTGGCAGTATCAGAGCATGCAGTCAGCTCGGCATTGATTAGATTGGAGAATGGAGTCCAGAAGCCAATTTATTACACAAGTAAGGCTTTCTGAGGTGCAGAGATCAGGTACCCAAAGTTAGAAAAATTAGCATTGGCATTAATTGAAGCAAGTAGAAGAATGAGGCCATATTTCCAGGCCCATACCATCATCGTGTATACTGACATGCCATTAAGACAAGCCCTTCATAAGCCAGAAAAGCCAGGGAGACTGATATACTGGGCAATAGAGCTCGGTGAATATGATATTGTGTATGAACCCAGGTCATCATTGAAAGGGCAAGCTGTAGAAGATTTTATAGCAGAGTTTACATATCCTGATACCCCCGAGGAACAAAAGTTGCTTGCTGACCAACCTGTGGACCAACTCCGGTTGGTAAAAGGGCTTGTGGATGTAGAAAGATCATCAAATTCAAACCCAGACCAACTTAGGTTGGTAAAAGGGCGAGAAGAAATGGTCAACGAGGAACGAAAATTAACAGGGGAGGATGGAAGAGAACAGAAGATATTTCACCGAGGAACTCTAGTGGATAAGAAATTTGAAGACGAGTTACCTACATGGAGATTGTATGTAGATGGGTCATCTTGCACAGCAAGCTGTGGAGCAGGGATTGTTTTGAAAACCCCAGACGAGATTGACATAGAATATGCCTTGCGATTTCAATTCAAAACCTCTAATAATGAGGCTGAGTATGAGGCCATGATAGCAGGTCTTAATTTAGCAAAGATCATGGAAGCATAACAAGTGATATAATTCAGTGATTCTCAATTAATTATGAATCAGATGATGGGAACATATGCAGTTAAAGGAGAATTAATGGTCAAGTATCATGCAAAGGTGATGGAATTGCTGGCATAATTTGATGCCATTCAGTTGATCAGAATACCCAGAATAGAAAATGCACAAGTAGACGCACTGGCCCGACTAGCATCAGCTACTCGTACCGAGCTGCGAAGAATGATACCAATTGAAGTACTGGAAAGTCGGAGCATAGATGAAGACCTGAAGATGAATGTTATTACCCTTGATCTAGGACCATCTTGGATGGATCCCATCAGGGCATATATTGAAGAGGGAGAATTTCCAGAGGACAAGCTCGTGGTAAAGAAATTGAAGTTTAAAGCTGCTCGGTATGTACTAACTAATGGTGTTTTGTACAGACGAGGAATTATGGTAGGTTTGTAGAGATGTGTACATCCCTCCGAGGTGAAAGAATTTATTGAATAGATCCATGAAGGGTCATGTGGAGCCCATGTAGCAGGTCGGATACGTTTGCAGAGGGTGATGACTCAAGGATACTACTAGCCGATGATGAGGGCTGATTGTATAGCCTATGCTAAGAAATGTGACAAGTGCCAACGTTTTTCCTCCATCCGACGAACTCCACAAGCATTGTTGACACCCATAACTTCCCCTTGGCCATTTTCCATGTGGGGAATTGATTTGGTTGGACCATTGCCGACCACCCGAGGAAGATTCAAGTACCTCGTCGTCGCAGTAGATTATTTTACTAAGTGGGTAGAAGCTGAACCCCTTATCGATATGACGTACGAGAAGGTATACCAGTTTGTTTGGAAGAATATCATCTGTAGATATGGTCTTCCTCATGCCTTCATCACAGACCATGGAACACAATTCGACAACGAGGAGTTTGCTGCCTATTGTCAACAATCAAACATCCTGAAGACCCATTCAGCACCAGGTCATCCTCAAAGCAATGGGCAGACTGAGGTGACAAACAGAACACTACTAAATGGTTTGAAGAAGAGGCTAAGTGAGGCTAAATCTAATTGGATTAATGAGCTACAGTCAGTATTGCGGCCTTACCGAACAACTCCTCGAGCAGCAACTGGAGAATCACCATACATGCTGGCATTTGGAAGTGAGGCTGTAATACCTGCTGAGTTGGGTCTCCCAACACACAGAGTGCTGAATTTTAATTCCCCAGTCAGTGACTTGATGAGAAGATTAGATTTGGACATGCTCGAGGAGGTTAGAGAAGCGGCAGCCATTAGGAATGCTGCTTACCAACAACGCACAGCTCTGTTCTACAACAAGAGGGTGAAGAAATGCGACTTAAAAGAAGGGGATTATGTGCTAAAGAAGGTCATTCAGAAGCACAATAAGCTTGAAGCCAACTGGCATGGACCTTACCGAGTTACAGAAGTTTTTCGACCAGGAACTTACAGAATAGCAACTCTAGAAGGAGAGGAATTTAAGAATGCATGGAATACTGAACACCTATGCAAGTATTATCAGTAATGTAAAATGTAAAACAATTCCTTCATTATGAATAAAACGATGATGTTTCACCATCCTCTTCCTTTTATTACAAGTTTTTTGGGGAATACTAGTGTGATACACTACACTGATAGTTCGAGCGTGATCAACTTCGGTTGGTAAAATAGCGAGAACAAATTATACTCCTTTGGTTAGGAGGCGTACACTTGCGTGATCAACTTCGGTTGGTAAAAGAGCTTGTGGACAAGATAGTTCGAAAGAACCTGATAGTTCGAGTGTGATCAACTTTGGTTGGTAAAATAGCGAGAACAAATTATACTCCTTTGGTTAGGAGGCGTACACTTGCGTGATCAACTTCGGTTGGTAAAAGAGCTTGTGGACAAGATAGTTCGAAAGAACCTGATAGTTAGAGCGTGATCAACTTCGGTTGGTAAAATAGCGAGAACAAATTATAATCCTTTGGGTAGGAGGCGTACACTTGCGTGATCAACTTCGGTTGGTAAAAGAGCTTGTGGACAAGATAGTTCGAAAGAACCTGATAGTTCGAGCGTGATAAACTTCGGTTGGTAAAATAGTGAGAACAAATTATACTCCTTTGGTTAGGAGGCGTACACTTGCGTGATCAACTTCGGTTGGTAAAAGAGCTTGTGGACAAGATAGTTCGAAAGAACCTGATAGTTCAAACCCACAACCAACTTTGGATGGTAAAAGAGCAAGAACAACATTCTTAAAAATGCCAATTTTGGCTGGTTAAGAAACAAAATATGCCAACAAGTTGGTCGGAAGGTAAAACCTTTCCAGAAAATAAAGAATATTCCAAACTGAGCTAAGTATAGTTGGTCGGGGATAAAAACCCACTAACTGTAGTTGGTCAACGAGGAGAATTTATCGACGAGGAGGGTCCATCAACCTGGTTGGTCAGACATATTTTTATGAAAACTCTCGCTAATTATATTTGGTCGACGAGTACAATTTAACAACCTTGGTTGGTTGGAAAAATTTTAAACATTTTTATACTCATTACTTTATTATTAAGTGATCGAACAACATTTTTGATACTTGTAACTGTTTATTACTAAGTTGGTTGATGAACAACACAAAATTGTTATCTTTTTAACAGATACATACGTAGTGTTTAGCACAGAAGAATAGCAATACAGAGTTGCAAACATAAAATGAAAGTCTTTCATTAAAAATCAAAATAAATTACAAGTTACATATATATATGCTAACTATTACATCGAAAATCCTATTCTATTGGTTTTTTCCCTTCAGCCTTCGACACAGGTTCCTCGCCAGCAGGAGGATCATTTAATGTCTGAGGAGAATTGATAAAATTCAAATCCTTCAACATCCTGACATTTATTACTGAAGGAGTATCCAAAAGATGCTCGGGACGAGATAATTCAATCTGAGAATGAAGACTATAGTCACCAAGATATCTTGAAATTAAGCTCCGAGGAATAGCACGAGCTGGGATCCATTTCATGTCCAGTTTATAAGGCGGTACAGGCAAGTCTAGTAGCCCAGGAGCATGATAATCCCATAAATAATGGCCCTGCTCTAGCTTTAACACACCTAGTGTGTTCAACCATCCTTGTTTATAACCTTCATCATTGGCATTTTCAATACGAGCAGCCAAGTGATAAAGGGCCTCATTATAGCCTGCATTTCAAAATTCCCTGGGCTGCTTATGGAATTGGAAGGTTAATCTATCCAATTGTTCACGAAGGTTTTTGGCGAAAAGGTCCTTGGTATGTAAAGCAGACTTCGTCGCTGTAAGTTGATCTTCAAAAGTCAGGATTTTCTTGGACATCTCAGACAGAGCACGATCTTTTGCATTCAATTGGAACGCTTGAGTTTCCAAAGTAGATTGAGTGTGAGCCTCTTCAACATTATAGTTGAGAACTCTTGATCGACTCCGAGCAGGTGGAGAACTTTGTTCCTCGATAACATTTAAATAGCTCTTCCTCGCCCACGAGAAGCTCTTGCTCGCCCCCGAGCAGCAGTAGAGATACCAGATCTTTTTAAAGTATCCAACTCTTGCCTTAATTTGGCATTTTCAACCTCCAGGAAGGAATATCCCTCATCAGTCACTGGGATCACAGCTGTTGAAGAGGAAGCTGCAGACTTATACTGTGCTAGCTCCTTCTGCAAATTATTGTTTTCTTATTCCAGTAGTTCGGCAATCTGTCTACACGCCTCAAGTTCACCCTTTAGGGTTCTCTCCCTAACATCATATCCAGCAATGATCTTTTTGTGGCCTGTCTCAGAAGAAAGCTGCTGATACCTATTCTCATAGTCCTTGTGCAACAAGGCAGTTAATTCATTGTGCTGACTCTGAAGATCTTCTAAAGTACAATGAAGTTCCTCGATCAAGTCATAGTAGGCCACGTTGTTGGCCACAGCTCGGTCAAGCAAATCCTTCAGGTACTGATAAGCCTCAATTGCTTGTTCTGAAGCATCATGGCCAAGGATGTCAGCAACTTCTGATGTACTAAGGTATGTATGACCAGCTTTATAATACTCATGGCATTGCTGCATCAACTTTGTGTCATTAGTAGACAAAAGATCCATCCTGGCCATAAACTAACAGAGAAAGAAAAAGAAAATCAAGACAGAGTGCAGATAAAGAGGAGACAATCATGTGGAAGAAAAGAACTCAGATTTTATTAGATCATAAAGAAAGTTTACAAAAGATCTGAAATATAAAGTACAGGTAAAGATAAAAACAGAAAGATAGTACCGAACAACTTCACACCTTTTCCTTGTCTCCCAAGGCTTTCTCGGGAGGCTGGGACGAGGAGCTTGGTTGCTCGGTGGGAACATTGATCTGATTGGTAGAAGCTGGGACTTGTTCTAGAGGAGTAGGCAATGAAGAAATCTCCTCGGTGGCTGTCATTAAAGATTCTTCAGATGCAGCCTCGTCTTCATCTTCGTCTTCAATAACTGGAGGAGGACCAGGGAGATGTTGTTGAAATAGCTCAGAGTCCTCGCTCACCTTCAATTCTTGCAAGGCAGCAACCCAACCATCATGGAAGAATTTCAAACTTCCATAATTCACCTGGGTCATCATTGCAGCTACCCCCCTATCCCATCCTTTATCCCAACCAGTCCGAAAGGATTTCTTCACAGCCGTTTTTCTCTTCATCTTCTCCGAGAAGAGCTTCTCAGATAGAAGGTCCTCGGAGGCTTTCAGCTTGGCCTCCATCTCCTCCTTCTGACGATTTGTTTCGCGCAGAAGTGTCAACTCTTCCTCGGCTGACTTCAATTTATTCTCCAACTCCCCAAAGCCTGAAAGTTTCTCGGCATAGTCTTTATTCTCTCTCTCCAAGTCCTTCACCTTATTACCCAGTTGTACTTTCTCTGCATCAGACGTAGCCAACTTCTTCTCCCATTCAATTTTATCCTTGTCATACTTCTGACGAGATTCACTCGCAGATTTAATAGCTTTCTCTAGTGCTCCCTCCACAGTGGACGAGGAGTAAGAAGCTTTGATTGCTTCATCCTTTTTAAGGATTAAATTGAAACAGCTCGTCAACTGCAATCAAAAGAGGAAAATGAAATCAGAAATAAATAGGGGAAACAATAAAGGAAAATATAAAAAGCTCGGAGTAGAGATACTTACTGAAGCCAAATGATGAGCAGCCAGAGCAGTAACCACATCCTGAGTAAGGTCTTCTTCAGTACCTTGCACCTTGGGAATGGGTGAAAATTTTGCCAAACTCATTGTAGAGCTCGGTGGAACAATAATTGGAACACCATCTCCACCAGCTGGAAGCTGGGGAATGGCTCCAGAAATAATGACCGAGGAGGTTTTCCTCAATCTCCTCGGAGCCTTTTCAGCAACCTCAACCAAAGAGGAACTTTTGGTTGGTGAGGAAGTGATTATCTCAACAGGTGCATCCTTCTGCACAGGAGCCACTGGGGGCTTCTCTGCAACCTTCTGAACAGCAACAGAAGGAGCATCATCGATTTTCTTTGTCCCCTTTGGGACATTAACCTTGACTTTCTTCCCATCGCCAGGAGAGGAACTCTCCTCGAAGAGAGTAGGAACTCTTCTCTTGCCCATTTTCTGGCTCAAAGGAATATGAGATTCTGGATCAGAGTCTTTAGGAATTTGCACTGGATCACTGGAGCTGACCACAGGGCGAGCAGTAAAAGACGACGTATAACTCCTGTACTGCAACAAGTATGAGGCAGACCTGATGTGCTCGTCTGCAATCTTCTGATGCAAGCTCCAGATATGTTTCAATTGCCTTATATTAACTTCTGATTCTTTAGGAGTTTTTCTCTTGCTATTAACTGCAAACAAAAACAATTTGAAATGTCAATCATGCATTTATTCAAACATGATGAAGTCATAATTTCGAGAATAAAATAAAAAGAAAATAACCTATCCCATTTCCATATGGGGGGCATTTGGGACCTTCATACACTCCGTCTCCAACTAAAGGAGCATGTTGCCAATTTTTGAAAACTAACCCATGTTCAAAATAATCCCTGTTGGCATCAGGGAGGTTGACTACTAAAGCTCTATTCAAAAATCTGGTTTTTAAATAATAAACGTTATCTAAAACAGCCCATCTATAGAAATACATAATCTCAGGAATTCCTATGCGAGTTCCATGAGTTTGATTTAATTTATGCACCCCATTAACTATTCTCCATGTATTGGGGGCTACTTTTGCAGGAACAACATCGAAATGTTGGCAGAATTCTAAGCATAAAGAGTTGGGTGGAAAAGAAAATCCACACTCAGCAATAAAGAGACTGGGGAACCAATGTCCCTCAGCCAAACGAAAATAATCAAAGGGCTCAGGAAGATTCTCCAGAGTAACCCATGACGGAATGGAATAATCAGAACGTAATTTTTCAATAGATTCAATAATATAAACCATGGTGAATAAAAGAAGAAGGAAGAAGATCTTACAGGAAGAAAGGAGATATGTTGACAACGAACGAAAACAAGGATGAACGCACAAGAGAAAGAAAGACTATGGAGAATTCGAAAGCAAGAAAATTGGAAAAGGTAGAAGACGATATGATTGCTTGGGAAGTTTAAATAATGTGCCTTGGGAAATGGCGAAAGAAATGATTACAAAAAGAAACTATCGAACTTCCGACGGCTAAAAGGATAAAAAGGGCACGAAGACCGAAGCGCCTATAAAAATGCAAAATGGCGGATTCTGCGAATTTGGAAGGAAATTCAAATATGAAGAAAAAGTTCCTAAAATCCAGGAGGGTCATTTAATATTGCCATATATCGAGAAAGAAGGGTCAGTTAATATTGCCATATACCGAAAAAGAATGTTCCATACTCCTCAATGTTCGAAATATGAAACATTGGGGGCTTCTGTTGATACCAAAATTAATATGCTGATATGGACGAATAATACGAAGACACGTGTCAATCTACGTGGCACAATAGCAACGAGGAAGTTCATTTCCCCGACCAACTTGTGTTCTCTCCGAGCAACGAGGATACACCGAGGAACTTTAACACTCCGAAGTACTCCAACGCTCCGAGGAACTCTTGAGCAACGAGCAACTAAGGCGGTCCGAGCTGCATCTCGGCCATAGCATTAATTGCCAGATAATCAACAGTTCAACTATTCATTGAATGTTCATCATCTTGACGCACGCGCTGCATTAAATGTATTACCCTTTCATATGTATATCATTTAATGTATCAACCCTTTCATGTACAGCCTAAGGGCTATAAATACCTTGTATCACCCTCATTCAAAGGGACCAGAATTTCTTGGTTGAACCACAAATCGAGAATTCCCAAACACTCATCAATAACATAACAGTGGACGTAGGCCATTCATATAAGGCTGAACCACTTTAAAAATCTTTGTCTCATTTTATTTATCTGTGATTGAATAATTAGAGTGATCTAATTTTTTACATCAACATTTACCTTAAGCACTAGTGAGGGAATGAATCATTCTTTTGAATTCTTCTATAAGCAACTGGGGTGTGCGAACTATGTACTCAACACATTCGTGGAGTTCGCGTAATATTCATTTAAACATGGAGGAACATACTTACTTTGCACAATTCGATGAAAATTGCCTTTAAGATTACCCTTCATCTTGCAATGGGTGAAAAAGTATGGGTGTGGAGGATCCAACTTATTCGACTTTGGAGAAATTCTTAGAGTAGGGAAAAGGATTGTGTTTGTTGCCCTTTGACAAAATTGATCTATTTTTTTGGCTTAGACCAGCGTATGTCATCATGGATGATACTTGTATTATTCTTCCAGAATTGATATGGTTTAAGGATAATCCTTTCTAACTTCTCGAATCACATTTTGAAGCCAATTTTCACGTTTTTATA
Source organism: Sambucus nigra (assembly GCA_949130495.1). Lineage (NCBI taxonomy): Eukaryota > Viridiplantae > Streptophyta > Magnoliopsida > Dipsacales > Adoxaceae > Sambucus > Sambucus nigra. The sequence continues at coordinate 165,290,895 of OX422207.1, forward strand.
ATCTTTAAATCCTTTGTTGAGCTTCTCGTATTATGTCTTTATCGCCTCACGTGCACGCGAGGACTCAAGGAGAGTCATATTTAATATACTACCCTTTTCATGTAAGAGCTCAATCTGTTTTGCCCCATGCTTTTAACTTCTCAATAAAATTAGCTTCTTGATTATATACACTAATCATATGTAATACCCGTACTTTTATGAGTATTTAATTCCTTCATGTGTGTTTAATTATTAATTAAATTGGGACAATTAAATTTGTTTCAAGAAATATTAATTAGTGAGTTAAGGATTAATATTTATTATTATTTACTTGCTTGTGATACGTAAATAGAGAGATGATTTATTATATGTTGTTTTTGAGTGAAAAGCAATGGTTTGTTATATTATATCGATAGAGTTTCACATTGACGGATTTATTTAATTTATGGGCGACACGTACTGTATGCATGTGTCAGGCCTTAATAATGAGATATTGATATACTTGTATTTGGGAGACTCGAGTGACCTTTTTGAGTGCACCGGTGATTCGAAATGGGTCAAAATAGTCTAGAATAGATACCCGAGTGTTGTAATTGGGTTCCAGCGACTTTTAGACATAGCATGACCCGTATGGAGGTATAATGGTCTTTTTACACCTAAGGTTTAATTTAAAAATAGTATTAGGGTGTAATTAAGAAGTATATAGGGTTTATAGAGGTGGATGACAACCTCACTTTTAGCCTCTGCATAATTGAGATTAAGGGATAGCTTAAGAGAAGAGATCAAAGAAGAAAGGAAGAAATAAACATTAGAGAAGAGACAATCTTTGGATTCAAAATCATCCCTATGTGACGAGACTTCAGATTCAGATCCATAAGGAAAGTATTTACTTTCTTAAGATTGCAAATTTTGTAGTTAATTACAATCATTATTAATTAGGAACCAAATCTGAGATTAAAAGATGTAAACTTTTATAATCCATGAAGAGATTTAAATTGTGTTTCATCTATAATGTTAATTGAGAATGACTGATGATTAATAGAGGGGAAATTAATAGTATAATTTCGGGTTTATGAGATTAAACATGAGAAGATTGTTAGGTTGTTAGAAATAAATGAAATTCAAGTTTAGATTAATTTTGAGTTGGTAGAATGGAATCATGATTAGAAATCCTTGTGATTAGAAAATGGATTTGGTTTTATTTATACGGTAAAATACTTATGAGTTGATAATATATTGACATGGGTTATCAATTTAATGTTTTGGGAGGCTTAGGACCTCTATTAGAGGGTTTTAGAGGTTAAAACCCGAGGAATAAGATAATTAGCAGCCCAACAAACCAAACTAGTTCGGGGGGGGGGGGGGGGTCAGCGAGTTGATTTGATTGACCGAATCAGTTTGGTCGGCCAAGTGAACTGGTTTGGTTTGCTGTCCTGCTTAGAATTTTATTGTGCATTGTTTTGACCCATTAGAGCCTAGAGAGTGAGCGTAGGGGATTTCGGGATAAAGTGGGACTATTGGGGAATATTTTCATGATTTGGCATGTGTGTTAGGGCACTGGATATATGGTTTCAGATGAGATAAATCGAGAACTCAAGTGAGTGAACACTTATATGTATAATCGGGAAGTCGGTTCGAACTTTGAGATTGTTAGACTAGTATGTAGTGATATTCGCCTACGAAGTTAGTGCTTTATAGATATGCATATTGGGGTAACTTTTATCTCTCTCTCTCTCTCTCTCTCTCTCTCTCTCTCTCTCTCTCTCTCTCTCTCTCTCAATATATATATATGTTCATGATCATATGTTTAAGAAGGCGGATCTGAATATCAAACGATTTCAACTACAGCCTTCTACGAGATTGATTTTAGTAACGAATGCATTTAAGTTTTGAAAATGTTTTACAATAGTATTGGGATATTTTTTTAAACTGTTTTTTTAATCAATGTGATGTATTTTTCTAAGTTAAAATATTTTTGGAAGACTTATAGGCGGGCATTAAAAATATTATTTTTTTCTCTTTTGTCATTCAAACGACTAGCTAGTGTCATTCAAACGACATTGACAAGTCGTTCAAATGACCTCATCTAACGACATTGCTTATCGTTTCTTAGGTTGCGAGATATGTCGTTCCTTATTTGCTTCAAACGACCATGTATTGTTTTGTATTTTATAGGCCGTTAGTAGGGGTGCTCAAATGATATCTAATGTCGTTCAAACGACATCAAGAAGTCGCTCTAACGAAGTCCTCCCCCTCAAGTATTTTATTTTGCTATAAATACCTATTTTGTGAGACTATTTCATTAATATTTTTACTAAAAATTTATGTTTTTGATTCACACACAGCATCCCATATACTTTTGTGAATCATTTTGAAACCCAAAACACTTCTTCATTGAAGTTTCTCTTGTAAAGAAGGTTTCTCTACTGCTGGATTGGTAGTTCACTGCTGAAGAAATGATAAGTTTACAGGGGAAAGGGATGCAAAAGTCATGTGAACTCATCGTGAAAGACACCGTTTGAAAATATCCCAAGAAAAAAATTAATGTAATAAAAAGAATATATGCCCAAAATAGGCCAATAGAAATATATTTAAAAAAGAATTTAGAACCACATTAGAAAAATAAAAAGCACTAATATTTATGAGGAATTTTGGTTGGAAATCAACGCGTTTGCACGTCGTGACAAAGCCTTGAAAAAGTATTATCTAGTTTTAGACGTTATTGGTGTGGAAATCATTTTAGACCTTGATTTGTTGATTAGACTGAGTCGATTTCATTTGAATTCAACATTTTTACATCTAAAGACGATTTTAGGTTCATTCGTTACCAGTATCCATATTCATCGTGTATGTATCCTATGTTTGAGTTGATTTTCCTATCGAATATGTTCACACCCTTTCGCTCCGTTTCCACGATTTGATTATCTTAATGTAAATGATTTTGCTTGAAAAATATTTGGAAAATCAAAAATAGTTTGTGAATCCTTTTGAGTATATCCTTGCATGAGCGTAATTGATATATATTTTCTATGCTTGTCATGACATTTCATATTTATTAATGTTTATTCTTTTCCTTGTCTATTTCGAGCAAATAAAAAGGGGAGAACGGTTTATGAATTATGGGGGAGATTTGAGATTTGTCTTGATATGATTTATATTTATCTCGTTTCAAAATCGATACATCACTAAGGTTTTTGTTTTGTTTATTGTGTGTAGGACTTTGATGATCATCTGGAAATCACACAAAAGAAGAGTAAGGAAAGCAAAGACATTTGAAGATTTTAAAGTTGGAGATTTTTGAAGACTTGAATTTGTAGTATCTTTCCACTTTTGGGTTCATGGGAGGGTATTAGATTTGCATAGGAAATTTTATTGATAATTCGGATTTTTTTATTTTGTACCAGCATAGACATAGGGGGAGATTTGTAAGGAAAAATTTTCCATTGTCGTATTTTACATTGTGTATGTCGTATACGACTACAAACATCGAAGAAAGTTCACAATCACACGCTCAAGAAGGCGGATCTGGATATCAAACGACTTCAACAATAGTCCTCTACAAGATTGATTTCGGTAAGGAATGCGTTTGTGTTTCGAAAATGTTTTATGATAGTATTGGGAAATTTTTTAAACTGTTTTTTTTATCAAAATGAGGCGTTTTTCTAAATTAAAATATTTTTTAAAGACCTGTAGGCGGTCATTAAAAAATATTATTTTTCGTTTCTATCGTTCAAACGACAAGCCAGTCTCATTCAAACGACATTGACAAGTCGTTCAAACGACATTGACAAGTCGTTCAAACGACCTCATATAACGACATTGCATGTCATTTATTTAGTTGTGAGATAAGTCATTTCTTATTTGCTTCAAACGACCACATACTATTTTGCACTTTTATAGGTCCTTACTAAGATTGTTCAAACGACAACTAGTATCATTCAAACGACATCAAAAAGTCGCTCTAATGATGTCCGTCACCTCAAGTATTTTATTTTGCTATAAATACCTATTTTATGAGACTATTTCATTAAGATTTTTACTGAACAAGAACTTCATATCTGCAGACTTTTAGTCTTCACGTTTTAGGGAAAATTTATATTTTTAATTCACATAAAACAACCCTTGTGAGTGTGCACTATAGGTGCGCATTGTAGATGAGAGGTGAGGTACTATAATTAGGATAATAAAATGAATATGTTAAATGTGCACTGTAGATGAGAGGTTAGATTTGTCTCATGTGAGTGCAACCGATAAATTAATTGTGAAAGTAATACACTACGTGGTTTTTTTTATTTAAAGCATTTAATTACCTGCAAAAGATTTTCAAATATTTTTGAGCTTTGACCCACGAGAAAATTTATTTTCTTATTGTTCAAAACCCTAGGTGTGTAGCAGTGGGAGTAATATTAGGGGTAGATCTTTCATACCGTTGCAGTAGCTGTGGACGCTATGAGTTTAATTTATCCACCCCAACTTCTTTCTATATAGATAGGATCCTTTTTTATTCCAATATTTCTTTTTGGGATTGTTTCCCGTAGTTGGATAGGACTTTACATTTGTGTTAGAGATACATATTTATTTATCAGTTTTTATTTATGTTGGATGGTCTTTGTAGCAAACGATGGTTTATTCGTCTCATGTTTATTTATTTATGCATATCGCTTATTCTATTCATTTACATGTATGTTTTTATTCATATATATATATATTACCATTTGCAATAATGATGTTGAGAATTAAATAATACGGGATTCCTATTTTATTATAATAAAGGATTGGCCACCCGGTATTAGAACAAGTGGGTGTCACATTGTGCTTCAATATCCCTCAAATCCCATACATCATTCTCAAGAAAACCAAGCTTATAAGTAATCTTTTCATTCACCTTCTCTATTGCCTTTACTCAACTCAAGGAGTTCATTGAACTTCACTTTAAGTTGTTCTTCAGCCTCACAGGAAAAACTACTTTCTAATACCGTTTCTTCTCTATCAATATCAGACTCAACACCATCTTTCACATCTTATTCTTCATCAAGGGAGTTTTGAGACCAACCGTACCTCGATGGCGGTGAACACATTAAAGTTACATTTCACGAGAGACTCATTACCCGAGTCGGTGTCACTATCACTAAGAGTGAACTTTATAGCCTTATTTTAATTATTTATCTTCTTTTTCCTGGGAGGACACTCATGTTCGAAATTACTAATACCTTGGCACTCAAACCACTCCCTAAAGTCATTATTATATTTCTGTTCTCCTCGAGACTTACGATTATATCCACCAAAATAATTTTCTACCCTATTGGACTTACTGTTCTCTTAACCTTTCTTATTAGACATAAACTTTTGAAGTTTAAATTTTATAAAATTCTTGATTTTTTGTCAAAATAGGAAAATGAACCCCATTTTCATTAGAATTATCATCCGTGATCGAGGGCGGAGTGTGGGGAAGGAATCTAGGTGGTAGTGACCTAAGGATTTTCCTAATGACCCTATAGTCCAAAATCTTCTCACTCAAATAAAAAGAGAGTTCATGATGTCAGATAGTTTTAGGTAAAGCTTATTGAAGGTCTCATTTTATTGAATCTTTAACAACTCAAAATCGAATGGCATGGTTTTGGAGATTCAAGACCCGTACAGTATCGGTATCCTCATGGATGAGATGAAGAATGTCCTTCACCTATTTGGATGTATCACATACTATTATCCAGCATAATATTATTGTGTGACACCCACTGAAAATGGAATTAAGACCCCGAGATTTGTAGTTAGATATCCATTTCTCATCCGCATATCAAGACTCCTCAAATTTAGTTTCAATAGTATCTCCTAACAAAGTCGTTGGACATTTCCACCACTTAACTATGGTTAACCACACCCTCTGATCTAGGGACTTAAGGAAAAAGGTTATTTGTACCTTGAAATAAGCGTTGTCACATTACAATAAAAACATTTAGATGTGTCACCGTCTAACCCTCAATAAACATACCCCCGGATTCCGAATAAAATAATCTATAATGCCAGCTTGATGTAGTTATGTAACTAAGGGTCCAATTTCAATTGGTTACCATGTCAAGAATGTTAAATCCTTTTTAATTTGACCAAATTTTAATTTTAACGAATAAAGTTAATTACTCCAAATTACGTTCAAGGGGTGTTAAACAACGAAAGAAATAAAAATCAATCACATAAGCATTTTCGAGTGGAAACTCTCAGGGGGGGGGGGGGGGGACACTATTGTCCCAACCCACTTACAATTTCACTAGTACTAAAATAATGTTTTTATAAGGTTTATAAGGACCCAGACACGACTTACATATATAACAAAGATAACCTCCATGATGCCTTTCTTTTGCGTTCTGCTCCTTTGCCCCTTCCCGTAATAGCGTCCAAGGTCTCGATTGATGATGATCAACCCACATGTATTCCAACATGATAAATTATTAGAAGTGAATATTTCAAGGTATTTGTAAGCTTGAAGTGTAATTTGATTACATTGAGTTGCATGATCTAAAAAATAAAAAGGACTCTTAAAAAACCAAATTATGGTTTTAGAAAAAATGGACTTCATAATACACATTTAAATGTGTTTAAATAGTTTAGTAGTGAAAGAGATCCAATAGACCACGATTTACAAGACTAAAGACCTCGTTAAACCAAGTAGACCTCATTCTAATGATAACTTTCAAATGAAGGGTTCGCATTTGAATTGTTTCTCTCTTGAGGGTTAATTTTTAAAGATAATGTTCCCTCATTTGAAACCAACTTCGATCAGTAAAAACCCGTTTGAAGTTTATTTCAATCAACGTCCACTACCTTGAAAATCAAGACCTTATTCGTAATGTACTTTATTGCTAGTAAGTGATAGGACACTATGTTCTCTAATTTGGATTAAATGTTATCGATTCGGATTAGTAGTCTATATCACGAGGTTTTTTCTCCTTATCTTCACTTGATGTTACATTATAACTCATTAGAATCGATACAAAGACATTATGAGACACAATTTTATTCTAGAATTAAGAAAACACTAAATAAAACATATGGGGGTGTAAAACCTGTACTTACACATAACCAATATAGTTCCTTATGTTATTAATGTCATCAACCATGTCTTTATTAATATAACCATACAAATATAAATCCAAATTACTAAAACATATTACTGAGTTGTAGTACTCTCAAGCACCTAAGAATCCATTTTATGCCCCCAATTCTATTTTCATTGATTCATTATATATATGATCATAATTTCCCACTAGATGTCAGATATCTGTTCTTGTACACACCATAACATGCATAAGTCTCATGGCACCTTGCCCATATAGTCGATTTCCTGTCTTTCCAATGGTCACTTCTCTTCCGATAATCCGAAGATACCATAGGGGTGCTCACGAATTTGGCTCCACCCATGCTAAATATAATAATCACATTACTCACATATTATGATTATAATTACATCAAGGAACCATTCACTCTGTCTTTATTTTGTAACTCATAAATCCTTCATTGCAAACTCTTCTTATAGTTTCATTTTCATATTATTAATTTCTTTTAAGCGAACATCAACAAAAATCATGTTATATAACAGTAAAATAATATTAGGAGTTGTCAAATTTCTTGACATAATAACAAGGATCTACTTGGCATCCGATGAAAACATTGGTACAAAAAAACTCATCAAACTTTTTGTAACACTAACTTGGAGCCTATTTTAGACTATACAAACTCTTTTGATGTTTATAAACCATTTTGTCCTTTCCATTAACTTCTAACCCCTATGACTACATCATGCAAATATCCTCCTCTGTCATTGTGGAGGAAAATTATTTTCAAATCGAGATTTTCTAAATTCAATTATTCTTTTGCAATAATTCTTATCACCAGTTTGACTAAAGTTAATTTCACCAATATAGAGAAAATTTTAGTGTAACCAATACCTTCATTTTTATGCAGCCCTTTACAACCAACCTTGTATTGTATTGTTTGTTATCACAATATCATTCTTTCACTCACTAAACCATTATATAGGAAATGTGTTCTTACTATTTAGTAGATTATTCAAATTCTATGGCTAATTGGACATCAACGAGTTCATCGAAGATATTTTGGGTTCAATTATAAGGATGCTCAATTATATAAGTGGAATTATAGCTTCTAAATTTTTTAGCCTTGTGCAACTCACTTTTCTGTAATATCTTCCGAGAGACCACATTTAGTTTCTTTTCTTGGGAACATGTATCATTATTTTTTCACTAACCATTCCTCGATCATCAATCATTCATTGAAAATAACATTTTTTTCTCTTGATGATATTATGATTTTGGTCATACAGGAAATGACATCTAAACTCAGTATCAATATAGCAAATAAAATAATATGTCTTAAATTTTAGGTCAAGAATCAATGTGAATATAAGAAAGACATCAAAATACTTTTAAATAAGAAATATTTACCTATCTACCACTAAATCATCCCTGGTGTTTTTCAATCTAAAGGTACTTAGGATCCTATGTCGATATAATCAGTTGCATTATTAGTTGCATCCATCAAGAACATCTTGTACAAATTTTCATGTAATCTCACTCTCTAGAACGTTCATTAAGGGTCCCGTGGATGCATGTTATACACTAAATATATGACACCTTATTAGCCTCTTAGGAGAGGACACGTGTCCCCATTAGGGATCGAGAACCTGCTCGGCTATGAGCAATGTGACCGGCTCAAGTATAAATGTGTTCGGCCCAGTAATATAACTGACTGTCTTATTATTATTAACCCGATGTTAGTTAATAGTGTTTATTATCCCCATCAGTTCCAACCTTGCTCTAGTTATATAACGTGATGGGATGCCAATAGTCATGTTTGTCCCACCTGCACATGTGAAAAAGTTGTATACTATTTCACCTTTATCGTGCTGTATCAAACTCATCATTATCTTCCTCTTGGAATGTAAAAGGTGTAACTGTCTGACCTATAAAGGCACTCCACCTATTCCACTACACTCTCTCTAGTAACTACCTATAAATAACACTCAATCACATTGAATAAAGGATCGAAAAATATTCTACCTAATGGCCACCCTCTAAACCCTAAAGAAAATTTTCATAGCTTGTAACCATTCCTTTCATGTCCATTGTCCATTAGAATACATACAATCTGCAATACACCTGTGGACGTAGGCACCATATTGAGCCGAACCACTTCAATCCCCAGTTCCTCACTATTTCTCATCTCTCTCTATTCATCCCAAATTGGAAAGTTGGTAGTGATAATTTCTTTATCTGTTATTATTTATTATTAGTATATTATAGCTAAGACCCATAAATTCATATACTGATTTCAGACAACAACAGATTAACACCACCTGTGAGAAATCGACAAGCCGTTTATTGTTTCCTACCATTTCTTATTAACAAATCTAATTTTTGCGAAATTTCCCTAATTCTACTTCCCCCAATCACTATTTACATACTCCGCATTTATTCAAAAATATTAGGAAATTATAGAAAACCCATAAGGTAACTGTACAACAAAGGCAAACCTACCTTCAATGCCTATTGGAATGAGTGATATATAAGGAGTTCTCATAAGCCTGGCTAAGGGACAAGAGGTAATGTAGGAGAGTGTGAAGAAACTAATGTAGACAATCCAAGCTTAAAGAGTAGGTTAGGAAGAGATCCTTTCACGCCAACTGGAAGAGACCCCTAGGATAAGATGGGGGGATTGTTACCTCCTGCCCCCTATAAAGATAGGTGACACCCCAGAACGAGCTCTGGAAAATCCCAATGAGGCAAAATTTGGGTTCAGAAAATGATAGAAGTAGATCCAAATACTTTGGATCACAATATGATAAGTTTTATCACCCGAGATAAACCTCGTCTCTCAAAACAATCAGTTACGATGATGAACAGTCTTTCTTTGAGGAAAGGGAAAGTGTGTTAGAGAGGTTAAGCATAGGCTCAACATTTGACCATCCAAGTCCTTGTAAAACCAGAGGACAATAACACAAAGGGTCTAGAGAGACTGGAGAATGAAGAGAAAAACTAATGAATTCTGTCACTAGGAGAATAAAAAGCATGAATAAGTCTAGGAAGAGCGTGATAGGGTCAGCCAGAGCTGAGAAGACTTTCAAGAAAGATAGATAATTTTAAAGTCGAGGCCAATCAGGTAAGACCATAGTAGTTAAAGATAAGCAGTAAGACCAGCCCTGAAAAGGATCAATCCAATGAATGGAGGACAAATTGGGATACATTTTTAGATCAAGGAATCCCTTGCACAGGGGTTTCGTGAATGGATTCCCATTCACACCATCAATTGTGGGCTATTCGGCACTCAAAAAGTTTAAAGGACCAGTTATTATCCCGAGGTATGATAAGAAAACTGACCTAATATTTCGCATGGAACAATATGAAGCTGTCGTCGACATCTAATCAATACTAAATGAAATGTGTTGTCGAGCACTTCGGTACGATCATTGTGTTGGTACAAATCTTGTACAATAATTTTCCACCTGGTCAGATCTCAAACATCCAATAGTTGACCATCCTCTTTATCACAAATTTCTATTTTGGGACCAAGCCCAGTAAGATAATGGCTCACTTACTCAATATCCGAAAAAACGGTGATGAAACTACCCGTGAGTTTATCACGCATTGTAATAGAGAGAAGCTGGAAGCATTAGATTATGATGAAAGGAATGAAATAACTGCACAATGAGTGGATTGCATACTGGGAAGCTGAATTGGGAGTTGGCTAAAAAACCATCCAAAACTATGATGGAACTCCTAGCTAAGGAAGGGAAAATTATGAATTTTGAGGAGGCTAAGGAGGCCAAAGATTAAGTCATGTGAAGTCTAGCACCGATAAGAGTGTGGAAAAGAAGGAACAAAAAGATAAGAAAACTGACAAGATAAAGAAGTACAATGAATACCCCCTGACTGTGAGCATTCACCATATACTAGAGGAAATACACAAGGATAAAGGACTAAGATAGACTGGGAAGATAAAAGATTTGACAAACTGAAGGGATAAAAGCAAGTGTTACGAGTTCTATAAGGATAATGAACATAACACAAATAATTTCATAGCCCTACAAAATGAGATTGAGAACTTAATCAGGTAAGAAAAGATGTCAAAATTCATGGATAAAGAAGGCCAAATTAATCATAGGGATGAGTAGATATCTAAGAGACGATTAGAATTCCTTTGTAGAAAGGTAGAGGAGATGAAAAAGGGAAAAGATAAAAATTCATAGGACAACTAGACCTTCATAAGAGACTAAAGGAACTTATTCATGAGGTTAAAATGGTCTCTTTTGGGTGTAAATTTACTGGAGGTGGAGATACTAACGATGGAGATGAACGTACAAAGAAGAAAATCTACTTTAATAAGGTCAAGGTTTGTGATCATATAAGATAAGACAACCTGACTGTAATACCCCGTACTTTTGTCTATATTTATTTTTGGGATTAATTAATTAAATGCGTATTAATTGGAAATTAATCCGGGTTATAAATACTAATGAGATGCGAATTGGTATTTGATTATGTGCATATATGATTATATATGTATTTGGTATTATAAAATTTTTCGTGAGATTTATATACGACATTTTAGAAATTTTGTATTTTGTTGAGACGCGTGGGACCGCCGCGTTACGGTATAATATTTTGATAATAAAAGTGAATTTAAAATCTATAATCCGTATGGTCGTTTTGAGTGCGCCAACGCGTCCGGAAGGGTCGAGATAGTCAGAAAACACTAGCCGGGGGTATAGTTTGGGTCCCGGGGTATTTTTAGGCCATACCGGCAACTTAAAGGGTATTTTGGTAATTTTACTTTTTTAAGAATTAAAAGTGACGAAAATTAGAGATGTAAATCTGATGTGGATTTAACCCATTAAGCCCATTAACCAAACAATATTAACCTAGAAAGCTACGTAGGTTATTATTTAGGTTTTCTAAGTTCCCAAAACAAACCCTAGCCACCTTAAGCCACCATTGGAGAAGGAGCTTGGAGAAGGAGAGAAAGAGAGAAAATTCTGCAGAGATTCTTCACCAAATAAACACCAAATCCGGAAACAAACAAGGTAAGTCGTTTAATTATGTTTAACTTCAGCAAATGTTCTTTCCATGTTAGAAAATTGAAGATTTATAATTGTTATTGGAAGATGAATGAAAATCCATGATTAATTGGACTTAGGTTCTGAATATTGAGGATAAATTGCATGTAGAATAGTTTGGAGACGATTAATCTGATGTTAATACATGATTGGGTGAAAGAAAAACGAATTAAATTCTGGGATTTGATGATGATATGTAGTTAGGGTTCATGTTCTTGAGATATTTGGAAAAAGTGTAGAAATTTGTAAATTTAATTGATGTTAGGATGGATTGATCCCTTAAAAACATGTTAGGATGTGACTATATATGTTTAGTATTGATTATAGACCTTTAAACGATTGTTGGGACTTAGTTTAGAAGATTTGAGGTGTTAAAATGGATGAAAAACGATTTGGGGAAAAATCTGGGCCGAAGCTGGTAGCTCGTTAGAAGTAACCCCCAGGTCGTTCGAACGAGCTTCTAACGAGTTGACCAGTCGTTGCTAACGAGTAGGGATTTCGTTCGATATCTCGTTCGAACGAGATATCGTTAGAAGGTACAGTTCGTTCGAACGAACTGGGACCTCGTTCGAACGAGTCTTCTAACGAGTTGGCAGAGGAATCTCGTTCGAATAGTCTCGTTCGAACGAGACTTCTAACGAGTTGACAGTTTGGTCCTTTTTGGACTGTTTTGACTTTTGGAGTTCCGTAAACTTGTTCGAGGATATAGATATCATTCCGTAGATGTAATAATGATAGAATTGGGACATTTGGGTATTTATGAGAAGGAATTTACATACGAGAGTGTATTGCATGGATGGTTTGGGTTGAGACGTGAGTGTCTACTATGACGTGAGATAATTATGGCGCGTACAATTACAAACCGAAATAGTATGAATTGTGTTAATTATAAGTTAGTATGAGAATATGTACTACGATTAAAATACGGTATTACTAAGACGTGTGTTTACTTAGTATTGGTATATGATTGTGTGTATGACATACCTACCATACTTGCTATCACGGGAGGTTGCGTTCGCTTAGGACCCTCTAATCCTTGTGTGCCTACGGGTGGGATATAGACTGGTACCTCGATGAACATAGGTCATAGAAGGACTTATTGTGATATTAATAAGTCTGCTGATCATGGGAGCGTAGGTATGTGCGTGACCCATGTGATGGTGACTGTGTTCGCCTCCACTATTTGTGATTTGTGTTATCTGAACTATTCCTGAGAGATTCGGAATATGTGATCCTTATGTACGTGATGTACCGGGATGGATAGCAGAGTATGTGTGCACCGCAGCTTAGTTCTCGGGGTGCTTGTATTGTATATTTATGATGTGAATAATATACACTTAATTAATGAGAACCTTCATGTTAATGATGTGAATATAATTACGGTATTGTCCCGAGAATAATATAGCGAGTTAACTGATAGTTATATATATTGCATATTGAGTATCCGAGTTTACGTTAAACCCTATTCAATTAAGAGCGTTATTATGTTAATGGAACCAAGTATTATGGGTAGGACCTTTGGCAGTCTAGCTAGATATGTCGTTACTTAGCTAGTGGTTTATATCGTTGTAGATGGGTATTTGCGTTAGGAGTGCACAGTTAGACGAGAGGTGAGAATATAATGTGAGTGCACGTCCTAACATGTACTTTGCATTTAATGTTTTAAATGTTTTTAAAGCACTTGCAGGTTTTTAAAATATAACTCGACATTCGGGCTCTGACCCATTTGCTTTTCAAATCTCTTTTTCTTGTAAAACCATTTTAGGTGCCCAGCCACAGGGACACCAAGCATAGGATTCTCATTCAGGTGATGAGTTGTAGCTGTTTGTGGAAGCTACAGGGATTTGCATGTAGACGCTTCTATCTTTTGGATTCCAGAGTCACTATATATCAGTTGTAGGGCATGTTGCCCATTTCTATTTAGAGACATTTTTACTTTTCAGTTCTCAGACTTTAGCATTTATTATTTCAGTATTCGGTTATGCATTTCAGTTTTGGGATTGTAGTGAGGAGTTTTCCTCCAGACTTTATTTTACTCTATTGTGATGGTTATCTGTTTTACTTCAGTATGGTGAATGGTGTTATTTATTTCTTCATTACACTTGTTGCTTGTTAATCAGACTTTAAATAAAATTTGGCACTTACTTTTTAATTACTAGGTGGTTAGTAAAAATAAAATGTTTTCGACAGTGATGCTATTAACTGAGCCAACTTGGCATTTTGAATTAATTTAATAAAGGAGTAGCTACCCGGTATTTAATTAGTCGGGGTGTCACACTGACATGCAACATGGATACTCACCCAAGGAAGCTAAACAAAGATCGCTTAGTTGTTAGTTTTTCCAAAAAAAAAATTGTCTGGTATAATGTATCTTCATGATGTTCCTCTAATCGTCACAATAATGGTGAATGAGAGAATCTGGCAATGATCTGAGTCGATAATGACAACCCAGTTGATGTCTTATTTTATAACTTTTTCAAGGGCTTGAGGCTGAGATATAACAAATTGGAGGCCTATAATAGGCCATTGATTCGTTTCTCTAGAAAAACGTGTACCAATATAGACACAGCCAAACTAAAAATGGTGGGCGGCACTTGACCGACATGTCGAACATAAAAGATACACTTGTTTATCCTAGACAATAAAGTTCATTTGACATATAGCATCATACTTGGAAGAGTATGGCTAAAGATGTTCAAATTTGTCCCTCTATAGTGCACTAATGTTTGAAATTCCCCACTCTCTATGGGGTCGGTGTGGTTAATGGAAATTTAGTAAATGATAGAGAATGTTATTACACCTCAATCGACCTGGTGGATCCAAATAAACTGACAATGACCTACCAGATCAAGATGAAGGGCACATAAATTCATATACCGATTTTAGAAAATGATAATGCATTCAGCCACACAATTATGTTGCGGTGTTCTAGGAATCATCTTTTCAATGTCAATGCCATTTTAACAAAATAATGCTTGAATCATGAATCAACGTACTCTCCCCCATTATCAGATAAAAATTACTTTATTTTCAAGCTCGTTTTATTTTCAATCATGCTAAAAGTGTTAAGTACATTAGATTTGTTTTTTGAAATAAACCCATACCTTCATGCTCAAATCATTGAAAAATATCATGTAGTACCTAGAACCTCAAAAGGAAGTTAAAGGGAAGGACCACACATTTTTATTAACCAACTCTAATTTCTATGTTTTTAGTTTCTGTTTTCCAAAAATATAGTTTTACACAAGCCACAATCAACATACTTAAACTTCGGTAGCTTTACCTTAAATAAAAGAACCTAAATTCCTTTCTCCATCCTATTCCTAAGTTTATAATGCATACTCAAATTTTATTTCCTTGAGAAACAATCATTGTCCCCTTGTTGACTTTCCATGCACCGCCAATAAAGGACATGCTTTTACCTTTATCATTAAGCTCCCTTAATAAAATCATATTACTCATCAATTTAGGAACAATCTCATCTTCTCAATTTTATACACAAACCCATTTGACTTCTTCTAATGAATATCACCTATAGCAACAATATCTAACAATTATCCATCTTCTAAATTCACTTTCCCATAATTTCTAGCAATAACGTTTTTATATTTCTCGTTGTGTAGTGGTGTAGAAATATGCTCCCAAGTCTAGAACCTAAGAGTCAATGGAATGATTAGTAAATAAAGTAAAGTATCATGTACCTCATTAGTTACAACATTCACATAATTATTATTCTCATCTTTGTAATTCTTATTTATGTGGCCATGCTTGCCAAAATTCTAATAACAATCTAATCTACACCAAAATTTGGATTTGCTTATTCTATTACTTGATTTTTATCTACCAATCCCCCAATTTGAATATCTCTCATAGCTTTCACCCATGGTCTCAATATTTAGGGAAAAATTAGTCACCAATGTATCACCCAAATATTTCTTATGAAATACCTTAGTAATGATTCGGTACCTAACATCATTGAATTTAAGTTTACCACTACCCATTGAAATACTAATGGATGATGGCCTCCTAACTAATTAGAAAAGAGGCCATAAATATTAGGTCACAAACTTCACCATCAAAATCAATTTCAATAAGCGGCAATTGATTAACAATAATCTTAAATTCATTTAGATGTTTCAACAAAGGAGTACCTTCACCCATCTTCAATTTAAATAACTTTGTCATTAGATGTACCTTATTATTTTCAATTAGTTTCTCATACATGTCAAATATTACCTTCTTTAACCCCATTGTTGTTTTCTCCTTAAACACGTTATTTATTTATGAGACATACATATAAAATATCATATAACGTAAGAATAAACATAAATTGGAGACAAAATAAATGAATTAACACGTATTCTTAAATTGGATATTCAATACTTTGTAAAAAACCAAAACTATTATTGATATAGACGAGAAAATTAAGTGAGATCTTTTATATGAGAGAGAAAATTGATGGTCGGAATTAATTTTATTATTAACCATTGTGATAAATAAATGAGTTCAACTAATGATATTTTTTAACAAATATAATATAAATATAGTATTTATAATACTAAATCGGTATATTGAGACGGTAATTTTAGTATTTTCATTTCACCACTCTAGCTTCGATAATTTATTTTTTAATGTCTAAACAAAACCAACCACAAATTTTTCAGTAAATTATGTTTCGGTGATGAAAAGTAGTAAACAAAAACAATAATTTTTCGACCAAAATGAATTACTATCATCATTGACCTCTTTCTCTGCCACAATTATCTCCCCCTATCGTTATGCATATATTTGATCTCAATAGAGGTTGTAATTTACCATTTATTTCAATTTTCCTTGGAAAAAAAATTGATCATATTGCGTAGTTCAAGTTTTCATTTTTTTCAGTTTTCATTTATTGTTATTTCATATCAAAATTGAAGAAAAATTGAATACTCATATATATATATATATATATATATATATATATATATATATATATATATATATATATATATATATATATATATATACATATATATATATATATATATATATATACAGAAAGTCTTCTGCAAGGACTCCTTATGGTGCAGACCCCGGTACATACCATTTTTTTAAAATAGTAATAAAAATAATTTTTTGATGAAATTTCATGGATATGATCTCCATGTGTAAGGACAAGATTTTATAAATGTCCGGGGTAGAATCTAGGAATTTTCTGTTTTTCCTAGATCACAGTATGTATATCTGATACCGCTACATTCGACAAGTCATCACGATCATCAACGACAGCCTTGATCCGAATCCATGCATCCAGCATCTTCACACGTGCATCATGCTACATGCGACGTGCTTCTCAATCATTCCCACTACTCCACTACGCATTATTAGTAAAAAGATTTATTGGAGTTGTTTATATTTTCATAAATATTTGGAAAATTTTTAGAAAATATTTTTTTGAAGTCTGAATTATTTTTTATGAAAAGCAAAAATTTTTCAAAGTGTAGAAGCGAAGTTCCTCTGTTGAAGAGCTCATTCAAATGACATAGCACTGTCGTTCGCGCGAGATAGGCATGTTGCGTGATCTCGTTCGAGCGACAGGTGTCCTTCGTTCGAGCGACATGCTGATCTCGTTCGAACGCCGCTACCGCCTCAATTTTCGTATAAAGATCTGGTCACTTTCTACACGTCTTCCAAGTCTTTATCACACACGATTTCTGCCTTTTACAGCCCAGAAAATAGACTTCAAGTTTTTAAAGGTTTTATGCCTTTTTAATTCACAAATCCATTCCCATATATTTGTGTGAATCTTTAAACCTTAAAGAGGATTGTTTACGCATATAGAGTAACTTGTGGGGAGAACTCTACAACCGAAGAGCTACGTGCTATTGTGGAGGGAGTCCTTATGAAGCTAACTTATGGAGAAGACGTTTCTCTTCTTCATTGCTGACCACCTGTAGTTCTTGGGGGAGATTCTAGCCGACGACATCGGAACTGACACCTGAGGGTATTTCGTATGTCACTCATGTTTTCAGTATAATTCGTGTAAACCGCTTTTTACAAATTATATTAAAAATAAAAAGGTTTTTCCCATTTGGGGTATTTTTCCCGAAATTGTTTTTTTTATCCTGCATGCTTTATTTTATTAGATAAATCATCTAGATGCATGTTTTAGGCTTTAGCTAAAATTTGGGATTAATTAAAATTGGATTTTATTAGAGAAGTCACAACATTTCCGATGTAGCGATTCTACAAATAGGTATCAGAGCTTATTTAAGCGATCAGAAATTTTACAAATTGGTATCAGAGTCTGTTGCACTAAGTTATTGTGTTTTGATCCTGATTTTACACAAAAATGGCTTTTGGGGGTTTTGATGATCTTCAATGTCAACTTTTTGAAAAAATTAATTGGAAAATTCACACGAACTCTTATTTTAAATCTTATGTTGAAAATGACTCTGAGAGCTGTCCTTGTTGTGAGGGTGTTGGTCACATGTTAGATGAGTGTACCACAAATTTAAAGAAGAAATTGAATAAACCGATTTCTCATGTTTGTACCCTTAGTGATAATGATTCGGAAGAAGAAGTCTTTTATGCTTCTAGGCGAGAGCTTACCATCCGTGTGATTAGTGATGTTAGTGAGGGTGATGGGAGTGAGGATGAAAGTGTAGATGAGCGTGACTTGCAAACTGCTTTCAATGAACTTTATGCTGAATCTTTGAAAACGAAGAAAGAAAATTTGAAATTGAAAGCTCAATTGAAAGAGTGTGACTTAAATAATAATGATGTTTTAGTTGAAGAACTTAGAGCACATGAGAAAATTTTGAGAGAGAAGCTTGAGTACGTCGAGGGTGAGAGATATAGTCATAGAGGGTTGATGGAGACTATGAAAAAAGAGCTTTTAGAGTTTGAGGATTCTAGACGTGTACTTGAATCTAGGATAGGTGAACTTGAGGTGAAATTGAAAGATTCAAGTAAAGTGAAATTTGATTTGGAGTCTAGGTCTGAAAAACTTTATAAGATTTTAGGCACCGTCGAGATAAAAAAGGATAGGGGTGGGATTGGCCATGAAAAATATATTGCACCCATTCCCACACGTGTGAGAGTGCCTCCTAGGATTGTTAAGAAAGAGGCACCTAAGTTCTTTAGGAAAGAGCCCCCTAGGAACATCATGATAGAGCCACCTAGGATCATTAGGAAAGAGCCACCTAGGTAAATTCGGACAGAGCAACCGAGAAATTTAAGAAGAGGGCCAGCTTTAGGTAACACTCACCGCTCGATTTACACTTGCACACATTGCGGTAGGCAAGGTCATCTTAGGCGTTTCTGCTATAAGCTTTTAAATGGACCTAGAAAACATAAAAATAGAGTCACGCTGGTTCTCAAAACCCACACATTCCGTTACACATCAATTTGGGTCAGGAAATCGGATTTAGAGGCTTATAGTCTATTTGTTCACGATTCCCGCTTTCTTGCACATGATTCTTCTCTTGCCATATCATATAGATGATTGTGTTTGCATTTTTTTTCATGCACTAGTTGTGATTTCATGATATATATTTTCTAGTGTAACGACATGTACTTTTTGTATTAGATTTTTGTTTTTGAAAATTTTTGAAAAATACAAAAAGATTTTATTTTGATAAAATTTTTGAAAAATCCAAAAAGAGTTTTATTTTTTTTGTCTGCACCTTTTATAGACGAACACTTAGGATGATCGAGTCACAACATAATTCCATTTATTCATGTGACTATTTGATAGTGTTTTGAGACAATATGTTAATTCATCCATTTGCTTTATAATGTTTGGAAGTCATTAAGATGTAATTAAGTGTTACTTCCTACATATTTGACTCATGTTTTCCTTTATTGCACACAAGCACGAATTTTTTTGATTATTGTACTTGTCTTATCACATGTTGGTTGGGTGTTTTCACTTCAATCACATCCTTAAAATGAACCAAGCACGATAAAACTTGATAAGAAAGTTGTGCATATAAGAGTTGTTTGTGAGTTTGTGTGCTTTGTTTGAAAACGGTGAAGGGCTACGAAAGGTTATCATTTATCCTTTGCGATTAAGCCACCATTTCATTGGACGTAAAAAATTGAAGAATTTTATTATTCGGGGTCCAAAGAGGTTTAAAAGATCCCGAAAAAATTTATAGGCAATAAAAAAAAATTCATGCCAATTATGGGTCATTTAGGTTTTTGCACCAATTCTCGAAAGTTTGAGAATTTAGTTTATTCACCTCTAAAAGAAAATATATATGAGGGAGTTTGGATGGAGAATTAAAACAGGTTTGCACGTCCTTGAAAATCTTGAAAAAGCATTAAATAGTTTTGGACGTTATTGGTTTGGAAATCACTTTGACTTTGATTTGTTGATTTGCATAAGACGATGCATTTAAATTCAATAAATTTTTACACCTAAGGATACTTTTGATGTTCATTCGTTAGGAGTACATGCATGCATCTTGCACATATGATTGATTGAGTTTATTTACCTATCGAATGTGTTCACACCCATATATTCCGTTTTCATGACTTGGTTGTTTGAGTTTACATCCATGGTGTGATTTTTGGTATCTTATTTTTGTATGAAAAATTGAAAAATCCAAAAATAGTTTGTGAATGTTTTTGGTATACTCCTTTGCATGCGCGTAGTTTGATCCATGTTTGCTATGCATTTTATCGTGACACTCCATGTTTTGATTTTTTCTTCTTATCTGTCTATTTGGGGACATCATAAAAAGGGGGAGAAAGAATTATCATGTTATGGGGGAGAATTGATTTATTAATGATTTACTCTTTTATCATTTCAAACTCGATGCGTCACGAAGGTTTTTACTTTATCTCATGTGTGTACGTACAAATATTGATGATCATTATGTTTCACACCCTGATGAGAAAAGCTTTGGGAGTTTCTGAAGAGCTGAAGATTTGAAGATGTTGAAGTTTGATTGGTGACATGTCAGCTAGTATTCTCAGTTTGAGGGTATAATGGGGATATTATCTTGTATGTCATTTGTTTTATGGATATAGTATAATTCAGATTTTTTATGTATGTACCGGCATATACATAGGGGGAGATTTGTATGGACATGATTTTATAAATGTTCGGGGTAGAATCTAGGAATTTTCTATTTTCCCTAGATCATAGTATGTATATTTGATACCGCTACATTCGACAAGTCATCACGATCATCCACGACGGCCTTGATCCGAATCCATGCATCCACCATCTTCACACGTGCATCATGCTACATGCGACGTGCGACTCAATCATTCCCACTAATCCACTACGCATTATTGGTAAAAAGATTTATTGGAGTTGTTTATATTTGCATAAATATTAGGGAATTTTTTAGAAAATATTTTTTTGAAGTCTGAAATGTTTTTTTTTATCAAAAGCAGAAATTTTTCTAAGCGTAGAAGCGGAGTTCCTCGGCCGACGAGCTCGTTCAAATGACATAGCACTATCGTTCATGCGAGATAGTCATGTCGCGCGATCTCGTTCGAGCTACAGATGTCCTTCGTTCGAGCGACATGATGATCTCGTTCGAACGCCGCCGCCTCGATTTTTATATAAATATCTGGTCACTTTCTACACGTTTTACAAGTCTTTTTCACACACGATCTCTGCGTTTTACAGTCCAGAAAATAGACTTCAAGTTTTTAAAGGTTTTTTGCCTTTTTAATTCACAAATCCATTCCCATATATTTGTGTGAATCTTTAAACCCTCTAGAGGATTGTTTATGCATCTGGAGTAACTTGTGGGGATAACTCTATAACCAGAGAGATGCATGCTATTGTGGAGGGAGTCTTTATGAAGTTAGCTTGTGGAGAAGTCGTTTCTCTTCTTCATTGCTGACTACCTAGAGTTCTTGTGGGAGATTCCAGCCGACGACATTGGAACCGACACCTGAGGATATTTCGTATGTCACTCATGTTTTCAGTATAATCCTTGTAAACCGTTCTTTATAAATTATATTGAAAATAAAAAGGTTTTGCCCCTTTGGGGGATTTTTCCTGAAATTTTTTATTTTATCCTGCATGCTTTATTTTATTAGATAAATCATCTAGATGCATGTTTTAGGGTTTAACTAAAATTTGGGATTAATTAAAATTGGATTTTATTTGAGAAGTTGCAAAATTTCCACTGTAGCGATTCTACAAATTGGTATCAGAGATTATTTAAGCGATCACCACTTTTACACCATGGTGAGAAGATCATTTCCAATTTTTTTCGCCGAAAAATTCAATAAAAAAACCGTTGAGATGAGGTGATATGTAAAAAAATGGTATAAATAAGCATTTTCAACCGTTGAAATGTTGGGTTGGTGTTAATTGCCTTATTGATTGAATTTTTTGATGAAACATCATGGATATGATATTATCACTATCGAGATTATATCCATGAAGTTTCATCAGAAAATTCAATCAAAAAGTGGGTGAGATGATCGCCAACATTTCAACGATCGAAAATGCATATTTATACCATTTTTTTACATATCACTTCATCTCAACGATTTTTTTATTGAATTTTTTGATCAAAAAAATTGGATATGATCTTCACACCATGGAGATGATATCCATGAAGTTTTATAAAAAATTCGTTTTTTTGCTATTTTAAAAAAAATGGTATGTACCGGAGTCTGCACCATAAGAAGTCCTTACATGAGAGAGCCTCTCTCTCTCTCTCTCTCTCTATATATATATATATATATATATATATATATATTATCCAATACTTAAATTTTGGTTTTTTATTTGTGTGCATATCGATTTGGTTTTCAATTTTGGTTCCATTGAATTTGTTTTCATTTTTTATTTTTAATTATTAAGCATGCAACAATTTGGTTTCATCTCTCTCGATTCCATTTAGAGGTAATAGTGATGTTGGATGTGGGGTAGGGGGAGGGGATGGTGGTGGTGGCTTAATCAGTTAAGTTAATTGTTAAATAATATCGATTAACGTAAATTTATGATTATATTGTGAAATAATTAAATTTTTTGGGTAGCTTAGTCATTACATTATGTCCTCAATTAGTCATTATGTTAAGTTTCTTAACAGAGGTATCAATGAGGGTTAATACTGCATAAATTAAAAAATTTAGGGTTAGCATTGCAACACTTAAAATATCAAGTCTAAATTTGAATTTGACTCCTATATTTGGAGTTAATTTTTCATTCACCCTTATTATATTTAAAATAACACAATATTTCTAGACATATGTATATTTATAGTATGTTTTTGTATGATCAGAGATTGAAATTGAGAATCAGTGTTGGATTAATTTATCTAACTGCACAAAATATTAGGGTTTTCAATTAGTAATTTGCACATGCATTTAGGCTTTTGCTCCTAATTTAGATTCATGGTAATTTTAAATTAGCTCTTACATGGAGTTGGGTATAGATGGAATGGAATTCATATGTATGGTTTTAGCGAGAGTTTTATCAAATTTAATGGATTGCTTGTTTAGGTTACTCCAACTAATTGTCTCTCATAAAATTTTCAGATTTAGTGTCAAATGAAATCTTGCATTGATGTGTAATGGGTGGTGGTGGTGGTAGTGGGTGGGGGGGGTGGGGTGGGGGGGTGGGGTGGGGTGTTTGAACCGAGTAAATCATGTTTAAAACTATACTTCTGGACTACATAAAAAAACACATACCTTCCATGAAAATTTATTCAGGTTACTAAATAAATTTCATAATCATGGAATTTCCTTGCCTGAATAATCTTTTCATATTGAATTTGTGTATCTATTATTTTTTGTGCTTGACTGTATATAATCTAGGATGATTTGGAGTATGCACTCCAGTATTAGTTAGCATTACATATTCATCCATGGAAGATAATATTTTAAACATGAATGAAAATCCCCTTATGATTTTACACCCTATTACTATATAATTATATTCATTTTTACATTAAAACTTTGACTTGCACATGCAGTTAAGGGTTTTAATTAATCGTTGAAACACGAATTTTACTTTTAGCCTTAATGTCAAATAAGGGATTAAAATATATTTTATGGTTTCCAAAAGGAGTTGAATAAATTTGGTGAGTTTTACATAGTTAGGTTCAATAAATTACGTCTTTCATCTTGAAAAAAACAAATTAAGACTTTTACATTGATCCTAGTCTATTATTCAAATCCCCTTTTCTATTTCTTTTAAAGAGAAGTATATTTGATTAGGAAATAAATAATGAATTGTATATACCATATGCAGGGACTATGAGTTAGGTATTGATACAACGCAAATACTGCGTATTTCACCCGTTAACCTACGCGTTATTAGCCCCCTCGGGTATCTTAATCCCTATATTTATGCTCTTTAACCAGAAAACCTAGGATTTCTATGTTAACATGTTTTGCAGGGGTTAATTGAGCTTTTGTAGGTATTTGGATGCTTAGTATGAAGTTCGGACGCATTCCGGTGAAGTTCCGTACACAATCGCACGCGCAAGGGCATTTTAGTCTTTTCAAAGCTTGGGTACCTGGCCTGACATCTCACGAAAGTTGTAGCCATCCTCTTTAGCTTCGTGTGGCCGTGAACGGTGCGCATTTCCGATTCATAACGAAGAAGTTACGGCGATTTCAGCGGAGGAAAAATAAGGAAGCAAAAGAGGAGAAGGAGAAGAAGAAAAGAGGAATGCAGTGAGCTGCTGCAATCTGCCCTGCTTGATCGATCGATCGACACTTCTGGTCGATCGATCGACCATTCTGGATTGCCGAATTTTTGCCTAGGTCGATCGATCGACCAAAGGGGTCGATCGATCGATGCTCTGTTTTCTGCAGATATTTTGCCTTCTTTTCTTTCTTCTTTATTTTTATTCCAACTTACTATATAAGCCAATTTTGTTGTAATAATAATATATATCAGTTTAGGAACGATTTTAGGTTAGAATAGTTAGGGTTTTGGTTTGGAGAGCTCATTTTCTCTTCCTCTTGGATTGACAACCCATGTGGTTTTGTAAGATTGAACTATTCTCTTCCATTTCCTTTAATATATCTTGTTTTCCATTCATTCTTGCTTTCTAGATAATTTACATGCTTTGTTAATTAGTTTATTATGTTTATTTATTGCTTTCTTAGTTTAATTTAGTTTATTTCCATGCTTTGCCCTTAGATAAATAGGGTCGGGATTGCGTTTCCGCCATTTTCGGGCTCCGAGCTTCGAAAATTAGGTTTTGTGTAAAATTGCATTTAATTGAAACCTCGCATATTAAAGTCGTATTATTATGCGTTTAACTTTCTTTGTCATGCAACGTTAGTGTTTATAGCGATTATCCGAATTTAATCCGCGTGTGACCATTTTTGATTAAATGTTTAATCTCGCAACTTTGGCTTAAATTCCTTATTGCGTGATGTTTATGCTTAGTTGAAAATGATCGATTAAATGTTTTCGAATCGAAATTCTAATTAGTAGTTGTTTAGCCCGTGAATGTGTGTATGCGATTCCGATCCTCGCTTTCCTTTAATTTAGCATTAACTTCTCTTTTGTTTTTCCACCATAACCACCCATCACCTTTTCTTATTTCTTTTACACCATTTTTATTCTTGAAGTTTTAAAACAATTAACATCTAAAATTTAATCACTCCCTGTGGATTTCTTACGATACCCGACTTATCGCTGTGCTTGCTTGTCAAGTGTAGTAGTAGCTTAGGTTCTTTTGTATCGCGGCGGCGAAACACACAACGATTGTGTCCTCACACGAACACACTTTGATGATTTAGAAGATGAGATTTTACCAAATGAGGAGTCCGAAGCTCTTGAGACGAGGAAGCCTACTTTGGAAGAAACTTTTCTTCTTTACTCCCAAGGTTTGGAAAGCCTAAATGATGCTGGAATGAGACTTGGAGCACTTTACGATGAGATGAATTCTTATGCACAAAACAACGAGGAGGTGGAAACTTGTGTTTCACCTTAATTTTTTAAAGAATTTCTCATCGAATGTGAATCTCTCTCCCCCGAAATTCAATCTCCTTCCGACGATATGTTGACAGAGATTGAATTTATTTCATTACCATATACGTTTTTCGTCATTGAACCATTAGAATTACCGGTTGATTCCAATGAGTCGGTAGAAACTTTTAAAACTTCTACACTTTTTGCCGATGAGGACTCCTTACCGAACTTGTTTTTGATGGATGTTATCCCGATGTGTGCACCATCTCCCACTCCATTTGAAAAATATTTGGGAGATGAGTCGATTTTTCTTGGACCTCAAGTGTCCCTTTCCCCCTTATTATCCAAATCCCCCATCGTCCGCCCAAAATTTCAAATTGGTGATGGTTCACTTTTTTCACCACCCACATGCCTTCCGTTGTTCAAACGGAATTCATATCTTTCGGGAGGCATGTTCTCTTTGGAGGGTCCACCATTGATCTTTCAAAGTCAAATCCCTTTTTGGGTGGACCCTCAACTATGTAGACTTCTAGTGTATAGTTAGTGTGAAGCCTAAATAATAGGTTGTAAATAGTTAGCTTTTTAATTTTCTTTCTTTCCTTTTTTTTCTTTCCTTTTTAATTTAGTCTAGTGTAATTAGTTAACTTTTTGTTATTTGTTTTTTCTATGCTCGGTACTAACTTGTTTTGTAGATTTTATTGGACTCGTGCTTATGGAGATCTCTCCAATTTTGGGTAATATCGTTCTTTTCCTCTCTTTGTGTTGTGTTCTTAATGCGCATTGAGGACAATGCAACATTTAAGTTAGGGGGTCTAGGATATTATATCCATTTCATGTGTAGTCCATTGGTTTGCTTACTTTTAGTTACTAAGTATGCCTTTTTGTGAAAAATTTGAAAAATTTCAAAAATATTTTCTTTCTTTTTTCTCCTTTGTTGGGCATTTTGCCTTGTTTCCGATGACAAATTTTAATAATTACCCGATCCAATAGACAACTCAATAATGCATGTTATCGATTTTAGAAGTTATTAGACTTTAGTCCTCAAATCATTGATATTGTGAATAACTTCATGAGTTAAACTTTATCCCATTATCATATGCACTTTCCTTGTTATATTGATTTGGTTTAAGATTTTTATAACTCGGGAATCTTTTCTTGCATTGTATATACTTACACCGAGTAAGCTTTGTACCTTTCGTCGTTTGTGAGTGTTATACACTATTCTTTTCTCATTGAAAACGTTGAATTCGTTGGTAATCTCTCTATTCTTTCATTTGATCGTTCATTAATTGAGTTCATACTTGAAATGTGTTACTTGATCATGATTTTCATATATTGTTTTGACTCGAGAATTGCGTAAACTTTATGAAATGATCATAGGCCATCTTTGTTATATCACCCATATTGACCTTGACCTCACCCTTATATGCTTTCCCTAGTCAACCCCTTTGTGCCTAAATACTATCCTTTCGTTTCATATCCCCATTCCCATAACCAACTCTAAATTGGAGTTTTAAGCCATACATACACCTTACATACCTTTGTTTGGAATGTTACTTGGGATTGAATGTTGTTGTTATGATGTCGGTTTCAATTTAGGCCTATGAGAGTTTGATAAGTAAAGAAAAGAAAATAGTGAAAAAGGTGAAGAAAAAGAGAAAGCAAAAAGTAAAAAGAAAACAAAAGAAAAAGTGATAAAAAGAAGAAAAGAAAATAAAGAGAAAGTTGTATATGTTGTGTATAGTGTTCAATAAGCTTTGATTACTCTCCAAATGCTACATTTAATGCTTGTTTTGGAACTTACTTTCCATTTTTTATATTGCCCGCATCCTTCCCATTATTCCAAGTTTTCATCTCCGAACACTTTGAATCCGTACATATACCTTTCATTTCGTACCTTAATCCCAAACCTACATTACAACCCTATAAAGTCCTATGTGATCTTAGGGTGCATTTAATTTAAAAGTCATAATAGTTTTGATAATCTGTGAAAATGCATTTCGCCTCTTTTAGTGTGCGGTATCCTTTCATTGAGATTACAGTTTTTCATTTTATATATAGCGTTCTTCATTTGTGACATGTGTGCGGCCTAGTTTCCATTTACATTTACTCTTTATGCCAGCATGTCCCGTGTATTACCTCCCTTTTCATAGTGAATTCATTTGTTGAGCGTAATGCCCGTGAGGATTGAATGTATGATTGCTTTGATTAGTATCCGATTTATATAAGTTTTTCACCAAATCACACTATGCATGTGATTTCCCCCCTCCCACTTTTAAAGTTTCAATTCTATGACGTGCATTCAACTTGTTAATAACAACGGACTTTAGCTGGAATTCGTTCAATATGCTAATAACATGTTTGAAATCTTTTTCGTTGTTGTTGAGTTTGTCGCATGTTGGGTTGGGCATATTTTGAGGAAACTATATGATGTTTGTGGGTATCATCCCTGAAAACCCTCACGAGATGACACTCGTCCACTAGGGTAACCTAGGGGTTTAACGGCTTATTGCATATGCTAAATGCAATCGTGCGCCCGCGAAAGGGGCCTTTTCTTTTTATTACTTTTTTTCATCCCATTTTGTTCTTGTATCCTGCTTTTGGTTTTCTTGTAGTTCTTGTTGTTTCCTATTTCATTGCTAGGGACTAGCAATGTGTAAGTTAGGGGGTGTGATACGACGCAAATATTGTGTATTTCACCCGTTAACCTACGCGTTATTAGCACCCTCGAGTATCTTAATCCCTATATTTATGCTCGTTAACCAGACAACCTCGGATTTCTATGTTAACATGTTTTTCAGGGGTTAATTGAGCTTTTGTAGGTATTTGGATGCTTATTATGAAGTTCGGACGCATTCCGGTGAAGTTCCGTACACAATCGCACGCGCAAGGGCATTTTAGTCTTTTCACAGCTTGGGTACCTTACCCAACATCTCACGAAAGTTGTAGCCATCCTCGCTAGCTTCGCGTGGCCGCAAACGGTGTGCATTTCCGATTCATAACGAAGAAGTTACGGCGATTTCAGCGGAGGAAAAATAAGGAAGCAAAAGAGGAGAAGGAGAAGAAGAAAAGAGGAATGCAGTGAGCTGCTGCAATCTGCCCTGCTTGATCGATCGATCGACACTTCTGGTCGATCGATCGACCATTCTGGATTGCCGAATTTTTGCCTAGGTCGATCGATCGACCAAAGGGGTCGATCGACCGATGCTCTGTTTTCTGCAGATATTTTGCCTTCTTTTCTTTCTTCTTTATTTTTATTCCAACTTACTATATAAGCCAATTTTGTTGTAATAAGAATATATATCAGTTTTGGAACGATTTTAGGTTAGAAAAGTTAGGGTTTTGGTTTGGAGAGCTCATTTTCTCTTCCTCTTGGATTGACAACCCATGTGGTTTTGTAAGATTGAACTTTTCCCTTCCATTTCCATTAATATAATTTGTTCTTCATCTTTTCTTGCCTTGTAATTTAGTTTCCATGCTTTCTAATTAGTTTACTTTATTTATTTCTGGCTTTCTTAGTTTAATTTAGTTTAATTCATTATGCACCCTTAGATAAATAGGGTCGGGATTGTATTTCCGCCATTTACGGGTTTGGACCTCGAAAATTAGGTTTTGTGTAAAATTGCATTTAATTGAAACCGCGTGTATTAAAGTTGGATTGTTATGCGTTTAACTTTATTTTTCACGCAACTTTAGTGTTTATAGCGACAATCCGAATTTAATCCGCATGTGACCATTTTCAGTAAAATGTTTAATTTCGCAACTTTGGGTTAAATTCCTTCTTGTGTGATGTTTATGCTTAATTGTAAATGCTCGATTAAATTGCTTTCGAGCCGGAATCTTGATTAGTAGTTGTTTCGATCCGTTTGGTAGAATGCGATCCCGATCCTCGCTTTACTTTTGCGTAGCGTAACTTATTCTTTTTCTTTTGTCACCATAACCACCCACCACC
The DNA here is from genome assembly GCA_949130495.1 of Sambucus nigra. NCBI lineage: Eukaryota > Viridiplantae > Streptophyta > Magnoliopsida > Dipsacales > Adoxaceae > Sambucus > Sambucus nigra. The sequence continues at coordinate 165,320,847 of OX422207.1, forward strand.
TTTTCATTTATTTCTTTTACACCATTTTTATTCTTGAAGGTTTAAAACAATTAACATCTAAAATTTAATCACTCCCTGTGGATTTCTTACGATACCCGACTTACTGCTGTGCTTGCTTGTCAAGTGTAGTAGTAGCTTTGGTTCTTTTGTATCACGGCGGCGAAACACACAACGATTGTGTCCTCACACGAACACACTTTTTCCGCCCGGTCAGGTATGCCACATGACATCATGATGCACGATGTTTAGAGAACTACAATAATATGGTTGTTTGGAGATCACGAAATTTCTAAAGACAAATCGAGGGAGATAATAATGAAGATAAAATTTTAATAACTTAACGACCTTAGAGATACGATTAAGAGTAGTGACTGATTACTAGCAGAAACATCTTAGACTCTAGGGATCCTCTATCTATAAATAGACATGACCCTAATGTTTAAGGGCATAGATTTTTCACATTATTGTATCCATGGATTAGACTCACGACTAGCAATCCTAGCACTCCAAAAATTATTTTTTCTCCAATCCCAAAAGTAATAATATTATGCTCTCCATTCTCTGTGTACACAGGCATGCTGACATGTCCAACCACATGCATCCGCGTCTTATTTTAATATTGCAATCATATATGTGGCAAACCCGCTATTAAGTATCATTTAAAGATTGATATACCCTATAATTTGGCATCATATGTTGAAATATATTTGAATTCCCACAACTAGTGAATATCATCCCACATTCGATATGAGTGCCCCTTACAAGGAATGCAACATTATGACTGGTCAATATCTACGAGGAATAACTAAATGAGCGATATGACAAGATTAGTTGGTTAAAAAGGAAAATAATTAAATAGTATGAAGATAATGGGTGTAGATCCCACAAGATTTAACATGACAGAAGGAATAGAATCCGATCTCCTAGACTCCCCTAGGTCGGCTCTAACGAGACTCCAGATCCATAAGTCCACGAGTAGCACGCTCCAATTTCACTAAATCTGATTATATTCCTATTCAAAAAATTCTCACTTGTGGTTTAGGACCAACTGGGTCGGCTAAATCCAATCACAGTAACAATTTAACTAAATCTAAGCCTCTAGGGAAGAATATTGGTAGTGACGATATGCGCGAATTTATTAAGGAGGAATTAAAGGGATTTTTGAATCCTAATCTGAATAGATTCATCAGGGCCCTTAAAAAACTCATTTTTTCGAAGATTAGCATGTACGATGGTAAGACAGATCCAACCAAGCACATCAGGCACAATAAATAATCCATGCCCCCATGGATTAATCACAACACCCTCACGTGTAGTGTTTTTCTGTCCATATCATAGGGAAATCGGCCTCAGGTGGTTTGAGAAACTAAACCCTAGGTTGATATCCTCCTTTGGTTATTGGCGGAGAAATTTTTAGATCTCTTCATTAGTAGAAAAACAGTGAACGAGTTAGACTCTTTGATTGCCCATGGATGAAAAAGGGAGTATCTCATGAAATACAATCAACGGTACTTGGATATATTAAATTATATTGAAAATTGTAATGATACAAACTCTATTAGTCCCTCACAATGAAGCCATCATTGTCAATGGATGATCTAATGTTGCACATTGAAAAATATGCCAAAGTTAATTAGGACGAAAAACCTTCTAAGCAGTCAAAGAAAGCTATCGAGAATATGGGATCTTAGGGAGGAACCCAAACATCTTCTTCCAAGAGGGGGGATAAATAGAAAATCATAAATGATGATAAAATATGACAAACAATGAGAATACTTAACAGGTACTAGACATCTTATTCAAGGAACTAATTCATAATCTCTTTCCTCAGATAAAGGACAAGTTGTACTTTCAGAAGCCTCCTAAGATGGTCTGTGATCCAATCAACATGACATCAATATTCGATGTACTTATCGACAAGGTCATGGGAATAAATAAAAAAATACAATATATTCAAATGAAACCCAGAGTATCTCGTCCAGGACAACCACCTCAAGGAACATATTGATTTTACAAGAAAAAATCCTCAACTCGAGTCAATGCAGTGTAGAAGAAATATGGTGAATATTTCCCACATTTAACAATCATCACAGCCATACATGGATATATAGATTTGAAAAAGATGGGTATAGGGCCTATACGTGGAGTGGTAAAAACAAAGCCAATTTTTAATTTTTCAAATAAAATATTAAACCTAAAAAGAAAAACCCAACTAATACTTTGCACTAATTTTAAATAATTGTTGTATTAAAACAAATTAACCAATTTTATCCTTTATCCTAAAGAATGCTTCTAGGTGAAAGAAGATAAAATAATATCAATCACAAAATTCACCGATATATGAGAAAAACCCACAACGAGAAAAACTTTGGACATCCCAACCATGCATATTCACCATGCATGGAATTATAAGGAAATGATAGTAGAATTACAATATAGACTTGACGCACTTGCTAGTCTTGATGATTTTTGTTCCTTAGCCTCCACACAGTGACACACTCAAGTACACATGTGCAACTACCATAACGTGTGATTCCACACACGCATCGATGTTCATCGATAAGGCTCAACAATCGTCTATGGATCTAGAATACATAGTCCACCATTTTTTCACCGTGACAGCATAAACACATAGTCCACCATGTGTAAATATCAAACACGTAATCCACCATTTGAAATGTACTCAATAAGGATGATGATGAGTAAAAACTTCTTAGTGCCCACAAATTGGAGATATCAAACAAACATAAAGATTAATATTTGGATCTCAAATAGTTTGGGTGAAACAAGGGTTTGCAGGCTTTTCGTTTATGATTAGAAAGTTATTTTTGTCAAAATTATCAACTTGAAAAGTTCTCATCACGCTTACTTATAGAAAGCATAATTTTCAAGACAGTAGAATCTCGTTTAAACAAAAATAGGAGTTTGTTCAAACAAAATAACATCTCTCATTTGAAATAAAACCACACTCGTTAGAACGGACAACTCATCTCGTTCGAACTAACATCTAACGAGCTTTAAATAATATTTATTTTGATAAGAGAGAAATATCGTTCGATGTTCATTTGAAGTTCATTCAAATAAACAACCAATCTCGTTTGAGAGAAGACTATAAATTCATTCGAATGACTTTGCTAAAAAACAAAAATTTTCTTAATAAAAAATCTTTATGAAAAATTCCCTCAAACTTATAAAACAAGTACCCAATGAAATCCAGGAATTTAACTAAAAAGCATCCAAAATTTTTTGAGATTCCTCGAATATTGAAGATGAAATGTGGTACTAAACACGAAGCGATGATGTAATGTATAAAACTTCATCTCCATGTCTTTAAATCAAACACTCCATAGGAATTAAAGATCAATAGAATCAAGTCCTAACCTATGACTCAAACGAATTTTTCTAAACACGCAATAAGCCAAAATACATACAAATTTTCTCTATCGAAAATTTATCCTTACAAATCTCCCCCTTTGGCTATTCCGGGCCAAAATATAAAATACAAACCTATGGACTATGAAGCTCATTCAAACAACTCAGTCACTAATTACAAGAGGAAAAATAACAGACTTTATAGACATGTACTTTGAGCAGCTTTTCTCACTTGTAAACTTTATCGCATGTTGCAAACTTCCATACTTAAACACACATTCAAATGCAAAGAGAATATATAAATAATATAAATTTTCATATGAATGAAATCTCCCTATGTCTAATGATTCCAACTTAGGTAAGACATTCCCCCTAAGATAAATATCTCCTCTTAACACTAAAGTGAAAGATAGCATTTCTCACCCTTTTTCTTTAGGAATAAACAAAGACATAATGCATATGAAGGAACTATATGTTCTCCCCCCTAAAATAGAAAACCTATGATTACAATTGAAATTAAGTAATAATGAATCATGTTATGTAATGGTGTAAAGTGCAACAAACACAACGTGGAAATACAAGCGCAAATAATCCAAACAATGATCAATAAATAGCAATATTTATGCGATAAATGATACCAACTTGAATACACAATGAAGCATGAGATACCAACAAAATAGTAATGCATGAATTCTTGATTGACTTGATCAAGCCTATTACAGGCAAGCATCAACAACTAGAGGATTTTTACTACTCCAAACACATTGTATTCACAGATGAAGATTTAGTTAGAGTAGGTACTCCTCATAATGAACCCCTAGTGGATCATGGACAAGATACTAGTGGATCATGGGAGATATTTATAAGCTATGTATCTCAAGATATTTAATAAGATCAATTTGCAATTATAAGATCTACAGGAAGTGACTATTCTTTGATCGACTTGGTAGGGAAGATGACCATGCCCCCTTGGGGAGGTCGTTATCCTCCTTTGAGCAAGATAAATATCCAAACTAATTGAGTTCCTCATGGTGGATATAGATTCCCCTTACAATGCATAATTGGGTGATAATGGCTACATACCATGAGGTAAGTGATTTTAACCTACCATTGGACGATAAATGCATCAATGAAAAAGAAATAATGAAGATCTGGGGTAAATAGGCATTAACTCGGCATTGCTTCATAGTTGCCAATTGACTAATGACAAAAGAAAAATGAGAAGGCTATGGAACTTGTAGATGGATATGTTCCCTTTAAGTAACAATGAAACCATATAGGACTTGGATTTGAGGAAACTAAGTTTGCCCCAGTCGCTCGGGTCATGGATCCTCTCTAGAAGGTGGTCTTCGATAACGATCAACCTGAGAAGAAGTTATTGATTTACAACACTCTTACAAGAAAGGAAAAAGGAGGATCCAGTTGCTTTCCTCATGTGCAATCAGGATGTGTTTGCTTCGTAACCCTGTGACATGCCAGTCATTGCCTATAAGTTATTTACTATAAGTTTCACATGGACCATTCATATCCACTTATAACCCAAGAGATGATAAGAACAACCCTAGAGAAGGCGAGGACAATATATGAAGAAGTAATGAATATTATGGAGGCGCAGTTTGCCAAGGAAGTTCAATTCCCCAAGTGGATATTAAATTCATGGTTATTAAAAAGAGCAATGAGAATTGGAGTGTTTACATAGACTTCACCGACTTGAATAAGGATTTCCCTATGGATAGTTTCCATTTGACTAAGATTGACCAACATGTCAATGAAAGTACAAACCACCAGTGCATGAACTTCCTCGATGCCTACTTAGGGTACCACTAGATCCTATTGTTCGACCCCGTTCAAGAAAATGCCTCTTTTATCACCATTTTGGGACTGTATTACTATAAGGCGATGTCATCCAAGATGAAGAATACTGAGGAAAATTACCATAGTCTTGTTACAAAGATGTTTAAGAACTAATTAGGGGACACAATGGATCTATGTATTGATGACATGCACGTAAAATGAAGAAAAAAGGAAGATCACCTTGCCAACCTAGCCAGGTCTTTTAAAGTCCTTCGTTATTATAGAATAAAGATAAATGCAATAAAGTGATCTATGGAATGAGGTCAAGAAATTTCCATGGATACTTGGTCAAATAATGTTGGAATGAGACAAACCCTAACCATATTGAAAAGAAAAGGAACATGAAACCTCCAATCACCGTGCGTTAAGTCTAGATTCTAACTGGGATGCTCGTCGTTCTCAACATGTTCATATTACGATCTTTAAACAGTTATCGTACCTTCTTTAAGATATTTAAGGAAGGAAATAATGATATATGGAATGATACATGCACCCATACACTAGATTAAGTAAATGTAGCACCCTGCCTAATTAAATACCGGGTGGCCAGTCCCATATCAAATTAAAACAGAATATACAGTTGGCTCATTCTTAGCATCACTGTCGAAAAACCTTTACTACTTGCCCAATACTCAATTAAACTGATGTTAAAAACTTTCCAAATTTAAATTTCGAGAAAACCATTTTTTTGTTAAAGAATAACACAACACATTTTATTCTACTACACATATAATTGAACAGATAACACAATGAATTTAAATGTAATTGGAATAAACATTCCCAAATAATATTAATCCATTACAGTAATCCAAACAATAAAAAATGTATTAAAATGACACGAACACAATAGTATATGACTCCGATAGAAAATGATAACTGAAATCCTTTGGGCGAAGTGCCCTAATTAAGAGAATACTGTGAATCGAAAGAAGATAGGCGTCTAAGCAAAAACTCCATAGCTCCATAGCTCAATGTAATCCGCTAAGGTTGGCGTCCCTGCTGCTGGACACCTGATATAAGAGATACAATAGAAAAGAAAATATGCAAGGAAACGAGTCAGAGCCCGATTGTAAAAATGATTTTTAAAACAAGTATTTAACAAGTGCAATTAAACATTTATTATGTACATGTTAGTAACCAACTCTCACTTGCTATTCTCACCTCTCAACTAGAGTGCACACTTAACGTTTCCTATTAACCTCCTAGTTAATGGTTCCTCATTACTAATTTCCATAATATGATTTCATCCCAGATTATAACCCCATATGTCCCATACCATACGTCATATAATCATTCATTAGCATTTCTCATTTATATGAATCGTTTCCCTTTAACTTAAATAATTTCTCATTAATATGAATTAATCTCTTCAATAAACATTCATTATCTTATTTCAATTCCTTTCTCAATTCACCGTTATCTACAATTATCACGCAGTAGATGATTTAACCATAATATAACCATTAATTCATTTAGTTCATTATATATATATATATATATATATATATATATATTCATATATAATACGTCACCCCGAGTCACAGCTGTGGTGCAATGAATTACTCTGCTATCATGTCCCATCATCGCCGATCGCCGAATAGGGGACTAAAGGTTCGGTAAGGATTTCTCGAACCACAAACATCAACAAACAAATTGGAGGCGAACATAGTTCTCGTATCCATGGGTCACGCACATACCTAAGTACCCATAGTCAGCGGACTTATCAACTCCCCGATAAGTCTTTCATAGACCTATGTTCTTGAGCGACAAATCAAAGATCCCATGGATTCATCACGATATGACTGCCCTCACGCGCAAACCTCCCGTCGATAGCAAGTAAGCTAGGTATGTCATACACATAATCATCAATCATTCAAATAGGCATTATCACACCTATAATATACTATCAACAAGGTACTCAAATTGCCCTTAGATTATTCTCATATGAAGCATTATCTCTCTTTAATTCCCACGTCTTTAAAATATCATCACTTTACTTCTTAATTTAATTATCCCCGAGCCTCACTCAATATTCAAGGTTCAAATAGGTTTTTCCTCAACATATATCATTAAGAAGTCACTAATGAACTACTGGTCCATAACATCATATCTCCCGAATTACTATGAATTAAACTTTCCCCTTTTAATTAGGGTCAAAACCGATAGTTTCACATCTCTTATAAACTCATCTTCTTTCACTTAGGATTAAATCCTCTTGTAAACTTAAGGATACCCAGGTGTTATATTCAATCACCCCTACTGGTCCTATCTTTAATCCTCATGCATACTAATTAAAAATCCAACAAAAGAATCTAACGACCGAAATTTCTTTAATTTAATTATCATTATTCTAATCAATTAAATCTCAATCAAATTAATTTAAACCCTATCTAGGGCTTATTGATCTTCTGTAAGTCCCATAATATCCAATTAACAATCACCAAAGATCTACCAAAGTTTTGGGATAAGAACCAACATTAAAAAGAAACAACTATAGGAATTCTGGGGAGGTCAATCGATCGAAGGCAGGGGGTTGATCGATCGATCGCTCAGGTAACAACCCGATTTTCTGCATTTCTGCAACTACGGGTTTAGCCTTTTTTGATCATTCAAACCTTCATATTAACATCCCAAATGACTTACAATCTTTACTACATGATATATCGGTACATATGAATTATTTCCAATACTCTAAACACCCTAGAATCATCAAGAGATTGTATTCAAAGCATGTTTATATCCTCTTTTTCCAGAAAACTATCAATATATTATCTTCAAGAACACATCAATGGTTTTCATCATTTCTTCAACAGATTCATGACTATTTCGTGGATTACTAACTATCTACAACATGAGTTTGATTCCTATATATGTTCAGTTTCCAGAAATCCATTTAACAACTCCATTATTTCTTCCAAACATGAAAAATCATCTATTTTCATAACTATTCTAACATGGACAATATACAAAATTAAATTGCCATTATCAAACACTTGCCTCTTATAAAGGTCTGATCCTTTGGTGTAGTATATCCCAGGTGGTCCTCCCTTCTCCGGTTAGCCTCTGGTGGTGGTTGGTGGTGGTGACACTTGGTTCTTAGTTCTTCTCCTTCCCAAGAAAACTCTTCTCTTCCCAAGCAATCTTTCACTCTCTCTAGGAAGATGACTTCTCTATTTTTTTGTAGAGGAGATGAATAACCCACGTACACTTAATCTACCAATACTTATAATAGGACAAAATCCAAAATCACTATTCACCCCTATAAAAATGACCAAAATGCCCTTTTGGGTTGTTTATTCATTTCTAAATGACCTGAGACCCAAATCCAACATCCAAATAGACTTTTCTGACCATTTCAAACCTTCCGGATGCAACGGCGCAGTCAAAATGACTATAAGGTTGATAGAAAATAAATTTCCTTTTTAATTTAACAAATTAGTCCCGACATGTCCCATACCGCGCCTGATTAAAAATCCAAATTATCGAACATCAATTTTTAATAGCCATCATATTCATATATTACCTAAATATCTTTAAGTAATATTCAGAATCATACATTCTAATATCCTCAATTCGGATAAAACCCCAATGAATTAATCAATAATAAAATCCAATTAATCCATTAATTTAAAATATAACTCATTTTAAAAGTCATTATAAATCACGGGGTATTACAGTAAAGAATTATTTGAGTGAATCACCACTGTAAATGATCCCTGAGGATGAAGAACCCTTATACTTGTACCTACACTTGTCGAGTCATGCATTTACCTCAACTTTAGTCTACGAGAGGAAAAGAAATCTATCTCCCATTAATTATGTGATCAAAACTTTTCTTGACGCTGACAAAGATACCCCTAGACAAACTTACATATGCACTAGTGATAGCCTCTCCCAAGCTGAAATATTAATTTGAGGAACACATAATTATTTTTGTGACCTCCTTCCGCCTAAAGGCATTTCTCCAAAAGGATGACCTATCTAGATGAATGTCCAAATGGTCAGTATATCTAAGGATGTAAGGGCATATTTTATAAGTCTTGTTTTACATTAGTGTATGTCATATACCGCTACAAACCGTCAAAGAAAAAGTTCAAGTTTGAAGATACATGAAGATCGATCGAATATCAAAAGTTCTTCAAAATTAAAGACTCTACGAGATTAATTTTGGTAAGGTTGTATTTTAGTCCCTTAACGATTCATTTGAAAGTGTTGGGATATTTTTCTAAAATATTTTCTAAGTGTTGAGGCATTATTTTTCGTCAAAATATTTTTCTACGTGTCGAGGAGGATTTTTGAAATAAAAAATAAAAAATTGTTTTTTCTCTCTGTTGTTCGAGCAACATATTCCCGTCGTTCAAACGACATTTTGATCTCGCACGATGTCATTCAAGAGACATCTTTTTTCGTTCCAGTGACTTTGACACTTCGTATGAGCGATCTGCCGACTCAAGTGTTTTATATAAAGCGTGTTAAACGTGTCCTTTTTCATTAAGAAGACTTGACGAATTTATTTTTGCATAAACTGCAAACAATAGAATACTTTTGTCTTCTTTAATTTAGCATTCAAATGATTTGTTTTTTCCATTCCCAAAAATCCCAAATTCTTTAGTGAATTGTTCTGGAACCTGAGATACATCTTTCCTAGAGTTTCTCTTGTAGTGAGGATAACCTATTGCGGATCTAGGTACCACTTGAGGGGGGTGTTGGGCTGACTTAACTGCGTGTCATAAGGAGTACTCATGGGTTTTCTTGGGCAGATTGGACTGCGTGTCTTTGTGGATATTCTGAGGTTAATTCATTATTGATTCAAAACTGCATGTTCTTGTGAGTATCTGTGGATATTCATTGTAGATTTCGCTTGTAATCATTGTGAGTATTATTAAGTGAAATAAAATGTTTTCCCTTTTGGGATTTTTCCTGAAATCTATGAGTTAGCAATTCTTATTTATTTGTGTTGGCATGATCCACTATACCTTGATGTTTGTTTAGGGTTAATTAAAATTAGGTCTAATTAGTTTGGTTTGAAATTGATGATTGATTAAATAATGGTTTAATTGGAATTTACAAATTTATTCAAATCAGTATCACACCGTATTCCCAAATTGGTATCAGTGCTTATTTAAGAGATCACCACTTCCACAAAATGGTATCAAAGAGGGTTTCTCTAAATTACTAAGTGATTATGTTTTCCACAAAGTTTTGTGATATTTGATTTTTTTTTTTGAAAAATCTGATTTTCAAAAATCGCAATGTTACTGACTGAAAACTTATATAATCGATTGCCTTATTTGATTGCACAAATCATAGTTTTGACGACTTAAATCGTTTGAACTTGAAGTTTTCTAAAGGAATTGAAATTTTTGAAAAATTGAATTCTTGTTTTAAAATCGTTTTGGAACTTTTGCAAACTACTCAAGATCAAAGAGATTTATTTCGTAAAAGATTGGTGGACAAGGACAGTGACTTTAGAAAATTTGAATTGTCCAAAAAGGAGAGTGATAATAGAGTTCTATTTTTAGAAAAAATAGTTGGAGGACTTTAAAACTTTTAGGATTTGTGTTTCTTCCAAAGAGGATAAATATAATTTGATAAATGATTTTAAGGCACGTGAAAAGACTTTTAGGGAAAAGTTTGTGTTTATTGAGGGAGAGAGAGATAACCTTCTAGTTATGATTGAAAATATAAAGAAAGAGCCCCTAAAACTAGAAGAGTCTAATTATTTTCTTGAGTAAAAAATTTTGAAGTTGAAAAATGATTTAAAAGACTCGAGTAGTTTGGGTAGTAATTGTAATGGCTCGTCTTGTTCTTATACTTTGAGTGTCAAAGTCAGGACCATTGTTTGTTTTATAGGATCAACCATACCTAATGACTTTATAAAAGCTTAACCCATCGGTAACTTTCCTCGAGTTTTCACATGTTCACACTGTGGTAGGAAAGGGCACCTTAGACGTTTTTATTTTGATCTTGGAAGAGGTCATAGGAAGTTGAAGTCTAGTGTCCCCTTGGTTACCAAAACCCCTATCCGACGTTTTACATTTGTTTAGGTTAGGAAATCACTTTTGGAGGCACTAAATGGTTGGCTAGTTGATTCTCGTTTGTTTACACATGATTATTCTCTTGTTATATCTTATAGATGACTGTGTTAGTTTATTTGTCATATGCTAGTTGCGTTTCATGATATAATCTTGCAAGTGTTATGACATGTGTACTCTTTGTATTAGATTTTTGTTTTTTGAAATTTTTTGGAAAAATGCAAAAAGATTTTGTTTTTAATAAATTTTTGAAAAAGTCAAAAAGATTTTATTTTTATAAATTTTTGAAAAATTGAAAAATAGTTCTGTATTTTGTTTACATCGTTAATGGATGGACGCTTAGGATGATGGAGTCACAATTTCATTCCATATCCACGTGACTGTTAGGTAGTATTTTGATATGCATCATCGTTTCATTTTTGTGCTTTATAAAGTTTGGAGTCATTGAGATGCGATATCTTTCTACATGTTTGGCTCCTTATCTCCTTTATTGTACACATGCATGATTTTATTTGAGTATTTTACTTGTCTATCACATGTTGGTTGGAGTCTTTCCACCTCAGTTCTGTCTATACAACGAACCAAATGCGATAAAACTTGACAAGAAAGTAGTGCATGTAAGAACCCTTACTGTAAGTTTGTATGATATATTTGAAAAATGGGGAAGGGCTGCGAAAGTTATTCATTTATCCTCTACAAATAATCCACCATTTTAAATCGGACCAGAATCTGTGGCACAAAAATAGAAGCCATAGTCCTAAGAGTTTGAAAAGAGCCCGAAAAAATTCGAAGGTAATAAAGAGAAAAATATGCCAAAAATATAAAACGGGTTTGCATGCCCTTGAAAGTCATGAAAAAGAGTTACATAGTTTTGGATGTTATTGGTGTGGAAATCACTTTTAGCTTTGATTTGTTGATTTGATCGGGTCAATTTCTTATAATTCCACCATTTTTACACCTAAGGAAGATCGTAAGTTCATTCGTTATGAATATCCAAAATTCATCGTGCACATATAATATGTTTGATTGCATTGATTTTCCTAACAAATTTTTTCACACCCATTCATTCTATTTCCATGATTTGGTTGTCTTAGTGTAAATTCTTGGCATGTGAGTTTTGTAAAATTATTTTTTAAATTTTTGTTCAAAAAATTTAAAATAAAAAATAGTTGGTGGATGATTTTGAGTATATCCCTGGCGATCGTAATTGTTTTCTCTACATGTCGTTATAATCCATGTTTAGTTGTTTATTCTTTTCCTTGTCTATTACAGACAAATAAAAAAGGGGGAGAACGAATTATGATTTTATGGGAGAGTTTTTAATTATGCGAGAGAATTGAGATTTTGATCTTGGTTTTGATTTTATATTTATCTCATTTCAAATTCGATACATCACAAAGGTATTTGCTTTGTCTCATATGTGTAGGTACAAATATTGATGATCATTGATGAGAAAAAGTTTAGAGATTTGAAGATTTGAAGTTGAAGATTTTGAAGAAAAGTTTAAGACTTACATTTAGTACCATTTCAGTTTTGGGATAATGGGAGGGTATTAGATTTGTATAGGAATTTAATTTGATAATTCAGATGTTTTATTTTGTAAGAATAGACATAACGGAGATTTGTAAGGACATATTTTAACCGTTGAAAAAAAGTTCAAGTTTGAAGATACATGAAGACGGACAAAATATAAAAAATTCTTCAACATTCAAGCCTCTGCAAGATTAATTTTGGTAAGGTGCTATTTTCGTCCCTTAACGGTTCATTTAAAAGTGTTGGGATATTTTTTTAAAATATTCTCTAAGTGTTGAGGCATCATTTTTCGTCAAATATTTTTCTAAGTGTTGATGCGGATTTTTGAAATAAAAAATAAAAAATTATTTTTTTGCTCTGTCGTTCGAGCGACATATGCTCGTCGTTCAAACGACATGTTAATCTCACACGATGTCATTTAAGAGACATCTTGTTTCATTTGATCGATCTTCCGACTCAAGTTTTTATAATAAAGAATGTTAAATGAGTCCTTTTTTATTAAGAAGACCTGGAAAATTTCTTTCTGCATAAACTGCAAACAACATAATACTTTTGTCTTCTTTAATTTAGGGTTCAAATTATTTGTTTTTCAATTCCTAAAATTCCCAAATGCTTTAGTGAATTATTTTGGAACCTGAGATACATATTTGCTAGAGTTTCTCTTATAGGGATGATAACCTATTGCTGATCTAGGTGCTACTTGAGGGAGGTGCTGGGCTAACTTGACTGCGTGTTATAGGGAGTACTCGTGGGTGTTCCTGGGCTAATTGGACTGCGTGTCTTTGTGGATATTATAAGGTAGATTCATAATTGATGTAAAACTACATGTTCTTGTGAGTATCTGCGAATATTCATTGCATATTTTTCTTGTAATCATTGTGAGTATTATTAAGTGAAATAAAAGGTATTCCCTCTTGTTTTTTTTATGAAATCTGTGAGTCAACAATTCTTATTTATTTATGTTGGCATGATCCACTTCACCTTGATGTTTGTTTAAGGTTAATTAAAATTGGGTTTAATTAATTTGGTTTAAAATTGACAATTGATTAAATAAAGTTTCAATTGGAATTTGCAAATTTATTCAAATCAGTATCACACCGCATTCACAAATTGGTATCAGAGTTTATTTAAGCGATCACCACTTTCACAGAGGAGGTTTGATATCCGATATCAACCAAGGATGTTGTTTAAGTGTTAGGTTCTAGATGAATTTATTATTGAATTCTCCAAAGATCAGGCACGGAAATAAGTTAGCACCAGAAGTGAGGGAAATGTTCAGAAACTGATTGAAGAAGGGGAAAGATGGCCCCTTTATGTGTATGGATACTGGAATCCAATAACGAAGAGGAGTATAGAGCATTGATTGATGTTTTAAAGAAGTCACTCTCTAAATGTGTCGGTCCTCTTAAAGTCTTTTGTGACTCAAGGCATGTATCAAATTAGATATCAGGAGATTTCAACACCAAGGATCAACACATGGGTGCATACCTTGAAGATGCCCAAGGCCTGGTCGCTCCGTTACAAAATGTAGAAGTGAAAAAATTACCAAACAAGAACAGTAGTCATGAAAATTTCTTTGCCACAATTTCTTCAACTGTGAAGGAGGACCCTAAGAAAAAAATTTAAGAAAAGTATCTTTTTCAAACCAGCCTCAACAGGGGAAGCTGACCAAGAAGGTTATGGACATCGATAGGGACCCAAGCTGGATGGATCGAATAATACGTTATTATAAGAAGGACTTTTTTATTATAAGAAGTAAGCACATAAGATCAGGGTATATGCCACCTGCTTCCATTTATCTCCAGATAAAAAGATTTATCGAGGCTCCTTTTCGGGACCGTATCTGTAATGCGTTCACCCAGATGATGTCGACCAAAACCTCTAGGATTATCATGAGCGTATATGTGTAATCCATTTAGTGGGAAGGTCATCAAAATTTATAGCCATGAAAGAAGGATATTGGCATCCATCTATGCAACATGACGCGATCGCAAACATCAAGAAATGCAAAAATTGCCAAATTTTCTCACCTTTAGTTCATCATCCCTCTAATGATCACAAATCCCCCACTATTCACTAGCCTTTTATGTAATGGGGGTTGGAAATTTTACTTCCACTACCCCTTATATCCGAGAGTTGAAGTTTCCTTTTTCTCGAAACATATTAATTCTTTTCCATAGGTTGAAGGGGAACCGCTAGCAAACATCCAAGTTGTTGACATGATTAAATTCATTTGGAGGAATATAATAACACAATTTGGCATTACTCAGATCATCATAATAGATAACTGAACACATCTTGAGAGCAACCTTTTTAAAAGTTTTTATAACAAGCATAATATTGGGCACTACTACGGCTTAGTGGCCTACCCCTGGAGCAATTTTGAAAATGAAAGCTTCCAATAAGCTAGTCCTGAATGGTATAAGGAAGAGGTTGGAGAAAGCTAAGGGTGCATGGCTTGACCAAGTTCCTTATATCTATGTCCATACCAAACTATGCTTAAGAGATTGATGGGGGAAAACCCTTTGCATTAGATTATGGGATATAGGTTGTTATTCCATTAAAAATTGATATTTCGACCATGAAGCCCTCCATAATCAACCAAGGTCTTAATAGTGAAGCAAAATCAAAGTTAAATTTGACCTAGAACATGAAAGAAGAGAATTAGCCAACGTAAAGATTACATTATATCAATAATAGTGGGCCAAGTAGAATAATAGGGGAGTCAATGCAAGGAGATTCCAGTTCAAGAACTACGTGCTAAGAAATATTTTGAGAAGGCAAAGAAGCCTTCAGATGGGAAGCTCGAGAAAAATTGGTAAGTTCACTTCAAGGTGGTCAGAGATAAACTGTTAGGATCCCACCACTTAAAAAATGGAGGCAATTGAAGTTTCCCAAACATGGAATGCAACCAACCCGAAGAAGTTTTACTTTTAGTTTTAATTTATCTTAATTTTGAATTTCCTTTTAGACATTTTCTTAGATTTCTTGTCAAGATTTAATTTAGAATTATATTTCAGAACTTACACTTTACCTCTTTGCATTATTCCAAGCGAAAGGCAATGAGTATTCGATAAAGAAGATTGTTAGTCAAATGGAGTGTGTTTGGCATATTATCTATTACCCATCTGTTTATCCTCTCTAAATGTCTTATTGAAGACTTATTGACTGGTCGAATAAGGACCAATGTATTTTTAAGACTAAATCAGTTACTCAAGCAATGACCACCATCTAGTCTCCAACAAATAACCCATTCCCATTTTGTCATTCAGCGCAAAAGATATAATATTTCTCATATGAAATAAAAGGCCTATGGAGAAACCCTAGGTACCCAATACTGATCAGGTTAGAAAGATCCTAGTTGGGAGATGATCTTACAAACAGGAGTATTATTGCTTTTTTAGATCTAGGCCTAAGGGTGGATGTGAATACATCTTCTAAAAGGTAAGACTAAGGACCATACAACAGGAGGGAAAGAAAAATGTTAAAATTTTAATTAACACTCCAATCTATTACAAGGAAATTAAAATTATGAACAATTTACAACTAAAAGTAATTATAAACGGGTCACTCGTATGACTCGAGTGACCTAACATTAGAAGATTCAACATCATTAGGAAGATTATTCCACCTAGGGAGCTTGATGGTATCAACCAAGCCTCTAAGTCCTAATAAACCACCCAGAGTCACCTTATTGACTAGGTATTGAAGTCGATGGAGTTCATCATCCCCATTAAGATCATGGTCACCATAATATTTCCTTATCAATCTGATCGGAACAATATCCATTGGGATCCAAAAATCATCAACTCTGTAAGGGGGGTTTGATAAGAGGGGAAACTAGGATCATACCAATACCGTAACTCTAAATACTTTGGGACATTTTCAACAGCTAAGGCATTGATCTCTCCATTTTTATAAGCAACATTTCGAGTATTGGTTGAGTAATCATTATAATTGAGAAGAGCCTCATCGTAGCCATCATCACACAATTGGAAAGTTTTCATGTGGAATTCAAATTTTAGACGATATAGTTTCTCAAATAAACCTCTGATGATCGCCTAGGAGGCATGAATATTCTGGATCCTCTCAAGCTATTCCCTCAACTAGCTATTCTACTTTTCAAGAAATAAAGCTCCATTTCTAGCTTGCTTATCTGGTAGAGTCTTTTTATCTCTCCCAAGCTTGGTCCTAAAGTCTTTATTTTCCTTTTCGATAAGAACTACATCATTCCTCTCTTTTAGGAGGACGGATTATAAGTATTTTTAGCATGCATAGACTTAAAATTTTCCAACTTCCAATCAAATCTTCCAACTTTAGCCAGGTCGACAACATCCTTGTCAAATTGGCTAACACATCTCTATGATCGTCCAAGTTAGCAAGAATCAAGTCATGATAAACAACATTGCCACCACAACTTGATGGAAAAGCCGACGCATGTCTGAGGAGGCTTGTTTTGCTCACTAAGATACATTATAACCTAATATCTGATTAATGGGAAACAACGAATGTTGCACATCTTTTCTCAAATTAAAAAAGGTAAGGATAAGTTGTCAGTCATTAATCTAAGAAAAAGGAAAATTGTAGAGAACAATATAAGATAAATGAATATTGATGTTGATAAAAGCTTTAGATTTCATTAACGAAAGTTAATGTGGAGAACCCCTACATTATAATGTAAGAGTAGCATTTTATAATTGCTCATATTTTAAACCTTTTGATATTTTTGGTGTACCCCATTACAAACTGGCATTAGAACCGAAGATAAATATTTGCATTGCCTCCACGATCATTCAAAGATTTGTTTGTGGCCGATCACTAACCGATCATCATTTTCGAATTTGTCACAAACACTATATGGAGGTATAAAATAGGTGGTTTTAATGTCTTATATAAAGTATAATCTGGGATGTTTGTTTTCAAAATAAAGGCTATTTAAATAAAATTTTAAAAGAAAATTTATTTTTAAACTCATTATAATGAGATTAGGATGTCATTAGAACGAGATAGTGATCTCGTTTTAACGTAATTCGAATGAACATCAAACGAGAGTCCACTATCTTGATAGAATACTTCCATTTGAAGGATGTTCAAATGAAAATCCATACTCATGACTTCGTGTAACTCTAATATGAATGTTTGTATTGATTTTCGTATGGAAAGTGTTCACACAATATCATTATGTTTCCACGATTCAAATATTTTAGTGTTATTCCATGGTGTGTTGTATTTGTACATTTATATTTTTTTTAAATTAAAAAGTTCAAAAATAGTTGTTTGATAGGGGGATAACACATTATGCCTTTTGTATTATCATTACATATGACTTATTGATTTTCTTTGTGATGATATCTTTGCTTCTTGATGTGATTCTTAATATTCATGATTGGGTTCTAACCCTCTCTCTATCGAAAATGGTGGGAGAAAAAATTGAGGGGAGTTTTATTTATCTTTTAAAACTCGTACGCTTCACGGAATTTCTTGTTTCATGTGTGTAGGTATCTTTTTCTTTGATGATAATCTCATGAACTACACAAGATGAAGACAAATTTGGCCAAGGGGAGAACAAATTTAGTTGAAAAAAAAGTTTCAATTGCCATTCTGTTTTTGGGTTTAGGAGGACATTGTGATACATTGTGTTAGGGGTTTTATTGTAATTCGGTTTTGGTTTTTTATTTTGTACTAGAATAGCCAAAGTGGGTGATTTATAAGAGCAAGATGTTATAACTTCTCGTAGCTTAGTCTTTTTAATATTTTTGGCGTATCTCGTTACAAACTGGCATTACAAACTTAACACAATATCTACATTGCCTACATGATCATTTGAAGATATGTTACTAACCAAGCACTGACTGAGCATCATTACCAAAATTTCCACCAACACTACGTGGAGGTGTAAAAATTATAGTTTTCCTGTCTTATATAAATCATTTTCTGGGCTATTTTTTTTAAATCGAGGCTTTTTATAAAATATAATTAAAAAAAGTTTATTTTAAACTCATTAGAACGAGATTAGGATCTCGATAGTGATCTCATTTGAACGGATTTCGAATGAACATTAAACGTGAGTTCATTGTCTTGACATAATATTATCTTTAAAAGCTTGTTTGAAGGTTGTGCAAATGAAAAGCCATTCTCGTTTGAATAAGCTTCCAACGAATATCTAACGAGAGTCCACTGTTTGACAGAAAACTATCGTTGGAAGCTCGTTAGAAGGTTATTCAAATGAAAATGGTTTTTTTTGAACGAGACATGATTTCATTAGAACGAAAGCTTTATTTTTATATAGAAAAGATGAAGTTTTCATTCGAACGACCCCATCGCCTCGAAATTCTTGTTTTTCTATGGAAACCTATTTTGTTCACAACTTTATAACATTTTTGGCGAAAATGATTTTCCAATACATGTTTCAAAAGTTTTCATCTTTAGTTTTTTGAAACTCTATTTTGTTTTACAAATCATACATCCCTCTATATAATTTATTGAGTTTAGGAAACCCTAAATTCCATACACTTTCATAGAACCTTATAGAGTTCATCTCTACTACTGAGTTGTGGTGTCGATTCTCTATTACTGAAGAATAAGGCTAATCGGTGGATATTGAGGGAAGACCACTTCCTGTGGATGGTGCTGTACCATGCCATATTTTGTAAAAGATTTTAAGATCCTACGTGTTATACATAGTCGTGCTTAGTAGTATGTAAGTTGAGTGTGTCAGTCAGACTCTTTATAGTGCTTGGTTTGATTGTGTGATTAATTAGTATTTAATTTGAACTTCATCATCGCATGTGCACCTAATTTCTAGTTAAGATAAAATTTGACTAAAATTTGTGTGTGAGGATCCTAATATATAGACTATCCATACGAATTCACATTCTAAAATGTGTATTAGAGCCGGTTACACTATGTTTTTATGTAATATTTATATATTTTTTGTTTAAATGGATTATTTGTATAATAGGGTACCTATTTTTTATGGGTCAAATTATGCGTACTGGAAAGCTAGGATGTGGTCAGTTTTAAAATCCATTGATGAAAAAGACTGGCCTATTTGTGAAAGAGGAAGTACACCACCCACAATGACCAACGATGATGTCATAAGTCCAAACCAGTCATTACATAGAAAGAAGATGAATTGATATGGAGTAATTTTAATTCATACGGTTTAAGTTCCATTTCTGAAGTCATCACCCTTGACAAGTTCCTCTGTATCATGACGTGCACCACATCCAAGGAAGCATGAAATATCCTTCAACTCATTCACGACTGTACAAACATTATGAAAGCTTCAAAGATTCAAAATCTCACCACAGAGTTTGAGTCTATTGCCATGCTAGAGTCTAAGTCATTTGATGAATTTTTTGTACTATTGTATGATATCATTAACTCTAGTTACAATTTAGGTTAGAAAATTCATAAGATAACGCAGTTAAAAATATTTTGAGATCCCTCCCTTTCCGATTTATTCCTAAGGTTACTGTACTGAATTCATTGGGAATGTTATATACTTTTTGGTTAGAAGAATTCACAGGAGACCTTTAAACTTATGAAATCGACATGTTTTCCAAAACTGTTAAGAAAAAGGAAATAAGGATTGGTATGAAGGCCCAGTTAAATATGAAAAAAAAGGTTAGTGATTATGAGTTTGGGTTTGATTTTACAATGGATAATTTGGTACCTTTTTAAAAAAAATCTCAAATTTAATAAAAAAATTCTTCCAAAGAAAATATTTTTGAGAAAAATAAAAATGGAAATGAGGGAAAGAATGTTTGTGAGAAAGTTGAGGTAAGATGTTATGAGTGTGAGGGAAATGGATATAAAGCCTATGAGTGTGCCACTAGGCTAAAGATATATGGTAAGGGGAAGTTGAACATAAAGTCACTCTTAGCAATAATGAAGTCAAGTCATTGGGTTCCGGGGATGAATCATTATATGAACCTAATTTCTGTGCTTTCATGGCATGTCACATTAGTGCTTCTAGTTTGTCACACACTGATGAGGAAATTTCTAAATGTGAGAGCCTTGATAATATTTTGAATCATTCTGGAGATAGAGAGAGTGAGAGCGAGGAAGATAATTTGAGTGAGGGAGAAGCTGGACTTCAAAGCAAACTTTAAACTGAGAATTTAAAAATGAAAAAGGTTCATAAAGACTTGTCTCTAAGGGTTTTTGATTTAGATAAGGAGGTGAATGTTATGAGAGAGTGTGAGGCATTGGTGAGTCAAATCGAGAAGGTGAAAGTTTCTTTGTGTGAGCAGTTGATTGTTATTGGTATGGAGATGATCGATTTGACCAACGCCGTGGATAGTCTTACGAGAGATCTTCAAGC
The DNA here is from genome assembly GCA_949130495.1 of Sambucus nigra. Lineage (NCBI taxonomy): Eukaryota > Viridiplantae > Streptophyta > Magnoliopsida > Dipsacales > Adoxaceae > Sambucus > Sambucus nigra. Next base: position 165,341,970 of record OX422207.1, read on the forward strand.
TTCATTTAAGAATTGTGAGAAACTTAAAGCCAATGTATCCTAACTCGAGATCGATCTCGAACATTCCCAAGAGGTCAAGGTCACTTTAGAGAACACATATAGGAAGTTTGGAAAGATTCTCCTCGATATCGTATTAGCTAATGTTGAGAGGAAAGGAATAGGTTATGATGGGGCATCCACCTCCAAAGTCGTACCTGAACTGGTTTTCGAGTTTGTGATGGATCCTTATTAGCATTAACCTAACCCCTAAATAAGACCTAACCTATCAATGAGAGCTCATCCTAGGCATTTTAAGCAAGATAGACCGAAACTCGTTTATGTTTGTTCTCTTTGCAAACATAAACATCACCTTAGAGAGTTTTGTTTTAAGATAGGGAGAGTTTCTCACACGTATTTTCCCTGGTATGCTCCCACACGAGTTCCAACATAGGTTCCCATGCGCACTCCCACACATGTTTCTCCGTATGCTCCCGCAGATAATCATAGATATTTTGAGAGTTGTCGAGAGAAATTAGAGTATTTAGTCAAGACTTGACAATGTTTGATGGAGGAATTTCATAGGATGTCTTCTCCTTTTGAGATCTCCTCCGGGCCTAATGATTGAGATCTAGACTTGTGTCTAGAATAGAGTATTTATCATGTTCATATCTTATATCCCTATTTCTATATTTTAGTTCTATTATATTCATATGTTTTCCTTTTTGACATATTTTGCAAAACTTTGGAAAAAAAATCGGGTTTAAAGAAAAAGTGAAAATTTGAAAAAGATTTTATGTTTATAAAATTTAGAAAAATACAAAAGATTTTTTTATTTTAATTTTCCACCGTATAAAAATGAACACTTAAGAAATTCGGATAAACCCTAAATTTTATCCATTCATGTGACTTGAACATATGGCTTTCAAACATGACATTATTTTGATAGTACATTAAATTTAAATAACGTATGGATCACATTTCATTGATCATTGATGTTTAGTTTCAACATGATAGACTCTTTGTCCCCTTTATCTCACATGTTCATGGACTTTTTGAACATTATACTTTCTTAACATGTGTCGATTACGGTGTTCTCATCTCAATCCAAATTAATAACAAACCAAATGTAAAAAGGGATAAGTTATTCTTATAAGAACTATTGATTAGATTTATTTTTCTAAAAAATATTATTATATGTTAAGTAATGGAAAGGGGCTACAAAAGAGCAAAATACACTTTGCGTCAAAATCCACCATTTGCAAAAAGATCCTAAAAAGATTAATGGCGCACAAAAACAGAAGTGCCAAGGCCATTTATTTTTATATTCATTGATGCTTCGCTACATATGAGCATTACGATTTCTTCAAAATATTTGAGTGTGAACTATTATATATGTGAGATTTCAAGGGAGTTATAATGTAAAAGATGAATGGGCGTTCACAACAGACTTTCTTGAAAAGCATTAAATAGTTTGGCATTATAGTTTTGAGAATCATTAAAATTCATGGCATATTGCATAAGTCAAGTAAATTTCATTTGAGTTCCACATTTTACACCTAAGGTTGCAATTGAGTTCTTTCGTTAGAAGTATCTCATTACTTCGTGTACCTATGTTATGAATGGTTATGTTGATTTTCCTATTGAAAATGTTCACACAATTTCATTCAATTTTTACATTTCGAATATTTTATTGTTATTTCGTGGTGTGTTGTATTTGCACACTTCATATTTTCTTTGAAAAAAATTAAAAAGTTCAAAAATAGTTTAATAAGGGGAGAACACATTATGCCTTTTGGATATCATTACATGCACCTTATTGATTATCTTTGTTATGATATTTTTACTTCTTGTTGTGATTCTTATTATTCATGCTTAGATTCTAACCCTTTGTCTATGACAGAAAAAAATGGGAAACAAAATTGAAGGGGACTTTGATTTATCTTTTAAAAATCATATGCATCACGACATTTCTTGTTTCATGTGTGTTGGTATCTTCCACTTTGATGAGAATCTCATGGACTACACAAGATGAAGACAAATTTGGCCAAGGGGATAACAAGTTTAGTTGAAGAAAAAGTTTCAAATGTCATTCCATTTTTTTGGGTTTGGGATTACATTGTGATACACTGTTTTAGGGGTTTTATTGTAATTTATTTTTCGATTATTTTTGTACCAAAATAGCCAAAGGGGGAGATATGAAAGAGCAAAATTTTATAATTGCTCATAGCTTCGGCTTTTTGATATTTTTGGCGTATCCCGTTATAATCCGACATTACAAACCAAACACAACATCTGCATTGCCTCCACGATCATTCGAAGATATGTTAGTGACTGAGCACTAATTGAGCATCATTTTCGAATTTTTTGCCCACACTAAATGTAGGTGTGAAAATTTTGGTTTCCATGTTTTATAGAAACTATATCCTAGGATGTTTGTATTTAAAATTAAGTCTTTTTATAAACAAAATTTTAAAAGATTTTTTTTTAAATTCGTTAGAACGATATAAAGATCTTGCTTGAACGGACTTTGAATGAACATAAAAAAAGAGTCCATTGTCTTGACAAAACACTCTCATTAGAAGATCAATTGAAGTCTGTTTGAATGAAAAGACATTCTCGTTAAAATTATATTCTAACGAACATCTAATGAGAGTCCACTATTTGAAAGAAAATTCTCATTGGAAGCTCATTTGAAGATTGTTCAAATGAAAATGATGTTTTGTTTGAATGAGATAAGATTTTGTTAGAAAAAAAATACTGTTTTCATTAGGATGTGATGAATTTTTCATTCAAATGACCTTGCTTCCTCGAAATTCATGTTTTTTCTATAAAAAACTGCTTTGTACAGAACTTCATAAGACTTTTGGCAAAAAATGATTTTCCAATACATGTTACGAAAATGTTCATCTTTACTTTTACAAAACATCCTTTTGTTCATAAATCCCTTAATATGATTTGTTGAGTTTATAAACCCTATATTCCATACACTTGTATAAATCCTTGTTGAGTTCATCTCTACTGTTGATTAGTGGAGATGAGGCTCTAATGCTAAAGAACATGACTAATCGGTGGATATCGAGGGAAGATCGCTTCCTGTGGATGCCACTAGACCGTGCTATATTCTATAATACATTTGAAGACCCAAAGTGTTATGCTTAATTGTGTTAAGTAGTTTGTAAGTCGATTGTGTCTGTTAAACTCTTTACAGTGCTGGATAATAAGTTTTTCCCGAAAGGGATTTTTCCCTACTTCTTCGCATGCTTAGTTTGATTATGTGATTGATTATTATTTAATTTGGAATTTATCACCACATGTACACCTAATTCCTAATCAATATAAAATTTGATTAAAATTTGAATTTGTGTGTGAGGGACCTAATATACGAACTATCCATATGAACCCGCATGATCTAAATGTATCTCATAGTTGTTTTTTCTCCCATATTTTCCTTCTCAATAAATTGGGTAGCACCAATGCATTCTAGTCGGTTGGACCCATCTCTATCCATCTCAGCATCTTGAGAAACACATATATGTTCAAGAACCTTGATAAGGTTGTATGTATCGTTCTCTTTCTTAGAATCCTAATAAGATCTGAATTTCTTTCCCTGGTCGACATTAATTTCAGCCACTTTACCACTATTAGGCTGGTCATTGGACGATTCCTCCTTATTTTCATCATCGTCATTTTCAGTTGAAGTAGGGGAGCCTACATCATTCTCCTTCAATAACTCAAATTCCTCTAAGATGTTAGCCTTGAAAGGATCTTCATCCTAGGGATTCTTAAATAATGCCTTTTTGAGGTATTCAATCTGCTTTTGAGCTATGCCTAAGGCCTTATACCAACCACAAGTAAACGCATCAGAATTGTGCTATATAACTCCAACCATGGTCTCTTCATCTCGGGCTTTCACCTCTTTAGCTTTGTATTTTGCATCCTCAAACTAAACCTTGGCCTTTTTCACATCATCCTTGGCCTTCTTAGCATCAACAACCAGTTCACAGGACTACTTGATCTTCTTTTTGAGGTCATCATTGGTAGTGTCTAACCTAAGAACCTTATTTTTATAGTCCTTCACCTTGGAGGCCTCATCATTACTAGATTTACTGTCTAAGTCCATAAACTTAGTCACCTCATCCAAGGTTACTCCCAAGTCATAGGAGGACTTCCTCAGGGAAGAATCACCCTTCAGTAACTGTTCGTAGCTAACCTTAAATTGCAAAGCACGAAGAAATGAAAAGTAAATAGCTTAAAAGTATTATGTAAAGAAGAACACATGTGTAAACAATGCAAACATATAAGTGCAATGGTATGGGTGTCACGTTCCACCATCAAATAAGGGTCAGCACTACAAAATATATCGAAGATGGTCATGGACCTAGGTCATGACAAGGGCTTCGGGTCATGGCCGAGGTTTGTGAGAATTTTTTCAATGACCAAAGTATGTAGTCACAAACTTCATTCGTGACCCAAATTAAGGGTCATGGTCTCCTTCGTGGGACAGTATTTGTCTTTATGGTCCCAAACTTGGGCCATGACTATGGGTGGAATGTTTTTCAAGGTGGGTCACAAACCTAAGCCATGACCCCATGGTCACAAACATAGACCGTGACCTGACAATGTTGAAAATGGGTCATTGTCCAAATTCGTGACCCCTATTTTTAAAATAAAAACATGATCACAACATTGGACCGTGACCATATTTTTATTTATTTTTAAAAACATTAAGGGTCATGAATTAGGGATGTGACCATATCCATTTAATAAAAAATTAAAATTTATTTTTAGGTATCGCCCAACAAAAAAACTAGTATTCAAGAATCGATACATATACAATTAAGCAATATTGTAACCTTGTAGTTGATAATTCTAAATAAAGCACCGTAGAATCCTAGTTAATTCAATAATCACAAAACATTTATAAATAAAACTAAACATTCATAAATTAAACTAAACATTTACAAATCAAACTAAGTCTAGACATTTGAAAATGTTCGTCACACTATGGGGACACAATTGAGCAATACGGGTTTCGGCCTCTAGTGGTTTTAGGCCTAAGTCTATATATTTGCAAATTTTAGTCATATTCTCAAATTGGGAGTTTCGCGACTATGCGATCAGTTCCTATGAGTTACATTAGTTCAGTGAGCGGTGTTCATGCCTCTTACAGGGTCATTTGGGGATTATTTAAGGCTTTCTCCTTCCAGCAGCATATTTTAAGCCTAAGTCTAGATATTTGCAAATTTTAGCCATATTCTCATACCAGAAGTCCTCTAACTATGTGTTACTTCCTACGAGTTACATTGGTCCCGTGTAAGGCACTCATGCCTCTTTTGAGGCCATTTGGGGACTATCTTAGGTTTTTACCCTCAAGTAGCATGTTTTTAAGCCTAAGTCTAGGTATTTCTAAATTTTCATCATTATCTCAGACCTGGAGTTCTATGACTATGAAGTCAGTTCTTATAAGTTACAATGGCCCATGCGAGGTGTTCGTGCCTTTTACGGGGCTGTTACAGGGCTATTTTGGATTTTTACCCACTAGCAGAATCTTTTTAAGTCTACATCTAGAATTTTTTAAATCTTGGTCAGATTCTTAAACAGGGAGTCCCGTGACTAAGTGGTCAACTCTTAGAGGTGTTCATGCTTCTTACATAGGAATTTAGGGGTTGTTTTAGGTTTTCGCCCTCTAGCATCATGTTTTAAGATTAAGTCTAGATATTAATAAATTCGTGTCATATTCTTTAATTAGAAGTTCCATGACTACACGATCAATTCCTATAAGTTACATTAGTCTTATGCAAGGTTTTTGCAACTTTTATGGGACCGTTTGGGATATGTCTTGGATTTTCCCCCTCTAGCGACATGTTTTATGTTTGAGTCTAGATATTTGAAATTTTTTGTCATATTTTCAAGTTGGGAGTTCCGTGACATCGCGATCAGTTTCAACAACTTACATTGGTCTTTGCAAGGTGTCCGTTCTCCCTCTAGCGACCTGTTTTTAACCTAAGTCTAGATATTTACAAATTTTCATCATATTTTCAAACTGTGTGTCCTATGACTATGCGGTCGAATCTTACGAGTAATATTGATCTTGTACGAAGTGTTCGTACCTATTTTGGGGCCTTTTGGTGAATATTTTGGGTTTTCTCCCTCTAGCAACTTATTTTTAAGCTGTAGCCTAGATATTTGAAAATTTTGATCATATTCTCAAATCGAGATCCCCGTGAATATGTAGTTTGTTCTTATGAGTTACATTGTTCTCATGCGAGGTGTTCATGCCTTTTATGGGTCCATTAGGGGGTTATTTTGAATATTTTCCCTCTAAAGGCTTATTTTTAAGCCTATGTATTAATATTTGCAAATTTTCATCATATTCTCTAACCTGGAGTCCTGCTACTACGCGTTCAGTTCTTACGAGTTACATTGGTCGTGTGCGAGGTGCTTGTGCCTCGTTTGGGACATTTGGGGTCTTTCTTGAGTTTTTCCCTCTAGCCATAAGTTTTTAAACCTACGTATAGATATTTATAAATTTTGGTTGTATTTTCATATCAGGAGTCCCGTGACTATGTGGTCAGTTCTTATGAGTTACATTATCCCATTGGTGGTGTTTGTGCCTCTCATGTGGTCGTTTTGGGGCTATTTTATGTTTCTGCCCTCTAGCGGCATGTTTTTAAGCCCAAGTCTAGATATTTGCAAATTTTCATCACATTCTATAACTGAAAGTACCGTGACTATGCGATCAGTTCGTAAGAGTTAAAATGGTCTCATGCAAAGTGTTCGTGCCTCTTAAGTGACCGTTTGCGTGCTATTTTGATTTTTCACCCTCAAGCGGCATATTTTAAATACTATGTTTAAATATTTAAAAAATTTCATCTTGTTCTCAAATCGGGATTCTCGCGACTATGCGGGCCAGTTCCTACGAGTTACATTGGTCCCGTATAAGGTTCTTATGGGGCTATTTTGGGTATTCTCCTTCTAGCGGCATATTTTTAATCCTAAGTACAGATATTTGGAAACTTACATCATATTCTCAAACCTAGAATCATGTGACTACGCAGTCAGTTCCTACGAGTTACATTAGTCCATTGTAAGGTGTTCGCGCATCTTATGGGGCCATTTAGTGGTTGTCTTAGGGTTTTTCCCTTTAGAAGCATCAAACTAGGAATCCCGTGATTACGTAACCAGTTCTTACAGGTTATATTGGTCCCGTGCGAGGTGTTCATGCCTTTTTCGGGGCATTTGAAGGCTATCATGGGTTGTCACCCTCTAGAGGCATGTTAATAAGACTAATTCTAGATATTGATATATTCTCATCATATTCTCATACCAGCAGTTCCGTGACTACACGGTCAGTTCCTATGTGTTACATTCGTCCCGTACGAGGTGTTCTTACCTCTTTTGGGGACGTTTAGGGTATGCCTTGGGTTATCTCCCTCTAGCGACATGTTTTTAATCCTAAGTATAGATATTTACAAACTTTAGTCATATTCTCCAATTTGGAGTCCCATGACTGCGCAGTCAGTTCCTAGGAGTTACATTGGTCCCTTGCACAGTGTTTGTGCCTCTTTGGGGGCCGTTTGGTGGTTGTCTTGGGTTTTCGCCCTCTAGCGGCTTATTGTTAAGCCCGAGTCTAGATATTTGAAATTTATGATATTATCAAACTGAGATTCCCTTGATTATTTAGTCAGTTCCTACGAGTTACCTTGGTCGCGTACAAAGTGTTCGTGCCTCTTTCGGGAACGTTTCGGGGTTGTATTGGGTTTTCGCCCCCTAGTGACATATTTTTAAGCCTAAGTCTAGCTATTTGCAAATTTTAGTCAAGTTCTCAACCTGGAGTCCTGTGATGATATAGTAAGTTCTAGGGAGTTACATTGGTCCTATGTGAGGTGTTCGTTCCTCTTACGGGGCCTTTAGGGATATTTTAGGTTTTCACCCTTCTGTAGCATGTTTTTAAGCCTAAGTATAGACATTGACGATTTTTATCATATTCTCAAACCTGGAGGCCCGTGATTTTGCAGCTAGTTATTATGAGTTACATTGATCCCGTGCCAGGTGGTCGTGCCTATTACGAGGTCGTTTTGTTGATCTTTTGGGTTTTCACCCTCTAGCGACATATTTTTTAAGCATGAGTCTATATATTTTCAAAATTTTATCATATTCTTAGATCGAAAGTACCGTGATTATGCGATCAGTTCTTACGAGTTACATTAGTCCCATGTGAGGTATTCGTGCCTCTTACGAGGCTGTTTGGGAGATTTTTTAGGTTTTCACACTATAAGGGCATGTTTTTTTTTGCATAAGTCTAGATATTTGCAAATATTCATCACATTCTCAAATAGGGAGTCACGTAACTACGTGGTTAGTTCCTACGCATTACATTTGTCTCTTATGAGGTTTTTGTGCCTCTTTCGAGGCAGTTTGGGTTATCTCTTGGGCTTTCACACTCTAACGACATATTTTTCAGACTGAGTCTAAATATTTGCAAATTCTCATCATATTCTCAAATCGGGAGTCCTGTGGCTACATGATTAGTTCCTATGAGTTACATTGGTCTCGTGTGAGGTGTTCGTGCCTCTCACATAAATATTTTTTGGGGGGGGAGGGGCTATTCTAGCAGTATATTTCTAAGTCTAAGTCTAGATATTTACAAATTTTCATCATATTATCTAACTGGGAGTCCCATGACAATATGGTCAGTTCTTATGAGTTACATTAGTCTCATGCCATCCTAGTTAATTCATAAATCATAGCAAATAGGCATAATTCAAACTAAACATTCATAAATCAATCTAAAGCCCCAATATAACACCAATATTATAGTAGGATACAATTTGGATTGTCAAGGGACAATATAATAATAGGATACAAATAGGATTACCAAGGATAAAATAATATTTTGATACTCAATTTTCCTCTAAATCAACTAAAAGATCCTTCAAATTAGAATTGTCATCAAGAGTAGACCGAAACTCTTTAAGAGCCTTTAATGTGTCTACTTGAGAAGTCATACCCTTTAGGAGACTTTACATTCGAAAAGGCACAAATAAAAGGCTCGTCGACTATGAGATCTTTACTCTTTATCTTTGATAAATTTGTCATGATAAGTTTTAAGTTAGGATCAAATTTACAAGTATTTTTAGTTTCCTCCACCTTTACCCAATCATAATAGAATGCGGCTTCTTCGAAATCTAAATAATCGAGTTCTAGGATTTACTGGACAATCCCATAATAGGTTAGAAGCGCATATTTTAGATTTTTATCGCTTTTGTTAGTGACATAGGTAGTCAAGACAGAAATTGAAATTTTGCTATTTTTCATCAAAATCTTTTCCTCAAATGTATATGATACGAAATCAAAACCGTTGGTGCGAATTTTTTAAACTCTTTCGCACAAAATTTTGAACCATTTTCTTGGTGTGCAAGCCTTACATAAACATCACCTTTTTTTAGAAGATGCATTTATTATTGAATTTGTATTGGGGCATTTTTTACCACACATGAATAAATAACTGCACACATAAGAGGTGTAAATTTGCTCTTTTAATATCAATGCCCTAAAGTCATTAGTCTTGCAACTTCTCCTCTAATTTTGGGTGATTTCTTTCTCGTACTTATTAAAGCTAAATTATAAACTTTAGATCATAATATATTGAATACATATAATCAAACAATAATAATTCAGTTAATTATGTAGCTACTTACTCTCTCCAATTTTCGACTTCATCTTGTGATTCGAAGACCTAACGAGCTTCTTGTTCGTATTGTAGATTAGTGAGTCTCACCTTTTTAGGATTGCCAAAAGGCAATTGATCCTCAAACTCATCAGGTTCCTCGATCACTCATTCTCCATGAGGAGTGAACCTCCTCATCTCTTGTTCTGTAATATGTTCCCGAGCAAATAATGATGATTCCATAGTTCTGTATTCTTCAGCAATTAACCCTCTAATATAATGTGTATTCTTAACGTAATATTTTAAGGTTTTCATTAACCTATCGAAAAGATACATCCAGTAATACCTAATTGGACCACACAATAAATCCTCATCGCATTATTGCACAAGCAGGTGGATAATAATATTGAAGAACGATGAAGGAGAATATTTATCTAATACACAAATGGCCTTGGCTAAAGTTGATTTTGAAGCTTTATGTGCTTTCTGTTTACCACTGTTTCAAAAGGTATGGTAAAGCACAAACTTATTTACATAATTTTTCGATGGAGATATTTGTTCTCGGAGAAGAAACGCCTAAACAAGAGAGGGATTAATTGAATGATGACATGTTTACTGAAATAACAATTTAGAGTCTTTAAGTTGAACAATGTACTTAGGAGGGTCTTTTTCACACCAGTAGTCAAAGTGAAGGCAACTGGAGGGATATAAGTTTTGTAGGATCATTTTAACCACAATTTATTATTTATTTTCATCTTCTGTAGATCACGACTTGACATATCTCCATATTTTGAAGGAGATCCGACCAGACATGTTCATATCATATGTTCCGTAACTTTCTTCTCCCTGTGCATCACATCACTTACATGCCTTAAAAGATGATCTTTCTAATACGTAAAGTCAAAAAATATTGATCGACTAGACCATGCCTTGGTTTCACTAGGGTCATTCGGATCCTCCCTAGCTTTATGCATCAGGTTTACAAACTGAGGATGTTTTCCTTCATACGTATTCCCTACAATCACATCCTTCGCCTTCGCCTCGATCTTCTGATAAAAAATTCGAGTTGGTTCCCTCCTACACTCGTTACCGACAAGTAAGAAGTTAGACTTGTCATTCCTGAAAGGGTGATTGGTTGGTATAAATCTACGATGATTCATATAACTAATATTACCATTATGATGTATGCATGTGGCTTTATTTTTCTCCCTATATATGGTACATCCATAATAACCATGAACATTTTAACTAGATAAGGTCCGATAAGCAAAGAGGTCGTGGATCACCCACATCACCATTACTTTAAGAGTGGAATCTTCACCTTTATGAGTGTCAAATGCCCTCACTCGTTTTATCTCATAAATCTTTAAGTTCATGTATTAATGGGCCTAAGAATATATCAATATCATTGCCAAGAGTCTTCGGACCGAGTATTCATAAGGATAATAATGCGAACTGCTTTCTCATGCATAGTGTTGGAATAAGACTTAAAGTGGCCATATGAATTAGCCAATAACTTTGATTAGTGCTTAAATTACCATAAGTGTTAACCCCATTGGTTGATAATGAAAGACGTACATTGCCTTATTCCTTTGCAAATTTGTGGTGTTATGCATTTGCCAATTTCCATATGAGTGAATCAACCGAATAATGCATGACATTCCCACCACCTCGCATCTAGTGTGCCATGTCATGGTATTTGATATCCGTGGTACAGTGAAATGCCATTTTAACTATGGCCCTAGGGGAAAATAATTCAAAACCTTTTGTGGAACTTTCAAGCACCTACGATATTTTATAGTCGTGTCTTTTCCATTCTCACAAGACACATATCCAGGCTCACTTCATATGGGACACTCATCCTTCTCTTCGTGCTCATTACGGTACAATATGGAATCATACATGAATGCAAGAATATATATGTACTTGAAATCAAAACCCTTTAAGATTTTCTTCATGCTAGGATGACTGTCTAGTAACGTGTTCTCTTTTGGGAGAATGTCTTTAACCCACTTAAGAACTCTAGTTATGCTGTTGCCCAAAAAATTAATTGACACTTCAAATTGTACAAGAGAATCATTTCATATATAATACCAATTGATATTCATCATAATCTTTATGTAATGATATAGTCGGATCGACTTTCAACCATATGTATTCTCGATCTTATGGTAATTCGACATGAACTTGTTCATTGACTTGTTCATAGTGCACATTATCTGTATCCATAGGTTGGTGATTTTTATGGTCGTGGACTCCGTAAGCATCATCAATTAAGTCGGTCAAAGGATGAGGTGGTGGCTAATCATATACCACTTCCAGTTAGTGTAATTTTTTTATGCGATCAGGTATACCGGTAATTTTTTCTGAACATAAGGTACATTCTTTTCACCATGGTATGTCCATATCTTATAGTCTCAACTTATTTTTTCCGTTCATAGAACGGATGCACGAACACGAAATCTTATCACTTTTAAGATTTTTATATGCGTATTTAACAAAATCTTGAATACCCTTTACATGGTTATCAGATATTTGATTAAATTCGTCTATATTAATAGATTAGAAAAAAGGTCATGTTGCATTGAAGAATGCATAAGCCATAACTCATTCAACTTATTTAACACAACTTAAACTCAAATTAGACAACGTAAACTTAAATTCATGTTGCATATACATATATTATAATCAAATGACCTTCAAACTTAAAATAACTTAAATAAATAATATATTACAACTTGTTCTCAAATATTACAAATTGCCAAAAAAAAATCATTGCCCAGTCTTAACCAATAAATAAACTAACCAGGTGATAAAAGAATTATGCCAGTTTTTCAGTGCGTTCCCTTCTCCGCTATCAATGTATGAAAATATTTCTCACAAACCATTATAAACTTCATCAACCATGATTTGATCCTCCCCCATCTACAAAGGGAGATTATGAACACGCGTTCTGATAATGTAGGAAACGAGTGTGCATGTTCCAATAATGCTACTATTAGTTGACTCTCTAAAATAGTATTGCTCTCCATAGTCACCGTGAGTGGATGATGACGATCCGGGGACTGTGGGTAATATTGAAGGAGGCAACATTTTAGAAAGGAAACCTTGAAACAATGGATAGGGTAAACCTTGAGAAGGAGGATAGAGGAAACCTTAAGATGGCATTGGGGGCCAAAACTTCTTGAGTAAATAAGGATAAAAGATGCCCGATTTCACTCATAAACACTCCTAGGTTACTCTTAATATCCTCCACATCCCCATATGTCTTAAACTGACTTTTCTCTTGGCTCAAGATGCAATTCATGACCAAACAGAGCTCATCCATGAGGGGTGCAGTATGATTTAATTTGGTTTTTGAAATATGAGATTCGAAACCTCTCGTCCTCCCTCTTTTTTTAGTTTCAAGGGTGTGGGCGAGGGCATCATTCTCAATGTCATTATAAGAGCGCAAAGAAAACTGGATGCTAGTGGCTTCAATGGATTCTCATAGTGTGATATATTTAGTCTTACAATTTTAATATTATTTTATATAACATGTATGCATATAAATAAATAACTAGTCATACTCACTAGAATCAGAGCCAGGTGTGATGGCAATTTAATATCTTTGTCCCATTAGGCATGCAAGTACAAGTTTCCCCGATTAGGTTTTTATCAGCATCTGGACCGCCCTTTTGTCCTAGCTAACCGTTCATTCTTCAAATAATCATACGATTTAGAACATAGCCTACGAATATTAACTTTCTTATGTATGATTTGTTTATTTTTCTCCCTATGGACTAGATTTTTTTACATTGCGTCATTTTTCAAAAAGCTATTCCATTGATCGGGTGAAATTTCAACATTCAGAGGAACTCTGTCTTTCAGAGACAAAATGTCAGAGATCAATGCCCCCTTTGGGAGATGTCGTTGCCGAATGTTTCTCCGCTATTTTCTCAGTTGCTCAGTAACTCGGGAAAGAACCTTTTTCTTTGAACGATTTGGGAATGAAAAGTTCTAACAAATTTGGTCATAAACGTCATACTTTATAGCTTGATCAACTAAGTTCCAGTTATCTACTGCCCCGACTCTCACAATAATTTTCCCAAGTGACAAGTACTAGTATTCAAAGATTTGGAGGTCATTTTTATTTCTAGTATAATTATTCTCGAGAAGGGAGAACCCAATGGGCTTTTTCTCATTTTCTTAGGAGGTATCGGGAGCGAGGGGTGGGGTTGTTAGAGTAACAAGCATTTGTTGCCTACTAATAAATGGAGTGGTATAGTGAACCAATGGCGGAGAAGAGAATTTTTTACCATGTGGTGATGAGAATCCTTTTTGGGGTGTAGGAGACGAGAATCCTTGTTTGGGTGTCATGTCATCAATTAGTATGTTATGTCCATTGTCGCTCGACATTATCTATAATAAAAAAAACAATAAGCGATCAAATCATTATACTAACATGTTTACGACTATATATATATATATATATTCTCATAATAAGACTTTAAAATATGTTCAATGTGACTAATCTCCATCCATTCGGTATTACTTTTTAAAATCTATGGATTTTTGTACATCGCCAATGAACAGGAAACATATCTATGATTGATGTATATATGTTCATGATATGAACTAATAATCCTTTGTTCTTCAACTTATTGGTAAGATTCAATTTAATGTGCATTTGTTTTGAGACATCACATTCTTAGTCAATGCTCTCTTTACATAGTCATATCCACAATAGGTGTATGTTTCTCTGCCTTCTCTAAAAATTTAAGGAATTTTAGGGTTATGTCGGGATAATTTATGTGAAATATATTCTCTATGGCCTTAACCCACCTTTCTGGTAGGAAAAATAGAATACGATCGAATAAGCATTCTCGCTGGAGATGAACTCCACAATTTGTAAGATTGTTAAACTATTCCATGTCCTTATTCCCATACTTTCAAATAGGAGTACCCTCCAAATGGCGCGCACTAATAAGAGAGTTATAAGTGGGGTCTAATTACAACCTCTCGCACTCTTGTTGTCAGTTATAATCACCGTGCCTCAGTTTTTCTGAGAAAAATATATGAGGGCATGAATAAAAGTCCTATAAGTAATGGTATAATTAATCAATAACTAGTTATAATTTTTCAACCGATCCAATTTAAGTTTATCTTATTTTAACCTTGGGGTTTAAAATTCAATTTAAAATTTTCAACCTTAGGGGTTTAAAATCCAATTAAAACATTTCAGTATTTTCACATATGGGCTCGTTTAATTTTGGTACTTTCACATTTGAGTTTTGTTAATTTGGGTAATTTTCCATTTTAATCTAATTATATAATTTTTTTGAAAATTATGACTACGTTAGGTGCACAGTTAAAAAATCCCTCCGTACCACAATTTTGACTAGAACCAGTATATGCCAAAAATGTGACACATTTATGCAAACAAATGTAAATTGGAGCTCTGCATATGAATGAGCACATAACCAACATCAAGAAAAATTGTGGTTTGAAAATCAAATAAAATTGATCTCAATTATTGGTTGCACACAACTTATTAATTTATTTTTAGGTATGTCCATAAAAATAGTTTTACAAGTAAAGAAAACCTTACATATTTGCATCGCCATAACTTTCCAACCAACTTCAAAAGTATACATTAATTATTAATGCATAAAAAACTATTGTGGAAGTGCTGAATCCATTAACGCTAAAATATGTGCACGTCAATTTATATGGGAATTAAGCAACTCATCTACCGATCATATCTACATGAGTAATAAGCTACATACTTGACTATGCAATACATAAATGTTTTGATTTAGGAACTAGACAAGTCTATGCATAACTAAAATAAAATACATGGGTGTTTTCTATGATGATGTCAACAGATAGATTGATCTCAGTACCATAAACATAGGTTATGAAAGACATAAATTGAGAGTCGGTTAATATAGAATTTGTGTTAAAATTCAATCACTATATCGAAAAGATGACATCTTTATTTGACTCGCGCGGACACCAATGATGGTGGAAGAATTCATCATACAGTGGGGAATTATTTAGTTTTCTTGAGTCCTAATTAATGGACTTCCTAAAAAACACATTCCTTTAAAAACTAACATACTTCATTTAGGTATTTTAACCCCCCCCCCTCCCCCCCCCCCCCCACACACACATATATATATATATACACACACACACACACACACATACACATATGCATACACACACAGTAAACACACACTTACTATTTCATTAGAAAAAAAGTCAAAGGAAAGATGATACCTGAACTAGAGATTGATAATATGTCACCAAAGAGATAGAGGGTTTCTGGAGGAGAGAGGGAAACAATGTAGATAGAGAGAGAAGGATGCAGTGTAGAGAGAGTTAGGGAGTTAAGTGAATTGAATTGTTTACCATAATTGATTATATTTACATGATTTAGTCACGCTCCTAGGACATGACCCACCTTCCGTGACCATAGATTCTTTACACGTCAGCAAAATGGTCACGTCTTGGACCGTGACCATGTTTTGTGGTATGTAAAAAGTAAATGATCACGGAAGGGTGATCATGAATTAGGTTTATGACCACCACCATCGTGACTATTTCAAACTGGTCACGACCTAAGGTCGTGACTAAACATAACTAAAACCCTTATATTTATCACATTCTTGGTCATGGTCTGGAACCGTGACCCACTTTTTTGGGAGTTTTAGTCGTAGTTTGGAGCCCACTTTTTCGTGGGTTGTCCATGGCCATGGTCCATTACATCGATGGTCATGGTCTATAGATGTGACTATATCCCTTGGATGTCGCACCTTTGCTTGGTCAAGGTCTTTCTCTCGCAAGGCTTGAATGTGGTCAAGGTATTGGGCTATTACCACCTTGTAATACACCATGTAATTAAAAAATTATGTTGATCAAGTCTAAATATAAAGTTATACTAAATATTATTAAAAAAATCAAATACGATTACCAACATGGAGAGATCAAACGAGACAATGACACAAATAATTTGGAAGCAATATGAAGATCCTCAATATAAACCTATAATAGAATACCCATAGTCATGAAAGAGACACAATAATATCTCAACAATAAAATCTCAATACATTTCTAAAGAATCTATGAATAATACGAGCCAATTAAGTATCAACATATGAATTAGAGTGTCTCAAGAATCATCTAAGATTGAAAGTAAAAATAAGCTTAATAAAATTGAGACCCACAGTGTTTCTGAATTTGATAGCATGGGTGAGAGAGATGAATAACAATGCCTGCTGGAACAAGGAAGCTATGTGTAAGGTTCAACCCTAGCACCCGAGTTCCATGTAAAGAGGTGGGTCAAGACCCTAGTAAGTAACTTAGCAACGCAACTCAAAGTAGTTATACGAATAGATGATAAAGTTATAGTTTAATAATTTATTGAGTGGACCAACCCATAAACGTCGTCTCACAATGTATTAGAATTATTCAATTCATTTAATTAATTACTCATTCTTAATATTTAAGAAAATATAACTGACATGTGCCCCTTCCTTTCAGCCCTTCATAAACATGTAGTATAAAATTTTTAAGTCATTATAATGCATTCGAATTATCTCAATCCATTATATAAATCAAACAACATGTAATAGACATGTGCCCCTCCCTCTCAGCCATCTCCTAAATATGTGGTTGACCAAATTTAAACAATCACATAAACCTCAGTCGCACGTTATGCAATGTCAGAATATAACATTTTATTAAATCATAAACATCACGTTTCACGCCATGATGCCACCTAGTATTTGTATGGCCAAGAATTTACATATCACAATATCGGGGTGTCCCTCCTCGGTTCCCAATCATTCATTTCTGTTTCATATGATCATTTAACATTGACATTTTAACAGATTCTTATGGTCTCCGAGTAATCTACTCAAAACCCAATTACCCGACCTACAGGTCTTATCATCTATAATCATTATACATATAGTCCATCTCATAAGGAGTTAAAGGGATCATTATCGTTATGTATACCTTTCGTACAGTAAAGTATATAAGTACAAGTATATTAATTTAATTAAAGTTCTAAGGCATCATAGATATCCTTATCTACCCCCATGCATGGGACATCTCACTAAAGTGAAATCCAAACAAGGAACCCTTGGATACACTTCCATTTAGATATGGCGATTGTTGATAATTTAATTAAGGTTTATTATGAAACAGTAAGATAAGAATTTAAATATCTACATGTGAAATCTTCCAATTAATACACCACTACTATTTTCCCACTAAACCAACCACTAATAATTTCCCAAACTCCTTTTATTACTTACATAAAAAAATATATATCAACAATATCATGGTCTCAAGCATGGGGTCATACAGTATTCTTATACAAAAGGAACACATAATTATTTTACGAGGGTGTGTTCATCATAAGGGCTCCATTAATATGTATCAAGTGTTGTAAGTCAATTATAATATATTTACATTGGTTGTCATAGCATTACTAAAGTCCTCATAACAAATCTCATCAATTTGGTACATACATATCAAAAGTACAACTCTTTAACTGTAAGGTATAAACCTACTAAGAAAATAAAATTTCATAATTTATTAATTCTAAATTAAGTCTGTATCATCTATTCTCCTATCTCAAATTGTGAATTTCTACTAATGCGGTCCAAACAAAAAATATTATTTTCATACATTGGGGACAATAATTAATTTCCACAAACTAATAGGTCAAACATGTATTTTAAAGTACATAAAACTATTTAAATCCCCCAAATATAACATAATTTAGCATTTTTAAATTTCCTAAGGGTTACTAATAAATTTTAATACAAAAATTTAGTTAAGGTGAATTTAACAAACATGTATATAAAAGGAGGAGAGTAAAAAATTACATGCCGTATAAGCGTGTCTCCAAAATTCCATTATTTGTTAGTGAGGAAGGGAATCCTTGAAAATCGCCGAAAATGGTCCCAAAGCCTCGTTTTATAGTATAAGTAAAAATTTGCGGTGATTTGTATAAAAGGATAAAGTTTTAGGTAGAGGATGAATTTTTGTAAGTGGTTTACAATGAACGGGGATTTTTTATATAATGGATGGGACAAAATGGTTGTTGTTATTAGTATAACAGCGATTGGAAAAAAATTAAGAAAGGAGCGTGCCTCCTTTTGTCCTATTCAAAAGCCACTGTCGAAACAAATAGGGGCTAAATGCCAAACTATTTCCTGATTTTTAAACATCTAAAATTTCAATCATTGCTACCTAGTTAATTTCTCTCTTGCTCTCTCTCTCTCTCTCTCTTAGTAACCTTTCATCCATTGGTTTGCTGCCCTTTTTAATTCTTCTTCCCCTCTCTTGATAATTGCGGCACCTAAATACCTAGGCAACCAACCCTCTTTGCTATTTATTCTTCATTTATTATAGCAGCCCCTTTTCTCCCTTAAAACTCCACCGACAAATAGGAAGGGACCAAACCCCTATTTAACCCTTTTAGCTAAAATTAGTGTAAAAACCCTATAACCACAAGTAATCCTACCACATATTAACAAATATATGCATACCACCCCAAAGAACGTATACAGATTCCTTTTATACGCACACAAGCCCACACACGGTAGCCCAATAGTTTTTAATAGCAAGACCATACCATTAAACGATAAACTAGTTAAAAGCTTCCTGTAATAATATTTTTTATAAGGATTCATTAAAATGATTAAAATAAATATCTTTAATGAACAACCCAATCAAATATTTAAAATTAAAAATTACGCTTCAAAATAAATGATGAACTAATTAAATTGATTTTATTTGATAATATGACATAAAAGCTTTTAATTCCACAAAGATTAAGTTCTGGAGATCTCAAATTTAACAGGGAAATACATTCTTCCACCTAATAAAAAAAATTACGTCCCCGGAATTCATCGGAAAGTAACACTTTGTGGAGGGGTGTTCCTCTAAATAGATGATTAACTTAGCCAAGTGAATTGATCAGCTACAGAGAAAGTTTCCCAACAAACACACTTCGAAGATCCTCCATGCAAGTATCTTGCATGACCCACCTCAAAGCCTATTCATAAGCA
Source organism: Sambucus nigra (assembly GCA_949130495.1). NCBI lineage: Eukaryota > Viridiplantae > Streptophyta > Magnoliopsida > Dipsacales > Adoxaceae > Sambucus > Sambucus nigra. Next base: position 165,361,689 of record OX422207.1, read on the forward strand.
AATAACTCCCAGCGGTTTACGCCGAAGAGCCTCCAACTGACCTGGCTCGAAAGACATGGCTTGAAGAATAAAGGTTACCCAGATGACAATAGTTTGTAATAAGAAATAGAATGCTGGTACCCCGAGCATGCCTGGCAGGGCATAGGAGAGCTTTCATGCTCTATGAAGCTATCTTTTCCTGGGAACATTGCAGGGACATGGTTTGGAGGATTGATAATAAGGCAACGTTGGGAGTTATTACCAACCCTCTTGGCACACTTGGATAAAACTTCACCCAGGACAAATGTCACGCGAGCCCACTCATTGCTTACCTATTCGAATGAACCTCCCCTCGAGGTAACCTCCTCGAGGTACCTTGGTCTCCAGCCTGTCTGACTGACGTGACTAGATACCAAACAATAGCCACTGTTTGAATCGCTTCCTGACGTCATAGTTCCTGATGTTTAGGAACTCCAGAATACAACACTCAAGTACCTTTGTCCTTAGAATAGTAGGTCTAGTTCACCAAACTTGACCAGTTAGCCATCCTAGAGTAAGCCCCAAGTTGACAAGTTATATCCTTCATAAATGACTGAAATACCTTCAACCAATAAAACACTTTCCCGCCAAAACTAACACATCCCATGCATTAAATGTAGTATCTCATGCATTTCATACACCCTGATAAGGGGATCGAGGGCATGCTGACTCGAGCAACCTCCCCCTCCGTATAAATACGACCAAAATAAACAAATGAAGGAGAGGGGAAGCCAGAACCTAGAATTATTGTCCAAATTCCCTCATACCAGAGAGCCTTAGAGAGCATTAACTCCCATTACACATTGAATGCACCCATCATTGGGCATTAATTGAGCTTGAAGTTCCTGCCTTGTCTTTATTGTGCCCACATTGCGTGTTCTTTCTCCCTTCGACCACGCCATCTGATGGTCCCATTTCGTTTATTGTGTTTACCCCATGTTTCCCATGTTAATAGGTTCTTTAGTGCAACTTTGAATGATTAAATCTCTCTGCCTATGATTTACCTGCGGCTCAAAACTGTGCTCTATATCTAATGGTGTTAGTCTCGATCTTGATAAGGGGTTACGCCTCACTTAATACTAATAGTATTTGAAGAACCCACATCTAACATTTGGTGACTCCGTTTAGGAGGTATTCTCTTTTGAAAATATGCCAGAGGATAACACCATTAGAAACATCGATTTCGATGCCATACAGCGTGAAAAAGAGGCAAATAATATTGTGTTACCTGAAGTGGGGGGAATGACAAGGATAAGGCCTAGTGCACCTAGCACTGGTATTACAGAGATGATGGTCGCGCAAGGGAGAGTAGTCTAGGCATAGATGCATGGGATGATGGGACTATTCGCAGAGTTCATTAAGAATCCGAAAGCCCAGGCAATACTGGGAGCTCCCACGGGGGCGAGTTCCTTTACTACACCACCAGCCAATATACCAGCACCAACTGTTACTGGGGGTCAGTGATGCATATCTCCGTTAACACACCCCCATGGTCCCACCTATGACAGTGGAACCGATGTTGCAATACGGGGGAGTAACCCCAACTGCTTCGACCGTCATGGTAAGTCATGGAGTAAGTATGCCATCATCAATAACCCCGGTAATAGCAATGCCGTTGTCAGCAAATCCCCTGCTAGCCGGCTTAAAAGACATGAAGAAAGAGTTGTTAAAGCTCACAGCTGTGTCTAAGGGGGAGAGTTCCTCCCTATACGATGACTTTCTCACTTCCTACCAATAGGAGTACAATAACGAACCCTTCCCGATGGTCTATACCCCCCCCCCCCCCAATCTTTGGAAAGTACAGGGGGAAAGGTACAAATCCCAAGGAACATGTGAAGAGGTTCATCGAGAATCTAGGGGCCCACTATAATGATAAAAAGCTAAGGCTAAGGGAGTTCTCAAAATCACTGACAGAGAAAACCTACAAGTGGTATTCCCACCTAGCCCCAGGTAGTGTGGGTTCTTGGGAGGAATTGCATGTTTTGTTTGTGCAAAAGTTTTTCTTGGCTGAGGATAAGTTCACACTCACCCAGCTCGCATGTGAGAAGCAGAAGTCAGGAGAGGACGTTATGGCCTATATTTGAAGGTTCCGCGAGCGCTCCCTAGATGTCAGGGAGGAGATGCAGGAGGACAGCTTCTATAAGTATGCGCAGAAGACTTACGGCCCGAATTCATATTTCACCTGATTAATGAGACAAGAGAAGGTACATTTGCATCCTTTCTGAAGGAAAAAAGGAATATCGCATTAGTGGTGAAGCCCCTAGTTCCACCTCCCGCTTTGTCCAGTTTTCTTATGAGCCCAAAAGTTACTTCGGGGAGGGGAATACCCTCGAGGATTAACTACACAGATGATGGGGGTAGAGAAGGAGGTAATGGCGGTCGAGGAGGTAAAAAAGGTAGGAACAATAAGAGAAGATTTGAAGATGAGGAGGATCCTCCTGAGCTACCTTGTATGGTGGAGCAAGCTTTGAACCTATATGATCTCATGGTTCGCGATAAAGTTTGCAGGTCGACTAATGTCTACACTGCACCGCTCACCTGGGAAGATATAGAGAAACCCCACTATTGCGTGCTCCATAACATAGTTAATCAGCCTACTAAGGTGTGTTTCTCATTAAGAAGGTTGATTGACAGTCACGTGAATAATGGAGATATCGAGTTTCTACAAACTAATTTAAACAATAACCCATTACCGCCCCACGGGGCCCATATGGCTAGTGCCTTCGACGAGGAGGACGAGCGGGAAACGATGGAGCAATGACTCAAAGGGAATGGATTCGAAGGAACTCAAGGTAATGGCTTTGAGGATTCTCTCGAAGAATTCACTTTCGAGTTGGCTTGCATTCATTTATATGATGAGACTGAAGACAAAGATAGCCAAAGAGGAGAAGCATTCGACGCTATTGAGATGCTCAACGGGCATATGGGGGCCTGGTCACTGGAGGAAGTCAATTCAGTGATAGCATATGATGAGGTTGCATACAAAGACGTAGAAGAAGTTTATGAGATGGAAGATGATTGGACATATCCATGGATTAAGTGTGCGATCGTGGCTTGCTCGCCAAAGTTTGGCTGGTTCTTTGACCAAGTTGGCCTTCCTGAAGATTCCAGGCTGGAAGTTACAAGAGCCATTCTGGAGATTGCAAAGAAAAATATGGCCCCACATTTGAAATGGAAGGGGTCCATGTATAAATTGGTGACCAGATACCTCTCATAAGTCACATTCTCAGAGGAAGACACGATGATCAGGTACCCACATAATAGACCTTTGTATGTTTCTTCATCGATGAATGATTGCATTTTCTCGCGAGTGTTGTTGGACGCAGGGGCATCCTTCAACGTAATGCATGTAGGATCCTTTTATGCTACTAGATTATTAGAAACAAGAATAGTGCCCCACTCCTTGGCAATATCGGGTTATGATAATTAGTCCTCCAAATCGGTGGGCTATGTTAATATGGGCATCACGATGGGTAATATCACTTCTCATATCAAATTCCACATCATGAATTATGAGCCATCATACCAGCTGTTAGTAGGAAGGGTGTGGATGCAAAACCATGGGTTGGTTCCCTCAACATATCATCAATGCGCCAAGGCGAACATAAAGTGTAAGTAGGTGGTGATTCGAGATACCAAGAAACCTTTTGCAAAGGAAGAGGCCCATATGGTGGATGCAATTTTCTACACCGATCTGACGGAAGAAGCTACTATGATGACAAGATATATCGGGGGGGATAAGAATCCCATTAACTCAAGAAAAGGCACGGACATCTGCTCGAATGATTATGACTTATGAAGAAGAATGTGATCTTAGGGCACCAAGGTCGCCCAGACTGTCAAGACAGCTTTATGATCGTATGACCCCATGAATTGATCCCATTCAGCACCAAGTGCAGACACAGAGCATTTTTAGTAGGCGAACGGTGAAGGATGTGGATTAGAATCATAGAAAAATACCTTCCCAGAGAGATGCGAATCGACAATGCAAGCGAGTTGTCTTACCTAACGGTAAAATCATTTATAAATTATGAAGGTATGAGCGGGCAGTCGAGAGACTAGGCGATGAAGCTGACCCGGTGTATGAATGCTTCCTGGTAGATAATCAGGGGAAATACCTAGTAATTGATAACTCTGGGATCCAAGAGTTTATAGAAGATGTGTAGGAAGAGCCGAAATGAATGAAAGACGGACCTAGGCCACTGATCCAGGAATTAGAAAATATCGATTTGGGTAGAGAAGGTGGGGATCCGAACCCCATTTTTATCTTGAAGGAATTGGAGGGAGCCTCTCGAGAGGGGTGGATCAAACTACTGGTTGAGTTCACAGATGTCTTTTCGTGGAAGTACATTGAGATACCGGGGGTTGACTTGGACGTAAGCCATTATAGACTGAATGTCTTACTCGCAGTAATCCCACTGAAATAGGCCACCCGAATATATAAAGTAGAGTTGGACTTAAAGATCAAGGAAGAAGTACAAAAGCTAGTCACGATGGGGTTTATAGTGCCCATACAATATCCAATATGGTTGTCCAGTATTGTACCTGTGGGAAAGAAGGAAAAAAGTCAAATTAGGATATATGTAGATTTCAGAGATCTGAATAGGGCATGCCCAATGGTCGAATTCCCATTGCCCTCCATTGATAGTTTGATCGATGCAACATTGGGCCATGATATGTACAGCTTCATGGACGGGTATGTGGGCTATAATCAGATAAAAATGGATCCAACTGACGCGGAGAAGACTGACTTTCGAACACCCTTGGGCAATTTCATGTACATGGTTATCCCTTTTAGGTTGAAGAATGCAAGAGCCACCTATCAATGAACGATGATGGCCATATTCCATGACCTTTTCCATAAAATCATGGAGTTTTATGTCGATGACTTGGTGATTAAGTCCAAGAAGGAAGAATTCCACCTATACGATTTGAGGAGGGTATTCACTCGCTGTCGTAAGTATAAGCTAAAGATGAACCCCCTTAAATGCGCCTTTGGGGTAACGAGCGGGAAATTTTTGGGGTACATGGTAAATCTCCATGGGTACAAATGGACTTGGACAAACGACGAACCATCCTTGATATGCCAAGACCAAAATCCACGAAAGAGCTGAAGAGTTTCCTCGGCAAGGTATCCTACTTGAGGCGGTTCGTCCCGGGGCTGGCTGAGGTAACGCATCCCTTGATGAAGCTGCTGAGGAAGGGCGTGATGTTTAAATGGGAAATAGTGCACCAGGAGGCCATGGACAAGTTGAAGGCTCTACTTACCTCCCTTTAAACGATGATCCTCCCAAAGGCAGGTACCCCTTTACTTTTATATTTCACACCAACATAATGGTCTATTGGGGTTTTATTGTCCTAAGAGAGCGAAGGGATTGAAAAACCTATTTATTATCTAAGTATAATTATACATGGGCCCGAGGCCAGATACACTAGCAATGAGAGGCATTGCATAACCCTCGTGTTTGTGGGGCAAAAACTTACCTGCTATCATTTATAGCTCATATTGTAACTAGATGTGATCCCATAAAGTTTTTACTTGCTAGAACTGTATCGATAGGCAGGCCAGCTAGATGCTTCCTAATTTTATCGGAGTATGATATGAAGTGTCTGGTCCACCGGGCCATCAAAAGTTAGGCGTATGCAGCTCTATTGGCCATTTTTCCTTTGAGAACTTTCAAACCGCCTATCAAAGAGTTCCGTCCGATGACATCCAGGCCAATTTTATTGCTGATAGCCAGGAGGAATGGAGTATGGAGTTTGATGGCTCCTCAGTCGATAAAAAATAAGGAGCAAGAGTTATTTTGCGAAGAGGCAATGAAGGGATTTTCCTGTTGTTCAAACTGGAGTTCGAATGGTCAAATAACGAGGTCGAGTACGAGACATTGGTCCTTGGGTTCCTCGAAGAGCTGAGGAGGGGCATCCAGGTTCTAATAATCAAAGGGGATTCAAGTTTGGTGGTGAAACAAGTGATAGGGGAGTTTGCACTGAAGCACATGAGATTGGCGCCTTACCGTACGATCATCCAAGGATTACTGGGCCAGCTTGAGGCGATAAAGATAAAAAGGAATCCCCAAAAAATGAACAGGCATGCTGATGTGCAAAAGATTATCTTTTATGGGGAGTTAATCGTGATCCGAGTCACAAATAGAACTACCCCTCGACTGTATCTGAGATGTTGCCATAAGAAGATAAAGATGACTGGAGAGGTGAAATTAGAAAGAAGCTAGAGAGAGGAGAAGGACCACTTAGCTTGCCGACTTATAACAGTACTCTGTTTCCTTGGGCAACATATATTATAAGAACAAATGGGGTTAGTTATCCAGGTGTGTGGACCCCGACGAGGCTAAGAGAAGATTGATCGAAGTATATGAGAATAGTTATGAGACCACCGAGATTCCCCTATACAAAAGGATACAATGGGAGGGGTACTATTGGACATCGATGAGATAATAAACCGTCGTAATACAAATAGAGTACCCAAAGTGTTGCCTTTTCTATGAGGTGACAGAGTGAAACTTCATTGATCAATCGCAAGATTGGTTACATCCCTACATGGACTTCTTGGAGGATGGAGTAGTGCCAGCAGATAAAGAAAACGCTACGAAGATAAGGAGGTGAGCATCGAGGTACTTCATGCAAGATGGGCGGATGTACCAACGAGGCTATCACGACAGGCCCTAAAGTGCATAAGAGGTGAAGAGGCCGAAGAAGTATTGGAAAAGGCTCATAAGCTAGGTCACATTGGGGGAGCCAAACTTTACGACCAACTAATGACCTTGGGCTATTACTTGCCATCGATGGAGAAAGACTCGGCCAATTTTGTTAGAAAGTGCAAAGCCTTCCAGTTACATGGAAATATGATCCACGCGTCGTCAGTGGACCTACACTCTTTGTCTACACCATTCCCAATCCATACTTGGGCTTTCGATCTGGTATGAGCCATCATCCCTTTGTCATGGGGAAAGATATGGATTTCAATAGCCACAGAATTTTTCACGAAATGGGAGAAGTTTATACCGCTGAAGAAGGACACCGCGAGGGTAATCGCTTGATTAATGAAGGAATACATTATTTTCCATTTTGGCATCCCGAAGTTGTTTTTATCAGACAACAGTATGCCCTTCGTGAACAGTGAAGTGCACTTGGTAACGAAAAATTATTCCATTGTTCATCATCAATCAACAGTAGCCGACCCAAAATGTAATGGGCATGTAGAAGCCACCAGCAAGACGCTAGTGAATATCTTGGCAAAGATGCTAAAGGACTTCCTGATAACATGGGATGACAAGATCCCATACGTTTTATGGGCCTATCGAAAGACAAAGAGAAAACCAACAGGGTACACACCATTCTCCCTGGTATTCGGGGCAGAAGCTCTGCTACTAGTGGAACTCGAGGTACCTTCATCTCGATATAACCTTTCAAGTGTTATGCTCTCACACAGTCTCCATGTACAACTTGAAGACTTAGAAGAACATAGGGATAATGCCGCAAGACACTTTCGAGATATATAAGAAGCCGTTATCCAGATCCTATGACCAATTTGTGAGGCCAAGGAAGTTCAAAGAAGGAGACTTGGTTTTAAAAGCATGCAGGAGACACATAAAAGGCCTGTCACTACCAAAGTTCGAGGTAAACTCGTAAGGTCCTTATATCATTCGAGCAGCTCATGATTCGAGCTACTACGAGATATCTAAATTAGAAGATGGTGTGACCTTCAAACTGAACTACAAGTGGCTGAAGATTTATTACGTCTGAATGTACGTCATGTCACTCATGTTCAATAACTTGTTCTTTTTTGTTGCTAAACTATTGATGTACTCTTCAAAGCACTTAGGCTTTCCATTTAATATAGTCCGGAATAAAATTCAGAAGGCATATGCTAGATCAATATTTTATTTTTGCAAGTCCATTGATTGACCCATTTATTATGTTTGAGCTAATTAACATCGATGCCTAAGCATAGTTTGAAATCAATTAAACAATAGAAAAGAAGGGAAGCATCAAAGTTGACAATGTTCCTTTATTCCAAATAAATGATATCATTTGTGGTTACAACCAAGTTAGAAAAATAAATTCAAAAGTTTCATCGAAAAGGGCAGGACCAACAAAAAGCAACATTGGATAATGAAGAAAATATTCTCTGAACCAAATAACCTGTGGTGTTATAGGGGAAGATTCTTCTCAAGTTGTCTCTACTCTACGATAATGTCAGCTAGTTTCTTCTGACGATTTTCTTAAGCTTCGTAGATGGTCTCTAGCTCTTGCTCTTTTTCAACTAATTGTGCCTCCACACGAGAAACTACGTCGCGAGTCTCTTGAGATGCTTGCTCAGCCACGAGCAACTGTGACTCCAGACCCACAAGTTCTTCAGAGAAAACCACCTGCTCGCAATGGGAATTCTGGAGGTGGTCATAAATGCTAGCAAGATCACACTTTTTGAAACTCCATAATAGCTCCCCCAGACATGTCAGGGAAAAACCATCATTGGTTAATGCATTAACCCTGCCCAATAATGTCAGGGCTAAGAGATATAAACGGGGTGTTGAGAATGTACTCTAAAACCATCGCGAGCCTGAACAATCGGCCAACCATTATCCCAGGAAGGGGATGTAGACATCGAACATTAAAGGTCAAAGGAAAACGAGCTAACAATCTCTCGATAAACAAGCGGGGACCCTCAGTCAGAATAAAAGGGAAGCTGGCCAAAAAATTTCTCAAAACCACATCGGAGGACGCCTCAGGCGAATGAACACTGAAAATTCTATCACTAGTAGATGGTTGTCGGGTGTGCGGGGCACTATAACTGGCTTGCACTTGAGGAATGCGGGGTGCAGACATATCAACAAGTACACGGGTCCTTCCCAAAAAAGCAGCTAAAGCTATTATTGGTGCTTGAATGGACTCCTTAACAACAGGCTCCACTTCGATCCCATGAGCTACTAATTGATCAACCTCCACCTGAAATGCAACAAATTGTTGAAGTTAGCAATAGAGACAAAAGAAATCTTGAAAAAAAAAGATATACTATGCTAACTTAGAGATTTATGCCTATAAGACTAGGCCATCCTGACCCTTGGTTATGAGAGATTTATGCCTATAAGACTAGGCCCGCTGACCCTCGGTTATGGGATATTTATTCCTATAAGACTAGGCGTCCCTGACCCTCGGTTATGGGACATTTATGCCTATAAGATTAGGCCCGCCTGATCCTCGATTATGGGAGATTTATGCCTATAAGCCTAGGCCCGCCTGACCCTTGGTTATGGAAGATTTATGCCTATAAGACTAGGCCCGCCTGACCCTCGATTATAGAAGAGTTTATTCTAATAAGACTACGCCCGCCTGACCCTCGGTTATGGGAGATTTATGCCTATAAGACTAGGCCCGCCTGACCATCGGTTATGGGAGATTTATGCCTATAAGACTAGGCCCGCCTGTCCCTCGGTTATGAGAGATTTATGCCTATAAGACTAGGCTCGCCTGACCCTCATTTATGGGAGATTTATGAAACATAAAGTCCTACATTCCTAGGCCTGACCGACCTGCGGTTATAAGACATTTTGATCTTTAAACCAACATACATCTATGTAAAAAAGATAGATAGAATAGTGGAAATACCTCAGGTTGTTGCTCCTCAGCAAACTCGCGAGTGGCCATTTGAATAACGTCCTCCTCCTCACCCACCTTGGGGGCCACCAACGGGGGATGACTTTGAGGGGAAACCACATTCTCCCCAACCTCAGCTACCTGCTCTCACCTATGCTCTGTTGTCTCAACAACATGTTCTTGTTCACCCTCTCCTTGGTAAACGGCAGTTGGATCAATACCTTTGGGGTTCGATATTGAGGGCCCAAATAAAGTAACAAACATTTGATCGTTCGAAGGTGGAGGCACCATGTGGACAGTTAAAACAGGCGCGGGAGCCTTAAGAAGGAAAGAAAAGGAGAAATTGAATTAGAACAATCAATAGAAACAAAAAAAGGGTGGATCAGTGCAGAAAATAAAGTCTTACCAAAGACATCGAAGTCACAGCAACAACATGTACAAATATAGCTTCAACAACTTTTGTCGAAGGCACACCACTTTTAAGGCCAGCCTTCTCGTGCAAAAAAGAAGGGCCAGTGGAGTATCCACCACTAGATGAAGAATCAGATACAACTTCCCCTAGGGGGAAATGGGTGACTCCCTGAGAAATAGTATGGGCAGCTGCTTTGAGAAGGAGATTCTCCTCAACACCATCGTGCGCATCAACCTGCACACCAGGATGAACAGAAGAAAAAGAGAAAATTTCAACAAATTAGGGGGAATCAACGTGAGAAGGATTGGATAATAGGAGGGCACCCAGAGTAATAAACGTAAGAAATTTACCGGTTCTTCCATCATATCCTCAATGATCTCAGAGTCTTGGGGGGGGGGGGGGGGGGGTGAGGCAGGTTTCGAGGAAGAAACCATTACCCTCAACCTACGCCTATGCACTAAGGCAGTCTCCTCCTCCTCCTCTTCTTCCTCATCCTCTTTCTCTTATTCCTCCTCCTCTCCTTCCTCCTCCTCCTCATCATCATCATCATCATCATCACTTTCACCGACATCTCCACCACACATATGCTCCCCAGCAATCTCCTCCTCACTAGACCCGCTCGACTCCTCCATTACAAGCTTGAGAGGGATAAATTCTTTACTTTTTTTGCTACCCTCAGCGGGTCATAAGAAAATCCACGAGCAGGGGAAATGTCGGTTGGAAGAATGGAAGATTGAGTGGATCTCTTTCTCTTTACAAATGCCTGATCCACAGGCGCTGGGGGAGGCAGTTCAGGAGGAACACTGGTATTGGCTGTGCTAAGGGGGAAAACAAATGATTAGGTGGTGAAGTTTCTCAAACCCAACTTAGTGGGAGGAAATCGTTCAACCTCGGGATAATGAGGTTTTTTGAGAAGGTTAGTTTGGAATCGAACCAATTAAATCTTCAAAAAAACATTAATGAACATCGCCGATATCCCTCCTCAAGATCCCTTGCTCAGGGTCATAGGGTTAGCAAGATAACGGCACATATACTGACAATAGTAGGTGTGAGGAAGTTCAACTAAGCAAACGAGAAGTTAGTGGGCTTCTCTCTGGTAAAATGACTTAATAGGGCCCCCCCTTGATCATAGACAAACTGCATGGCTACCCCGTGGGGACTATAAATAGAGTAAAATAATGACCACTCGATATATGAAGGCAAATAGGAAGGGATTAACAATAGGGGTACACTGTGCTCGGGGAAAATTTTGGCCTGGGCTTCTTCAATAGGAGCAACGGGATGCTCCTCTTCACCAAAGAAATTATTGGTAAAAACCGTCTTACCCCAACATCAAGGCAAGGGTTGAATCACTCAGCATAGTCAATCAGGGCTAACAGAGGCTTCTTCACACTCTTGTTCTTCCAACAGAAAATACAAGGGAATCTCACATCCTGTGAACTTGGGAAGTGGCCAGTGGGGGAATAATCATTGAAATGGGCATAAAGGAACGCCGTCAAAAGAATGTTGCTGACATAATTGGACACATCAAACCTACCAATACTTCGAACGAAGTTCGTAGACCCAAAATCTAGCCAAGTGTACAAAGATCAGACAATAATAGCTGAGAGGGGGATCTTTACACCGTAGGCCATTCGAACATCTAGATTGATCAGGTCCTGGCGAGGGCAGTCGTGGGGATTACCCGGAAGATATACCTTCGACAGCATCACCCATATGTACCTTGCTATCTCAACTTTAAACTCATAGCCTTTCCCACTTGGAGGCTGCTCGAAGACTTCTTTTCCTCGCTAGTTTTCCCTAGCAGCCTCGCGAGCTCTGATGATAGCCTTCTCTTCAATAAAGTAAAAATAGGGGATGACCTCAGAGAAGGTGCACTTGTTGTAAGTGACCATGCAATCCTTCATAATGGCCTCTAACTCATTCCTCAGAGTTTCCTCTTCACTTGAAGCGGCCTCCTCGAAGAAGGTGTCATATCCAATAACCTCCAATCCCAATAGTTCACACACGTCCTCAAGGGTAACAGTTAACTCACCCTACGCAGCCACGAAGGTGTGTGACCTGTGGATCCACCGTGACACCAACATTTGTAAAGAAATATTATTTTTGGCCAAGGTAAGGTCACCCAACCATAGGGAACAAGACAAACCTACGAGGGCCAGTTGAACCGAGTACTTGGCGTGGATATACTCCGTCCAAGTACCCAACCCTTCACTAGCGCCAAAAGACGCCTTAAATTCCACCTTATAGTCGGGGAAATCACCGTTCTCTATACAAAAATGGGTGACAGTAGCAGTAGGGATATAATCAAAGTCCTCAGCATCTTCACCCTCATTTATTAAAAAAATTGGCTCCTCAGTTGGCACCAAAGCACCCAAAAACCGTTCGGACGTCGCCCAAAAATGATCATCCTCTCCAAAAAAAGGGGAACGGCGGTATCATGCCCACTGAGCCTAGCGTGCCTGGGTGGCAGGAGAGGTGCCCTCAATAGAAAGAGTTCTCTTTACTGGTACCATATCAGATGAAGAGAAGAGAGAATGGAAGATACTTGAAGAAAGCTTGAAGAAGGAAAGATTGCCTTTGCCAAACTCTCACATATAATCTTGAACTGAGAAAGTTAAACCCAAAGGTGAGTCTTAACCAAAGGGGCATCCCCTTTTATAGGGGCAACACGAATTTCAAAAGATGGTAACAAATGTGACGTTTGGAAAATAATAATGATGGCATTTTAGAATTATGTGACTGGCGTATTGGCTAAATGCGCGTGATTGTAGAAAATTAAAGGTTGCTATGATGTTGATTCGAGGAATGACACGTCGAATAGTCATGTCATTTTCACGCGCCCGCCCTGGCGTTGCCATGTGTGACGAACTAAAATGTAAACGACAGCGGCATTTAATGAACCATGCCTGGGGGTCTTGTCTAACTTGGGGAATGAAGAGATTCGGGGGTAATCTAAAAAAAATATCTTCATTATCCCCAAGAAGAAAAATCATAGATAAGCAAAAGTTTCCTATAAATGTTTCTTCATGCAAATAAACAAATATCTCTACGAGGGGACAAATGTGGAGGGGTGTTCCCCCACATGGATGGTTAACTTAGCCAAGTGAATTGATCATCTACAGAGAAAGATGACCCATAAACACACTTTGAAGATTCTCCATTCAAGTAGCTCACAGGACCCACCTCGAAGGCTCCTCACAAGCAAATAACTCGCAGTAATTTACCTTCAAGAGCCTCCAACTGACCTAGCTCGAAGAATAAAGGTCACTCGAATGAGAATTGTTTATAATAATAAATATAATGATGTATTACGTACTTTATTTCATAAATGTATATGATGAGAGGGGCCACTTGGTACCCACGAGGGACCATTCTTGGCAGGACATGGGAGAACTTTCATGCTCTATCAAGATATCTTCTCTTGGGAACTTCACACGTATATGGTTTGGAGGATTGAGAACAAGGTAATGTTGGGAGTTATTACCAACCCTCTTGGTACACTTGGACAAAAATTCACCCAGGAAAAATATCACACGAGCCCACTCATTGCTGACCTATTCGAATGAACGTCCTTGAGTCATTCGATCTCCCTCTATGCTTTCCCCTTGAGGTACCTCGGCCTCCAGCCTATCTGACTGACATGACTAGATACCAAATAATAGCCACTGTTTGAATCACTTCTTGATGTCATAGCGCCTGACGTTTAGGAACTCAAGAATACAACACTCAAGTTCCTTTATCCTTAGGATGGCATGTCTAGTTCACCAAACGTGACCAAATAGCCATCCTGTAAGGACGCAAATTTCCAATTGAGTCCTTTGTAGTTTTGGCTCAATTTCGGAAAAAAATATTCTAGTCATAGGATAGAGTATATTGATCATCCTCCAAGATTATGACGTGTTTGTTGAAGATATAGCGGCTAAGTGTATAAAGATTCATCAAAAAGCCGAGTTTAAGTGCCTCGTTTCTACGTCATCAATAGTAGTTCCATGCTCCTAAGGTATGAATGCATTTCATATATATATAGGAGCTTGGAACGGTTTATAATGGGTGTTAAGTTTTAAAACTGTGTTTTAGTTTTCAGAAGATTTTCTATTAAAACTTATATATAAAATATATAAAGTTTCTGGGCTTAAAAAGAAAATTTTGAACATTCTGTGAGTTCGTTCGAAGTGTCGTTCGAACGAGATTGTCGTTTGAACCACATGTCATTCGAACGAGATTGCCAACGACTTCCCATATTGGACACTAGAACTTTGTTCGAAATGTCGTTCGAACGAGATGGTTGTTCGAACGAGATTCCCAACGAGCTTGTAACAAGTTCACACTGGAACTTCGCTAGAAGACTTGTTCGAACAAGATGTCGTTCGAACGAGATTTCAGGCGGGAAAATTTTCTGGCAGTTTTTAGTAGTTTTTACCCATGTTTCCCACTTGTTTCTCCACTAACCTTTTTCAGAACATATAATGTGCGGGAACAACTTTTTCCAACTTAACTTTTTTATGCACATATATCTCCTAAAGTGAGTTTGAGAGAAAAATAGTTTAAGGAAAAAGTTCATGGTTTTTGAGTGTTTTAATTCTTCAAGAAAAATGTTTTAAACACTTGTTTACACCCAATTGTAGTTTAATCCAAGTTCCACACACACACACACACACACATATATATATATATATATATATATATATATATATATATATATATATATATATATATATATATATATATATATATATATATATATATATATACTCTGCTTGGAGCATATTGGCACCGTTTTATCTCTACATTAGTTTGAAGAGAAGTTTGGGTTTTCTTCTACATCCCACAAAGAAGAAGAGTTCATTTTGCTGCGGCATTCTCACATGGTGAAAGGCACCACGTGTGGTTGAAGGTGTACCTATTGTCCGATCGGTGGTTCCGAGATCGCGGTGGAGCTCCGTGGTTATCCTCTAGGCAGAGGTGGTTACAAGAAGACGCGTCAAGGCTTGAGAGGGTTCGAGTTGAGGAAGTAAGTCATCTGTCTTGTAAATGTAAATTCTGTACTTAGTGGATTTGAGGCTAGGGCTGTCCGAGGTTATTTTCCATTGTGGGTTTTTCCTCGTACATCGCGGCGTAGTGTGATTGATTTACTTTTATCTTGCATAATGACTTAGAACACATGCTTAGGATAATTCAAGATAAAAGTGGTTTTAATTGTCACACATAATTTAATTTGGTGCAAATTAATATTGGGTAATGTTTATGTTAATTTAATTCAAGTCATTTAATTTAATTGATAAAATTGGTTTGGCCATGTTTTGGTATAATTGAAAAATATGACTTAGGCAAATTCTAGGAAATGGATTAATTATGTTTACGTGAAAATGTTTCAATGGATTAATTTAATTTCACTTGGTTTAATTTTAATTTGTTATGAGATTAAAATTCGTTTTATTGAACCATCATCTAACGCTTTCGCATATCTCAACAAGGAAATTGATTTTAGAATTTTAAAATCGGGGGCCTTCAAATTGGTATCAGAGTAAAAAGCGATAAATTATTTCGTTAAGATCTTTTAAATATTTTTGGCTAAAATGGAATTTTCCCCATTCTCAAAATTTCCTATTTTCGATGGTTCTAACTACGTGTATTGGAAAGCGCGAATGAAATCGGCACTAAAATCTATCGATGAGAGGGTTTGGTTATCGGTAGTTAACAGGTGGTCTCCACCAACTCATTTAGTAGAAAATGAACGTGTTACCAAACCGGCCGATAGATGGAGTGAGGGTTAATTTAAACTTTCTAACTTTAATTCCCGAGGTTTAAACACCTTGTTTAGCACTGTCACACCGAATTAATTCCGACGCATTATGACGTGTGAGACCGCTAAAGAAGCGTGGGATGTTTTGCAACTCACTCATGAGGGTACTAGTGTCGTAAAAGCTTTGAAACTCCAAAACCTCACCACTCAATTTGAAACTATCAAAATGAATGAAAAATAAACTTTTGATGAATTTTATGCTAGACTTTCTGATATTGTTAATTCATCTTTTAACTTGGGAGATAAAATACCCGACAACCGAGTAGTAAATTTTTTTTTAAGGTCCCTACCCGATAGATTTATTCCAAAGTGATCATTTTAAATTCTTTACCAACTTTAGCCTCTATGAAATTAGAAGAGCTCGTAGGTGATTTACAAACCTATGAACTAGACATGTTTCCCTCTAAAACTGAAAAGAAAATTAAAAAGATCATTTCTTTAAAAGCCCAGAAAGAGGTCAAACAAGTAGTAGAGAGCGAGAGTGATAGTGACTTGGAAGACATGGCTTTGTTTGCTCGGAAATTTAGAAAATTTCTTAAATTTAACAAAGATAAATTTAAAAATGATTTTAAGAAATTTGAAACCTCTAAGTATAAAAAAGCCGAGAAGATACCTAAACCTATTAATGAACAATTAAATAGGGACGAGTCAAATAGGTGTTTTGGTTATGAGGGTTATGGCCATAGGGTTTCTGAGTGCCCCACTAAACTAAGGAAAGAGGGTAAGCGACCCATTTCATATAATGCGACCCTTAGTGATAGTGATAAGGAAGAGGGAACCGATTCCCCCACTAAGCCCAACTTTGTGGCTTTTATGGATAGTCATGTGAGCACTGATAGTGAATCTTCTAATGAAGATATTCAAACATATGACACTTCCGAGGACAAAGTTTTTAATTCCCTTATTTTTAATGATAGTGAGAGTGGAGAAGAAAGAGAGAGTGAAAATGAAGAGGTTAATGTGAGTGAGAGTAAAAATGCTTTTCAAGAACTTTACAAAGAATCTATTAAATTGAAAAGAGATAATTTGAAGTTAGAAGCTGGTTTAAGAGAGAGTGTCAAGGTCATTAATGATAGTATGCTGGTTGAAGACCTTAGGACACGAGAGAAAGCTCTTCTAGAGAAGCTTGAATATATAGAAGGAGAGAGAGACAGCTTTAGGGGTTTAATGGAATCCTTGAAAAAGGAGCTTCTTGCTTTTGAAGAGGGAAATGTTTTATTAGAGTCAAACATTTTAGAATTGCAAAATAAATTAATAGACTCTAGTAATGTCAAATTTGATTTGGAGTGTCGTTCGGAAAAATTAGATAAAATCTTAGGAACGGTCCAAATAAAAAATGACACTTGTGGTTTAGGCTTCGATAAGTGTAATGAATCTACTCATAAAACCAAGATCAATGTTTTAGGAGAATCTACTAGGAAAGCCTTTAGAGATCACTCCTTAGGTAAATCTTTTCGACATGTTTTTACTTGTACACATTGTGGTCGAGAAGTTCATCTTAGGAAAATTTGTTTTGATCTTAAACGAATTCCTAGAAAATCCCAACGTAAAGGAACCAAGGTAGTTAAAATTCCTACACCTCAAGATAGTCATTCTTCATTAATTTGGGTTAGGAAATCCGACTTGGCTGCCTTGTAAAATAGGGTTTTTTATTCTCATTTACTTTCACATTATTCCTCCCTTGAAAAATCTAAAGGTTTAATGTGTTAGTTTTGTTTGCATACTTTAGCGTTTGTACGTCATGTTATATTCACAGGCTAAATGTATGCTTGTTTATTCATTTTCTAGTCTATGCTTCATGATCAATCACATGCTAGAATAATGATTTTTGTTTATCTTTTGTAGTATATTTCCTTCATTTTGTTTGTATTAAATGAAAAATAAAAAAAGATTTTTGTTTATCATTTGGGTTTTATCTCTTGGTAATTTAAGCTTAATGAAAAATTCAAATGATGTTTGCTTGTCTTTTGAGTATATATTTTTATTTTTGGTTAAAAATTGTCAAAAACTCAAAAAGCTTTTTTTTGTGTATTTTAGTTTGACACACTTTATGTGGCATATACTTGTGCTTGAATCCATCTTTTACGCTCCCATTTGGCTAGAACTTTTGGTTAAGATTGCCAATCCTTATTATGTTATTCACCATGCTTACATAGAGTAGTTGGATTTTTTGTTGATTAAATGGATTCTATTTTTATATGCCTCTATTCACACATGCACGAGCTCTTTTGAAATTTTAACTTCATATGTATATTTGAGCTTTGTGATGTGTTCTCCTACCAATCTTGTCATCTACATATTTGTGACTTAGGAGGACTAGTGCATGTCAAAATCCGTTGCACGTGAGATTTGTGTGAAAAATAAATATATGATAACTATAAATGTGCACGGGGAAGGGCTCCTAAAGGACTTAGTTTCCTTTGTGAATAGTAAGCCACCGTTTTGAATGGACCTAAAAGAAATACATGGTCCAAAGGCCTAAAAACATAAAATATGGCATTAAAAGAAAAATATTTGCCAAGGCCTATGTTTGATTGATATATTCATTCATTAATAATATCTATGCTTATTGAGGGAGATTGGATGGTATATCAACGGTTTGCACAATGTCCATTTATCCTAGTTGCGTATTTCATGTCATGACTCTATTGGTTTGTAGAATCATCAACATGCTAGGCTTGTATGCATTGTGTATGTTTGTTCATTGAGTTCAATTTATATTGTTACGTGAGGTTATATTCAGATGTGATGAAGTTTGCAATCAATTGAGAACTCCGTGAACATCTTTTAAGTGATTGGGTTCAAATTTAATTGTTACTAGTTCACACCCCAACACTTCTGTTTCCATATGACACATTTTTGCCATACGAGTGTGAAAGACTCCTATTATATTCTGTGTGTGTCATTTCTCTCTCTCTCTCTCTCTCTCTCTATATATATATATATATATATATATATATATATATATGCGTGTGCATCTTTGGTATATCTTGAGTATGTATATATATGATATTTTTGTTTAGTCTTTGCCTTGATTTCTAGTCCATATATGCTTTAATTCATATTTGGTATCCATCTTGTTGCATTCTTTGTTGATATCACATACTTAATACTTATGTATCATATTGGTATATGTTTCTAGCATATTATTTGGTATCAATTATTATTTGTTGGATTAGTTATGATTTTGTTTCCCATGTGCTTTAATGCTCTCATCACTTTATGCGTAATTACATGTTTAGCTTGTTATCCCGTTTTATTTATCCTTTGTTTCATTTAAGGGTAATATAATTTATTTGGGGGAGATAAGATAATGTTTGATTCTTTAACCTTTGTCTATTCCTGAACAAAAAGGGGGAGAATGATAGGGGGAGAAATGGTATCTATTCCTATTATAATCACATCTTAGTTTGGGGGAGATTTATCTTAGGGGGAGACGTCTTTCTAAGTTGATCATAGTTGATAATGGGAGTGAATTAATTTAGAGGGAGTAATTGATTTACTTGCATTATATATTTTGGTATTCCCTGTGAGTGTAATGTGTTTGCTTAAGTGTGAAGGAATTATATTATAAAGCGGCAACTTTCACCGGCAAATATTGTGATCCTTTGGGTTCTTTGAGTCAAGCATTGTATTTTTATTTTGGGTGGGACTTTTTATTAATCTAGTAGAGCTCGATGGCCCTTTTGGATTTTTGTTGGTTTTTGTTCCGGAATAGCCAAAGGGGGAGATTTGTAAGGACGCAAATTTCTAATTGAGTCCTTTGTAGTTTTGGCTCAATTCTGGACAAAAACCTTTGAGTCATAGGATTGAGTATATTGATCATCCTCCAAGCCTATAACGTGTTTGTTGAAGACGTAACGGCCAAGTGTATAGAGCTTCATCTAAATTTCGAGTTTAAGTGCCTCGTTTCTACGTCATCAATAGTAGTTCCATGCTCCCAAGGTATGAATGCATTTCATATATATATAGGAACTTGGAACGGTTCATAATGGGTGTTAAGTTTTAAAACTGTGTTTTAGTTTTCAGAAGGTTTTCTATTAAAACTTATATATAAAGTATATAAAGTTTCTCGGCATAAAAAGAAAATTTTGAACATTCTGTGAGTTCGTTCGAAGTGTCGTTTGAATGAGATTGTCATTCGAATGAAATTGCCAACGACTTCCCATATTGGACACTGGAACTTCGTTCGAAATGTCGTTCGAACGAGATGGCTGTTCGAATGATATTTCCAACGAGATTCTAATGAGTTCACACTGGAACTTCATTTTAAGACTTGTTTGAACGAGATGTCGTTCGAACGAAATGTCATTCGAACGAGATTTCAGGGGGGAAAATTTTCTGGCAATTTTTAGTAGTTTTTACCCATGTTTCCCACTTGTTTCTCCACTAACTTTTTTCAGAACTTATAATGTGCGGGAACAACTTTTTCCAACTTAACTTTTTATACACATCTGTCTCCTAAAGTGAATTTGAGAGAAAAATAGTTTAACGAAAAATTCATGGTTTCTGAGTGTTTTAATTCTTCAAGAAACCCAATTGTAGTTTAATCCAAGTTCCATATATATATATATATATATATATATATATATATATATATACTTTTCTTGGAGCATATTGGCACCGGTTTATCTCTGCATTAGTTTGAAGAGAAGTTTGGGTTTTCTTCTACATCCCACAAAGAAGAAGAGTTCATTTTGCTGCGGCATTCTCACATGGTGAAAGGCACCACGTGTGGTTGACGGTGTACCTATTGTCCGATCGGTGGTTCCGAGATCACAGTGGAGCTCCATGGTTATCCGCTAGGCAGAGGTGGTTACAAGAAGACGCGTCAAGGCTTGAGAGGGTTCGAGTTGAGGAAGTGAGTCATCTGTCTTGTAAATGTAAATTCCGTACTTAGTGGATTTGAGGCTAGGGCTGTCCGAGGTTATTTTCCATTGTGGGTTTTTCCTCGTACATCGCGGCGTAGTGTGATTGATTTACTTTTATCTTGCATAATGACTTAGAACGCATGCTTCGGATAATTCAAGATAAAAGTGGTTTTAATTGTCACACTTAATTTAATTTGGTGCAAATTAATATTGGGTAATGTTTATGTTAATTTGATTCAAGTCATTAAATTTAATTGATAAAATTGGTTTGGCCTAGTTTTGGTATAATTGAAAAATATGACTTAGGCAAATTCTAGGACTTGGATTAATTATGTTTAAGTGAAAATGTTTTAATGGATTAATTTAATTTCACTTGGTTTAATTTTAATTTGTTATGAGATTAAAATTCGTTTTATTGAGCCATCATCTAACGCTTCCGCGTATCTCAACAAGGAAATTGATTTTAGAATTTTAAAATCGGGGGCCTTCACATCCTAGAGTAAGCCCAAAGCTAACAAGTCATATCCTTCATAAATGACTGAAATACTTCCAACCAATAAAATGCTTTCCCGCCAAAACTAACAGATCCCATGCATTAAATGTAGTATCTCATGCATTTAATGCAACCTGATAAGGGGATCGAGGGAATGTTGACTCGAGCAACCTCTCCCTCCATATAAATACGACCAAAACAAACAAATGAAGGAGATGGGCAGCCAGAACCTTGAATTTATGTCCAAATTCCCTCATACTAGAGAGCCTTCGAAAAGAGAATTAACTCCCATTACACATTGAATGCACCCATCATTGGGCATTAACTGATCTTGAAGTTCCTACCTTGTCTATCTTATGCCCGGAGTGCTTATTCTTTCTCCCTCCGACCACGCCCCATGTTTGTCCCATTTCGTTTATTGTGTTTACCACATGTTGCCCCTTATCAAGATCGGGACCAACACCGTTAGATATAGAGAAAAATTTAGAGCTGCAAGTGAATCAGAGGCAGAGAGATTTAATTATTCTAATAGTATTTAAAGAAGCCACGTCTTACACACGTAGATGCAAATAATGTTTTATCATTGTATCTTTTCTCTCCTAAGTGAATTATTTATCACTATAGTGACCCCACTCAATACGCACTAATGGAATCTCCTTAGTTCTAAACATCTGGACTCTATAGTCTATGATATTATTTGCCTCATAAGTGTATAAGACATCGACATCTAACTGAATATCGTCTAAGTCTATATGTTGATACTTAACCTTACCTCGAAAGAATTTACGAAGCATAGGGATATGGAACACATTGTACTCGAGCTAGATGGACTAAAAGTGCTAAATGATAAGCGAGTGGTCCTACATAATCCACGATATTGTAAGACCCATGATATGATGGGACCATCTTTCCCTTCTTCCCAAAATATGTCAATCCCTTCATGGGTTACACTTTTAGAGGTACTTGTTCGACCACCTGAAACTTTACATCCTCTCCTCGGAGTCTGCATAACTCTTTTTACCTAATATTTTCTGTCTTGATTCCCTCACGAGTTACCTTGATATTTTTCATAGTCCCCTAATCGAACTCGATTTTCAAAACGCTATTTTACCCCGGGTCCAACTAATACACCGGTGATCTACATAGTCACCCATACAAGGTCTCATATATTTCCATCAATTGATTTATGATAATTATTATTGTAGGCGAGATCAACCAAAGGTAAGTGTATCTCCCAACTACCCTTAAAATCTAATGCGCATGCCCAAAGCCTATCCCCCAGAATCTAGTTCACCCATTTTGCCTGTCCATCGTCTTGAGGGGTAGGATGACGTACTCAAGTGCAACCTGGTCATCATAACCTCTTGAAAATTTCTCTAAAAAAAGGGATACAAAATTCAGATCTTTGTCTGAGAAAATCTATAATGGTACGCCATGCAACATTAAAATATCCACCATATATAAATGGGAATACTACTCTACTGTGAAATTCGTGCGAATGGAAAAGAAATGTGAAACCTTTGTTAATTGATCTACTATAACCCAAATGAAAAATGTGATGCCTTGGCGTCAAAGGTAACCGACGTTGAAGTCCATTTAAATGCTTTCCCCCTCCCACTCGGGATTGAGTAATGGAAAAAGCTTTTCACCATTTGACAAGGGCTACATTGGGTAAAAATTATAGCAACGTCCCCATTCATTCCAGACCACCAATACTATATCCTTATATCTTGATACACCTTATTCCCACAGGGTTTTATCAAAAACTATGATCCATTGAGCTCCTGCATAACAATCCTATCCAAACTATAGTCTGATGACACAACTAACCTACGCTTGTACAATAATCTACTATTTGACCCAACGGTGTAAAGAGGTACACCAGTGGACAAAATCTCAACCAATATCTCCTAGAAAAATACATAATCTAACTGCACTCAAACCATCTGCATAAGGATATCGAGTGTCGCGGTGAGTAGCCCTATAAATGCATTAGCTAACTCGCTATTTACCTGAACTAAGTCCGCATTGATTAACTGCAGGAAAGACAAACTTCCACTATGTCATCAACTCGAAAGAATCTTCAATCACATTGTCCTTCCCAGGTAAAACCGCTTCCCAAACTGGTAGTATTTTATCTGTAAAGGAAAATATTTTATCTTAGGCTTTTTGTTTCTTTTATATTCACTTTGGTATATTTGGCGTATCCCGTTACAAAAAGACACATGCCGAATTGATGAACCGAACTCAAACATCGCATAGATTAAAGACTTCCCTACATCAAACAAAGGTATAATGTTTTTAGGATTTTAAAATTATACATAATTTTATTTAGAATGTATTTTCTTTATGTAAAATTGAAGATGGAATTTTTAAAGTTTTAAAAATAAAAATATATTTTTTTTAACCTTGTTCAAACGAGATCAGCATCTCGTTCGAATGACTTTATGTGACACCCCGACTAATTAAATACTGGGTAGCTACTCCTTTATTCAAATTAATACAAAATGTCAAGTTGGTTCAGTTCATAGCATCACTGTCGAAAATATTTCTTTAAATAATTACTAGCCACTTAATATTTTAAAAAGTGAGATGTCAATTTTAATTTACTTAGATTAACATGCAACCAATTTAAATTATGAGCTAAAGGTAATACAATCACAGCACATTCATAATAGAATAATAATGGAATAAAAATGAAACTGGAGGACCACTCCTCTGAATAATCCACATACTGAATAAAACCAAATACAAAGTCTGAATAATTAATTCCAATACTGAAATAAACCGAGTATAATAAAACTGTCTCTAAAGGAAATGGGGCGACATGCCCTAACAACTGAAGAAGTCTGAAATGGAATCAATATAGAATGTGGAGGCGTCTATCATTAAGATCCTGTAACTTCCACAGAAGCTACAACACGTCACTGGAATGGAACTCCTAAGCTTGGTGTCCCTGTGGTTGGGCACCTAAAAGGTTTTTCTAGAAAAATAGATTTGGCAGCAAATGGGTCAGAGCCCGATTGTGAAAACAGTTTAAAATATAGCAAGTGTTTAATAACATTAAACAGTGAATGTATAATACATGTTAGTTACGTGAACTCACATGAGTTCCTCACCTCTCAACTAATTGTGCACATTTAACGTACCCGTAACCCTTCCTAGTTATGCCGCTAACTAACTAGCCTAATTCACAACCTGACTTTACGTTATAATATGAGGGTCATAACAAGACATTCTAATATAACCTGTGCGTGTCTTCCTTTTTATTTCTCAGATTTCCTTATAATAATTTTTATGTGAAATTACCATTTCTAACTCTACTAAAAATGTCACAAGTATTCACACTTACACTTAAATAAAGAGTCTATTTCAATTACAAGTATAATAATCTCATCATAAATATACAATTAGGGCACCCCTAGGCTAAGTTGCGGTGCACACATACTCTGCTATAGAATCCCAGTACATCACGTACATAAGGATCACGTATTCTGAATCTCACCGTTTTAATAAGCAAAATCACACATATTGGAGGCGAACATAGTTCACATACCCATGGGTCACGCACATACTTATGCTCCCATGGTCAGTCGACTTATAAACTCACAAATAAGTCATTCACAGCCCTATATCCTTAAGGTACCAATCTAAATCCCCCCGTATGCACACAAGTATTAGATGGCCCAGTTCGAAAGACGACCTCCTGCGATAGCAAGTATGGTAGGTATGTTATACACATAAGTCCATATACTAAGCAATCACACCACTTAGATATCTTGAAATATTAATTAAGGTATATTCTACATTCCTATACTGTTATTCGAATTTGACATTCCTATACTGTTATTCCAATTTGTACCGCCGACACATCTCACATCGTAGTTTCAAGTACCTAAAGCCTAACCCACAAAGGTTACCAAGTCTCCTATTATTCCGACATTTAAATCCACTATTCTTAAGGTCCTTACTTCTTCCATTAACCTTATATTATCCAACTATCTAAAACTTACTCATCAATTCTCAATCTTAAATAGCTACACACTCGTCGATCCTTATTAAGTTTAATATAATTCCTAATTTGACTTCTAATTATAATTTGAGTCTCACAAATATGCCTACTAGTCTTCCTTGAACCTAAGAGTATTCACAAAGTCCCCACCAATAATTCTCTAGGGTCGAAATTGTTAAAATTCAACAAAGGAAAAATATAACTGATTGTGGGAAGGTCGATCGATCGACCTGGGAGTGTCGATGGATTGATGGTGGTCGATCGATCGAACGCACCAGATAGGTTACAACCTGCTTCGTTTTTCAATCCAAAATTCGTCCCAAAACTTCATTACAAGGTATGAAAATCTAATCTAACGTTATAGGATCAACATACAACCAAAATATGCCATTGTTAACATTCCAAAACCTTTTAATCATCAATCATTTGCCTTATATGGATCAAAACTTCAATAAAAACCCTAGTTTTCTATTTTCTTCAAGAAAATTTATAAATCTCCCCTTTAATTCTTTTTTAAATCATCAAAAGTTATATTTGGGGGTACTGAATTCGTCCATAATAGATCTACATATAATTCCTAATAAAAGTTTAGAGTTGTACATCAAATTCATTGGGTTTTTCATCAAATCTTTCAAGGCAATCTTTAATTTCTACACTAAGCATAGAGGAAAAATTCGTTGAACTAATGACACCAAATCAGTTGCCTTAATTTTGATATTCTGAGTTGTTGCTGGTGTTCAAGGGCTGGTTCTCTCTTCTTTTCGGTCACAATTCCGTCCAAAACGGTGGTGGTGGATGGTGGTTTTGGTTTGGAACCCTTTTGGAACTTCTCTCTAACCTCTCTCTAATTCCTGCAGACCACTCTCTTGTTTTTGGCTGATAATGGCCTTAGTGGATTTTCTAATAAGTTATAAATAAACTCTAAAATTCGTGGGTCTTAATTCCTTAATTTTTAAAATTACCAAAATACCCTTCCGGGTTGCCGATTTGGCCTAAAAATGCCCCCGGGACCCAAACTAAACACCCGGCTAGTGTTTTCTCACTATCTCGACCCTTTCGAACACGTTGGTGCACTCAAAATGACCATACAGTTGATAAAAATATGATTTACTTTTTAAATCTAATTAAATTGATTTCTGAGGCGACTAACGCACGCATCCCAACTTAATTTCCCAAATTGTCTGTAATACCCCGTATTTTCTGTGATATTTATTTTTGGGGATTAATTGAATTAAATGAAAATTAATTGGGAATTAATCCGGATAAAAAAATACTAGCAAAATGTGAGTTGGTATTTGACTATATTGAGTATATATGATGTTATATGAATATTGAATTATGAGATTTGTCGTGAGATTGATATACGGCAATTTGGACATTTTATTGGGTCGCGTGTGACAGTCGCGCCCGGATATAATTATTTTAATTTAAAAAGTGAATTTAAATTCTATTACCCGTATGGTCGTTTTGAGTGCGCCAACGCGTCCGGAAGGGTCGAGATAGTCAGAAAACACTAGCCGGGGGTTTAGTTTGGGTCCCGGGGTATTTTTAGGCCATACCAACAACATAAAGGGTATTTTGGTATTTTTGGAAATTAAAAGTGACGAAAATTATTAAATTATATCTGATGTGGATTTGACCCACTAAGCCACTAATCAACCCATGTTAACCCAATAGGCTACGTAAGTTATTAGAATTAGGTTTCTAAATTCTTTCCCCAAAATCAAACCCTAGCCACCATATCCATTGGAGAAGAAAGCTTGGAGAGGGAGAGATAGAAAGGAATTCTGCAGAAAGAGAGAGGGAACTCCTTCAATTCTTCATCAAAATCATAGATTGAATCAAGGCAAGTGGTTTAATTTCAATTAAATTAATGCTATGCTTTCCATGTTTAGGAATTTTCGAAATTGATCTTGGAAGATGATGTAGACCCATGAATTGGAAGTTAAAAGCTGGAAGTTATAAGCTATCGTGTTTTGACTCATTGAGGTTTACATTTAGTCCATGGTTATCAAATACCTAATCATATTTTGAATTATTTGTGCTTAAGTTATCATGTTGTATTTGTAATATTTACATTTTTTTTTGAAAATTTTCAAAAATAGTTGGTGATGCCTTTGGGAATTATAATTACACGTGCGTTGTTTATATATCTATGTAATGATGGATTACTTCTTATTTGTGATGCTTTATTTCTTAATGTTTATCATATACTCCGCTGTCAATTTCGAAAAAAAGGAGAGTAGAAATCACATGGGAGATTTGCTTTGATGATGAGTTTGATTTATGGGGGAGATTTCTTTATGAGTTTTTATTTTCTATTTCAAATTCGATGCATCATGGGTATTTTCTTTGCTTCATGTGTGCAGGTATCTAAGAGTAAGAACACATTGCATCGGATGAAGACAAAATACCCAATGGAAGATCAATAAGAACAAGTGGATATTGAAGACAAAGTTTATCAATGCCATTCCATTCAAGGATTTGGGAAGGGCATTAGGATTTTTCGTAAAAAAGGGGTATTTTTTGTACTTTGGGTTTCGATTAGTTTTGTACCGGAATAGAAAAAGGGGAAGATTTGTAAGGGAAAATATTTTAGCTTAGGCGTTTTATTTATTTTATTTGCACTTTGACATATTTGGCGCATCCCATTACAAAAACATACGTATCGACACGATGAACCGAACTCCAACATCTCTAAGATTGAAGACTTCCCTAAATTTTAAAAAGCTATAAATCTTTTAGGAATTTAAAATTATTCATACTTTTATTTGGGATGTATATTTTTATGTAAAATCGAGGCTGGAAACTTTTAAAGTTTTAAAAATAAAAATTTAGTTTTTATCCTTATTCAAACGAGATCGGCATCTCGTTCGAATGACTTTGCTTTGTTGTTTGATGCCTCATTCGATGAAAAATCGAAGGAACTACTAACTAAGGCTCACTGTTGTAATACCCCGTAATTTTTATGACTTTTAAAATGGGTTATATTTTAAATTAATGGATTAATTGGATTTTATTATAAATTAATTCATTTGGGTTTTATCCGAATTGTGGATATTAAAATGGATGATTCTAAATATTACTTAAAGATATTTAGTTAATATATGAATGTGATGTCATTGATATGACGGTATGATATAAATTCGGGAATTTGAATTTTTAGTCAGACGCGGTATGGGACGTGTCGGGACTAATTTATTAAATTAAAAAGGAAATTTATTTTCTATCGACCTTATAGTCATTTTGACTGCGCCGTTGCGTCCGGAAGGTTCGAAATAGTCAGAAAAGTCTATTTGGATGTTAATTTTGAGTCTCGGGTCATTTGGAAATGAATAGACAACCCAAAAGGGCATTTTGGTCATTTTTCTAGGGGTGAATAGTGATTTCGGGTTTTGTCCTATTATAAGTATTGGTAGATTAAGTGTACGTGGGTTATACATCTCCTCTTCACAAAGTAGAGAAGTCATATTCCTAGAGAGAGAAAAAGGGTGCTTGGGAAGGGAAAAGCCTACTTGGGAAGGAGAAGAACAAGAACCAAGGTTCACCACCACCAACCACCACCGGAGGTTGATCGGAGAAGGGACAACCAACTGAGATATACTACACCAAAGGATCAGACCTTCTGTAAAGGCAAGTGTTTGATAATTGCAACTTAAGTTCGTATATTGTCCATGTTAGAATAATTATGAAAAGAGATGATTTTTCTTGTTTGGAAGACATAATGGAGTTGTTATATGGATTTATAGAAACTAAAATAATATAGGAAGTAAACTTATATTGTAGGATGATAATAATCCACGAAATGATCATGAATATGTTGAAGAAAAATATGAAAAACCATTGAAGTGTTCTTGAAGTTAATATGTTGATGATTTTCTGGAAATAAGGAGAGAAACATGCTTTTTAATCCAATCCCTTGATGATTCTAGGATGTTTAGAGTATTGGAAATCATTCATATATGTTGATATATCACGTATAAATAATTATACTCATTTTGGAGGTTAATATGAAGGTTTGAATGAGTAAAAATGGTGAAACCCGTAGTTGCAGAAAATGCAGAAAACCAGGCTTGGACCTGAGGGATCGATCGATCGACCCCTGCCTTCGATCGATCGACCCCTGCCTTCGATCGATCGACCTCCCCAGAATATGTAAAGTTGTTTCTTTTTTAAATGTTGATTTTTATCCCAAACCTTTTGTGGATCTTTGGTGATTATTATTTGGATATTATGGGACATAGAAAATATCAGTAAACCCTTGATAAGATTTAAATTAATTTGATTTGGATTCAAGTGATTAAAATGATGAAAATTATATTGAATGGAATTTCGGTTGCTATATTAATTTGTTAAATTACAAATGGGGATGTATGAGGATTAAATATAGGACCAGTAGGGATGATTTAATATAACACCTGGGTATCCTTAAGTTTACAAGAGGGTTTAATCCTAAGTGAAAGAATATGTGTTTATAATAGATTTGAAGCTATCGGTTTTAACCTTAATTAAAAGGAGAACTAAATTCGTAGTAGTTCGGGAGAAATAATGTTATGGACCAGTAGGATATTAGTGACTTCTTACTGAATATATGTTGAGGAAAAACCTATTTGAATCTTGTGTATTGAGTGAGGGTAACCTTAGGGTTACAATTTGAACATCAAGGACTGCGTTTAAGCTCATTATTGATTTCGCAAGGACGGAGTGTAATACAAGAGCGTAGTGGTTTGTCTTCTGGATAGAGATGGGAGTTTAGAATACATTTGGTTGAAAGAAGGTATGAGGTTATCCCGATCGCATAGTTGAAGTTGTCGGACCTCCTCGATCGACAAAGTTAAGTAGTAGTGTATTGGAGGGGTTCCTTGTTTGGATTTCGCTTTGCGAGACGCTCTGCGCATGAACCTTAACGAAATCGGGAGTGGAGAGATGTTATAGGATGCGAGGATAATTAAATTATGAAGTAAAGATATGTTATTTTAATACGTGGAATTTAAAAGAGATATAATGCTAAGTATGGTAATTATCTTAGGGTAGTGATATTACCTTATTGATATTATATTATAGGTATGATAATACCTATTTGATTGATTGATGATTTATGTGTATGACATACCTAGTTTACTTGCTATCGGTGGGAGGTTTACGCATGAGGGCAGTCATATCCTGATGAATCCATGGGATCTTTGATTTGTCGCTCGAGAACATAGGTCTATGAAAGACTTATCGAGGAGTTGATAAGTCCGCTGACTATGGGTACGTAGGTATGTGCGTGAACCATGGGTATGAGAACTATGTTCGCCTCCAATGATTGTGTTATTGTTTGTGGTTCGAGAAATCCTTACCGAACCTTTTGTCTCTTATTCGACGACCAGCGATATTGGGACATGATAGCAGAGTAATGCATTGCACCGCAGCTATGACTCGGGGTGCCGTATTATATATGAATATATATATATAATGGATGAAATGAACGAATGGATATTTACTATGGTTAAATCTATCTACGGTGATAATTGTAGATATCGGTGAATAGAGAAAGATAATGGAATTAAGTTAATGAATGTTTATTCTTAAAGAATTGAAAAGCTTAATTCATATTAATGAGAAATGATTCATGTTAATGAGAAACTAATCATATAAAGGAGAAATGTAAATGAATAATAATGTGACGTATGGTATGGGACATACGGGGATTATGATATGGGAATGGAATTATATTATGGAATTAGTAGAGGAGCCATTAACTAGGAGGTTAACAGGAAATGTTAAGCGTGCACTCTAGTTGAGAGGTAAGAATAGCAAGTGAGAGTTGGATCAAACATGTACATAATAAATGCTTTATTGCACTTGTTAAATACTTGCTGTTTTAAAAATCATTTACACATTCGGGCTCTGACCCGTTTCCTTGCATATTTTCTTTTCTATTGTATCTCCTATATCAGGTGTCCAGCAGCAAGGACGCCAACCTTAGTTGATTGTGACGAGCTATGGAGCTATGGAGTATTTCTTAGACGCTTATCTTCATTTGATTCGCAGTATTCTTAGTTAGGGCATGTCGCCCAAAGGATTCAGTTATCTTTTCTATCGAGGTCAAATACTATTGTATTCGGGTTTTTTTAATACAGTTGTTATTGATGGGATTACTGTAATGGATTTATATTATATGGGAATGTTTATTCCAATTGAATTTAAATTCTTTTGTGTTATCTACATGGTTATCAGTGTTGTAGAATAAAATTTGTTGTGTTATTCTTAAACTGGAAATGGATTTTGTTAAATTAAAATTTGGAAAGTTTTTAACACCAGCTTAATTGAGTATTGGGTGAGTTGTAAATCTTTTCGACAGTGATGCTAAGAATGAGCCAACTGTATATTCTTTTTTAATTTGGTATGGGACTGACCACCCGGTATTTAATTAAGCGGGGTGTTACAACTGTTTGAATTCGTTAGAAGGTAATTTGATCCTGGTTAAAACGAGATGGTTATCTTGTTTGAATGGCCTTGGTTTTCATTATAATGATATGCTAATATTGTTCGAACAACTAGGATTTCGTTCGAAGGATCCACTGCCATGAAATTTCTGCAACGTTTATAAATACATGTTTTGACTCCAAATTTCGTAAGACTTTGCCAAAACGCTTCCTGCATTTCTATTAGAAAAGTTTTCACTTTTTGTGTTACCAAATCACTTTATGATTCACATTTTATATCCCCAAATAGTTTTGTGAATATTTTTGAAACCCTGGAAAGTTTCATATCTTGGATACATCTTTATGGATAGATCATCTCTATGGATGACTTGTGAACCCAAAAGGATCACGGCTGAAGACTGAAGTGTAAAAAAGGCTGATCGGTGGATACCGAGGGTGGACCGCCAGATATGGACTGCTCAGGATCAAGTAGTATTCTTTAGAGATTTTGTGAAGACTACGCGTTATACTTGTTGGTTATATCAAGTATTATTGTAAGTTGACTGTCTTGTAAAGTTTCTAAAGTGCTGATATAGGTTTTACCCTGAAATGGATTTTTACTCACTATTTGTGTTCTTTGCATGCGTAGTTTAAATCATTATATTTAGAATACATATTTGCATTCACACCTAATTTAATCAAAGGTTAAAATTTGTTTACAATTGGATTTGTGGGTTTGGGACTTAAATTAAAAAAAATACGAAAATAGAAATTTTTTTTTGGACATTTAATTATATAAATCATCCCATTAAGATCGCGCAAGCACTCTTACAATCAATTCGAGCCACTATCATTGTCGCATGTTTAATCCTTTTGCATAAACAATTACGGATGACTTTTATGATTACTAAATAGTATGAATTTGTCACCCCATAAATAATGCATCCAAACGTGAATAGAAAACACTATGATTTCTAGCTCCAAATCATGAGCTAGATAGTTACCCTCATGGGGTTTGGCTTTCCAAGATGCATAGTCAATAGGAAGATCCTCCTACAAGTGTGTCATTTCACCACATTTTGGCCTAGTAATAACCACAATATACATCTCCCAACTTTAAATAGTAAAAAGGATAGCTCAACACTCGCAACCTATATGATCCCTATATCTCACTAACCAATCCATACCCAAGACCACATAATAGGAGTGGGTGTCTAGAATTATCAAATGATCCTCAAAACATAATCCACTAATATAAACCTCAATGTCATCACAAATATCTAAACTATGAGTAGATATGCCTAACGTAGTAGTTAACGATAAAGATCTATCATAATATTTAGGAAGAAAATTATTAATCCGCACAAAACTAGGTGATACGAATGAGTGTGTGGAAGCGATGTCAAACAAAAGTCTTTCCTAAGTACCGAAAATAAAAATGTACCATGCACCACTTGGACATGGCCCTAGCACTCACTACACCAAAATGGGTAAATTGACACCCTTCCAGCGACTAGCCTTGTCACGGTCAATGACTATGACAAAAAAGCACGCATTTTTTGTCACGGTCATTGACCGTGATAAGGTATTGTCACGATCAATGATCGTGATAAGACCGTGACAACTACACTTGTCATGGACTTGTCAAGGTCAATGATGGTGACAAACCTTATAATATTATCACGGTCAAGGACCTTGACACGTCCGTGACAAATGTTCGAGTGAAAAACCCTTTCCTCTTTTTTCCCCCCGTCGATTCTTCCCTCCTTTTTTCTCTCTCTCTACGCTGCTCTCCCTCTCTCTCTCTCTCTCTCTATCTATCTATCTATCTATCTCTATCTCTTCCATTTATATATATGTGTGTGTGTATATATATGTGCGTATGTCTGTGTGTATGTGTGTGGTGGGTGGGGGTGGGGCAGGGTGGGGGAAGGGCGTGGGGAAGGTGGGGGGAAGGGGCAGGGATGGGGGGCTATTTGTGTGTGTGTGTGTGCACTTGTGTAGTGGGATGTGTGCATGTGTGTGTGTGTGTGGTGGGGGAAGGGGGTGGGGTAGGGTGGGGGAAGGGGGAAGGGGGTGGGGCAGGGGTGGGGATTGAGGGGGAAGGGATGGGTGGGGGGTAGTGGGGTAGGGGTGGGGGCTGCGTGTGTGTGTGTGAATGTGCGCGGGTCTGTGTGTGTATGTGCACGTGTGTGTATATGTGTGTGTAGTGTGGGTGTATGTGCGTGTTTGTGCGTAATGTCCCTTGTAAACGAATTGATTGGTTATTAATTTTTTTAGTAAATTAATATATGATTGCCCCTCATTGTAAATTAGTAAATTAATAATTGTATACTTTAATTGTTAGTTTAATTGACGAAAATAATTAATTGAGTAGACGAATTAGAAGGAGTACGGGATACACATTTGTCGTTGACATTGCTGTTGGATTATAGTGGATCGATGTTGGGTTGGTTAGTTTTAAAAGTGGCATGACCACTGGATTATTGTCCATATGGGGGTGGTATTTTTCAACTTTTTTTGAAAATTACTTTGTATATCGAACAATATATATATAGTATGATAATTACATGAAACATACCTGAAATTACATATTTGCATGTCTTCTTTTAATTCATTTTGATATGTACTAATAACATTTTTTTACAGTAAATATTTCCTTCAGGTATTA
Source organism: Sambucus nigra (assembly GCA_949130495.1). Classification (NCBI taxonomy): domain Eukaryota; kingdom Viridiplantae; phylum Streptophyta; class Magnoliopsida; order Dipsacales; family Adoxaceae; genus Sambucus; species Sambucus nigra. Next base: position 165,395,994 of record OX422207.1, read on the forward strand.
AGGCGAGGCTGATGATGCTTGTTATGATGATGTCGTCTGGGCTCGGTGGTAGCGGGGGCGACGAGGGCTCCTCGGCCCCAAGGTTCCCCAAATATGGAAAATTGGGGATGGACATCGAGAACAAGTCGGGGATATTAGCGAGATCCCTCGAGATGGTAAAGACGATCATCGACCCGAGGTACATTAGTTGGAAGGAGGTGCCATATGAGCTCAAGTTAGCTGTTTGGGTGGCACTACAGGTAATGTATTTAAATTTATATTTATATTTATATTTATATTCATATGAATATTACAATTTCGATTTCAATTTTATTTTTTATTTATATTTATATTTATATTTATATTTATATTTTTATTTATATTTATATTTATATTTATATTTATTTGCATCTAACATTGTATTTGTTGGACATGAACAATTCTGTAAAGTGGTGATCGCTTAAATAAGCTCTGATACCAATTTGAAAAGTGGTGATCGCTTAAATAAGCTCTGATACCAATTTGAAAAGTGCGACTATGTGATAATTGATTAAATTCGCAACTTTCTACGTTGGCGCACTTATTTAATTAGTGTCTATTTTTAAACCAAAATAAATCAGCCCCAAATCATTCAACTGCGTGTGTGCATGTGTCAACCCACAAAATAAATAAAGCATGCGACACAAGCTTAAAGAAAAATCCCCCAAAGGGGAAAAACCTTTTATTTCACTATAATTTGTAAGAAAATGGCTTACACGGATTACAATGAAATATGGTGACATATGAAATACCCGCAGGTGTCAGTTCCGATGTCTCGGCTGGAACTTTCCCTTTCCAGGAGGGCAGCAGTGAAGAAGAAGGTGGATCCTCCACAAGTTACGGCTGTAATTTTTCCTTCCCAGGAGGGCAGCAATGAAGAAGAAAAACGTCTTCTCCATAAGAGTGAACTTTATAAGTACTCCCTCCACAATAGCATGCAACAGTCGGTTGTAGAGTTTTCCCCACAAAGAATAAACCAAAGAAAAATATGTTCTTGGGTTCCACAAAACAATTCACATAAAAGTAATTGGGATTTTGTGAATTAAAAACAAAATATTTGAACCCTTAAAATTGTTGGAGAAAAACTTTATGCCAAAAGGTATTGAATTAAATCTGGGCAGATACACAAAAGTTTCAAAATAATAAGACTCTTAAAAGTTGAAACTGTTCTCCACATTTTTCTACGCTGCTAGGACCCTTTTTTATACAAATCTGAGTCGGTCAAAAGATAAGCATTACAACAGCGTGTCAGCCAAAAAGCAGGGTCGTTCGAACGAGAACCACATCTCGCTTGAACGAGATCGTGTGTCGTTTGAACGACTATGCGCGACATCCTAGTGTCGTTCGAATGAGATAGAGATCTCGCTTGAACGACCTTGGCATCGAAACCGAGGTACGTTTACTGCAGTAGCAGTTTTTCACAAAGATTTTCAAAACAAAACTTTCTCTTAATAACAGTTATAAAACCTCTTTAAAAAATATTTTTATGTAAAAGCTTTTTTTTCAAACCCTTTTAAGAATATCCCAACACTCTTAATATGAAATGTAAATGAAACTTTAAAACAATATCTTACCAAAGTTCATATTGTTGGGCTTGAATGTTGAAGGCAACTAGTAATTCAGATCCGTCTTTTGTAGAAGCAATCTTCACAATTCTTCGACGACTTGTAGCGGACTTATTAAAAATATGTCCTTACAAATCTCCCCCTATGTCTATGCTGGTACAAACATAAAAACATCCGAATTATCAAAAACCAAAATGCCTATACAAATATTCCCTCTCATGAATTCCAAAACTGAAAAGGTAAAATTTGTAAGTTCTCAAATTTTTCTTCAACATCAAAATTGTCAAAGCTTTTCTCATCAGGTTGTGCAACATCATGATCTTCAATCTTCGTACCTACACATTGAGATAAAGTAAAAAACCTTCGTGACGCATCGAGTTTGAAATGATATAGGAATAAAACATTAATAATCGAATCTCCCTCAAAATGCAAAAACTCCCCCATAACTGATAATTCTTTCTCCCCCTTTTTGTGATGTCCCCAAATAGACAGATAAGAAGAAAAAAATCAAAACATGGAGTGTCACGACAAAATGCATAGCAAACAAAGATCAAGCTATGCGCATGCAAAGGTATGTCCTAAAAACATCCACAAACTATTTTTGATTTTTCAAATTTTTCTTACAAAAATAGGATACAAAAAATCACACCATGGATTTAAACTCAAACAACCAAGACATGGAAATGGAATGAATGGGTGTGAATACATTCGATAGGTAAATCAACTGAATCAAGCAGATGTGCACGATGCATATGTGAACCCCTAACGAATGAACATCAAAAGTATCCTTAGGTGAAAAGATTGTTGAATTTAGATGATATCGTCTTATGAAAATCAACAAATCAAAGTCAAATGATTTCCACACCAATAACTTCCAAAACTATTTAGCGCTTTTTCATGATTTTCAAGGACGTGCTAGCCCGTTATAAAATCTCCAACCAAACAGTCTCATATATATTTTCTTTTTAGAGGTAATCTAAATTCTCAAACTTTGGAGAATTGGTGCAAAAACCTAATTGGCCCATAATTGGCATAAATTTCTTTTTATTGCCTTCAAATTTTTTTGGGCTCTTTTAAACCTCTTTGGACCTCGGATAATAAAATTCCTCCATTTTTTAGGTCCAATTTAACGGTGACTTAGTATTCGCAAAGGCAAAATGAACCTTTCACAGCCCTTCCCCGTTTTTAAACAAAGCACACAAACTCACAAAACGGTTCTAATATGCACAATTTCCTTATCAAAATTTATCGCGCTTGGTTCGTTTTAAAGGACAGGATTGAAGTGAAAACACCCAACCAACATGTGATAAGACAAGCACAATAATCAAACAAATCTGTGCATATGTGCAATAAAGGAAATCATGAGTCAAACATGTAGGAAGTAACACTAAATTACATCTCAATGATTCCAAACATTATAATGAACAAAGATGACATGATATATTGTCTCAAAACACTATCAAATAGTCACATGAAAAAAAATGGAATGATGTTGTGACTCGGTCATCCAAAGTGTTTATCCATAAAAGGGGCAAACAAAATACAAAAATCTTTTTGGATTTTCAAATTTGACCAAAAAAAATATATGAATGGACACTCAAAACATAGAAAATATTTTTGTATTTTAAAAAAAAATCAAAACAAAAAATATATACAAAAATTACATGTCATTACACTAGAAAATATGTATCATGAAACCACAACTAGTGTATGACAAACATGAAAACACAATCATCTATATGATATGGCAAGAGAAGAATCTTGTGCAAGAAAACGAGAGTCAACTTGTCTAAAATCTAGTGCCTCTAAAAGTGATTTCCTAACCCAAATAGTTGTGTAACGTCGTGTGGGGTCTTTGGGAACTATGGGAACACTAGACATAAACTTCCTAGGATATTTTCCAAGATCAAAACAAAAATGCCTAAGGTGACCTTTCCTACCACAATATGAACATGTGTAAACGGGAGGACCGACACCTATGGGTTGACCGTTTCTAACATCCTTGGAATTAGTTGACCCTCTAAAACAAATAATGGTTTTGGATTTAGCATTAGAAGCATGAGAACACGATGAGACATTACCATCACTATCAAACCTACTTGAGTCTATCAAATCATTTTTTAATTTCAAAGTTTTTGACTCAAGCAAAGAATTAGACTCTTCCAAATTAAGGGACGCCTTTTTCAAGTTTTTAATAATTCCAAAAAGCGTATATATCTCTCCCTCAATTAAATCAAACTTTTTTCTAAGAGTCTTTTCACGTGCCACAAACTCATTGACTAAAATATTTTTATCCTCTTTGGCACAAACACAAACCATTGAACTTTTAAGGTCCTCTAATTCTTCTTCTAAAATTAGGACCTTATCATCACTCTCCTTCTTGGCAATTTTCAAAGAATCAAAATTAATACACAAATTACCAAAATGTTCACGACAAATATCACTTTGAGTTTGGAACTCTTGCAAATATTCAATCTTACTTTTAAAGAGAGAATTTTCTTTTTACAAAACTTTAATTCTTTTGCAAAGTTTCAAATTCAAACTTTTAAATTTTTCAGCACGGTCGTGAATTTTTTTAAAAATAGGCTCCTCATTAAATGGGCGTTCCATTGAAAAATTACGATTTTTCACAAAACTGATTTTAAAAAAATCAGTATCACACAATTTTTGCAGAAAATAGGAATACGTAATAAATTAGCACAACATGCTCTGATACCAATTTGTAAAGTGGTGATCGCTTAAATAAGCTCTGATACCAATTTGAAAAGTGGTGATCGCTTAAATAAGCTCTGATACCAATTTGAAAAGTGTGACTCTGTGATAATTGATTAAAGTCGCAACTTTCTACGTTGGCACACTTATTTAATTAGTGTCTATTTTTAAACCAAAACAAATCAACCCCAAATCATTCAACTGCGCGTGTGCATGTGTCAAACCATGAAATAAATAAAGCATACGACACAAGCTTAAGGAAAAATCCCCCAAAGGGGCAAAACCTTTTATTTCACTATAATTTGTAAGAAAACGGCTTACACAGATTACAATGAAATAGGGTGACATACGAAATGCCCGCAGGTGTCGGTTCTGATGTCTCGGTTGGAACTTTCCCTTTCCAGGAGGGAAGCAGTGAAGAAGAAGATGACTCCTCCACAAGTTATGACTGGAATTTTCGCTTTCCATGAGGGCAGCAATGAAGAAGAAAAATGGCTTCTCCATAAGAGTGAAATTTATAAGTACTCCCTCCACAATAGCACGCAGCTGTCGGTTGTAGAGTTTTCCCCACAAAGAATAAACAAAAGAAAAATATGTTCTTGGGTTCCACAAAACAATTCACATAAAAGTAATTAGGATTTTATGAATTAAAAACAAAACATTTGAACCCTTAAAATTGTTGGAGAAAAACTTTTTGCCAAAAGTATTGAATTAAATCTGTGCAGATACACAAAAGTTTCAAAATAATAAGACTCTTAAAACTTGAAATAGTTCTCCATGTTTTTCTAGGCTGGCAGGACCCCTTTTTATAAAAAAATCTGAGTCGGTCAAAAGATAAGCATTACAGCAGCGTGTCAGCCAAAAAGTAGGGTCGTTCGAACGAGAACCCCATCTTGCTTGAATGAGATCGCGTTTCGTTTGAACGACTACGCGCGACATCCCAATATCGTTCGAATGAGATAGAGATCTCGCTTGAACGACCTTGGCGTCGAAATCGAGGTACGTTTACTACAGTTCAGTTTTTCACAAAGCATTTCAAAATAAAACCTTCTCTTAATATCAGTTATAAAACCTCTTTAAAAAACATTTTTATATAAAAGCTTTTTTTTAAACCCTTTTAAAAATATCCCAACACTCTTAATATGAAATGTAAATGAAACTTTAAAACAATATCTTACCAAATTTCATATTGTTCGGCTTGAATGTTGAAGGCAACTAGTAATTCGGATCCGTCTTTTGTAGAAGCAATCTTCACAATTCTTCGACGACTTGTAGCGGTATACGTCATAATAAATTATGACGGACTTATTAAAAATATGACCTTACAAATTCAGCATGGATCCAAAGCTATGCGATTCCTTCTTGGATAAGTTGAGGGAGCAACACAAGACGTGGAAGAAAAATATGCGGACCCGATACTTTGATAAGACACGAGAGTCCATTATCCAATGGCGTGAATCCGTCCGGTCGAAGGAGCCGATCTCATTGGCACAATGGCAAAAGTTCGTTGACAATGAGATCGGGGAGAGACAATTGGCATCTCGCCAATCAGGGACGGAAAATCGGGCAACAAAAATGGACGTGCACTACTCCGGTCGGACGTCTTACACCTAGGTGAATCATAGGATGATGGTAAGATTTAATTTTTCTATAACTACAGAAATATATTATTCTACCTTATTTTACTTTGAGGGACCGATACTAATATTACTTTATTTTATTTCAGGGGACAGGGAGTGGCCTTGGGGGTAGGCCACATAGGCTCGATACTTATGTGGCTCTTTGGACGAAGAAGGTGAAGGACAAGGAGGTGTCCCCAAGCGTCGCTGCCACGATTGTAAGTAATCGGACAGTTTACTTTTTGTTAATTATGTTATAATTTTTTAATTTACTTATTTTACTAATCATGTGCTTTTTATCATTTAGGTAAAGCTTAAGGAAGTGCATGAGTCATAATCTGATGCCGATAAGGCATCTTTGTGCACAGACGTACTCAGCCAAGTGCTTGGCTCTAATCGCAAGGGGAGGAAAAGGGGGTGAGCTCGCAGGTGGCCAAATCTAGGATAATTGAATTGGAGACAAGCGACACTGGGTTGGCTCAAACGGTGGGCTCGCATGACACGAAGTTGTCCTGTTTGGAGACGATGGTCCAAGATATGTTCTCATTCATGAAACGTTTGTTGGATGGAGAAAAATGCAAGGGGAAATGGAAGGAGAAGGTGGGGGGGGGGGAGTAGGTGCGGGAGGACGAGGTGCAGGATGATTAGGATGTGGACCTCGCTGATTCATCGTCGACACGTGCGGACTTTGATGATCCACTTCCCTATTTGGCTCCCTTCGATCGACCGATGTCGACACTTAGTTGGCCCAGCGTGTTTATATAGGACATATTTGGTGGCCATCGGATAAGGCGGGGGTTGAGGGACCCTAATATCGTCCAGGGTGGACTAGTTCATGGAGTGAGCTTCAAGACATCGAGTCCAAGGTGCTCATCACACATATGATACCCGGAAAGGAGAACTCCCCATTGTGGTTGCGCGAACAATACGGTACGATGTATATCTGTGGGTGTGTCAATTCGTATATCGTGTGGCCTACTCACCTCCTCGGATTTAACCATACCCAAGACATGTAGTGACATTATTTGAATTGAATTGAATTGTATTGTTTTTAAGTTGGTAGATTTGAATTATTTATATACTACTGGGCAATGGCAATGGCAGTGGCCATACTGGCCAGCAGATTTTTTTTCAATTCTGTCCAGAATTGTCAGGGTCATTAACCGTGATAATTTTTTATTAAGTGTCACGGTCTTGTCCCGATTATAAACCGTGACAAAACTTGTCACGATCAGGGATCGTGACATGACCGTGACAATTCTAACAATATTGTCACGGTCCATGACTGTGACCGTGACAAAAAAATTATCTCGTCCAGAATTGTCAAGATCAATGACCGTGAAAATTCGACAGATTGGGTGTAGTGACTCCAGTTGGGAAGGCACAATATGATAAAAGTGGTCATAGTAAAGCTGGGGCTGCTACTGGGCGACTGGTGATGCATGTAGGGATGCTATAGGATGTCTTCTTGGTGCTGGATAGTGTTATTATTAGAGCCCGAGGACATGTTAGAACTTCCCCCAGAGTTTTCCATAGTCCACGCTCCTTTCCTCGATGACCCTAATACTGTTACCCCTAAATTTCAACACTGGGGCTAATTTGAAATATGTGTCCTCATCCTCAACATCTAAAACATACTACCTCTAATTGGGCTAATACACCCCTTATTATTGTCTCTGATATTGGCGCTTCTCGTAGTGATCGTTGTTGCTGGCAGAGGTACTATGGGTGGCATATCCTACATGAATGATCAACTCTGACATCTGTTGTTCCCCAAAGTGGTATTTCCCTTGGGTTTCAAGGGTTTGAAATATTTGGCATAATGGGTTCCTATGGTTCGGGGGCTACAGGATCGACCCGCTCTGATGACTCTCTATACTAACAAAATTCTTCCTAAACAACATCTAAATTTTAAGATTGACACCCTATTAGTAACAAAACATAGGTAAGAGTACAAGGAATGGAGCATATCAAAGAACGCTGTGCCGATGTCTTAGAGAAATTATAACCCTTGAAGTCTAAGACCATGATCTGATACCAATTGTAATACCCCGTGTAATTAAACTTAAGTTAATCAAGTCTAAATATAAAATTATGTGGAATATTTAAAAATAATCAAATCCCATTCTCAACATGGAGAGATCAAACGAAACAATAACACACACAATGTGGAAGCGATATGAAGATCTTGAATGTAAACCCATAAGAGAATACTCATAGTCATAAAAAAGATATGATAACATCTCGACAATATTTTTTCAATACAATCCCAAAGAATCTCTGAATAATACTATCCATTTAAGTATCAGCACACACGCTAATGTTTCTTCTGAATCATCTAAGACAAAAAAGTAAAAATAATATCTAAATAAAATAAAGACCCACAATGTATCTGAATCTAATATCCTGGGTGAGGGAGATGAATTAAAATGCCTGCTGGAATAAGGATTCTATACAGAAGTTCAAGCCTTAGCACCTGAGTTCCACATAAAGAGGTGGTTAAAAACCCTATCAAGTAACAAAGCTACATAACTCAAAGTCGTTATATGAATAAATGATGAAGTCATAGTTCAACAATTTAATGAGCAACACAACCCATAAACGTAGTCTCATAATATATTCAAATTATGCAAGTTATTTAGTTAAGTACTCACTCTTAATATTTAAGAAAATGTAACTGACATGTGACCATTCCTTTCGGCTATCTCATAAATTACAGTACACCATATTTAGTCATTAGAATGCATTCGAATTACCTCAAACCATTCCATTAATTAAACAACAAGTAATCGATATGCGCCCCTTCCTCTCGGCCATCTCATTAACATGTGGTACACCAAATTTAAGCAACCACATAAACCCCAGTCTCCCATTATGCAGTCCCAGAATAACACATCACATCAAATCATAAACATCATGTTTCACGCCCTGACACCATTTGGTATTCGCATGGTCGAGAATTTATATATCACAATATTTGATGTCCCTCCACGATGCCCATCCATTCATTTCCATTTCGCATGTTGATTTAACATCGACATTTTAACACATCCTTATTCACTCTGAACAATTATAAGGATATGATTTATAAATGTCCGTGGTAGAATCTAGAAATTTTCTAAGTGTCCTAGATGACCATTTAGTATATTTGATACCACTACATTTGGCACGTGTCCACGATCATCCTCGATGGCCTTGATCTGAATCCATGCATCCATCATCTTCGTATGTGCATCATGACTTAAGCAAAGTGCTCTTCAACCATTCCCACTACTCCACGTACTGATGGAAAAATGATTTTAATTGGAGTTTTTATTATTTGCATAAATAGTTGGGAGTGTATTTAAATAAATTTTGAAGTCTGAAAAACGTTTATCTGGTAATATCTTTTTGGAAAAAGAAGAGGCGAATTTAGACACGTCGATTATGTCATTCAAACGACATCGTATGTCGTTCTAACGAAAGCTATTTCGTTCAAATGACATCGTATGTCATTCGAACGACCCACCGCCTTAAACTACTTATTTAAATAGTGTACATTCTACACATTTTCCCAAGTTTGCATACCCTCATTTTCTGCATAACAGTAGCAGTTTTCAGACTTTGTTTTTAAGGTTTTTCTACCAGTTTGATTCACAAATAATTACCAATCCTTTATGTGAATCCTCTAAACCCCAAAGAAGATTGGTATACTCATATGGAGTACACTTGTGGAGAAGAAGATGCATTTCCATTACTGACCACCTGGAGTTCTTGTGGGACCTCTTGCCGATGACATCCAATCGACGCTTGCAGGTATTTTGTATGTAACATGTATTTTCATTGTAATCCGTGTAAACCGATATTTATAAATTATAGTGGAAATAAGATGGTTTTGAGCATATGGGGGATTTTTTCTCAATTGTGATTGTCATGCATGCTTAGTTTATTTCATTAGTTAATAAAGTTTATTTGCAAGAGTTTGAAGTTATTAGGACTGAAATTAGAATTTAATTAAATAAGTTCGACATTGATTGCTTGTGCACTCTCAAATTGGTATAAGAGCCATTTACACAATTTTATCGTGTAATTTTTTTGCAAATTTTTTCTGGATATCAATTTTGTTCTAAAAAATTAATATTTGAAAAAGCGCAATTTCAATGGAAAACTTATATAATAGAGTCCCAATTTTTGATGGGTCAAATTACGCATATTTGAAAGCCCATATGAAATCTCACTTAAAGTCCATAGACGAACGTGCTTGGGTTGTATGTGAAAGAGTGTGGACACCTCTCACTATCACTGTAGATAACGTAACTACTTTAAAATCTGGGATTGCAAGGACTGAGGATGAATTTAAATGGAGCACATATAACTCACGTGGGCTTAGTGCCATTTCTTGAGTCTTCACACCTGATGAGTTCCGACGCATCATGACGTATACCACGTCTAAAGAGGCATGGGATGTTCTACAACTTACCCATGAAGGTGAAAACGCAGTGAAAGAATCTAAATTGCAAAACTTAACTACACAGTTTGAAACTATCTCTATGCAGTAAAATGAGTGTTTTGATGAATTTTATGCACGCTTATCTGATATCATAAACATTAGTTTCAACTTAGGTGAGCACATTCCTATTGCTAGGGTAGTTAAGAAAATTTTGAGATCACTTCCTAAGAGATTTATCCCCAAAGTCATTGCATTAAATTCATTAGGTAATTTGAGTAGGCTTATATTAGAAGAGTTAGTTAAAGACCTACAGGGCTATGAAATCGACATGTCCTCAGACACGATAAAATTAAGAGACAAAGGGGTAGCTCTTAAAGCCCATGCTAGAAAGAGTGAGGGGTCAAAGAGAGGTGAGTCTTCTAAGAAAAGAGAGGAGGAGATGTCTGATTATGATTCTGATTTTGACTTGGACAATTTGGTCCTCTTTGCTAAAAATTTCAAAAAAAATCTCAAATTAAAGAAAAATGGGAATTTTAAAGATAAAAACAATTATGAGAAAAATAAATCTGAAAAGAAATTTGAGAAAGATAAAAAGGACACCCTTAAGAAAGAAGGTGAGAGATGCTTTGAGTGTGGCGGTAGAGGTCATAGGGGGTTTGAGTGTGCAACTAGGTTAAAACGTTTAGAAAAATCCGAAGCAATGTTAAATACCACCCTTAGTGACGATAGCGAGGTCAAGTTGGTGGACTCTGGAGACGATTCATCGCATGAATATAACTTCACCACATTCATGGCTAGTCATGTGAGTAGTGACAGTGCTCCTCATGATGATGAGGATGCAAGCTCGCAGGGACACATCGATAGTGACAGCAGTGTCAACGAGGGGGATGAAGTAGCAGGTGAGTTCTCCGACGCGTGTACGCTGATTTATATGCTGATACTTTTAAGACCAAAAAGTGTAACAAATAGTTAGCTCTTAGGATATCATCTCTAGAGAAGTATTTAGGATAGATGATAGAGAGAAATATACCTCCATGTCCACAACTTTGAGAGAGAGAGACCTCCATGTGTTGATAGAGAGAAAGTTTGTGTGGAGAGATAAAGTGTTTTTAAGAAAGAAAAATGGGGACTTGACTAAGCAAGTGGCTGATATGATGAGTGAGCTCCATTATTCCCTGGACATTCGAAAGAAACTAGAAGCCCTTGTAGCCCAACTCACACATGACCTTGAGAGTGTGACACTCCGCCTAATTAAATACCGGGTGATCAGTCCTTTATTTAATTAAATCAGAATATCCAGTTGGTTCATTCTTAGCATCACTATCGACAAACCATTTCTTCTTAATTCACCTAATAATTAATTAATCTAAGTGTCAAAATTTTCCAATTTTATTTTAATTAAATCCATACCACCATACTGAATAAAATAAGTAACACCTCAACACAACTGAATTAAAATTCAACAAGTATTTATGTGACTTGAATAAACTCTCAAGTTGAAATATCTCAATATCACCATCTAAAACAAAACGATAATAACAGTACCAACATAAAATCGATACAAAATCCGAAATAGAAATGGAACTACTAGAATCTTAGGTGACATGCCCTAAATGATCCAAATACTACAAAGATAGGAATCAATGGAATGAAAGAGTCTAATTCAAAGCTGCATCTTCAGAAACTCGTCAAAATATCCATCCTCCAAGATGGGCGTCCCTGATGCTGGGCACCTGGCAGTATAGATATAGTAGAGAAGATAATATGCAAGTAAACGAGTCAGAGTCCGATTGTAAAAGATTTAAAAAATAGCATGTTCTTAACAAGTGCAATTAAGTTGGTATTGTGTACATGTTAGTGCTTGGCTCGCACTTGATAATCTCACCCCTCATCTAGTGTGCACGACTAGCATACCTTATTAACTCCCTAAACGAGATTTTTAATTATTACTCTAACTTTTCTCCTTATCCCATATTTCCCACACAGTACTATTAATTAAATATGTTCATTTCTCTTTAAGATGAACTACGCCTTCAAGTATTAAGTATTCACTTACTTAACTCAATTCAGATTTTAGTACTCATTTTTATCTACTAACTCACACAGTAGATCACATTATAGTGTATATATATATATATATAATCACACTATTATATATACTAATACGACACCTCCCAGACACAGCTGTTGTGCATGCATACTCTTCTATCATGTCGAGTTACATCTCTTGCTGTAAAAAGGACAATTGGCTCGGCGTCTCTCCCGAACCATAAATACTATAACACGCATATCTGGAGGCGAGCATACTCCCCACCCGAATGGGTCATGCACATATCTATGCTCCCATTCAACCATCGAAATTATCATTCACACTAATAGAACCTGTCCGAGGTCATATGCTCAAGGTACGAATCTAAAATCCTCCCAATTGGGCTCATTTGGATAAGATCAACCATAACGCGAAACCCCCACCCCGATAGCAAGCAACGTAGGTATGTGATACAAATAAAAATATAGGTATTCACCCCACCTATATAATATCAATAAGGTAATCACACAACCCATATGATAATTCCATACGTAGTATATTTCTCTCTCTAATATCCTATGTATTTATAGATTATGATTATACTTATTAATATATATTTCCTGAGTTTTCCCATCCTCGAAAATTAACCATTATTTCTCACATATATTTAGTAGGTAATTATCTACACCCTACTGGTCCATGTCATCCCAAATCCTAAATTTTCACAGATTCATATAATCCTCAAATAGTTTTATTCTTCGATAAACTCAAATTACTTTTATTCCATTACTCTACTTTTAAGGATTAATTCACACATAAACAATATCCGGGTCTCAATTACCACCCTACAGACCTTCCCTATATCCCATTATGTTATAATTAATTTACACTAAGCATCCTTGGAAGTGGGGAATTTAATCAAGCCTTAAACAAAATCAACATATGAATTCAGGGATTGTCGATCGATTGAAAATCTTGGATCGATCGATCGATCAACATTCAAGGTCGACCGATCAACCGAACAGGTATGAGCCTACCGTTTCTGCATATTTGGCCTATGGGTTTAACCAATTTTCATCCTCAAATCCTCTATTTTAATATCCCAAACTCCTTATAATTCATTCCACATGATAGAACAATACATATAAATGATTTCCAATCATTAAACAACCTAAAGCATCAATAGGTTTGGATTAAACATGTTATTTCTCATAATTTCCAAAAAAAACCCTATTTTATCATTACACCAAGAATAACATATAAAAATCAAATTTCTTTGTCAAATGATTCCAAATTCCTGGATTAAAATATATACTCAAAAGGATCTTTATTCTACATATTTCTCAAATCAAGGATTCCATTAAAATCATCATGGTTTATCTCTAAATCATGCAATTTCTTGGAATTCTACAACTATCCTAACATGGGAATTATACATGCTAATTTTGCAGAGATTAAGTCACTTGCCTTGAAATTGTAGGTCTGAACCTTTGGGGATGATAGTCTACTGGTGGTTCTCTCCCTTTTATGGCCAACTTTCGGTGGCGGTGATGGTATAGGATGACTTTTGGCTTCTCGACTTCCTAGAAGTGTCTCTTAACTTTTAGAGAAATCTCTAACTCTCCTCTAAGTCTTTCTCTCTAAGTTTGGTGATGAACTATGTATCTTACCACCTTTTAAAGTTATACAATAATCCTCAATTTTTGTGGTTACTATTCACCTCCCATGTAAAATCACTAAAATACCCCCCGGGTGTCTATTATGTTCTAAAGTGCCCCGAAACCCAAATCAAACACCCAAATAGACTTTTTCAATTATTTAAACTCTTCCAGACACTTTGGCACAGTCAAAACGGCCATTTGGATGACATAAAAATATTTTTCTTTTAATTCCTTTAAATTTAGTCCCGATAAGACTCACACGCGCATCCTGGCTTAATTCCCATAATTACCGTATTCATCACCCGCGATAATTTTTATTAAATCAAAATCATATGAAAAGTCATAATCAAATATTACTTTTAATCACTAAGTAATATTCAACATAATTCACATATTACTTTACTCTCGAGTAATATTTAAATCCGGATTAATTTTAAATATCTCACAATTAGTCTTAATTAATCCCATTTTAAAAATCATTAAAACTACGGGATATTACATACTTCCCCCTTATAACGGAATTTCGTCCTGAAATTTGAAAAAAGGCATACCTGGTAAAAACAACTCCAGTCATCGGTCGCACACATCGTCCTCGCTCTCCCAAGTAGACTCCTTCACATTATGGTGCACCCACTGAACACGTACAAGCAAAACTAGTTTCGATCTCAAACGTTTCTCACCGCGGTCTAAGATCGCCACTAGTCACTCCTCGTAAGAACTATCTGGCTTCAAATCAACTTCCTCTAATGCAATATTAGTGTGTGATAACTCATCTCGTAGATACCGCCTCAATGAAGAAATATGGAACACATCATGTATAATATGCAAGTGCTCTGGTAGCCCAAGTCGGTACGCTATTGGTCCAACCCTCTCAATAATAGGAAATGGTCTTACATATCACGAAGCCAATTTCCCTTTTTTTCCCGAACCTCATGATCCCCTTCATAAGAGATACCCGCAATAACACTTGGTACCACACATTAAACTCCCTGAAGAACCGCTTGGCATCGACATAGCTCTTCTGTTTATCCTAAGCTACTCGACTGCGACTCATAATCATATCAATCCTGGCAGACCTGAATCACTTTCGGTCCAAGTAACTTGTTATTCCCCACCTTTAATCAACACGCGGTATAACAACAAGGTATACCATATAACGCCTCAAATGGGGCCATACCAATGGTAAACTGGTAAGAATTATTATATGTAAATTCCACTAGGGGAAGGTACTGCTCCCAAATCCCTCCAAAATCCAGAATACACATGCATAACATATCCTCTAACATATGGCTAGTATGCTCAGTCTACCCATTTATTTGTGGGTGATAGGTCATACTTAATCACATCTCGGTACCCATGGCCTCATCAAATCTCTCCTAAAATCTAGAGATAAAGATCTTATCCCGATCGGACACAATATCTAGCGGTACTCCATGTAACCTCACTATCTCGGCTATAAAGAGCTGTGCATACTGCCCCATCATAAAATCAGTTATAACCGAAAATAAATGAGCTACCTTAGTCAAATGACCCACAATAACCCATATAGAATTGTGATGCCTCTGAGTAGTAGGCAACCCAGTGATAAAATCCATGTAAATACTCTCCCATTTCCACATTGGAATCTCTGGCGGCTGAAGTAACATGGCTGGCTTCTGGTGATCCACCTTCACTAACTAACAGGTTGCACACTTAGAGATAAATTCAGCAATTTCTCTTTTCATAGCACGCCACTAATACTGTCACATCATATCTTGGAACATATTATACCCACTGGGATGTACCGCAAATCGGGATCACAACGTGCCGCAATTCATCCCCCTTTGTAATAATCAGTCTACCGTTAAAGCACGAGCCTCCTTCCGAACTCACTGAATAAGACTCTGATCCCTCGACCAAAAGTTATCAAATTTTATCCTGATAGAATGGATCCACTACTTGAGCTTGTATTACCCGTGTCACAATCTGAGGAGTAATGGTCATAACTGACATAAATGACCTAGTCATGGCATCTTGACAGCCCAGTTCCTTCCATTTAGCCTTCCACACTGCGGCTAGTTCACCCTCAGGCCTACGACTCAATGCGTCTGCTACCATGTTAGCCTTCCCTGGGCGATAATGTATCTTAAGTTTATAATCCTTCATGAATTCAAGCCACATGCACTGTCGCATATTCAACTCTCTCTGAGTGAAAAAATATTGTAATGACTTGTGATCCGTGAATATGCAAAAAAATTCACCCGATAAATAATTTATCCATATTGGAAGGGCAAATATGACTACTTCTAGATCCAAGTAGTGGGTAGGGTACTTCTTCTCATGAGGCTTAAGCTTCCTAGAGGCATATGCTATAGCCTTTTCTTTCTGCTATAATACCCCACCAAGTCCCTGTAATGATACGTCAGTGTACATTAGGTACTCCACTCCTGGTCTGGGTTGTGCTCGTACGGGTAATGAACTTAATTTATCCTTCAGTTCATCAAATTCCAACTAACACGCATCATCCTAAATAAATGGTACACCGTTATGGGTTAGATTGGTCATTGGACCCACAATCATCGAAAAGTCCCTGATAAATCATTTGTAGTAACGAGGTAGTCCCAAAAAATTGCGAATCTATGTCGTGTGTTATCCCCACTCCCGCACTGCCAATATTTTGCTAGGATCCATTGTTATACCCCATTCTGACACCATATGCCCCAGAAACTGTACCCCTTCGAGCCAAAACCAACACTTATCATACTTAGCATACAACTGATGTTCCCGTAGTGTTTGTAGGACCCTTCGCAAATGTTTGACATGTCCGTCTTCGATACGAGAATAAACCAAGATGTCATTTATGACAATAATGACAAACTGATTCAGTAACTCTTTGAGCGCCCTATTAATTAAGTCCATAAATACAGTCAGCGCATTGGTTAACCCAAATGGCATAACTAAAAACTTATAAGATCCATATATTGTCAGAAAAGAAGTCTTCAACACATCCTGCTCCCTGATTCGCAATTTGTGATATCCGGACCTCAAGTCAATCTTTGGGAAGTACACTGCTCCTCTCAACTGATCAATCAAGTCACCGATGCGTTTGGATCGTGACTTTATTAAGTTCTTAATAATCCACGTATAATCATAGGGATCCATCATTCTTCTTTAGAAACAGAACTGGGTTACCCCAGGGTGAGGTACTCCAACGGATGAAACCCTATCTCAACAACTGCTCAATCTGATCTTTTAGCTCCCTCATCTCTGCAGTAGACATACGATAGGGGGCACGGGCTATTGGTCGAGTGTCTGGTGCTAAATTAATCATAAACTCAATCTCCCTACCCGGCAGTAACCCTGGTATATCCTAAAACACGTATGCGAATTTCCTAACAACTGGAATCGAATCAAGGGGAATCATAACTCCCGTAGAGGTCTCCTCCTCTATATAATACAAATGAGTGGACGATCCTCCTCGGAACAAATAATCGCTACTAAAACATCTTCTGACCTGGGATATGGAATATAATGCTCCTACTAAAGCAATCAATTTTGTCTCTATAAGAAACTAGCCAATCCATCCCTATAATAACATCATATTCGGACATGTATAACATAAGCATATCAGCTGGTAAAATCAGACTCCCAATATCTATACTCACACTCTGACATATAAAGAAAATAGGCATATCACTACCCATCGGTGAGTCTACATAAGTAGCAATACTGCTGGTTGTGTCTAATAATCCTGTGGTCCATGAAAATCTAGTGGCTATGAAAGAATGTGAGGCCCCGGTATCAAACAAAATACGTCCCATAGCCCCATATATAGAAAAGATAACCTCAACTGAGGGTGGGGGCTGCTGAACTGTTGGCTGCTAGACGTTGTACACACGCACATACTATAACTTCCCCTGCTGTGGTGGGGTTACATGATCAATGGCAGGTAAGGCTAGGATATGTTCTAGTTCTGGAAGGTCGACTAGAAATATATGTCTCTGTGTCTCTCTATATGTGCCATGCCGTTGGGGTATCTTACCCTTATCTGGGGAATCCTACTTCTTGTGGCTGATCTTACCACAAATGAAGCATCTACCTACAAACTGTTCCCCATTTCAACCCTACTAGCCATGACCCTAATGATCATTTCCACCATTCCCTTGGCGCTGATGGCCATGCTGATTGTGCTGCTAGGCCTGGTGGCCCTGTCTATTACCGCCCTGCCCAAAGCAAAATCCTCTTGACCTCAGTCGCTTAGCATAGTCCCCTTGCTATGAATTTTGCTCACTTTGTCTATGTTGCCCCTGAACTGATGACGATCCACTACCACTTTTTCCCCCAGTTCGGCTTTGCTGATTGGACTCATACCCCCGCTTACTTCCTTTATGAAGATGGTGGTCCTGGCAATGAAGTAATACCACATTCAAGATTGTTGTATATGTCTGTAGAGAAGAATTGCCCAAAAGGTGCTGGCGAATCCTCTATGTAAGTCCATCTTTGAACATCTGGATCTTCTTCTCTTCGGTGGGTATCTCAGTTGGCACCAAATTAGTCAGCATAGCAAACTCCTCTTCATACTCGGCAACTGACTTCTCCTCCTGAGTGAGGTCCAAAAGTTTCATCCTCATGTCGGTCTGAACAGCTGAAAGAAACTATTTGCTATCAAACTACACCCAGAAGTCCTTAATAACCATCGTATCCCTCTCCTATGCTGTAGTAGTGGATTCCCACCACTGAAGGCTACTCCCACTAGCTTAAAAGTTGATAAGATCTGCTTCTGAACCTCTGTGCATTCATACATATGCATATGCCACTGGATATCTTTCTTCCATTAGCTAGCAGTCACAACATCGGAACCCCCTATGAATTATGGTGGATGTGACTTTTGGAAGGTATCCCTGACACGCTCCCTGGCAGTGGGAAATTCCTGTGCAAGCGTTGGTAGCACTACTTGTGCTGGTGGTGGTGCTTGATGGACAACTGCTAAGGCTGCATTAACGACTTGAGCAACAATGGCAGCAACTTCTGCTACATTCATAGTGCCCTGAGCTGGAGCGGGCTGTGGGGCTGGCTGTACCACATCGGGGGCTCATTGTGCATGTCGAGGAAGCATCTGAAATGAGGGAGAGATATTTTTATCCGCCTTTTAAAATATCACAAAATAGATGAAGTCGTAAATGTGCAATTATGAATACAACAATCCTAATGATAGGGCTTTATATCAAAGGACGCTAAATAGAAAGCATAATAAACTGTACAAATCCTAAGGACACTAGAACCTGATGCTCTGATACCACCTGTGACACCCCACCTAATTAAATATCTGCAGTGTGAATTAGTAGATAAAAATGAATAATAAAATCTGAATTGAGTTAATAAAGTGAATACTTAATACTTTAAGGCCTAGTTCATCTTAAAGAGAAATGAATATGTTTAATTAAAAGTACTACGGGGAAATACGAGATAAGGAGAAGAGATAGAGTAATAATTAAGAACCTTATTTAGGGAGCTAAAAAGGTATGTTAGTCGTGCACACCAGATGAGGGGTGAGATTCTCAAGTGAGGCTGAGAACTAACATGTACACAATACTTGCTTAATTGCACTTGTTAAGCACTTGCTATTTTTAAAATCTTTTACAATCGGGCTGTGACCCGTTTACTTGTATATTCTCTTCTCTATTAGATTTATACTACCTGGTGCCCAACATCAGGTTCCCCCCGACTTAGAGGATGGATATTTTGATGAGTATCTAGAGATGCAGCTTTGGATTAGACGCTTTCATTCCATTGATTCCTATCTTTGTAGTATTTTACTCATTTAGGGCATGTCACCCAAGATTCTTGTAGTTCCATTTCTATTTCGGATTTTGTATCGATTTTATATTGGTACTGTTATTATCATTTTGTTTTGGATGGTGATATTGAGATATTTCAAGTGGATATTTTATTCCAGTTAAATTAATACTTGTTGAATTTTAATTCAGTTGTATCGAGGTGTTACTTATTTTATTCAGTATGGTGGAATGGATTTAATTAAAATAAAATTTAAGAAAAGTTTTGATACTTAGCTTAATTAATTATTAGGTGAATTAAGAAGAAATTGTTTGTTGACAGTCATGCTAAGAATGAACCAACTAGATATTCTGACACAATGGTACTTAGATAGTGGGTGCTCTAGGCACATGACTCATGATGTTTCTCTGTTTACCTCCCTAGAATAGAAAGGAAGGTAAAGTCACTTTTGGAGACGGGAGCAAGTCTAGCATAGTAGGACGTCATATAGTAGAGTTACCAGGATTTTCTTAAGCTAAAGAATGTGTTATACGCCAAGGGATTGAAAGTAAATTTGCTCAACATTAGCCAGTTCTGCGACGTTTACTTTGAAGTAAAGTTTGACCATAATGAATGCCATGTTTATGACCAACCCAGTAAACATCTATTGTAAGGGGTGAGGACTAAAGACAATTGTTACGGGATCATGCCTAAGTCGTCATTTATCTGCAACAGCTCCACGATCACTACTATGTATCTGTGGCATCAACGTCTAGGTCATGTGAATTTTTGAGATTTGGAGAAGTTAGTTAAACAGGACCTAGTTCGTGGCTTGCCATCGCTTTGAAAGCTAACTTTCGTAGTTTGTGGACCCTACTAGTTGGGAAAGCAAATTCGTAGCCCCCATCGAAAGTTGAATTCCATTACCAGTTCACGCGTACTTGAGTTGATATATATGGATCTTATGGGTCCTAATCGTCCTGAGAGTTTAGGTGGTAAGAGGTACATTCTGGTGATGGTAGATGATTTCTCACGCTACTCGATTGTAGATTTTCTGCGAGAAAAATCTGATGATGTGGATTTTTTTACGACCAAGTGTTGTGTCCTACAAAATCAACACGGGTCATTATCAAGGGAATACGTTGTGACAATAGCACTGAGTTTAAAGAAGCAAGAGTAGATCTTTACTATGATAGCCTCAGAATTAAACACAGATTTTTGACTGTTAGGACTCCTCAGCAAAATGGGATTGTTGAGAGGAAGAATCGGGCAATTTAGGAGATGTCTAGATCTATGCTTTTGGGTCATAAAGTTACAAGAAGATTTTAGGCTGAGGCGGTGTCTACTGCATTCCATACGGTGAATATGGTATATCTTCATCCACGCACAATTATGACACCCTATGAATTATGGACTGGAAAGAAGCCTAAACTTTTATATTTTTGTGTCATTGGGATCAAATTCTACATCCTACGAGATAGAGAGAAATTAGGAAAGTTCGACTCTCGGAGAGACGAGGGGATATTTTTAGGTTATTCATCGTCCAATAGATCTTATCGGGTGTATAATCATCTCTAAGGTTATGGAGTTAATAAACGTCACCGTGCAAGATGACGAACCGCCGGCGTTTATTGATGATAACCTTTTGGGTCAGGTAGATGCACTTTCTATTGATGATACCATTGTCCCTCCCACACCCAGAGTGGACCCCATTCTTGACTTAGGGGACACTCCTGCTTGGGTTTACAAGAGTCATGATTCTTATACTATTTTTGGAGATCCCAACCTAGGGGTCAAGACTCGTGATCATCTAGAGAACGTTGTTAGCCATCTTTTCTACACGTCCAAAGTCAAACCCAAGAACTATAAGTAAGAACTCAAAGATGAACACTGGATATGTGTTATGCAAGATGAGTTGCTTCAGTTTAGAAAGAGAGATGTCTGGAAACTGGTCCCCCGAGATAGTTAGACAAATGTGATAGGTACGAATTTGATCTTCAATAATAAGGTGAATGACACGGGTACTATTATTCGAAATAAGGATAGGTTGGTCACTAAAGACTACACATAGATAGAGGTTGTAGATTTTGACGAGACATTCGCTCCTGTTGCGAGGCTTGAGTCCATTCGCTTACTACTCGCCATCGCATGTCATCTGCACTTCAAGTTATATCAGTTGGATGTCCATAGTACCTTTCTGAATGGCATTCTATTGGAGGAGGTTTATGTGGAACAACCAAAATGGTTTGAAGACTCTAAGCACCCTGATCATGACTACTATCTGAGGAAAACTTTATATATTTTGAAGAAAGCACCTTGTGCTTGGTACGAAAGGCTTACTTCATATCTCTTAGCCCGTGGCTTCAAAAGAGGGGGATTTGATATGATGTTGTGCATCAGGAGAGATGATGGTGCTATTATAGTTGCCCAGATCTATGTGGACAACATAGTCTTTGGATCCACGTGCTCCCAGCATGCTCAGCACTTTGAGGATGAGATGAAGAGTGAGTTTGAGATGAGCATAGTTGGTGATATTACTTTTTTTCCATGGTCTCTAGGTTCGTTAGTTAGAGGATGGGATGTCAATATCCCAATCCAAGTATGCTAGAGACCTTGTGAAGAAATTTTCTCTAGACTCCGCTAAGTACGCACGTACATTAATGGGTACCTCAACTAATCTTAGAAAGGACACTTTAGGCTAGGACGTAGAGTAAACTTTGTATCAGAGTATGATAGGTAGTCTTCTCTACTTGACTGCCAGTCATCCTGACATAGCCTTTAGTGTTGGAGTCTGTGCGCGATATCAAGTATCCCCGAAAGAGTCACACTTACTCTCCGTTAAACGTATTATAAAATATGTAAGTGGAACTATCTCACTTGGCATTTGGTATTACTTTGATACCAATGACCGTTTATTCACTTATTCGGTACTGATTGGTTCGGGTATGCATATGGATATAAGAGCACTTATGGTGGGTGTTTCTCTTTGGGTTTGATCTTGTCTCTTGGTTGAGAAAGAAGCAAAACTCCATCTCTTTGTCCACTACGGAGGCTGAGTACATAGTTGACGGGTGTTGTGGCATGCAACTTCTGTGGATGAAGCTAATGTTGGAGGATTAGGGGATATCACATGACACCACGACTATTACCTTTGATAACACAAGCGCGATACACATATCCCGCAATCTAGTACAACATTCGCTCAAAAAACGCATTAGGCTACGCGAGTACTTTATCCGTGAGCTTGTAGAGGAAAAGGTTGCATCTTTGAGTTTTGTGCCTACCAACCTCCAGTTAGCTGTTATCTTCACGAAGCATTTAGATGCCTTAGATTTGAGAGTCTTAGGAAGTTTTTAGGAATTTTCACAGTTGACTGAGGGGTGGTCACCATGCCTAGAGTAGGATGCATTTTTCATGTTCGTATCATCTGATTTCTATCTCTAGATTGTACCATTTGTATTATTACTTGTTTGTTTTTTAGTTTTTTGAAAAATCCAAAAACATTTTATTTTTTGAATTTTTTTAGAAAAAGACAAAAAGATATTCTTTTTATAATTTTTTTTACAACACAAAAAGAGTTTTGTATTTTGTTTACACCGTTTATGGACAAACATTTAAGATAGCCATAGTCACAACTTCATTCCATATTCCACATGACTATTTGATAGTGATTTGAGATGCTACATCATTTCATCCATATGCTCTAAAATGTTTGGAGTCTTTGAGATGTGATTAGTGATATCTTCTACATGTTTGGATCCTTCTTTCCTTTATTTCACACATGCACGATATTATTTGAGTATTGAACTTGTCTATCACATATTGGCTTGAGTGTTTCCATCTCAATTTTGTCTATACAACGTCCAAAATGCGATAAAACTTGACAAGATAGTAATTCATGTAAAAACTATTTACTATGAGGATTTAAATGAAACAAAATTTGATGAGAGAATCACGATAAATGGCAATAATAGTTCAAAATTAACTCGTCGAGAAAGCCACCATTTGTAAAAGAGCTCGAAAAAATTAAAATGGCAAAAAAAAGAAAAATATGCCAAATCAAATACGCCAATAGGTTTTAGTTTCATAACCTCAAAAGAAAAATATAATGTATAATTATTTATGAGGGAGTTTGGATGGAAAGAAATGAAAAATGGGTTTGCACGTCCTCGACAGTCATGAAAAAGCGTTTCAAACGTTTTTGGACGTTATTGGTGTGGAAATCACTTTGAGCTTTGATTTACTAATTTGATTGAGTCAATTTATTTTAATTCCACAATTTTACACCTAAGGAAGATGTTGAGTTCATTTGTTAGGAATATCCAACATTCATCGTGAATATATGTTATGGGTGTATATATTGATTTTCCTATCGAATTTGTTCACAGCCCTACATTTCTGCTATCACCGACTTGGTTGTTTTGGCGTTCTTTCATGGTATGATTTTTTTTCTTTGAAAAATTCCAAAATAGAAAGATTATTACCTTATGACATTCTCTATTTTCATTATTTATGTTCTTCATATTTGTCTATTTGGGGAAATCATAAAAGGGGGAGAACGAATTATGGGGCAAATTTTTTTTGATTTCATAATTATTTGCTTGCCCATAATTGATATTTATTTTTGCTTATCATAATATTTCAAACTGTTGCATGCCATGGGTATTTGTTTCTTGTCTCATGTGTGTAGGTACCTCAATTGAGAATCATTTTTTAACACCTTAATGATGATAAAAAAGATTGAAGAAAGATTAAAAAGTTAAAGATTTGAAGATGATCAAATTTTATGAAAACACACATTTAGTATTTTTAGTTTTCGGGTTTAATGGGGATATTATATTATCTGTCATTTTGTGCAGCATAATTCGGATTTTTTATGTATGTACCGTCATAGACATAGGGGGAGCTTTGTAAGGACATGATTTTTAAATGTTCGTGGTAGAATCTAGGAATTTTCTAAGTGTCCTAGATCACAATTTAGTCTATCTAATACCGCTACATTTGGCACGTCTCCACGATCATCCTCTACGGCCTTGATCCGAATCCATGCATCCATCATCTTCGTACGTGCATCATGACTCCAGAAAAGTGCTTTGTAACCGTTCCCACTATGCCATGAACTTATGGTAAAATAATTTTAATTGGAGTTTTTATTATTTTCATCAATAGTTGGGTATATTTTTAAATAAATTTTGAAGTCTGAAAAATGTTTATCACGTAATATCTTTTTGGAAAAAGAAGAGGCGAATTTAGACATGCACTGATGTTGTTCAAATGACATTATATGTTTTTGTTCAAACGGCATTGAATGTCGTTCGAACGACACAATGCCACAAACTTCTTATTTAAACATTATTCATTCTACTCGTTTTCCCAAGTCTGCATACCCTCATTTTTTGCATAACAGTAGCAGTTTTCAGACTTCATTTTTTAAGATTTTTCTAACGTTTTCATTCACAAACAATTCCCAATCCTTTATGCGAATCCTCTAAACTCCAAAGAAGATTGTTATACTCATATGGAGTACACATGTCGAGAAGAAGATTCTTTTCCATTACTGACCACCTGCAATTCTTACGAGATCTCTTGTCGACGACATCGAACCGACGCTTACGAGTATTTCGTATGTCACTTATATTTTCATTGTAATCTGTGTAAACCAATATTTACAAATTATAGTGGAAATAATATGGTTTTGCCCCTATGGGGTATTTTTCCTCAATTATGATTGTCTTGCATGTTTAGTTTTTTTCGTTAGTTAATCACATTTGTTTGCAAGAGTTTGAACTTATTGGGACTGAAATTTGAATTTATTTAAATAATCTTGACATTGATTTCTTGGTCACTCTTAACAATTTACTCAAAACCTAATTACCCCACCCATGGGTCTTATCATTAGAATCATTATACATTTAGTCCATCCCATAAGGAGTCAGGGGATCAAAATTATTACGTATACCTTTTGTAAAGTAAAGCATTTAACTATGGGTATATTAGTTTGATTAAGGTTTTGAGTCATCACAACTATCCTTCTATAAACCCCATGTCTGAGATGTATCACTGATGTGAAATCCAAATAAGGAACCTCTCGATACAGTTCCGTTAGGATATGGTAGTTGTTAAGAAATTTTAATTAAGGTTTATTCTGAGACACTAAGGCAAGAATTTAAATATATATGTGTGAAATCATCCAATTAATACAACACTACTACTAAACTATCAAACCAACCAATGATAATTTTCCGTACTCCTTTTATTGTTTAGATAACAAAACATATATCAACAATAACATGGTCTCAGTCAAGGGCCCATATAATGTTCTTGCACAAAAGGAACACATAATTATTTTATGACGGTATGTTATATCATAAGTGTTCATTAATGTTTATCAAGTGTCCCAAGTCGTTTACAATATATTTACACTAGTTATCGTAGCATGAATAATTCCCTCGTAACAAATCTCATCAATTTGGAACATATCTATCAAGTGTACTACTCTTAAAACATTAGGTACAAATCTACTAAGAAAATAAAATTTCAGAATGATTAACTCCAAATTAAGTCTGTATCATCTATTTTCATATCCGAAATTGTCAATTTCTACAAATGGGGTCCAAACCAAAAATGTAATTTTCATGCGTTGGGGTCAATAATTGATTTCCCCAAAGTAATGGTTAAACATATACTTTTAAGTACATGAAACTATTTAAATCCACCGAATAAAATATAATTTAGGGGTTTGCAATTTCATAAGGGTTACTGATAAATTTTAATAGAAAAATTTAGGTTAGGTGAATTTAAAAAATACACGTATAAAAGGAGGAAAGTAGAATGTTACTTGCCTCATAAGCGTATCCCAAAAATTTCATTATTTCTTTGTGAGAAAGGGAATCCTTGAAAATTCTCAAAAATGGCCCCGAGACCTCCTTTTAAAAGTATAAACGTTAGGGTTATTTCCAAATTTATGGGGGACCAACCTATTGACCAACATGAAAATGATTAGTCAACAGACGAGGAAGCACAGTCTAGGGACTGAACCCTATACATTGAAGGAGCCTCCAATTCCAAGGGGGGGTGAGTAAGAATCGTCCTCATCACAATAGAAGACACTGTCATAGAACAAGGAATTAAGCTAGGATTTTAAGTCTCTAACAATGAAGGTGAATACGAAGCACTGATTATTGGTTTTCACAAGGCCCAAATACTGGGGCAAGGCTCCTTAACGTATTCAATGATTCCAAACTGGTCTCCAAGAAAGTAAGTGGGGATTTCAACACAAAGGATAATAGGATGACATCATACCTCGCTGTAGTAAGAGAGTTTATGGCAGAATTCGAGAAGATTGACATTTAATATTTCCCCCGAGATCAGAACAGTCACGCTGATGCCATAATAGACCTATGCTCATCGGTGGACTCCAATCTCAGAAGAACTATATAGATAGAGTTTCGCGGCTAGCAAATCATCAACC
This sequence comes from Sambucus nigra, assembly GCA_949130495.1. Taxonomy (NCBI): domain Eukaryota; kingdom Viridiplantae; phylum Streptophyta; class Magnoliopsida; order Dipsacales; family Adoxaceae; genus Sambucus; species Sambucus nigra. The sequence continues at coordinate 165,423,252 of OX422207.1, forward strand.
ATATGATGGTCATTAAAAAAGTCCTCCTTACAAAGAAGGCCCCTAGTTGGATGGATCCCATCATCACCAATCTACGGAGCGACATACAACCTGATGATAAGAGATTGGAACATCAAGTGAGGGTGAAAGCTTCCCATTTTTACCTTGTCCCAGGATGAAACCTCTATAAAAGATCATTCACATTCCCTTACCTCCGATGCATCCACCCACATGACACCGAGCATGTTATTAGTGAACTTCACGATTGTATTCATGGGAGTCACGTATGAGGGAGGTCATTGGACTTTCGAGAAATTAAGGACGGGTACTAGTGGCCTCATATGAAAATGGGCACAAACACCTACGTTCGCAGACGTTACAAGTGCCAAAAATTCTCTTATATGGTTTACCATCCAGCTAGCGACCTGAAATCTCAAATAAGTCTCTAGCCATTCGCACAATGGGGAACTAGATATCATAAGACCACTACCTACTGCATCTGGAAATCGTAAGAATATGTTGGGTGGCACAAATTACTTCAATAAATGGGTAAAGTAAGAACTATTGGCAAACATTCATGACGCTGATATGACAAGGTTCATCTAAAAAGCATTATAACACACTTTGAGATACCAAGGAATCATCACTGATAATGACACGTAATTTGAAAGCAGCCTTTTTAAGGTTTCTATGATGATCATGGCGTCAAGCACCGCTTTAGTTCGGTGGCATATCCCTAAATCAATGATCGGGATGAAGATTCCCAAAAGACCATACTTGATGGTCTAAAACAGGTTTAACAGAGCCAAGGGTACTTGGGTGGACGATCTCCCCCATGTTCTAAACCGACTTGAGAAACACCCTTTGCGATTGCTTATGGAATGGAAGCTATCATTCCAATGGAAGTAGGTCTCCCTATAATGAGAACCACTTTGGTTGACCAAGGCCTTAACGATGAGGCAATATGCATTGGAATTGACTTAGCAGATGAGCGAAGAGAGTTGGACCTGTTCAAGTTGGTGTCCTATCAACAACAACTGGCCAAGCAGTACAATAAGAAAGTCAATCTTAGGAAGTTTTTTGGTAGGATAATATGTCGTAAGGAAATTCCTCGGTAGTGCGATAAAACCATCAGATGGCAAGCTGGGACAAAACTAGGAAGGACCTTTAAAAGTGACAAGGGATGACCTTCAAGGATCATATCATATGGAAACACTGAAGGGCATGGAGATACCAAGAGCATGGAATGCAAACAATCTCAAGAAGTTTTACTTTTAGTCTTATTTATCTTCTATTAGAACATTTAGTGTATGCAAATTTTTATTTCAAACATATGTCGCTTGCAAGATATTATTCAATGAATAAAGACCAGTTGGCTCTCGCACTTTGATGTTATTTATTGGTTACTTCGAATTTCTTTATCACACCTCAGTATTACACAACCTTTCCAAATGATAACTCCATTTTGCATTACAGAACTCCTGGGGATTGCAATAAGTTTTTCAACTTGTTTTAGTCAAGGAATCTAGTGTGCTGAGCAGGGTTTACAGTAGTTATAGCAAGTCAATAAAGTGTTTCAATTACAACAACTCTCACGTCTTTGTCGTAAACACAATAGACCACATAAAATGTCCCGGTAATAACAAAAGACATAAAGGGTATCCTTAGGCAACAAAGCCAACTTAGGTTGGTCGCCAACTAGGTTGGTCATAAAAATCATACTAGGGCAGATGGGCCCTCGACTAGGTACATTATCTCCATCATCTCACTTAGGCCTAAGGGGGTGTGAAAACATAACGTAAAGGGTAAAGTAGATGGAATGATACTCCTGAGGCATATTGAGTGGGAGAATGTTCAAATACATGATAACAAATGGCTCACACTTATTCCTAATATCATTTCATCGGCCGAAAAACCCAAAATGATCAAACCTAAGTACTAGCCCATTTAAATGTCAAAAGGCCTAAGATGGTCAAATAGTATTGCTTGGTTGACAAATATATTAAGTAGTTAACGATCAATAGCTGTTTCCAGTTCAAACATAGAGGCAATTATTCGCTCATGTGTTAGTGAGTACATGCCCAAAATATGGAACAAGTTAATAAATTAAGATTTATTTTGACAAAAATTGAGAAATACAATTACATCGAGATAAAATATACAAAGAACTAAGATATCTCAGGATGTCGAGAATGGTAATCCATAATACGTGCTCTCTGGCCATTGTCTGGATTAGGAGAAAACTCCTCCACATCATCTTAGGAGTAATTGTCTAAGAGTTGGGTGGGGATATAATCAATCATGATCCACCTGTCATCCTTTGAGAAAGGATTATGATAATAGGCTACACACTTGACCTAGTATTTGTACCACACAATGAATTCCTTAGGTGTTTTGACCTCCCAAAGGGCACTCAGCCACCCCACGAGAGAATACGAGATTTTCTGTCCCTTTCAGTATTATTGGGGCATCAACCTAACCCACATTATAGCCATCTTCCCAAGCTTCTCGGGGTCCCATCCTGAACAAGTTTCCAACCTTGTGACGTCTCTACGGAGTCCATCTATAATCACATATGCCCTTCGGGCATCTCCATTGAGCTCTACAACCTCCTTCCATAAGGCGTTATAATCATTTTGAAGCACTTCACCCACTTAGCTAGCTTCATTAGTCTCCATGAGTTTGGCGCCTAAACCATTCACCTCATTTTGAACTGAAGAACCAATCTCATCTATGACTTAAAGATAGTCCTTCAACTTGGCGGCCAGTTCGGACTGATATTTGTACTACTCAGTCCTCACCCTTAGAAACTTAGAACTTTTACAAATGCGTTGCACACTTGATGACTAATGTTAGGTCCCAATATCATTCCCAACTTTTAAATAGGGTAATATAGTCCTCTCCAAACTAAAAGTAACACAACAAATAATGTTAGAAATAAATATCAGTATGCATGAAGGGAAAAAATCAATATAAGTAAGAGGATTCTCCTTCATTCAATGGTTAAAGGGGTCTAGAGGCTAGTACATTCAGAGTAAAAAAGAATATTACAAGGCATAAAAAATGTATAGAATAAGGAAAAGACTCCAAATATAAAATTTCTACTCCATTACTTTCTCAAACTCAACCACTGCCTTCCTCTTTTGGACAATCCTCTTGTCTTGGTCAACATTCGCTCTAACTTCAGCATACACGATCTCAACATGCTCAGGAGGCTGACCGACATTCTTCTCTTCCACTGCAAAGGGTTGGACCCAGATAATGAAAGCCAAAAAGCTCAAAATCAGAAGGAGCCTCGCGGCTCCCAACCTTTTTTTGAAGGCCACATACTTTGCATAGTTCAACTGGAGATCAACATCGCCATAAGAGTCATTCCAGCCTTCAGTGTAACTACCATTCTTCTTCATCTAGAGCCCTTAATAAAACTCCTGAACCTTGCCAGATAGACTTTGATTTTCATTGGCCAGCTCTTTCTTCTCAGTGACAACAACATTTTTGGATTCCTGAAGATCAACAAAGGCCTTTGTCAATTTCTCCTTCTCCTTCTCCTACTCCCACACTGTGCGAGAATCAACAAATTATTTTTTACACTTTTTCAGAGCATCTTTCAGCTTCTGGATACTTTTGTCTTGGTCATCATGACCATCTAAAGGAGTTGTAAAGTCATATAAGAACTGCTCAAGGTAAAAGAAAGCTAAGTCAGTACAGAAAGAAAAAATGCATGAAAGAGATTATAAAGGGATTTTCGATTTTATGTATTTTAGTTTTACACATTTGTAATTTTATATTTCTATGTATGAATTACGTTCTCTTCATAACTTCCACATGGCTCGAACATTTGGTTGTGATTGTAGATTCTTAGATTTTTTTAACAATATTTTTGTGGAGTTGTTTCAAACTTGATTTGCTTTATGGATTCGACTTTTTATTTGTATATGACTCCGCAAACACATGCACGAGCTTTTTGAGTGTTAACTTATTATGTACATTTGAGTTTGGTGATATGTCATCCCATCAATTTTGTCATCTACATATTTTTGTGACTATGGGGGATTTGTTCATGTAATAATCGTTTCCCGTGAGAATATCTGTATTGTATTAAAAAATATTAGTGTGCACGGGAAAGGGCTACCAAAGGAGAAAATCTCCTTTGAGGGAAAGCCACCATTGGCAAGAACCTAATAAAAGATTAAAGTCAATGAAAATAGAAAAATTTACCCGATGGGGCAAACTTAGTTTAATGTTTAATCATTCAAAAGAATTGAGAAAAAAAAAAGAGAAAAGAAAGTATGATATATGTTTATCGTTTGAGGGTGTTTAGTTGAAGGTCAACGTGTTTGCACAATGAATCCTAGTTATGCTTATTTTGTCATGATGCTATTGATTTGTAGTATCATCAATATTCTAGGGTTGTGTGCATTATGCTTGTTTGTTCATTGAAATTCAAGTTTTATTAGCACGTGAAGCTAAGGCTTAGTTTGATAAAGTTTTGCAGTCCATTAGAACTTCTTGAACATATTTGAGTGTTTTGTTCATTCATTTGTATATAGTTCAAGCCAATTAATTTCATTCCATATGTTTATACACATCAATACTATGCTAGTGTGTAAGGCTTATGTGTTTTGTGCCGGAGTTTGTGGTTATTTATACCTATACATATGTTCCGAATTTTCTTTGGTAGTTTTTGCATATATTATATAAGCTATCGTGTTTTGACTCATTGAGGTTTACATATAGTCCATGGTTGTCAATTACCTGATCATAGTTTGAATTATTTGTTCTTGGGTTATCATGTTGTATTTGTAATATTTACATTCTTTTTTTTGAAAATTTTGAAAAATAGTTGGTGATGCCTTTGGGAATTATAATTACACGTGCGCTATATATGTATCTATGTAGTGATAGCTTAATTCTTATTTGTGATGCTTTATTTCTTCATTTTTAGCATATATTCCTTTGTCTATTTCGAACAAAAAGGGGAGAACAAATCACATGGGATATTTGCTTTGATGAGGAGTTTGATTTATGGGGGAGATTTCTTTATGAGTTTTTATTTTTTATTTCAAAATCTATGCATCATGGGTATTTTCTTTGCTTCATGTGTGTAGGTATCTAAGAGTAATAACACATTGCATTGGATGTAGAAAAAATACCCAATGGAAGATCAATAAGAACAAGTGGATATTGAAGACAAAGTTTATCTATGCCATTCCATTCTAGGATTTGAGAAGGGTATTAGGATTTTTGTCATAAAGGGGTCTTTTTTGTACTTTGGGTTTCGATTAGTTTTGTACCGGAATAACAAAAGGGTAAGATTTGTAAGGGAAAATATTTTAGCTTAAGCTTTTTATTTATTTTATTTGCACTTTCACATATTTATCATATCCCGTTATAAAAAACAATTTATCGACATGATGAACCGAACCCGAACATCTCTAAGATTGAAGACTTCCCTACATTTCAAATAGCTATAAAACTTTTAAAATTTTAAAATTATTCATAGTTTTATTTGGGATGTATTTTATATGTAAAATCGAGGCTGGAAACTTTTAAATTTTTAAAAATAAAAATTTAGTTTTTATCCTTATTCAAACGAGATCGGCATCTCGTTCAAATGACTTTGCTTTGTCGTTTGATGCCTCATTTGATCCAACATCGAAGAACTACTAACTACGGCTCACTGTTTGAATTGGTAAGAAGGTCATTTGATCCTGGTTAAAACGGGGTGCCTATCTTATTCGAACGACCTTGGTTTTCATTATGATTATAAGCCAATCTTGTTCGAACGACTAGGTTTCATTCGAATGAGCCACCGCCTTAAAATTTGTGCATCATTTATAAATAAATGTTTTGACTCCAAATTTTGTAAGACTTTGACAAAATGTTTCCAGCATATCTATTGCAAAAGTTTTCACTCTTTTTGTTACCAAAACACTTTATGATTCACACTTTATATCCCCAAATAGTTTTGTGAATATTTTTGAAACCCTAGAAATTTTCATATCTTGGATACATCTTTATGGGTGGATCATCTCTATGGATTACTTGTGAACCCGAAAGGATCACGGTAGAAGACTGAAGGCTGAAAAGAGGATGATTGGTGGATACCGTGGGTGGACCACCAGATATGGACTTCTCAGGATCGAGTAGTATTCTTTAGAGATTCTGTGAAGACTACGTGTTATACTTGTGGGTTATATCAATTAGTATTGTAAGTCGACTATATTGTAAAGTTTCTAAAGTGCTGATATAGGTTTTTCCCTGAAAGGGATTTTTACTCAATATTTGTGTTCTTTCCTTGCGTAGTTTAAATCATTATATTTGGAATACACATTTGCATTCACACCTAATTAAATCAAAGGTTAAAATTTGTTTAAAATTGGATTTGTGTGTTTGGGAGTTAAATTGAAAAAATACAAAAATAGAATTTTTCTTTGGACATTTAATTATATAAATCATTCAATTAGGATCGCGCAAGCACTCTTACAATCAAATCGAGATGCATGTTCAAATACTTTTGCATGGAAAAATACTATTGACTTTTATGATTACTAAATAGTTTGAATTAGTCACCCCATAAATAATGCATCCAAACGTGAATTGCAAACACTATGATTTCTAGCTCCAAATCATGAGTTAGATAGTTACCCTCATGGTGTTTCACCTTCCGAGATGCATAGTCAATAGGAAGATCCTCCTATATCAACACTCTACCTAATCCTTATATGGAAGCATCAGTGTATACCAAATACTCAATCCCACTCCGAAGTAGAATTATAGCTTGAGCCAAAGTCAACTTTTTCTTTAGGGTGTCAATGGCATGTTGAAACTCCTCTGTCAAAACAAATTGAATCCTCGAATGTATCAACATGGTCAAGGGTCTTCGAAAATCCTCGAATGAACCTCCGATAATACCCACCAAATCCTAAAAAGCAACGAACCTCTATATTTATTATGGGTTGTTCACAATCGAAAATAATCGACGCCTTGCTCGGATCTAACGAAAACCATGTCTCTAAAATTACATGGACCAACAATGCACCCCTCATTTCCAAAACTCATACTTCTTAAACTTCGCACATAACTTTCACTCCCACAACATCTGAAGTGAAACTCGTAAATGTTTAGCACTCTCCTCCTCGGTTAAAAAATAAAGCAAGATGTTATCAATGAAGGTGATGGTAAACTGATCCAGATAAGGCTGAAACACTATAATCATCAAATATATTAACACATCAGGGGCATTGGTAAACCCAAAATACATGCACCTAAACTCGTAAGAACTTTTATGAGAAAAAAATACAGTCTTTAGAACATACTCCTCACGTACCTTCAACTGATACTACATCGAACGTAAATTAATATTCGAGAAGAATGAAGCAACCTGAAGCTAACCAAAGAAATCATTGATCTTCAATAAAGGATAATTTTCCCTTATTGTCACCTTGTTCAACTCACGGTATTCAACACTTAACCATAGTGAACCATCCCATTTTTTCACAAAAAAATTAAATCGGAGCTCCCCACGATGATGTACTATACCGAATGAACCCCTGCAGTAACAACTAATTTATTTTCTCTCTCAATTCCTTTATTTCCATAAGAGATATCAAATGCGACTCCTTGGCAATCGGTGTTGTACCGGGATACAAATCAATCGCAAAAAAATCTCCCGGTACCTCCTTAAATACGTCAATAAAATATTTGACAACACAAATTGAATCCAATGAAATGTAGTCCCCTCTCGCGTCTCCTTATCGATAAATTTCAAGTGTGTCATTTTACAACATTTTGGCCTAGGAATAACCATAATATACATCTCCTAACTTTAAATAGTAAAAAGGAAAACTCGACACTTGCAACCTATATGATCCCTATATATCACTAACAAATCCATAACCAAGACCACATAATAGTATTGGGTGTCTAGAATAAACAAATGAGCCTCAAAACATAATCCACCAATATAAACCTCCATGTCATCACAAATATCTAAAATATGAGTTGATATGCCTAACGTAGTAGTTATCGATAAAGATCTATCATAATATTTAGGAAAGAAAATTAATAATCCGCACAAAACTAAGTGATACGAATGAGTGTGTGGAATTGAGGTAAAAAAATATTTCTTAAGTAACGAAAATAAAAACATACCATGCACCCCTTGGACTTGCCCCTAGCCCTCCAGTTGGGATTGTACAATACGATAAAATCTGCCAAAGTAATGTTGGGGCTGCTACTGGGCAACTGGTGATGCTGGTAGGGATGTTATAGGATGTCTTCTTGGGGTTGGATACTGCTATTATTAGAGACTGAGGTCATGTTTGAACTTCCCCTATAGTTTTCCATAGTCCATGCGCCTTTCCTAGATGACCCTAATATTGTTACGCCTAAATTTCAACACTGGGGCATATCCGAAATATGTGTCCTCATCCTTAACATCTAAAACATACTACCTATAATTGGGCTAATGCACCCCTTATTATTGTCTCTGATATTGGCGACTCTCGTAGTGATCATTGTTGTCGAAACAGGTACTATGGGTGGCATCTCCTACATGGATGATAAACTCTAACAACTGTTGAGTCCTAAAATGGTATTTCCCTTGGGTGTCGAGGGTTTGGAATATTTGGCATAATGGTTTCCTATGGTCCGAAGGCCGCAGGATTGGCCCCCTCCGATAAATCTTTGTCCTAATAAAATTCTTCCCAAATGTCATCTAACTTTTAATAATGACATCCTATTAGTAACAAAACATAGGTAAGAGTACAAGGAATGGCACATATCAAAGAAATTTTTACAAATTCTTCCCCAACGGCATCTAACTCTTTTAATATTTATACTCCTCAGTCCTCGCCCTTAGAGACTTGGAAATTTTAACAAATGCCTTGCGAGGTTGATGACTAATGTTAGGTCCCAAGATCATTCCAACTTTGAATTAGGGGAATATAGTCCTTGTCAGACTACAAGTAACACCAGAAATAAGGTTACAAACAAATGTCAGTACGCATGGAAGGAAAAAATCAATATAAGCAAAAGGATTCTCTTTCATTTAATAGTTAAAGGGGTCTAGAGGATAGTACCTTCGGTAACACCCCGCCTAATTAAATATCGGGTGGCCAGTCCCATACCAAATTAAAACAGAATATACAGTTGGCTCATTCTTAGCATCACTGTCAAAAATATTTACAACTCACCCAATACCCAATTAAGCTGGTGTTAAAAACTTTCCAAATTTTAATTCAACAAAATCCATTTTTTAGTTTATGAATAACACTACACATATTATTCTACAACACTAATAACCGAACAGATAACACGAAAGAATTTAATTGCAATTGGAATAAACATTCCCACATAATAATCCAATATAGTAATCTCAATAATAGTAAATATATTAAAATGACACGAGTACAAGAGTATTTGACTCAGATAGAAAAGAGATAACTGAAATCCTTTGGGCGACGTGCCCTAATTAAGAGAATACTGTGAATCAAACGAAGATAGGCATCTAAGCAATAATCCATAGCTCCATAGCTCGTCATAATCTCGTAAGGTTGGAGTCCCTGTTGCTAGACACCTGATATATACGGTACAGTAGAAAAGAAAATATGCAAGGAAACGGGTCAGAGCCCGATGTGAAAATGATTTTGAAAACAACAAGTATTTAACAAGTACAATAAAGCATTTATTATGTACATGTTAGTATCCAACTCTCACTTGCTATTCTCACCTCTCATCTAGAGTGCACACTTAACGTTTCCTATTAACCTCCTAGTTAATGGATCTTTCTAACTAGTTTCCATAATATGATTCTATCCCATATCATAACCCCGTATGTCCCATACCATACGTACTATAATCATTCATATAAGTTTTTCATTTATATGAATCATTTCTCATTAATATCAATTAAGCTCTTCAACATATATAAGAATAACCATTCATTAACTTAGTTTAATTCTTGATCTCAATTCACCGTCATCTACAATTATCACACAGTAGATGATTTAACCACTATATACATTCATTTAATTCATCATCATATATATATATATATATATATATATATATAATACGACACCCCGAGTCACAGCTGCGGTGCAATGTATTACTCTGCTATCATGTCCCAATATCGTTGGTCGCCGAATAGGGGACTATAGGTTCGGTAAGGATTCCTCGAACCACAAACATCAACACAAATATTGAAGGCGAACATAGTTCTCGTATCCATGGGTTATGCACATACCTATGTTCCCACAGTCAGTGGACTTATCAACTCCCCTATAAGTCTTTCATAGACCTATGTTCTTGAGCGACAAATCAAAAATCCCATGGATTCATCAGGATATGACTGCCCTCACGTGCAAACCTTCCCATCGATAGCAAGTAAGCTAGGTATGTCATACACATAAATCAACAATCAATCAAATAGGCATTATCACACCTATAATATAATATCAACAAGGTACTCACATTTCCCTAAGATAATTCCCATACGTAGCATTAGATCCCTTTCAATCCTACGTATTAAAATATTATGACTTTATTTCTTTCATTTAATTATTCCAAAGTCTCACTCATTACCCAAGGTTCAAATATGTTTTCCTCAACATATTTATTCAGTAAGAAATCACTAATATCCTACTGGTCCATAACATCTTATCTCCCGAATTATTAGGGTTATAACCGATTGTTTCTAATCTCTTATAAACGCATCTTCTATCAACTAGGATTCAATACCATCATCAAATGGCTCATAGTCTATAGTGTTTCATTCACACTATATGAGTTATCAACAAAACTAACATCCTTGCATCTTATAACATCTCTCCACTCCCGACGTCGTTAAGGTTCATGCGTAGAGCGTCTCGCAAAGCGAAATCCAAAGAAGGGATCCCTCCAATACACTACTACTTAACTTTGTCGATCGTGGAGGTTCGTCAACTTCAAATACGTAATCGGGATAACCTCATCATCTCTTTCAACCAAATGTGGTCTGAACTCCCATCTCTATCAAGGAGCCATATTGCTAAGCGCTTGTACTACACTCAGTCCTTGTGCAATCAATAATGAGCTTAAACTCAGTCCTTGATGTTCAAATTTGTAACCCTAAGGCTACCCAGGTGTTATATTAAATCTCCCCTACTGGACCTATCCTTAATCCTCATGCATACAAATTAGAATCCAACACATGAATCTAGCAACAAAAATTTCTTTCAATTTAATTAACATCATTCTCAATCAATTAAATCCCAATCAAATTAATTCGAATCTTATCTAGGTCTTACTGATCTTCCTTAAGTCCCATAATATCCAATTAATAATCACCAAAGATCTACAAAAGGTTTGGGATAAGAATAAGCATTAAAAAAAACTTTAGGAATTCTGGGGAGGTCGATCGATCGAAGGCAGGGGGCCGATCGATCGATCGCCCAGATAACAACCCAGTTTTCTGCATTTCTTCTACTACGGGTTTAATAAGTTTTGATCCTTCAAACCTTCATATTAACTACCCAAATGACTTATAAACCTTACTTCATGATATAGAAACATATGTGGATGATTTCTAATGCTCTAAACATCCTAGAATTATCAAGAGTCTGAATTAAAAGCATATATCTATCCTCTTTTTTTCCAGAAATTTATAAACATGATATCTTCAAGAACACACCATTGATTTTCAGAATTTCTTCAACAGATTTATGATTATTTCGTGGATTACTATCTACCTACAACATGAGTTTGATTCCTATATATATTCAGTTTCCAAAAATCCATTAACAACTCTATCCTTTCATCTTCCAAACATGAAAAATCTCATCTTTTTATAACTATTCTAACATGGACAATATACAAACTTAGATTGCAATTATCAAACACTTGCCTCTAATGAAGATCTGATCCTTTGGAGTTGAATAACATAGGTGGTACTCCCTTCTTCGGTCAACTTTCGATGGTGGTTGGTGGTGGTGACCTTTGGTCATTAGTTCTCCTCCTTTCCAAGCAAGCTTCTCTCCTCCCAAGCAACCTTTCACTCTCTCTAAGAAGATGACTTCTCAACTTTTGTGTAGAAGAGATGAATAACCTTTCACTATTCATCCCCTTATAAAAATGACCAAAATACCCTTTTAGGTTGTCTATTCATTTTCAAATGACCCGAGACCCAAATTCGACATCCAAATAGACTTTTTTGACTATTTCAACCCTTCCGAACGCAACGACACAGTCAAAATGACTATAAGGTCAATAGAAAATAAGTTTCCTTTTTAATTTAGAAATTAGTCCCGACAAGTCCCATACCGCGTTTGACTAAAAATTCAAATTACTGAATTAATAACTCACAGCAATATCAATAATCATCACATTCATACATTACCTATATATTTTTAAGTAATATTTAGAATCATCGATTTTGATATCCACAATTTGGATAAAACCCAAATGAATTAATTTATAATAAAATTCAATTAATCCATTAATTTAAAATACAACCCATTTTAAAAGTCATTAAAATTACGTGGTATTACATACTTCCCCCTTATAACAGAATTTCGTCCCGAAATTCAGAAAGATAAACCATACTGATAAGGTCAACTCTGATTATAAATCTCACATCGCAAGTAATCTACGTCGTACCGCCCATACAGTACATTATCAAAATCCCCGTTGATGTTATATGCCAAGCCTCACCATATAGTTTCAACTGAATCGAATTTAGACTTTACGCAATCTTCCCTATACCATCCCCGTGACAAAGTTTGGAAAAAATGATCCTCACATATTAAACAAATAAATCCTGAAGTCACAACTACTTACTGTTTCACAATTATGAAAAAATACTACAATCCAACCATCCAGGACGCCCATACACCCTATCGTACATCTTTCATTATAATATTTATCGCAAAGGTTATAAACTCATATCCTATAGACCTAACTTATTTCGAATCCCAACGGCTATTAGTTTCATGTGTGGGGTGTCTCACAAGCGAAATTCAAACAAGGAACCCTCCCGATACACTACTACCTAAAGTAGTCGGTCATCGAAACTCGTCAGGTCCTTAGTCAATAGTATGTAACCTCTCTACAAGTTTTATCGATTTTTAAATAAAGTCTACTCATCTACCCTCTTGTTAAAGACAAGATGCTAGCTATAGTAGTACATACCCTCTGATATACCACAAATCAATCCACGCTGATAGTCCCATCATGTTCGGACATGCCTAAAGTAAGTAATCCCGTTTGACACCCCGACTAATTAAATACCTGGTAGCTACTCCTTTATTAAATTAATTCAAAATGCCAAGTTGGCTCAGTTAATAGCATCACTGTCGAAAACATTTTATTATTACTAACCACCTAGTATTTAAAAAGTAAGTTGTCAAATTTTAATTAAAGTCTGATTAACATGCAGTAAAAGATTTAAAGCAAGAATAATATCACCATTCACCATAACGAAATAATAGAATAACCATCACATGATATAAATAAATACAGAGGAAAACTCCTCACAATAAATCCCACAACTGAAATAAGTAACGAAATACTGAATACTGAATTAATACATGCCAAAGTCTGAAAAACTGAAATGGAAATGTCTCTAATAGAATTTGGGCAACATGCCCTACAACTGAGGAATACTGAACATGGAATCCAAATGATAGAAGCGTCTAAAAGCAAATCCTTGTAACTTCCACAAACAGCTACAGCTCGTCACTTGAATGAGAATCCTATGCATGGTGTCCTTGTGGCTGGGCACCTAAAATGGTTTTACAAAAAATAGATTTGAAAGCAAACGGGTCAGAGCCCGAATGTGGAGATATTTTAAAAACCTGCAAGTGCTTTAAAACATTTAAAACACTAAATGCAAAGTACATGTTAGGACGTGCACTCACATGAAATTCTCACCTCTCGTCTAACTGTGCACTCCTAACGTAAGTACCCATCTAAAATGACACAAACCACTAGCTAAGTGACATCATATCTAGCTAGACTGTCATAGGTTCTACCCTTATTACTCGGTTCACATTAACATTATAACGATCGCAATTAAATAGGGGGCTTAACGTAAATTCAGGTTCTCATATAAAAGTAATACAACTCGTTATAGATTATCCCTTTTATGTTATTCCCTAGTTATACACACAATACCATATGAAAGTTCTCATTTTAGTATGTGTATATTTTCCACAACATAAATATACAATATAAGCACCCCGAGACTAAGCTGTGGTGCACACATACTCTGCTATCCATCCCGGTACATCACGTACATAAGAATCACATATTCCGAATCTCTCAGGAATAGTTCACAGATAACAACATCACAAATAATGGAGGCGAACACAGTCACATCACATGGGTCACGCACATACCTGCGCTCCCACGATCAGCAGACTTATTAACATCCCAATAAGTCCTTCTCTGACCTATGTTCATCGAGGTAACCAGTCTAAATCCGGGCAACACAAGGATTAGAGGGCCCTAAGCGAACGCAAACCTCCCGTGATAGCAAGTATGGTAGGTATGTCATACACATAAATCATATATCAATACTAAGTAAACACGCATCTTAGTAATCACCGTAATTTAATTGTAGTACATATCGCATTCTCGTACCAACTTAATACATATACAACTTATATACTCCCGGTCCATATTTATACACGCCATAATTTATTCTCACGTCGTAGTAGGCACTCACATGTCAGCTCATAATGTCTATTTGATTCGATCCACACTTATATAATTTACTCCTTATTATATCCCAAATGTCCCAAGTATACTAATACATCATCAAAGGAATGTTATCTCTATCCTCGAACAAATTTACGGGACTCCCAAAATCAAAACAGGCCAAAAAGGCCTAATCTTCCAGCTCGTTAGAAGTCTCGTTCGAACGAGGCTATTCGAACGAGATTCAGTTCGTTCGAACGAACTGTACCTTCTAACGACATCTCGTTCGAACGAAGGTATCGAACGAAACTTCCCCTCGTTAGAATCAACTGGTCAACTCGTTAGAAGCTCGTTCGAACGAGCTCGTTCGAACGACCTGGGAAGGCCTTCTAACGAACGACCAGTTTCGAGCCCAGAATTTCTGTATTCATTTTTCACCAATTTCTACACCTCAAATCTCAACCAAAATTCGTCCCAACAATGTTTAAAGGTCTCTAATCAATCCTAAACATATCAAGGTTATATACTAACGTATTTTAAAGGATCAATTCATCCTAATCATCATCAATTCATCAAATCTCTACACTTTCCCCCAATTTTCAAGAACATAAACCCTAGAATTTATGATCATCAATTTACTCAAATTAGATCCGTTTTTGTTACATCCAACACATATTAACATCAGGGTAATCATTTCTATACGATTCTACATGCAATTACTCCTCAACATTCAAGTTCTAAGTCCAATTAAAATGGGTTTTTATTAAACTCTCAAGAACAATTTGATTTATGTAGATTCCTACGCATGGAAGAAGCATTCTCTATAATAATTGAAATTAAACCACTTGCCTTGATTCAATCTCTGATTTTGATGACGATTTGAAGAAGTTCTCTCTCTCTTTCTGCAGAATTCCCTTCCATCTCTCTCTCTCCAAGCTTTCTTCTCCAATGGCTATGGTGGCTAGGGTTTGCTTTGGGAAAGTTTTGGAAACCTAATCTAATAACCCCCGTAGCTTTTTGGGTCATTAAGGGTTGGTTAGTGGGTTTAGTGGGTCAATTCCCAATCAGATAAAAACTCTTAATTTTCGTCACTTTTAATTCCTAAAAATACAAAATTACCAAACTACCCTTTATGTTGCCGGTATGGCCTAAAAATACCCCGGGATCCAAACTAAACCCCCGGCTAGTGTTTTCTGACTATCTCGACCCTTCCGGACGCGTTGGCGCACTCAAAACGACCATACGGTTAATATAATTTAAATTCACTTTTATAATTAAAATAATTATATCTTGACGCGACTGTCTCACGCGTCCCAATAAAATGTCCAAATTGCCGTATATCAATCTTACGACAATTTCATAATTCAAAATTCATAAATCATCATATATACTCAATATAGTCAAATACCAACTCACATCTCGCTAGTATTTTATCCGGATTAATTCCCAATTAATTCTCATTTAATTAATTAATCCCAGAAATAAATATCGCCAAAAATACGGGGTATTACATCCCGTGATAAAAATCAAACCCATGTGATGACATGAAAATATAGGTGTCCCACACCCCTCGGTGAGTCTACGTAAATAACAGTGCTATAGGCTAAGTTTAGCAACCCTTTTGCCCATACAATATTAATCGCTACAAAAATCAATATACGCCTCATAACTCCTTAGATAGAAAACATACCCTCATTCGTGGGCGGTGGTTGTTGACTCCCACTATTATAACTTTGCCAAACTTTTTTAGTTCTAGTTAACCACACTCCACTATATTCCCAAGCCTTTGAATATATTGCCTTCGTTAGGTAACACACATAATTCCCACATTTAAAGAACTTCTACTGATGAATCTCCTCAATTTTCCGTAATAGGGGTGACCTCGACTACGGTCATCATACTCGAACATACTTCATAACCTCCTAAGTACGATCTCCGCTATCCGTCCAATGGCCCTCATCTTCCATACTTCTTGTATGAACTCGTCCGAACGCAAATAAGATTCACCAATATATACGGAATCTAACCAATAAAATCAACAATCCTAAACATAGGGCTCTACATCAAAGAACGCTAAGCTGGAAACACAATAAGCCGTACAGATCCTAAAGGACACTAGAACCTGATGCTTTGATACCACCTGTAACACCCAGCCTAATTAAATACCGGGTGGCCAGTCCCATACCAAATTAAAACAGAATATATAGTTGTCTAATTCTTAGCATCACTATCGAAAATATTTACAACTCACCCAATACTCAATTAAGTTGGTGTTAAAAACTTTGCAAATTTTAATTCAACAAAATCCATTTTTTAGTTTATGAATAACACTACACATATTATTCTACAACACTAATAACCGAAAAGATAACACAAAAGAATTTAATTGCAATTGGAATAAACATTCCCATATAATAATCCAATACAGTAATCCCAATAATAGTAAATGTATTAAAATGACACGAGTACAAGAGTATTTGACTCAGATAGAAAAGAGACAACTGAAATCCTTTGGGCGACATGTCCTAACTAAAAGAATATTGTGAATCAAATGAATATAGGTGTCTAAGCAATACTCCATAGCTCCATAGCTCATCATAATCTCCTAAGGTTGGCGTCCCTGTTGCTGGACACCTGATATAGAAGGTAAAATAGAAAAGAAAATATGCAAGGAAACGGGTCAGAGTCCGATGTGAAAATGATTTTGAAAACAGCAAGTATTTAACAAGTGCAATAAAGCATTTATTATGTACATGTTAGTATCCAACTCTCACTTGCTATTCTCACCTCTCATCTAGAGTGCACACTTAACGTTTCCTATTAACCTCCTAGTTAATGGCTCCTTCTAACTAGTTTACATAATATGATTATATCCCATATCATAACCTCGTATGTCCCATACCATACGTACTATAATCATTCATATACGTTTTTCATTTATATGAATCGTTTCTCATTAATATGAATTAAGCTTTTCAAGAAATATAAGAATAACCATTCATTAAATTAGTTCAATTTTGTATCTCAATTCACCGTCATCTACAATTATCACACAATAGATGATTTAACCACTATATACATTCATTTAATTCATCATATATATATACATATATAATATGGCACCCCGAGTCACAGCTGCGGTGCAATGCATTACTCTGCTATCATGTCCCAATATTGTTGGTCGCCGAATGGGGGACTACAGGTTCGGTAAGGATTCCTTGAACCACAAATATCAACATAAATATTAGAGGCGAACATAGTTCTCGTATCCATGGGTCACGCAAATACCTACGTTCCCACAGTCAGCGGACTTATCAACTCTCCGATAAGTCTTTCATAGACCTATGTTCTTGAGCGAAAAATCAAAAATCCCATGGATTCATCAGGATAGGACTGCCCTCACGCGCAAACCTCCTCATCGATAGCAAGTAAGCTATGTATGTCATACACATAAATCAACAATCAATTAAATAGGCATTATCATACCTATAATATATCTCTCCCCTCCCGACGTCGTTAAGGTTCATGCGTGGAGCGTCTCGCAAAGAGAAATCAAAACAAGGAACCCCTCCAATACTCTACTACTTAACTTTGTCGATCGTGGAGGTCCGCCAACTTCAAATACGCAACCGGGATAACCTCATCCCCTCTTTCAACCAAATGTGGTCTGAACTCCCATCTCTATCCAGTAGCCATATCGCTAAGCGCTTGTACTACACTCAGTCCTTGTGCAATCAATAATGAGCTTAAACTCAGTCCTTGATGTTCAAATTGTAACCCTAAGGCTACCCAGGTGTTATATTAAATCTCCCCTACTGGACCTATCCTTAATCCTCATGTATAAAAATTAGAATCCAACACATGAATATATCAACCCAAATATCTTTCAATTTAATTAACATCATTCTTAATCAATTAAATCCCAATCAAATTAATTCGAAACTTATCTAGGGCTTACTGATCTTCCTTAAGTTCCATAATATCCAATTAATAATCACCAAATATATACAAAAGGTTTGTTATAAGAATAAGCATTAAAAAGAAATAACTTTAGGAATTATGGTGAGGTCGATCGATCGAAAGCAGGGGGTCGATCGATCGATCGCCTGGATAACAACCCAGTTTTTTGCATTTCTTCTACTATGGGTTTCATAAGTTTTGATCCTTCAAACCTTCATATTAACTACTCAAATGACTTATAAACCTTGCTGCATGATATAGCAACATATGCGAATGATTTCTAATGCTCTAAACATCAAAGAATCATCAAGAGTTTGAATTAAAAGCATATATCTATCCTCTTTTTTCCAGAAATATCTAAACATGATATCCTCAAGAACACACCATTGATTTTCAGAATTTCTTCAATAGATTTATGATTATTTCGTGGATTACCATCTACCTAAAACATGAGTTTGATTCCTATATATTTTCAGTTTCCAAAAATCCATTAACAACTTTATCCTTTCATCTTCCAAACATGAAAAATCTCATCTTTTTATAACTATTCTAACATGGACAATATACAAACTTTAATTGAAATTATCAAACACTTGCCTCTAATGAAGATCTGATCCTTTGGAGTTGAATAACACAGGTGGTACTCCCATCTCCGGTCAACTTCCGGTGGTGGTAGGTGGTGGTGACCTTTGGTCTTTAGTTCTCCTCCTTTCCAAGCAAGCTTCTCTCCTCCCAAGCAACCTTTCACTCTCTCTAAGAAGATGACTTCTCAAATTTTGTGTAGAAGAGATGAATAACCCACATACAATTAATCTCCAAATATTTATAATGGGGAAAAATCCAAAATCACTATTTATCCCCCTTGTAAAAATGACCAAAATACCCTTTTGGGTTGTCTATTCATTTCCAAATGACCCGAGACCCAAATCCAACATCCAAATAGACTTTTCTGACTATTTCAACCCTTCTGGGCACAATGATACAGTCGAAATGACTATAAGGTAGATAGAAAATAAGTTTCCTTTTTTAATTTATAAGTTAGTCCTGACACGTCTCATACCGCCTCTGACTAAAAATTCAAATTACTAAATTAATAACTCTCAGTAATATCAATAATAATCACATTCATACATTACCTAAATATCTTTAAGTAATATTCCGAATCATCCATTTTAATATCCACAATTTGGATAAAACCCAAATGAATTAATTTATAATAAAATCCAATTAATCCATTAATTTAAAATATAATCCATTTTAAAAGTCATTAAAATTACGGGGTATTACACCTTCAAAGTAAAAAAGAAGATTACAAGGCATTAAAAAAATGTACAGAATAAGGAAAAGACTCCTAATCTAAAAGCCCCACTCCATTACCTACTCAAACTCAACCACTGCCTTCCCCTTTTTGTCAACCCTTTTATCTGGGTCAGCAGTTGCTCCGACCGCATCATATACGATCTCAACGTGGTCTAGAGGCTGAATAGCATTTTTCTCTTCCTCTGCGAAAGGGTTGGAACCTGGAGGATAAAATCCAAAAATTTCAAAATCGAAAAGAGGCCCCACGGCTCCCAATGCTTGGTCCCAACCTCTTTTTAAGGCCACCTTCTTTTGACGTGGAGTGACGTGGTGATGTTTCCTTTTGGAGTGACGTGGTGATGTTGGTAGTGGATCTTTCGACGTTAATGTTAGTTTTTGGCCGATCACGCTAGATTGGCAACAGTTTCAGTTCGTGTTCTTGATGGTGGAGTTAAAGAGATTAGCATAACGGGTAATTTATTGGCATGTGTCATATTACCAAGTTAGTTGTCATTAATCGTTTTCGTGTGGTTTTTAGTGTGAGTTTCTTGTGTGTCAATTCGTTATTATATGAGAGGAAAATTAAGATGTTAAAAGTGGTAAATAGCGTCCACTGAACTAGAAACATGAATGTTGTAAAGCCAACTGTGGAGGTTAGGTGACTAGAGTGACATGCCTAAGAAGTATTGATTTGTGATAAAGATGAATTACGTTTTGGGGTGGGGTGCTTTCAGATAGTTAATAATGATGATGTAATTAGGCAAATTTAATCCTTGGAGTAGTATCACGTTGTAAAATAATTGATTATTCGATAGACGTGAGGAACCGTCTTGGTCAACACTTGGAGATGTGTACTCAGTTTGAGTCGGTATAATACTACTGTTGTAAGTAAGTGTCTTGGTTATTGTTAATTAAAAGTTGTACCTCGCAAGTTATGTTGAGGGTTACGAGAAAATTGTGGTAAGTATGGTACGTATGCAATAATAATGGTTGCGAAGACTTAAAAGTGAACTCTAGATAGTCTTCCATGTCAGGGATTTAGAAAATATGATTCAACTTTGATGGATATGATCTTTAGTGATGTCGGTGATGCAGACCTAGAGGTTTATAGGCTATCGACAACGTCCAGTATCCTTCCAGAATCCTTATTAATGTGAACCTGTGATTTGGTATGTGACTTATGGTAACAGCCATTTGGAAGGGAGACGAGATTATAATCTAAATGTCAGGGCTCAATTTAGCAGCCTAAGTATTGGCTTCATATGAGGTAGTTCTAGTGTGAGCATGGTTTAAGGGAGTCTTGGAATTTCCGTAGGACAAATTGGGCGTGTTTTCATTAGGAATAGAAATCGACTTGTTATGACGTCTTAAGGTGTTCAATGATTAATGTGCACCATATGTAAAGGCTCATAGATTAGTATCTTTGTGAGCACCTAGTAATCACAATGTGGGTATTGAGAAATTTGTAAAGCACACCTACGTTGAGAAAAGTATGGATTTTGAAATCTTATCGGGTTTTGAGGGCTTTTACGTAGAGTAAGTTTGGTTTCCTTAGGAAACTAGTTAATTCTGGTATGAAGAAGTGTTAGTGACCTAGTGATGATCGTATTGAAGGTCATGTAATGATCTCAGGTTGTTGGTTAAGTTTAAAATAGTCAAATAGTGTATGTGTCCGGTGTTATCATCCGAATTAGCACAGATGGGTGATGTAACCTTTTAAGATAAATTAAAAGCTTGTGTCATGAGTGGGTGATGCTCGGGTATCATCGAATAACTAGTGTAGGCGGTGTGACAGTCAACTTTGAGGATTACTAGAATATGTATTTGGGACTTAGATTGATGATGTAATATTAGGAACTTGAAATGGCACCCAAGGGGGGACATCGAAGCATTGTTAGGGTATCGTCATGTGTCGATAGGATAAGTTAGGATAGCCCTAGCAAGGTGGAGATTAGTTCTTGGCACATCTTTACAAATCGGTATAGATTAAAAGATGTAGACCTACTTGTTACTTTCTACCCTTAGAATGCTAATGACGATCGGTGTGGCCAGGTAAGTTCAGTTTGGGTAGAGCCTGGAAATAATCTTAGTAACAACCTTGCATAGTTTGAGGTTTTAATGAGGTGAATGTTTCTCTTAAACGGGGTACTACGTAAAAAGACTTGGGGTTATGATCATGATATGATATGCCAAATAGTAATCTAGGTGTGGTAGGTTAGTGAAGTCGGCATTGGTAAGATGGACAAGGTCGGTGTCAACAAGGGCTTTAGCATTCATCAACCGGGGTAGGTCACATTAAATGAAGATGCAAGAAGGAAACCTTATTTTTAAGAAAGAAAGTCCAGCGTCGGACTTCCCAATGGGCAATAGGTTCGTATGTGTCTTTCATCTTGTGAGGATAAATGATTTGTAATCCTATTTGTCCCGGTTGGTGACTCGAGCCAAGGTGTGTGGCTAGGTCAGTATCCAGTGAGAATATTTGGGAGGATTCATATACTTCAAAGCATGTAGTATAGGTTAGGCTTTCGTAACTCATAGTCCTCTGTGTACGAATGAGATTTTCCAAAACAGTTGTTCATTCTTTTCAATCCTTGTGTTCCTTTCAGTTTTAATAATCGATAATTATGTATTCGCGATTGAGGTAGTCCATATTTGCTCCATATTATGGTACAACACGATTTAGCCCAATAGATTTCTGTTGGACTTGGCTTATTCAATGCATCTCGGTAATTGGGTGCACCCTTGTCTAAGGTATCCTTTATATTGCACAAACTTCTATGTACCAATGGTTGAGCTTTAGGTCACACAGTTTTCTCATAGTATCTATTCACCTTAGAATTAATGACCTTATGATTGGCTGGCATGGCAGTTCTTGGATCTAGTTATAAAGAGCATGATGATGACTTGAGGACATTGTATACTGCTAAAACTTGAGAAAACTTATCACATAGTGTCATTTTTCCATATTGAGTTGATTGGCATAATATTCAGTTGTATTACATAGTTATACGCCTAGAGTGATCTAAGGTTCGTGTGAGGATCTCGCGAAGGTCGATAGTCGAGCGCACGAATTGCGAATTGGTTGGTGTCGCTCTATGGAGTGATTAACTTATGACATGAGGTTATGTGGTCATGATGACCAAAGAAATTGAGGAAACTCAGGACGTGTGGTCCTAAGATTGAGGGAACTTGGGTTTATGGGGCTTGAAACTTTCTTAAAGCATGCTTGTGGGGATAGGTAATTTCCTTGAGGCTACCTTAGGAGGTGGGGGATGCCATCATATTCTTCTTCTTCCACCATTTGGGAGCTTCATTTAAGGTGGAAAGACTCTACTCTTTAGTTAAAACTCTATTTTTCTATCTATTGGTCCAATAGTTAGAGTTTGTAAGAGTAGGATGAATTTATGATATAAGAATGGCATTTCTTATGATTTGTGAAATGGATTTTAAAAGGTATTGCAATAGTTTTGAGAAAAATGATATATTTCAAGAAAACTTGGTATTAAACATTTTTATAAAATAAAAATATTGGAAGAATGTTACATTGTTAGGAGTAATTTATGAAATAATGTTTCAAAGTTTTCTTATGGAAAATTATGATTTTTGTATAAATGGACATTATATTCATGTTCTGGAAAATCAAAAATGTCTTTTGCCTTGAAAAGTATGTTTGTACAAACAATATAAAATTTCTAGAGTAAATCACTTGTTAGACACATTGATAGGATATTTGGACTTAAAATCCATGTTTTCATACACATAAACTTTTGGTTTTTTTAGTTTGAGCATATAAACAAGTTTAGCAAGGGTTGTATTAAGTTTAAACATGAAATGAAGTAAATAGAAATTTATCCTTTAAAAGTGTGAAAAAGGTGTTGAAAATAAGATAAGTGTAAGGTTTCAAGAGTACATGTATTAATAAATAAAAGTTTGTTCTTCTTATAAAGTAGTCTTTAAATATCCAATGACATCTTACAGAAAGAAAGTGATGAAATAAAGATGTTTACAACTTAAGAAGAATGTTACTCCAAGGTGTTAATTAGGTGTTAATGAGTAAAAAATACTTAAGAAGTTAGTGTGATTAACTTAATGTTGTTTTTGAAATGCACACCTGTAAAAATGGAGGAAAAGACAAGTTTGGAAATAAATGGGTAAAATGGTAATTTTACGTAAAATGAAACATCTTTATGAAATAAAAATATTGGAAAAGGTGTTACACAAAATAGTCCTAAATGAACACGATGCGAGATAAAATTAAATATAGACACCACATTCTAGAAACCCCTAAGTATCTCCTTAGGTCCCTAACACCTCCCCATTCACGACAAACCGTAGGTCATACCCCCAGTACCGATCTAGAGGCCATCGAGCGCTCCTGACCCACATTTAACTCCGCTAAACTCCATCGTCAGAGAAAAATATAGATGAATCTTATAAGGGATCTCAAATACCCTTTCTGTCGGTCCTCCCCGTGTGCAAATCGGCATAGCAGTTCCGACGAACAGACCATTTATCAAAAATCGATCTAGAGGCCACCGCGCACTTCTAAGCCTGATTTGACCCCAATTAACTTCACTTTCAAAGTGAAAGATAATGAATATTCTAAGGTCATTGAAACCCCTTTCCAACGGCCCACCTCGTACACAAAACGTCATAACGATTCGGACGAATGATCCATTTCCCTAAAAACTGATCCGGAGGCCATCGGGCGCTCCCGAGCTCTGTTTGACCAAAGTCAACTCTTCAAGTCAACAAGACTGAATGAATCTTAAAAGGTTATTGAATACCCTTTTCTACAGTCCACCTCATGCATGAATCAGCCTTAGAGGACGGACGAATGATTCGTTTTACTCCGAAAGGTCACTCGGCACTTTTGGGCCCCGGTTAACCTAAATTAACTCTCCGGACCAAGAAAAGATCTTTGTAACAGCAAAGTAAATTACACAACCTTTTCAATGTTCTACCCCATATGCGATTCAGACTTACGTTTTGGACGTCCGACAATCTTCTGTCGAAAACACTGATAGACGCTTCCAAGCCTCGTTTGATCGAAAGTCAACTCCAGCACCCGAGAGAGACCCATGGACTTTCAAAGGTCTCAGAATTACCTTTCTAATTGTATGCCAAATGCATCAGTTGGACTTACATATTGCATTTTATGATCAATTTTTTCATATATTTGGGCGAAACTGCCAATTGGAAGGGCCATTTCCCTACCTATCGATAGTGTGTTAGGGTTACCTGGAGATAAGCAGAATAAGGACAATGCCAATCAGTAGTCCCCCTACCCTATATAAGGAGAGCATGAGCTCACTTTGAAAGGAACCTAAGAGCCATAAATTTCAGTGATCTCAACATTATTCTTTTGCAATTAGCGAAGTTTCCTTATGTAAAATTATTCTCCACCTTTCATCCCCATTTCTCTCATTCCAAATTTAGCAAAAATATCCTTCTCTCTCATCCCACATTCATCCCAACTTGTAAGGAAGTTCATCAACAGTCAAGCCTCCAAAGAAGTCCCAAACATCCTTCTCTCTCTTTGAATTGCTTTTATTCTCGTATTAGTTATATGAATTCTTACTTTAGCTTTTGGCTTTAGATCACACACATTAAATATCCAATCCTTCATTAGTTATATTACACATAATTTATTTTCTATAAAAAACTAAAAATAAAGAAAAAGAGGGTTACACCTATAAATCCCGACGGGATTCTTTATCACATTTTCTCAAAACTAAAAATATCTTTTATACACACACATATAATAAACTCCCATTTGAATCTATAGGATAAACTTTGCCCTTGTGCAACATGCGAACTAAATGGAATTTCATGACTTTATTGGCTACGTAGGCATCTCAGGCTAAAACTCGAGAGTCGGGTCCTATTTTCTTCATTTTTCTATTACATATTATCGTTTCATTACAAAAATCAATATGTCGATAAGCTCACACATTTATTTATTTTAAATATTATTTTGGGAACATTCTTATAGATGACCTCACTCCATCTTTTCCATGAAGCGAGTAGAGCGATTCCAATCTCCACCTATATATACACGCACACACACTTCACGAAAAAATTAAGGAAAATAATAACATAAGTCCATGAGAGACCGAAAGGGTGGAATGGGTGTCTAACACATTTTCATTTCGTAACTTAGCCCCCCGAACCTTTGAAATATTAGTTTTGCAAGCATCAGTTTGTCTTTGATACGGCTCTCTCGAGGCGGGGAAATGTTCGTTTGCCTATTTTGTGAAAAATAAGTTGGTGATTATATCTCTTTACATCACCCCAAAACTAACGACAGTCGAAGCACCCCCCCCCCCCCCCCCCCCCCGATGTAGCGAGGGTCGCGGGACCTTTATCCTCTTTCTTTTCCCCCGAAAGCGTCTGGGGAGGGGGAATATCTTGGGATGGGCACAATGGTGACTCTGCTAGGGACTTACTTAAGAGAGCTAGACTCTGTTTGCATGGTTGCTACTATTTTCTACTTATGTGCGTATGCACCTACCTGTATATTCCATTTTCTCCTATATTACTTCGTGTATATATCTACCTCTTGTTTATATTACCTCTCACTCACTTTTCACTTCACACAGTAGTAAATACTCTCCATTCCTACACTTGTATATAGAGTCACTTATACTGACATACTTCACACACCACTTAGAATACCCATGATTAGGTGTCCCTAACACACACCTACACTTATCACACTTGTATATATCCATGCTCACTTATACTTATCACACACGACCGATAGTTGATCCATGCTTAGATTCACTACCTCACACTCACTTATAGATACTCACACATCACCCACTTTCATGTATCCATGATTAGTATAATATTTATGCTCCATGCTAGATCTAATATTTACTTGTACATTCTTCCTTATTAGCATAGTGTTCATCATGCCAAATAAAATACGCTCTCCATAATATACTAATCAAGAATCATTCATTTTCCATAATTAAATCATTAAGAGCATTATTATATTGACCAAAATTTTGTACCATACTTGGGGGTCACTTTGTGATGGCACTGGTCCAGCAGGTCGTAGTTAGCCTAAGCAATATGAATCTCACGTTCCATTGGCCTAGTACCTTCGACGTATATCATACAGTTCGCCCCATATTGTATCTTGACCAAAATCATGACATGATGTATATATAAGGTAACTTGTTCATGTACGCTGAGTATATCGAATTTGATTTCACTTGTAGTGAGCCAATTCACGTACACTCAGCTATATCAAATGGATTGTCCACATGTACCGATTTCCTTCAAAAGCAAGACGTATATCGTGGAGGTCATGCCAAATGGGGGAACCTTTCCACTAACCTGATAACGGCATACCCTCATATAGGCGTCAAACATAGGACACTCATATTTAGTTTACCAGTTAGTACACGAAACTCCGCCGATATACCGAGTCGGCATGCCACCAAAATGTTCCCACAATTTCATATTTTTTCAAAATCGAGCCCCTATCCATGAGCCTAGCAACAAGACAAACCATGTTTTACCTTTTTTTCAAACCTAATTTTCCCAGGCTCGTATTTCTTTTTGTATTTAGGTAAACCTAATACAAGTGAAAACATAATAATAATAATAATAATAATAATAATAATAATAATAATAATAATAATAATAATAATAATAATAATAATAAAATAATAAAATAATAATAATAATAATAATAATAATAATAATAATAATAATAATAATAATAATAATAATAATAATAATAATAATAATAATAATAATAATAATAATAATAAGAACAACAACAACAACAACAACAACAACAACAACAACAACAACAACAACAACAACAACAACAACAACAACAACAACAACAACAACAACAATAATAATAATAATAATAATAATAAGCATGTTGAGACTCTACTCTCGTTTTTCCTCCTTTCTTACCAATAGTGTCAAAAATATTTTTCCTCCTCTTTTATCAAAATGCCAAAAAACATTTCCCCCTCTTTCTATCGAGATACCAAAAAATAATTTTCCCCTCCTTTTATCAAAATACCAAAAACATTTTGTCCTGCCCTTTCCAAAAAATGTCAAAAAACATTTTCCTCTTTTATAATAAAAATAATTCTTCCTTTTATATTTCAAAAATAAAGTCGAATCATTTTCCTCCTTAGGTCGATCGCATACCTGACCCTTAGCTTGGCTCCCTACTGGCTTCGGTCTTCCGTCGAACTTCCCCGAAGGTTCATCAGTTCTCCCACTACCTCCTTTGAGTCCGAAGTCCACCTTCACCAACTCTATATGGAGAATGCATATCAAGTACCGAATGTGCGGCCTTATTTAATAACACTCCAAGTCCAACTTACCACTAAGATTGATAAACTTCAAACTAAGGTTCATGAGATGCAATGAAACTAGGTCCTTATTCCTAAAAAGACCAAGTTTCTCTTAACCCGTGCTATGGGTCCACCCGTACCTGAGCCTATTTGGGTTTTGAAATAATATTAGCACGCTCCACGTGCCCCTCCTACCAATAGGCCGCCACCAACCCATCTCCCTATACCGAATCTTGCCCAGCCAGAGACTAACTTTCCATTTCCCATCAATTTGAAGGAAGAAACATTAAACAAGGTTAATGAGGAACTTAAGTTGTTAACCAAGAAGTTTGACCAAGACCAAGTCTTCGAGAACTACATGGATTACACCCATATATCTCCCTACCCTAAAGCAAGGCTGCCAAAAAAAATCAAGATGCCTAACATTAAGAAGTTCGGGGGGTAGCGGGCCCCCAATTGTTCATCTCCGAAGTTACCACCGAGCTATGACTCTCCTAGGTGTCTTCAAGGAAATAATGACCCAGATGTTCCAATAGACTTTGAAAGATAGCGCTCTTCATTGGTTCCTATCCCTCGAGGAATCCAGAATTCGCAGTTGGAACGATGTTGCCCATGAATTCATGTTGTAGTACAAATACAATGAGGAGTTGGAGGTTACACATCGTGATTTAGAACTTCTCAAGAAGAACCCCGGAGAAGCTGTTAGTAATTTCATAGAATGGTGGAGGGAGAAAATGGCTACCATGACCAACCGGTCTTCTAAAGAGGAGCAAGTTAATATTGTGAAGAAAAACATTACCCTATGTCCGAGAGACCCCATTTTTGAGCCATTCGGGAAGCGGGAGTGGATATTAAAGAAATTATTGCCAAGACAGAAGTGCACCCAAAGAAAGTATTCGGGCAGTTCGCTCCTAGAAAATATGAAAATCCTACTACAATCTCGACCATCAACAACATCTCACAGCCTGCTATATCTTAGTTGCCATAAAATCGTGCCAACCTAGTAAAAAAAATACACCAAGCTTCATGCTTCCCTTTCCAAAGTCTACCAAGCCCTATTGAGCCGAATCTCATCAAACCGTTGGACCCTTATCCATTACCAAACACACTTCCTAAAAATTTCAAACCCGATGACCATTGTGATTTCCATCAAAATGTCGGCCATACCACTGATCATTGCTTACATTTTAAAAATGTAATCCAAGGTCTGATTGATCGGGGGTGATATCATCCCACTAGCCAATTGTAAAACAAACACCACTCACAATCCACTTCTAAATCATGCAAATTCCATCGTCTTAGAAAATGGTTCCGAATTTGACCCATTTACCTAGATTTTACCTAGTAAATCACCCATTATACCCGTATCTTCACCTAAACCCCTTAAAGTTTGCCCATATTTCTCCTAGACCCTACCTGTTTTGCCGACAAAGCTCTGTCGCTTCTTAAAAGAGCATTCATTGTCATTCTTACTCGTTCCAGGGGAAAAGATATGAAATTACCAGCGGTACTAAACCAACTGCTAGAGTTTGTGCTGAAAT
The DNA here is from genome assembly GCA_949130495.1 of Sambucus nigra. Classification (NCBI taxonomy): domain Eukaryota; kingdom Viridiplantae; phylum Streptophyta; class Magnoliopsida; order Dipsacales; family Adoxaceae; genus Sambucus; species Sambucus nigra. The sequence goes on from OX422207.1 coordinate 165,453,043, forward strand.
TACCCACGAAAATGACAATTGACTGCCAGAAGTATAACACACTGTTCATAGAAGCTCAAAAGTGGGCTCGTAAGTCGAATAATTGGGTGGTACCTATCAATGAAGAATGTTTGGACAATGCGGTTCAGATCATAACATGATTATTCCAATAGACCAAAGACATTTACAGTATGCTCGAGTTAGTCGATGCCTTAACGCTACAAGGGCAGATGGTCCCTTCACTTCTGCATCTCCCCATTGAGTGGGAGGACCTATATGTAGAAGTCGTGGAAGTTATGGAATGAATTGACTTCTCATGGCAAGACGACATCATTACCACTGGATGGGGGGATGATTTTGATAGTGCAGATAAAGAGTCAAGCTAGCAAAGGGTTGACCTAGTGATCAGTATGTGTGGGATGATATCATTTGAAGGTCTACTAGGATAGATTAACAAAGTGGTCGAACAGCTCGAGATAGATGAAGAAACGGGGTTTTTGTTCTTTCCCTCTTTTGTGAACCATATGAAAAGATCAAGGAGGAGCTATCAGAGCCTGAATCCTCAATCAACGGTAATAAATAAATGAAAGGGTATTGTCGGGGAACTCCCCATGCCATAAATGACCATCAAAGAGAGAAGGATCCTCGACCAGTTGAAAAAAACTCAGGATAACATCACCTTATGTGGACTCTTCATGTCTTCTCAGCTACATCAAAATTCTCTAATAAAATTTCTTATTAGGCCCACATCCCCTCATCCCACCACTCTAAAAGAGGCTGTGAACCTGGTCGAGTATCTAACCTCTATAATATTACTCTCCTTTTCTGAAGAAGAAATCCCAAAGTTTGGCCCTATCATAACTATGCCCTTAACATCTCTGTTGAGGTAATGGGGAAGATAATCTCGCTCTCACTCGTCGGTAATGAATCATCACTCAGTGTTTTCTCGTTAAGAACCTTCAACTGCCTGGGTTTGAAAAGTTTCCTTGCTCAAACTTTCATTAGGATACGTGCCAATGACAAAACCTATCGAGAGGTGATGGGATCTATAAAGATTAGAATATGGGCTAACACAATACATCCCGTTATCGAGTTATAAGTTATCGACATACATACTTATTTCAACCTATTTCTTGGTCGATCGTGGCTTCATAACATCAATGGTGTATCTTCCTCTCTCCATCACAAACTGAAGTTCTTTGGTAAAGGTCAGGTCATCACCATCTTGGGCGACGATAATAATACTAAGAATGAAAGCACCAGTAACCCAGTACTAGAGATACAACACGGGGAAAATGACATGCTTCAGTTGTTCTTTGAGTCAGACCACTTCCGCTCCTAGTAGGAGATGATTTAAAAGACCGAGTATATCCTAAGAACAACCCTCATGAAAATGTCAACGTAATACATATGTTTAATAATTAAAACATCATGTCAGGACTGCGGTAGAGAAGACAATTATAGTGGATATTGGAAACCAAAGTACTGAAGAAGGCCTTTCCTCCATGTGTCCTGGGTTATCAACCATCATCATAGGAAATAAGAATGCTCTGCCAATTCCGATTGAAGCGAAGGTTAGAAAGTACCAAAATTGTTTCGGAGGACTCCTTGAACGAAAGATTCGTTAAAAAGGGTGAAGATTATCCCTTTTGTGTCTTTACCGAGCCATGGTATGATCATGTGGACAAAAATATAAATCCATTGATTCAGATCTTCTTCCAAGACAGATACTTATGGGCCGAAAGTTTTTAGCATCTTATGCAACCTCTTGTCAAGCTTATGCTTTCCTTGAAGGATTAGTTGGAAAAAATTAGAAAAATCAATTTCAAAAATAAGGTATGGTGGTTCGAGAAGCTCAAATCATAAGGATGTAACTAAAAATGCCAATAAATCATCGCCTCACATGTCTTTAAACTGTTTTCCAACTTTAAGTTATGAAGAGAAATTGGCACTGAAATATAATTTAAGGTCTTCTGTCTCCCGATCAATATCTCATAATTTTTTTCAATCCCAGGTTAGCTCTCTATCATTGTAATGGGGATATGTATACATTCCCATATTTTTAGCTTTTTTCCAATTTTGTCTCTTTTTCTATCAAAAATTTTCTTTAGCGCCTATAAGAGCCCATATGAGAGGTTATATCCCGTATTTGTTTATAAATAAATTCATAGTTTAAAAAAAGAATGAGAGAGGAGTGAATTCATCGAAAAGTTTTCTTAATGTTGAATTGATTCATCCTCCTACGAATCTATAGAGATTACATAGGTGGTAGAGGACACTTCACCAACGTATACTCCCCTTGCCTCTGCATTATGGATGGGGGTAGTTGTTTGGATTAAATAGTCTCCCACCATTATATAATTGACCATTTTGACTTTGGGAACTATAGTGAAATTCTTAGTAAACGCAATTATTAATTCATATCCAAGAAGTATAGCAGAAACCCCTATGCAAATCTGACACGTGTTAGAGTCCATCTCTCTTAAACCTTTTTAAGATTGGTTAATTTGACTCCAAAGTCTTTCGGTTTCCTCTTACAGTGATGATCTACACAAAAACAATGGTCAATTGGTATCAAATAAGATATAACTCTTAATCCATGGCGGGCAAATAGTGAAGAACCTACCAGGAGATTTGACTTGAATAGGCATATGAATGCCTATGTATTCCTCACCATAAAAGGTCCAAGAAAGCACGAAGACATATTTATTAATATATATTTGTGATATGGGCAATAGAATAACCAATTTTGGGCCTTGTCCCTGGCTTGGATACTGTATGTTCTGGACTCATGATAAGTCCCCAGGTTATAGAAATACCTAATCTCGTTTAAGGCTAGATTAGTCCCATAAATCTTGTTTATAGAGACTTTGACCATTACAATTTGAAAGAAATTTCCATTTTTTTGGGTTGGAAGTATTTTATAGAAGCATATTACTTCCACCAGTAATAGATGGCAGGGGAAAATGAATTCCCATTATGGCCAACGTCATATATACGACCCCTTCATCAATGTCAGAAACATTTTCATTGTCTAGTGAGGTCCATATTCGTACAGTTCCAAGTATGTTATACTTACCACAAAATGTTTCAAATCATTTTTTAGATCTTTTTGTACTTTTTGAGATGCCTAGACATGGATGCAAGAATTAATAATAAAGAAAATAGAATCATATGAACATGTTTAAGAAGGAATTTCTACGTAACTTGAAACTAGAGAGAGAGAATAAGGAAATATAAGCCTTTATACGTTTAGTTTTAAGAAAATAAGTAGAAGGGGTCATTTGAAACTCCCCATACTCTTTACCACCAAAGGGTAGCTGAAGTGGCGACTCTCTAAAAAAAAATAGCCTTATTCTCATACCCCCAGGTCACGCACTTCAAACACAATGATTGACAGGTAAAAACAACTCCACGGTGAACAAAAACCTCTACACATGTATTAAGTGTTCACATTGTAATGATTATGCTCACACTAAGCACAAGTGGGATGCATGGCAGTTAATAAACATCCAAAAAGAAAAAACATATTACACATGGACAACACAACAAGATAGAATTAGGCAGACCATGCCTAAAGACTAATCACCTAGCTCTAAAGGAAATTTAAAGGACTGTGACCTGCATACGCCATGTGACATGACACGTGGGGATTAAAGAACTGTAATGATTTGGTGGTTCAAAAATCACAAAGTAGCTCAAGACAAATCAAGGGAGACAAAAATAAATATAGTGAGATAAAATTTCATTATAACACAACCACCTTAAAGATAAGATCAAGAGCAATGATTGTTGTCAATTTTATAAAATGCTGCAAGTGCACGACTATTATAGAATTGCGAGTGCATATACGGGTTGAACCTACAAAGATTTGTCAATTTTAACTTTTAAACAAATTGCAATTGTCCAACTAGATAAAATGGGATAGAGAATAATTATGAACTACATTAAATAAAAGCAACAACGATAAATGATAATAACACAAGAGGTTTGTAAACAGTTAGGATTCGGGGTCCATTTGTCACGTAACTAATTTTGCAAACTAATTTAGTGTTGTCATTCCCTTTTTATAACTCAAATTAACCCGACTCTCGTCGCGTTTAATTCAAAAAATATGAAAGTTATGTTCAAAATATTTTTAACGTCTCTAACAGACGACTAAAATCCCTATTTTCTTAGAAAATATAAGTTTTAAAGTTCGCAAATGTATTTAAGCATGGATTATCAAAACAATCAAAGAGCAAGCATAATCTATCAAAAATTACTATTTTCAAATCTGAACACTTGATTTGACAAAACAATTTTGAAAGTTTTAAAACACACTCTCGAGTCTCTTTAAAATGAATATTGAATCTTTGATAACAATTAAAACAAGTAGGGAATAAACAACTATCAAATTAACATGACAATATTATCTAACTATGATAAACTTCACCCTAATCCTAATAGAAGAATCATGCTACTATAATGAAAGAGAAATTGCAAGAATGAGTTGAGAATTTCATTAAGAAATAAAACTTACAATAAATTCTCTCACAATAATCTTCAATCCTCTAAAAAAATGATAAAAACTTATCCCTCAAATTGATTTCAATCTCTCAAAAATTTCTCTCCCTGAAATTCCTCTCCAAAATTTTGAGCCTAAGAGTCCTTTTTATAGGACAAGTGGTGAGGTATTTGAGTTGTGGTGGGACTCTCCCTGATTAGTTGAATAGTGTTGATAGTTATCTCTCCACCTCTTTAATCATTGGATCAGGATAAGAGCCAAACTTCCTCCCACTCGAAAATTCTTATCTTTTCTTGATGAACACGCACGCCGATTTTCATCCAAATTTGAGAATAAAATTTTCTGACTTTTTTTATGATTTCGCAAGCGTAAAATCATCTTTCTTTTGATCGACCGAAAAAATCATCTTTTTTGTGCCTTTTAGAGTTGACCATCAATTTGCACCAAATTTCATCATTACCTGCAAAATTTTCACTAGGGAATTGTTTCCACAAGTTAGCACAAGAAAATTATAAAATTATCGAAGTGCCCATTTTTTACTTAAAATTGTCATTTTCAATCCAAATTCAACCATTCTTTCATTTTTTTCCCTTTTAAAAAAAATGATCGTAAGAGCTTATTAAATAAAATAAAATGGGACTAACAAAGTATAAATTTGGGTATAAAATATACAAAATAATGCACTCATCAAATACCCCAAATTCTAAACTTTGCTAGTCCTCAAGCAAAACTAAAATTTTGAAATCTAACTCACTTTCGTATGAATCACGATTGCACTTAGCATGTGCTACTAGCCTTTAAACCCCTAGGTTACCCTAATGCACGAGTTTTGTCTCGTGAGGGTTTGTAGTGAATATACCCACAAAATTCAAAAACTTGACTTAATACAAAGGACACAAAAGTAATATAACTAAGTTTGAAAGCAAATTTCATAAATATAGTAGAACTTCATTTTTCTATCTCAACTTGTCGTGTGTGTGTGTGTGTGTGCATAGACAATATAAACGTCCATTTCAAAAGATTTTATCATCACATTTCTTATCCGAAAGTACGTCTTAATTTCAAAATCTCACAGAATGTACTCACAATCGAACACTCGAAAAATGATTATTTTCTCTCTGTATACGTGAATAAAAGAGGAAATTTAGATGAGAAAATTTTACATATACATGATGGAAAAACGGACTTTTTTTTATAATGTATGAATATGATCTCATGAATGGAAAATCGATTACTTATTGAAAACATTGAATCGCACAATAGATCATATTCATCTTCTCTCCACACTATAACTAACATCACTTGAGATCGATTAGGACTTTCTTTCGGCTGTATTGTAGGCTCGAATTTTGGCTAGAAAGAATGAATTTCGGAGTACAAAATTTCTGAGAATACAGTGGTTTTTCGGTATTTTGAATTTTAGGGACTTTTTCTTCCAACCTACATTTTCCTTTTTGTTCACCTACTCTTTTTTTTTCATTTTTTTTTCAGACATCATTCTTTTGCAAACTTATTCTTTTTTCATTTTTTGGCCTTTTTCCCTATCATATTTTTTACCCTAGTTTTCTCAGAAAATGAGCCTGGCTTCTTTTTATGGGCTTTAAACTCCTACTTGGAGTTGGTTAGGATAACGAATTTTCAACAAAAAAAGCATATTTTCTTGTAGGCTCAAATGGGCTTGCAACAGAATAATGTAAAAAGGTTGGAGTTTAGGCTTACAAACGACGGCCTAATCTCATTTCTCTAGTTTCGTTGAGTTGATTTATGTCTCAAGACGACTTACTAAGACTTCTAGTTCTTAAGATTCGCATTTTCACTTTTTGTTTTCAATAATAGAACAAAAAAAAGAAATTGAGATCATCAACGAATTTATCAGTAAATGAAAGTTTGAGTTATTTTAACTCGGATTGATTTAAATCTCTCAAAAATAATGAATGACAGAATATCGCGTCGGGTGAAAATCTCCACATTTATTCGTTAAGCATTTACCTCAATATCCATTTTTGATTATATTATATGGCTTATGTGTAAAAAATTCATAAGTTGAGAGATCCATGAATTAATTATATATTAAGAAATCGTTTCAAAACTCAATTATATTGAAAATCTTTCTGAATTTTTTTAAAAAAATTGATTTTTTTTTCAAAAATATCATCCATACACCCAAACCTAAATTTTACATTGTCCTCGATGTATGCTCAAATAAAATAATGAGCAAAGAAAAAAATGTAAAGAAGTAAAATGATGATATATGTTAACTAAAAAACTAACAAAAAAAGAAAAAAATATACATAAATAATATACAAACCCATGACAATTACCATCATCATAATATATTAATAATCGAAATAGTTGCGGGTCATTATAATTAATAAACTTTATAGAACTAAGTGCCAAAATATTATAAATTTGAGAGCATGATCGCATCACACAAATTTCAACCTTAAATTCATGGTCATAATGGTGCGCATTGACATTATCAATAATAAACAAATTTGAATCGCACAACTCATATGCCGATACATCACATGGGGGTGATAAATTGAAATAAGGATCCAAATATTTACTATCCCTTTTTCGAAAATAGTCATGTAAAATTGGGGATGCATACTCCACTCCTAAATGCGAGACTTTATGAAAAGCGCGGGAAGAAGAGGTATCACGGGGCGATACACTTTTTTCATAAAAAAATAGGAGGAAAGTCATAAATACTTGAAGTATCACTAAAATCGGATGACAAATCCTCAAATAAAATTTCCCACATATTAAAAGAATCAGGAATTTTCTCAATGAAATTAGGAGAAAAATATCGATAAGAATCAATATCTAAATCATCACAAGTATTACGTGTGTCAAGATTGCCAATTTTTTTCTCACAAAATTTATTTTCCCCAATAAATGCTTGATTATTTTTAGAAATATCATCATATACCATTTGTTTAGCTCTTTCCAATTGACACACTTTGGTGGAAAAATAGTAATTAAAGGGATTAGATTCTCATCCATACCTTTTTAAATTTTTAAAATGATTACTGACCCATCTGACTCAAATTGAAATAAGTAGGCATCTAAATTGTCAGTATTTTGTAAAAGCACGTCCACAGGATCAATAGAGGAATATGATAAAGATGACGGGATAATAATATGAGGATCACCCATTATGATTAACAACGAATGATTTTTTTTAGTATTTTTATAATTGTTTTTTTAATTTAGAATGCAAAAGAAATTACAATTGACTAAATCACGTAAACTAACATAAAGCAATTTTGATTTATCTAATTATACAGCTCCTACTCTCTGACAAGGGATAATTTAAAAGATGGCCAACTACGGTTATCACCTCAAATCCCGATTTTTCTTCCAGGTAGGTTGTTGGTACGAAGACTCATAAAAACTACCAAGCCTAGACAAGGTAAAACGGAATCGATTTGACAAGTTCACATTAGAGTAGTTTTTAATTCTAGCCTCGTTAAAAGTGTTTGTGTACATATGATTGTAGCTCTAAAATATGCAAACGGTTTTTTCTAAGTAATAAATATTGTTTTGGAGTACGAAAACATTAAAATAAAAACTCAGAAGAAGCTTAAACAACCACAACAAAAGAGAGAGTGTTTGTGTACATATGTGTCCATCGAAGAGTGATAAAGGTTTCGTACGAGACATAGAAATAAAGAGAGACTGTTTGTGTTGAGTGACTGTTTGAGATGAAATTTAAGTGTGTGAGAGACTGGGAGAAAAAAGGACTCTTGGTTTAAGGAGAGGCAATGATAGTGGGAGGCTCGAGGTTAGAGATGGGGCAGATTGAGAGGATCGAGGTATTATAAGTGGTGGGTTGGAATTGGACTATGGTTGTACAGATTGAGAAGCTCGAGGTATTATATCATATGTGTTCGGTCATATGTGTTTTGTCATGTCACAATGTTTAAGTTGTGACATGGCACACTCTCACATCTTTAGATTGCATCAAAAAATTCAATCTCAACCGTTGATATTTTGGAATAGTAGAACACCCTCATCTCATATATATATATATATATATATATCTTACATTTTGCACTTTGGAAAAAAAAAACAAATTCAGCTCTCCCTAAGAAGACTTGTACATATTTATGTTACCATTACCCCCACTTAAGGATGGGAGCATGTTGGGTTTGTCATAACTCGAACCTTCCCTGAAATGTTATACATGGACAAATAAAACTTATATATACTTATACAAATGTTTTTCTTACAAAATATACTTGTATATAACTTTTTATTAAGTTATGAACGTTTAGGGAAAGTTGGGTTCTTTTCACCTGTAGACACTACCTCTTAGGACCCCCTAGGTCTCCCCTTAGGTCCCTAACACCTCTGCATCTCAACGTAAACCCTAGGTCCCATTCTGACTACTGATCTAGAGCCCATCGAGCTCCCCCGGGCCCCGTTTGACTGCGATCAACTCTATCGTCAGAGCAAAAGCTCTTTGAATCTTTGAAGGGCTCTGAATATCCTTTCCAACGGTCCGCCCTAGGGGTGTAAGCGGTACGGTTTGGTCGGTAAATAGTAGATACCAATACCAAGACCAAACTCTGGATGGTAAAACCAAATCGTACCAGTTTACCACCCGGTACACCAAAATCAATACCAAAACCAAACCGGCTGGTATTTCGGTTTTTCGGTAATTTTTTTTTTTGGTTTCGATAAATTCTGGTTTCTTCTGGTTTTTTCTGGTTTCGATAAACAACACTAAAAGTCCAAAAAAACCAAAAATAAAACCAACCAACTTTTTAAAATATTAAAACCAAAACCAAAACCAAAACCAAAACCAACTTTTCTTTGGTTTTGGTAAATTCGGCACGATAATTTTGGTAAATTTAGTACGGTACGGTAATTTCGGTACGATTTTTTCTGGTTTCGGTAAATTCGGTACGGTATGGTAATTTCGATACGGTTTTTTTTTGTTTCAGTAAATTCAGTACGGTAATTTCGATAAATCGGTTTTTTAAATATTAAAACCAAAACCAGCCAACTTTTTTGCGGTAATTTCGGTTTGGGTAAGACTTGTTTCTGGTATTTTAATATATGAAACCAAAACCATTTTTTTCGGACCAAAATGGTATGGTACAATAAAAACCCGTACCGTATCCACCCCTAGTCAGCCCCGCGCACGAATCGACATAACGGTTCAGACGAACGAGCCATTTTGCTACCGAAGATTGAATCGAAGGCCACCGGGCACTCTCAGTCAGACCCCAATCAACTTCACTGTCAAAGCGAAAGATCTTTTAATCTTCGAAGGGGACCGAAACCCCTTTCTAATGGTCCACCCCGTTCAAAAAACAACATAATTTTTTGGACGAACGGTCAGTTTTCCCCCGAAAATCGATCCAGAGGCCACCGGGCACTCTCGGGCTCCGTTTGACCAAAGTCAACTCTTTCGATCAAATGAGAGTAAATGAATCTCCAAAGGGAACTGAATACCCTTTCTAAAAGTCTGCCTCGTGCGTGATTCTGGCCTACGGTATGGATGAACAATCCATTTTACTCTGAGAGGTCCCAGGGCGGTTCCAAGCCCGGATTGACCAAGGTCAACCTTCTAAACCGAGCAAGACTCTTTGGAATGTAAAAGTACATCTCCTAAACTTTTCGACTGTCCGCCCCATGCGCGATTCTGACTTACCTTGCGGACGAACGATCCGTTTGCGTCTGACGATCTCCTGTTCAAAGGATCGACATGCGCTTTCAAGCCACATTTGATCCAAAGTCAATTCCCGAACCAGGGAAAAGTCCAAAGGACTCTTGAAGGTATCTAAAATACCTTTCTAACTGTATATCCCGTGCATGATTCAGATTAACGATTTGTGTTCTACGATCATTTTCCTAGAAAATCTGCCCTGGACTGCCAATTGGTAGGTCCTGATCCCTACCTATCGGCACTGTGTCTGGGAGAACATGATGATAGGAACCCCCTGGGTAGGCCGATCGTCATAAATAGGGGCCATGACCTCACTCCAAGGCACCAACAACAGATCCATCAGCATTAGTGATCTCAGCAACATTCCCTCGAAATCAGTAAAGTTCCTCATGTGAAATTCCATCCAAGCTTACTTCCCATCGTTTTCATACCCAATTTGGTAAATATACTTCTCTTTCATCAACCTTCATCAAAACTCAAGGGAGTTCATCCAATATCAAATATCAAGCTTCAAAGAAGGTCCAATTCCTTCGCTCTCTCTTTAAATTCCTTGTTTTTGCATAATACACATTGGATTCATAATATAGTTCTTACTTTATTTCATACACTTTAATATATACACTTTTTTAGTATATTGCACAAACTTTATTTTCTACAAAAACCCCAAAAACAAATAAAAGAGGGTTACACCCATAAATTCCGAACGGAATTATCCATCACACTTTTTCCAAAATCAAAACAACACATTTTTTACACATACACATATCATAAAATTTCATTCGAATCAGTGGGATAAACCCCACCCCTATGCTAAATTCAAACTACGTAGACTTTGATGCCTTTATAGGCTACGTAGGCGTCTCAGATTAAAATTCGAAACTCGAGTCCAATTTTTCAATTTTCCCAATTTCTCAAACTCCCTAATTTTCTAAAACCTCCCATTTTCATATTTATATATATCATACTTGTTTGAGTTTCATCCAACACATATTATCGTTCTCTAGTAACGATCAATATCATGATGAACGCACAAATCATACTTTCTACATATGTTATTTTGGGAATATTCCTATGGATGACCTCACTCTTCCTTATCCATGGTATGAGTTGAATAAATCCGATCTCCATTATATAAACACGCACACACACTTCACGAGGATATAAAGAAAAATAAAACACTAGCCCATGAGAGATCTAAAGGGCAAGATGGGTGCTTAACACCTTCCCATTCCGTAACTTAGCCCCGGGACCTTCGAACTATTGATTTCGTATGCATCAATTTGTCCTTGATGCCTCTCTCTCGAAGTGGAAACATTTTTTTGCCCGTTTTGTGCAAAATAGGCTAGCTATTCTATCTCTTCACATTTACCCCGACACCGACGACGCCCGAAACAACCTTCCCAAAAGGGGTACGAGATCGTGGCATAGCCTTCTCGAGGGGGAGACGTATCTATTTCTATCTCTCTCTCCTCCCCCCCGAGGGCCGCCCGAGAAGGCCACAGAACCTAAAATCGAACCCTAGATCCACCATGTGTTTAGTTTGTATAACCCAAACACACCCCGAACATGAAAATATCATTCTCAAACCTGCCCCACTAGGGTTCGAAGGGAGAAACCTCCCGTTGAAGTAGGTGAAATATCCACCCTACTCCTACTCTCCCCACTATTAATAAATAAAATAAATTACCCTTATTCATGAATGATGCCTTAGATCTTAATCTACCCTCCAAATCAATCCCATTTATAACTAACTTCATGTAATTATCTTTTTATTTAGACTTTATGCAGTGCATGTATACACACACACACACACTAAACAACCTTCATCCCCGAGGCATACTATCAAAAAACTTCATTGACTTATTGGGTATAACAAGAAAACAACAATTATCTCTCATTCGACCACTGTTTCTCATTATTTTTCACCTTTGACACCAAAGACACTCTAAGAATGCAAGATAGCTATCATAATTTTAAATTATTACCATATTTTTAGTGTCACTTAAAATGACACAATCCCTTTTCCCATACATTTTCTTATCCCAAACTTTTGTTTCACCTGAAACTTGATAGGGAGACTCCTTAAATCATCCCATGCATGTGCTCAACTAATTAAACGAACAATTGTCATTGGAAGTGACAAACAAAAGAATATACAACTTATAATATATAATTTTCTCATTTTCTCTTATTTCCTTCCCTCTCTCCCTTACCATCTCTTATATGCCTTGAAACTACTACGTATCTTCTAAACTAGTAAGGATATCGAATAAGTATCATACCAAAAATTCCTACTCTTTAGTGAAACATTTTTAAATGATGTTTAAATAGTAATATTTATTTTTCCATGCATAATTTAAATCCATCTCTCAATTTTAAACATCAACAAAAAGGTCTAAAAACACAAAAATGAGCATGTATTAAGAGATATTGCACTCTCTAAAATATAAATAGGTATAAGTCACGAGCCTTAGCTAAATTGCGCTTCCAAGGAGTTTTGAGCCTATTACTTGAGCATTAGACTATACTAGGGACCCAAGACATAAGTAAAATTGTCTTCGAAATAAATACTTAGAAATCTAAATTAAAAATATAGTATTTATTTCATTTTTTGATTTAATCGTAATTAAATCCGCTAAATAATCACGGTTGCACTTTAATTTAGTTATCTCTAAATCACTAGGAATAAAGAGTTCTTATTTGATAAGTTGATTATAGTATATAATATGATTTCCCACGCTAAATGTTCAATATCCGCTTGGTCAAATCAATTTTAATCAACATCTAATTAATTTCATGTTTCTCAAACTTAGCTTATTTCATAGCCCACCGTATTATAAAATAATTCATTGGTCGGATTTTACTGTATTTAACCAAACATATAAGTTTATTAAGAGTGTATCATAATCTAAGATATCTCCTCGACGCGGATTCCTCTAAATTATGATATCAAACCTACTCTCTCAGCCATGGCCCAATGTGACACCCCGCCTAATAAAATACCGGGTGATCAGTCCTATACCAAATTAAAACAGGAATCCCAGTTGGTTCATCCTTAGCAGCACTGTCGAATTTTTGTTTTTTTTAAACTTACTAACCACCTAGTATTCCAAAAGGTGGTGCCAAATTTTAATTTTTTATTTAAACAAAACAGTACATGCGGAAATAAATATAAACCATTCACACAACTGAAATTAAATCAACTGAATAATTAATTAAATAATTTGTCGAATAAACCATCAGCCACCAAAGTAAATAGTCCAACAACAATTAACCCACACTAGAATAAATACAACTGAAAATTGCAACTGAAGAGTCTGGGCGACATGCCCTAAGGAAACTAAAACTGATAAATGATTCCTACTCTAGGAAGGAATGAACCATGCGTCTAATCCAAACTCCTGCTAGCATCCACATATGCCGCATCTCTGTGTCCTTGGGATAGAATATCAAGTTTGGCGTCCCTGTGGCTAGACACCTAAAAAGTTTTGAAAATAGTTTTATAGAAAGGGTTAGAACCCAAAACATTTTGAAAATATTTAGCAAGTGAATTAATTGCAGTGATTAAAAATGCATGAATGCGCTTCATATTTAAGTTAGTGTCGCACTCCCTTGAGGACATTCTCACCCCTCCACTAATGTGCACACCTAACAGTTACCTTAACCCCACCTAGTTGTACTACCGCGTCCAACTAGTCCTGGTATAATCTCCCCTTGTCATACTACTCTAACCCGAGTATAATAATTCCTGGATTATAATTTATCTCACCAATTAACTTAATTAATTTCTTTTAAATCATAACATATAACCATGACACAAGTTAGATAAAGTATATACATCACACACTGTATTATTTCCCGCATATAATATTTACTACCATTATATAAGTACCTTTACTAAGAACAACCACACATATATATATGTACATCCATCCCTTCGAGTATACCCTCACCGGCTGATTCACTCTAAAGTGCTACCTCACTAGGTGTGCTCACATAACCTAGTTACCCGAGTTAGAATCGCTCACCAACTTGATCCGAAATATAAACGTAGTGGAGGTGGTCATATTCCCTCCCTGAAAGTGAGATAACCCCTCACCCATATACCGGATGCTACGACCTGGGGATATACTCACCCTACATTCTCAAGCTAGGGGTTCACCCACATCGCGTAACCTCCCTTGATAGTACTAGAGCATATAAATTAAATAAATATCTAGTCACTGATATTTAATAGCACACACAATACACACACATACACACACACACACACACACACAAACACACACACATATATATATATATATATACTATCACTACACCGTATATATATATTATAAACCCCGGCTTTACCGTGTACTTAAAAACCCGTAACACTAGCCTGTAATTTCCCAAGTCTCTGGACCGACTCAACTTAATTAATTTTTTCACTTATTAATTTATCATCTCCCCGAGTCTATGGTCCGACTCTAATTTATTTAATTCACACGTCAATTAATATAATATTTTCTCCGAGTCTATGGTCCGACTCTAATATAAATACTTTGCACATTAATTTATATAACATTTACCCGAGTCTATGATTCGACTCTAATTTAATTAATTTACACATTAATTAATTTATTACCTTGTGTCACTCAAACAACATACCCGGACTCGCTCACTTGGCCCATAACTTAATATTTCTCGAGTCTATATTCCGACTCCAAATTAATTTGTTTATCTTCATAATTAATTTAACACATTGGCATCGCTCAACCAATATACCTGAACTTTCTCACTCAATCCTTATATAATTAATTTGGAATCTAATTCCTCGAATTTATCCATAAAGTGCCTCACGTGAATCCTCCCTAACTCCAATTACTTTTCCCTATAATTTTTAGGAATATGTGCTTCATAATTATTTAACATTAAACAATGCATGGAAATTAAATCTTAAATTAATTTCCATTTATATATAAAACTGGCCGAACTGCCAAAATTCTGGGACCATCGATCGATCGAACAGGTATTCGTCTTCTCCGGCTTGCTGTTTCATCCATTAATGAACCCTTAAGCTTTTTGTTTTTATTTCGAACCCTTACCCAATCACAACGAACATTATCTCTACATAAGAAAAGGGTATAAACATCCTAGAGACCTTAATTCATCAACTAATTTCCATTAATTCCAACGTTTTCCCGATTTGGGTTTTATCCAGGTTTTAAATCTCCAATACGATTTTCATTCCTATTAACAGAAATTAACCATCGATTTTTACTAGTTTTAAGATACGATTCATACCTCTACATTCCAGAATCATAAACATAATAAATTTCACCCTTAATCCCATTAAAGTATATCAATTACCGAAACCCCACTTTTACATGAATACCCACCCAAAACGAATTTTGGTTTACACCTCCCATAGTATGAATTGATTATCATCAATTTAAGAATCACAACAGTTAACCACTTGCCTCTAATTGTTCCTAGAGTTTGATCCGTTGGCGTAGAGAAGGTGTTGATGATGAACACTCACTTTGTCCCTCGATTTGTCTCCCAAAAGGTCCCCAATTTTCTTCTTGATTTGTTTCCTCTGTGTCTCTCTCAAACCCTAGGTTTAGAATTGTTAACTGTCGTTCAACACTTCCCCAATTACGTTTAAAACTCCTAATCCCGTTTTTTGCCACATGGGCCTAATTAAAATCCCTGTGTGGGCCTGGTTATGCCCAAAACTGCCCCGAGACCCGATTACTACCCCGATTACTCTTTTCTGACTATATCGACCCATCCGGACTCAACCGTGCACTCAGAATCGCCATCCAAAATACTTTATAACATTCTCCAATTTTGTCCTAAAAAATGCGACACACATTAATTCGAACAATTTAACTTAAAGTCGCCAAATATAAATAATTCTTCCCACGCAAATAAATTCTCCAAATCATAAATTTAAGTTTCTCCAATTTAAATATTTTTATTTCTCCCAAAAATAATTAAATACTAAATCCTCAAAATTACGAGGTGTTACACCCAATCCAATCTATAATTGAATGCACCCATAGCAATAAAAGCAATCTATTATAATCCTCAAAACTCTTGGGATTAGGAACCTATGCACCCTTCGTAAATAGTGTGATAGTAACTAAATTTATTCAAGACGACCCTTAAACTTAAACCTCATGGGTGCTCTTGTTCAATATATTCCTTAATGTACCAGTCTCAATCCTCTTTTGAACTATCACAGAAGTTATCAAGTCATCAGATAGGTTCCCATAGTTTGAGATAAACTACTAGAATTGTACACACAACTATACAAATAAGATGTAAACTCCCTATCTAGGTTGTGAATTGTTGAATTGTACTAGAATCAGAATTTTGATCTCGTGTGATCTAGATAAAATCAACTCGGGAAAATTCCTACTAAGTACAGTAGATCGATATTATATACAATATATTTAATCATAAATATAATGTATTTTTGTAACCATTATTCTTATTTAAAAATGATCTCGCATACTTTTATTGAAAAGTAAATGTATACATAGTTTTAAGAATAAAACCCTCACATACCTATATCTCCCATGGAGGGAGAAATTGAATTTTAATTACCAATTAGTGATTCGGAGGCAGTTGGTGGAGATTGCTAGGTATGATGTTGAGTCGGGGATCTGAAAGTACTATGGAGCATTATGGGTTTGATAGAGATTGTGGACGTATTATCGTGGTTGTGTGATATATGCATCGATTGAAGAGTAAAGCGAGGGTTAGATTTAAGGAGGCCTCAAACTTAGCTAGAAATCTTCATTAGTGTTTTGGGTGATGAAGATCGTGTATTTTGAAAATGTGTTTGTGGAAAAATTCTATAACTTGGTATGCGACCATCGATCATGGATTTGTCTCAGCGAATATTTGGCTTAGCATCAACGATGGGTTCGCGGGCAGTGAAGGTAGTATTGCTTAAGCGAACGTTCGACATTCGGGTTTAGAAGACTCAATTTATGTGTTCCGATTGATCTCGCCAAGGTAGATATTTATAGAGATTTGCTTGACTTCGACTCTTACATTTATGAAATATGGGAGGGAGAGAGTTTGAGTTTAACTCAAACTCCTTTTTGGCTTATCCAAGTCAGCTAGATATCGTTAGTTACCTATCTTGTGAGGTATTTTACACCATTTAAGACTCTTGGATTTTATCTCTTATTTAAGGAGAGTTTCTCCACCGAATTTTGGATATGAGAGAATTGGTTCATCTCCATCTGCGACCTAATATAAAATTTTGTGAGAGAAAATTAGGGTTCACTCTTATGTAGAAAATTAACGGTTTTGGGAATCAATTTCGGGTATTATCCATTGTGGATTTTTGTAGAATCTAAGACATTTCATGAGATTAATATCGTGTTGTGAGTCTTCCATTATTATTTGGGAGAAGAGAGATTATTCTGTGTGAGGAATGAACAAAAATTCCATTTGCAATATTCTTTTATCTATTGACACATATCGCCAATGGACGTAGTCAAATTGGTAAATCACGTAAATTTTATGTTTTTTCAACTCCGTTATGTTTTGTTTATTTTGATTGCTATGTTTTGATTTGATTGGTTTGTCGCTGAGCCCTAGTTTATATACTGTCACACTTCGTACAATAATTTTCACTAAAACCCGCTGATTTTTAAATCCTTCTAAGTGCGACCTAAAAATTGATGACGAAAGCCAAAATACTTGGATTTTTAACCGAAGGCAATTCAATTAATTTTGATGATTTAAGTTGTTAAAATAAAAATATATATTGGTTTAACAAGTCGAATTGAAAAAAGTGGACAATGCATTCACTCCTCGGCACCAGTGGACCGCGGAATCCTTATTTTGATTAAAACTATGCGTCTTTTTCTCATAGTTAAAGCATATGCTTAAATTAAGCAGAATGAAATTGGACGTGTCCAATTGTAATCAATCCAACAAGCAAAGAAAGGATTTTCAAGATACTTTATATACTCCGTTTTTTAACTTTTCAATATCAACATGATGAGGTGACGTACAATACAACGATAATAAAATAATTCTAAGCACTATGCTGCTGTTTGCATATGTATTGAAAGTTGGAATGATTCCATAACTGACCCCTAAGTTAAAAAACTACCCATATAAAGTATAATGAAGTGTCATACAATTAATTGGTTTATGAGAGTATATAATAATTAATTAGGCTATCATATTATTTTATGTAACTTCATATTTAAATTTTGTGTGCACAAAACATTTTCTCCCTATACTTATCACTTCCAAAATCCTTATTTTTTTAAGAAAACTGATCTTAACGGACCGATTATTAAAACAAAAGTGTATTTAAACATTAAAAAATATTGATCTCTTATATTCTCACACTAAGATATCAAAAAAAGAAGTGAGATTTTATAATATGGATGAGGTAATACTTTGGCGAGGAATATACCAAGAAAGTGTAAACATATACAAAGGCCAAAGTGTGTGAATCCATTTTTTGCTTTATCTTGAAAGAAGATTCACAAGAAGTTTATGGTCCAACAAAGGTGACAACTAAATTCACAGTTTCACATTGGTGAGTGGTTAAAGTTCAACATAAGTCACTATCTTTGAATGAACTAGCAAGACAGAGACTTTCCCTATTGGGAGATTATTGGTTTATGCTTGATTATCTATGTCTCAACTATTAACATTTAACTGAACTGCACGACCTCCTTTATTCGTAACTTTTACGGAATAATATTAAGGGGGTTTTGGAAAAAGGTCCTCATAGTGTTCAAAGTGTATAAAAATAGGACACTCCATATAATTTTATAAATTTAGTCCCTGTACTAAAAATACCATGAAAAATAGTGCCGCTGGCGCGGACCAAAAAATTAAAGGTATTGTACCACAGGGACTAGATTTATAAATGTTGTTGTACCACAGAGACTAGATTTATAAACTTGAAAATCATTGTTCTAAAAATCAAAATATAGGAAGGAACATGGCATTTACCTTAATTCTCTATAATATTAATTATAAGTTTCAAAAAAAAAATTCTAAACTCAAAATTTGTAGTAAAATTTGGAGGAGATCAATGTTATAACGTGCCGTCACCACAGGGCACAACAGGCACGAGCCCATGTACAAGCGTGCCACGAGCACGATACTTTTATTTTTAAATTTTTTATTTTTATTTATTTAGGGATGAGGAAAGTGGTTGGGGATCAAGATCTTACGGGAGTGTAAGAGATCTGGACATCAGTGTACCGAAAGTACAAATAATATATAACATTGTTTGCTGATATGGAATCATTTGCTGTTATGATTTACTCAAATTTTGTTAAACAAAATTGCACTTCAAGTTGATCAAGGAATGTTTTAAAACACGTGTTAATGATTAAAAATTCTGACATGGCAGAGATACCGTTTTTGGAAGTTTATGAACCCACAAATTCTCAAACTATTTGGAAGGCTTTCCTCATTACAGGTGTTTGTTTTATAATCCTTTGGTCTCTAAACAAACATGTTATTTGAATTATCTCGTACAAGCTAAATAGGGCGATATCGTGCCAAAACCATCCTATTACATGCTTACTATTGGTATGTTTCGAATCTTAGACTAACAATTATTATCCGAATCTATCAAGTCAGCTTCTTACCACTAAGACAAATCGGGATGGATATTACGTGGATTATTTTGACATCAACCAAATCATAAAATATTTTATTTTTTATAATTTTCAAGATTAAAAGTTATATCTTCCTCACAGGACGACACTGTCTGCATCGAATAACTCACAGGTGTCCCCCGAATAAACAATCAAGGGTCGGGTGTTGCAGTCACGTGGCATGTCATAGGTACACCATATACATGTGTATCGCAAGATGAAATCGACTCGAAAATGAGTATAGCCATGCCATTGGAACAAATTATTACTAGTAAGCGTATGAATGTTGGTGAGGAGGAAGGGATTGGTGAATGGCGATGGAGGTAGAGGTGTGTAAAGAAGATCAAGGTGGGGGTGATAGAGGCCTATTATTATTTATTTGGAAAAGACTCGATTGATTTTGTTTAATCATTGAAAATCTGATTTGGGTGGTGGTGGTTTTGGCTAGTAGTTGTAAGGTTTAATGTGAGGGTTAGTGGCGGACCCTAAAATCCTATTTTGTGGGAGCGACATTCTTTAGCACGTTATACTAACACAACTCGAGCTTGATGCAAAATTAACAAGTTTTTCAAACAAACTCAAAATTGACGCTATACACTGGAACTGACACCCCAAGGGAAATATAGTATTATTATTTTTAAGCAACAAAGACAATAAATGAATATAAAGTATGTAATTTTTCAATTCAACAAATTCACAAACCTAAACTAACTTGAATATTAATTGACAATAATTTTATTTTCAAATTTTCTTAAACTATGAATAAATCGTATCACAATAATCTTATTTTATATAAAATATAGAACTACTAATAGTATATAGTTATGACGTTTCAAAATTTCAAGGGCACTTGAAGAAGTTGTTGGCCCCCTCATATCACTGTGCATCCATCTCTTATTAACGTTAAATGTAGGTTTTTTCTAAGGTGAGTCACTGACCAAGAAAATAAAGAGAACGAAAAATTGGTATTTTCATCAAAGAAAACATTTTTTACTGAAAAATTAGAGAGAGTTTATAACTTGGGAGAACATCTAATTTATAATCATTTGAATTTATAGTATAATTGATAGGAGGTAGTGTGCCAATCACAAGTTCAAATTGTTGACCTCTTTTAAAGAGTGTTCTAGTGAACCTCTTACCTTATTGGTAAAAACATTAAGATCATTCATACATATTATATTCTGAATTTCATAATTTTTAATGTTTCAATCAATGGATTAACAGGGTTATCATGATCATTTTTAAAAAGGGTCAACAAATTTAAATTTGACAAACACTCGTACTTATGTACAACTTATAAATTTACTATTAAGTACGAAAGTGACCGCATAAAACCACATAATTTGTTACCTTCGTTTGAAGTGGAAAGAATCAAACATAATACATAGTATTTATAATCAAACGAAACACATAGGCCTCGTTTGGTCTTTGGAAAGTTGTAAATTGGTCCATTTAAAAATTGACCCATTTAAAAATTAGCTAATTAATTGTATTTGATTTTATTAATGAAATAATTCATTAATTTATGCATTTTAGCTCTCGTGTAAAACCTAAAATTGAACCATTTCACAAAAACATGAAATGCATGCATTTGAAATAAGAATTACATAAAATTCATTCGTCTGCTTTTCTTTCTCCCTCTCCCCCTCAATTCGTTATTTACTTTTTTTTCCTAATTGAACCTTAACATCAATTTTAAATTATCAAACATTGTATAAAATTGAATTTAAACTCATTTCGAATATACTCATTTACAATTAACTAATTCACAATAAACCAATTTGTATAATCAAACAATTTGCACAATTTTGGTAGCATGATATACATAAATGAAGAAAATATTTTTCTGGATGAAGGAAAAATGCATTATCATTTTTGAAATTTTTTCTGGAGGGGTTTTGTTGATAGCTACCAAAACTGGATGGAATGGTTTGTATTTATAGCTTTGGTGTTGACTGGTGGGAACAGTCGAAACCGAAATTAACTATAAAAAATAGTTAATTTCGTTAACTGTTGACCTTCGGCAATTAACTATCAAACAGTTAATTAATAATTAATTAATTCCGTAATTAATTAATAAAAGCCCAGAAAGTTTAATTAATTCGGCCCAAAAATGTAGGAGATTTTTATAAGCCTAAGCACGAACCGAACCGAGTTGTCCGGACGACGCGCGCGCATGAGCTTTTTGGCACAAGCCCAACACATGCATAGTGTATGCCATCTCCCCTTCAAAGAGTTGAGATATCCCAAGGCATCCAAACCTTAGTCCATCATTTGGGTTTTATTAACTCATCATTTTTCCACTACTCTTCCAATGTGGGACAAGAGTTAAAACATACCCAATTCATTAACTTTCATTGCTTTGTGAGTCACTTTGGGGACATATTTATCATTCATAACTTAATGAAATTAGACATGTGAATATATTACATTAATCTCCTTGCGAAGGAGAACGCGTTCGTATATGGTTCCACAATTATCGTGGTGTGGGTCCCACCTAAATTTGAGCTCAAAATTCTGTCCAGAAAAATCTGGACAGCTTTTAAGTCCAATTTTTCCAACAATCCCCCATATGAATGATATATTGCTGTAAATAAAAACAAACAGATGCTTATCTAGATGCAGACACAGGTTGAGTAAAACAGAAGATTTATTGCATCGGGAGAAGTTGCCTAGTGACCTTGAACTTTCCTTAGTGATATACCATCGAATTTACTTGGTTAATCAGTAGACTTCACATCTTTGAATCGTCAACCGTTTCTGTAAACCTAGACAACAATATTCACACAACAATTCTTAAACACAGTTGGTTCTCACATTTGTGTTCATTTTGTCCATGAACACCACTTGGTTCCATGAGTATTTTAGAGAAATTTCATTTCATTATTCTCTTAGAAGTGGCCCCCTTCTTACTCACATAGGTGACTTCCGTAAAGAGTATCCTGCAATATCCCACTTAGACATACTAAGATATATATATATATATATATATATATATATATATATATATATATATATGTCATTAAAAGCATAACTTATCCTAATTTCGCGACAGATGTGCACTGTCTTATCTTTGGAATGGATATGATTAAATATCCTCCATTGCTAATGTAATTCGGTTTGCCCATTGAACCTAGATCTTGGGATCTCTAGTCAGCTAGGTTGGGTTGCCACTATATTGATTCTTATTTATTTATCGGCTTTAAATCCATTACTCTTGATGCTCTTTCAACTTTCTCTTAGTTTAAACCTTTTGTTAGTGGATCCACTATATTATCTTTTGACTTTACTTATTCAATTGAGATAATTCCGTTTGAGAGAAGTGGTCTAACGGTATTATGTCTACGATGAATATGTCGTGACTTTCCGTTATACATGTGATTATGTGCCCTTCCAATTGTCGATTGACTCTCACAATGTATGCATATTGCGGGGACAGGTTTTGACCAATTTGGAACATCTTCTAAGAAATTTCGAAGCCATTCATCTTCTTCTCCAGCTTTGTCTAGTGCAATGAATTCAAATTCCATTGTCGATCTTGCAATCCACGTTTATTTTGAGGATTTCCAAGATACGGCTACACCTCCAAGGGTAAACACATACCCACTCGTAGACTTAGAGTCTTTTGTATCGGATATCCAATTTACATAGCAATGTCCTTCAAGAACAACGGGATATTTTGATAAGTGCAGTCCATAGTTTTGAGTATATTTTAAATAACCCAAAACTTTAAATATTTCTTTCCAGTGATCTCTCCCTGCATTACTCGTAAATCAACTTAGCTGACTTATTGAGTATGTTATGTACGATCGTGTACAGTTCGTGATATATATTAAACTGTCGATAATACGAGAATATTCTAGTTGATATATGCTTTCACCATTACTTCTTGCTAGATGTAAATTTACATCTATAGGTGTCTTGGTAGGACTGATATCATACTTCTTGAATTTTTTAAGTACTTTCTCTATGTAATGAGATTCAGATAATATAAGTCCATTTGATGTTTTAGAAATTTTAATTCCTAATATAACATCGGTGTTGATGTAAAAAACTTGATTCGATCTAATTAATTAATCACAGATAAATATGAATAAAGAAATAAGACAAAGGATTTTTAAAGTGGTTCATCCTTAATGGAATGGCCTATGTCCACTATCTTGTATTGCTGGGTGTTTTTCCTTAATCTTGACTAGATTTTTTTATGATAGATTACCTTGCCATGAGGGTATTACAATGTATTTATATCCCTTAGGCTGTCCATATGAATAGACAATACACCGCTATTAGATAGGCATATGTATCGGTACATAATAAGAATATTCATTGAATCTATCTTGATCATTTGGTCTTCCCAGATAGTTGCTCGGTATACTGAGTAGCTCGGTACACTGAGTAGATTGACGCGATAAGTTGCTCGGTACGTATATTTATTCCATGCTGGATGACACGTGTCTTAACATAACCGTTTCACGTCAGCGAACTAATTTTTGTATCAACAGAAGTCCCCAATGTTTCATAGTTGAGGTTGGATGCGAGAGTATGGAATATTATACCCAAAAGCTGCTCGGGCATATTTCTTATGCTTTGTTTGGTTACATACCTTCAAAACTTGTGAAAATTTGCTCTTAGCATAATAGTTTTGAGCGCGAAGTGGCAAACTTGTAAATATTTTGAATTTTTAGTGAATGTTTGGGTACTTACGTCTTTAGCCGCCGGAAATGCAATCGTCGCCATCTGTGATCATTATTTTTCCCGTTTTCCATGCAGTGTATATAAAGGCGATAAAACCATATTTTCTTCTACCTTTTTCAATCTAGATTTCCAAACTCGTTGTCTTCTCACTTTTCTTCTTACGATCGTCTTCTCTGTCATCTGCCTTAGCTAATTTCTTAATTTTTCTGTAAGAACTTCTTCCTTCCTTCTTCTTTCTTTGTTTTAGCTATCATGGTTTACCTTATGGAATCGTTGGATAAGTTTAGGGCCAATTTTGGGATTCCTTCTTGGGTTATTCTAGAAGAACCTTCTTACCCTTCTGATTTATTTTCTCTAGCTGAGGGACATTGGTTTCCTTTTATTTTTGTGGCCGAATGTGGTTTTTATTTCCCGCCTAATCCCCCGTGTTTGGAATTTTGCCAATATTTTGATATTGTTCCTGCAAGAGTAGTTCCAAATACATGAAGGGTAGTTAATGGCGTACATAGATTGAATCAAATTCATGGAACTCGTCTAGGGATTCCTAAAATTATGTACTGTTATAAATGGGTTACCAGCGACACCACTTTTTATTTAAAAACTAGGTTTTCTAATAGAGCTTTAGTGGTTAATCTCCCTGATGCTAATAGGGATTATTTTGAGCATGAGGGTGTGATGAAAAATTGTCAACATCCCCCACTAAAGGGTAAAGACGTGTACTAAGGTCCCAGATGTCCACTTGATGGAAATGGGATAGGTTGTTTTATTTTTCAAATTAACTCTGTTTTTGTTTGATAAAATGTGTCACTGACATTTATTTTTTTATGTTGCAGTTGACAGCAAGAGAAAATACTCAAAAGAGAGTGATATTAATAAAAAATATTTGAAATTTATCTGGGGTTCGCATCAAGCAATAGCTGGGGAACACGTGAGGTCTACTTCCTATTTGCTGAGATACAAGAACACCACTTCCTCTTTTATTGCTCGGCCTGTTGCTCCTCCTTTGGTGATTAATCTTGAGCAGTCTCTAGCATCTTCCTCAATCATTGAAGAATCTTCCTCTGATTTTGGTACTTCTATTGCTGACCTGATGATGAAGAAGAGGAGAATGCCTGATCTTTTTGCCAAGGTTGCCCCTGGTGCTGATGGGGTAAAGAAGAGCAAAGAAAATGTCCCGGTTAAGGGGACTAAAAAAAGGATATTGCTCCCTCTAGGGGAGCATTCACAGTTGTCAAGGAAGTCAGTAAGAAGCCCCTAGTTGCTCCAAAAGAGGCAGCACCTTTGATTGAAGGTGTTGCTATTGTTCGAGAAGAGACAACACCTTTGATTGAAGGCGTCCCTCTGAAAATATTAAGAAGGGGTCTTGCTGAGAAGACCATGGATGCTGCTACTCAACCTTTTGGGGTTGAGGCACCTTCTTCGAGAGTTAGTTCCCCAACACTCATTTCTCCTGGCTTGGCCAAGAAATTGATCAGATCTGGAACTCTTCCTGACTGTCGAGCTACTAAGACTTCCACTCCCCGGGAGAAGGTCACTGACTTGGCAGCCCAACACCTTGCATCAGTAAGTGTCATTATACTTGTCATTTTTTATTCTTCATACAATGTTCATTTTTTGATTTGGGCTTCTCTTCATCTTACAGTTTTTGGTGTATTTTAATAATGTCCTCGAGAAGGATAAAGCTATCAAAGCTACAACTTCTTCCTGTGGAGTAGAAGAAGCCCGTGTTAGGTTGTCAAAATCTTTGGAGAAATCCCGGCAGAAGTATGAGGATGGTAAAGATGCTTGGGAAAATAAAAGGAGGTCTACTGAGATAACTCAACAAAAAGCTGTGTAAGCTGCCAAAGAGGATGATTGTGACACCCCGCCTAATTAATTATCGGGTGATCAGTCCTTAATTAATTAATTTCAGAATATCAAGTTGGTTAAGATAATGCATCATTGTCGAAAAACTCAACTTTTAATTTAATAAAACTAACCACCTAATATTTAAAAAGGTTGGTGTCAAAATTTTATCTTGTTATTAACCATCAACATTAAAGTGAATATATAAAGTCGTCATCATACATCACAATAGCATAAAGAAAACTAACTGAATATAAATAAGGACTGAAGCAACACATCCAGTCAAATCCCATACAATAATCCAATGGCATGAAATTAAAGTCTAATGATGAAATAAAACAACTCTAAATCTCTAAATGTAAATAGGAGGGATGACAAGTCCAACTGAAATAGAAGATTGATAGATAAGTAGCAATAGACTTAGAAACGCCTACTAGCAATATCATGTAGCTTCCACAGCAGCTACAGCTCGGCAAATGAATGGAAACCTCTAGTCTGGTGTCCCTGTGGCTGAGCACCTAAAATAATAGAACAAGAGAAGAGATTTGCACAAAAACGGGTCAGAGCCCAAGTGGAAAAACAGATTAAAAATATAACAAGTGCTTAAATAGATTTAATTAGTACATATATTATCCATGTTAACTTATCATACTCACTTGAGATGTTCACCTCTCATCTAATGTGCACACCAAGCGAGTCTAACTACCCATACTAGTCTCGTCACTCTACCTGACTTTATGTAGGACAATCGCTATGTCGAATACAATATATAATAATCCAAAACCAATATATTATTATTTAGGAATAGATTTAAGGAGGTTATACTCATTTTCATAGTATGCTTTATTCTCAACTGGTGACCCAATAAGTATATACTTTAATCAAGTGGCAAACTTGAAACACATAAAAGGAACTCAGTATACATATATATAACCACATTATGTATACATACAAATATATCAATACTGCACCCATGGTTAAGAAATCCCTGGTACTAGGCATACTCGGTTATCTAGTCCCACTGCAACGCTCAGGCATAAAGGACAACAGGCTCAATCTCTCAAGAACCGATGAAATATATACACATATTAGAGGTGAACAAAGTCTCAAGCTAATGGGTTACGCACATACCTACGCACCCATATGACCTTCATCACTATTATTCTCACAGATAGCCCGTACCTAGGTTCTATGCTCTAGTGGTACGACTCAAAATCCCCCGAAGGCACACAAGATATGATCGTCCACAACGCGTTAACCCCCGTTCAATAGCCAGTAGCTAGGTATGTCATACACATGATATTCTAAGTAATACTCATGCACACAACTTATATACATTAATAGGTAATCACATCATCCAAATACAATCATCCGTAAGTACTATTAACGCCATTACTCTCTTCGATACTCGTATATATATATAGCCTCTCTAGGACTTACATCCCCTCCTAGGTTTCCACGCATATTCAATAATCCAAGTGCTATTCCCCTTAATTACTTAACACTTTGGAAATTTATGCTACCCATTACTCGCGAAGCTTAATACACTTATATAGACAACCCTAGGAAGATTTCCAACCCAAACAAACCCTAAAAACCTATTCTGGAATTTCGTTAGAAGTTTCAGGATTCTAGTTCGAACAAATTTCCCACTTCGAACCAACTCAGCAACTCGTTAGAAAGTTCGTTGGAAATCTCGTTAGAATTCTCGTTTGAACGAGGTCGTTCGAACGACCTGGGCAGGTCTTCTAATGAAAATTCCGAACATGCACACTTATTTCCCAACTTCGATTTTTCTCAACTTTTAATCATAAAAAACATATGAATACTCATCCCAATCCAAATCAAATGTTCCTACACTAATCCCAATCACCTTAAGACACTTTTTAACACGGATTAAAGGTCAAATCCTTATAAAATCAATCGAAATTAAGCAATCTCTTAAACTTCCAATAATTATCTTAAATATGAACCCAGAATTTTAATTGCCCGAACTCTTATTATAATTCATGAATAAGACATAAAATTTCCAGATTTTATTAGTCTAATCAAGGGCAAGACCTCTACATGCATACCCATCTCTAATTCATAAGTTTTCTTCATCATTTAGTCTAATTAACCCACGTTTTCATTGTTACAAATTTATATCATCAAACCTAAATTAACAATAACAATATATTCTAAAAATGAGAGCAAGATAAACACTTGCCTCAGAAAGAACTTCTGATTCTTGGGCTGAAATTGGTATGGGAACATTCCCCTTGACACGATCTATGCGCTGGTGTAATTTTTGGTGTGAAATCTCGAGTTCTTGGCTTAGGGCTCCAATGGAGTCTTCTTCTTTCTTGGTTCTCTCTCTTTTTTCTATCTTTCTCGCGTAAGTTAAAACTAACAGACCACTAACCCTCAATGCTTTTAATTAACACAATTTCGTCCATTTAATTACCCAAAACTCCCTAAAGATCAAAATACCCTTCTGGGGTGTCATTTTGCGGTAAAATGCCCCGGACTCCAAATAAAATACCTGAATAGTGTTTTCTGACTAATTCAACCCTTTCGGACACTCTGGCGCACTCAAAATAGTCATTCGAGTTATATAAAATAATTTACCTTTTTAACCCCCAATTACATATCGATGGCGCGACTCATACGCGCGTCTCAAATAATTATAATATGACTGCCGTGTATCTCATCCCAGCCATAATATTATTTCCGAAATAATATTATGTTACTCACTACGTAATGTTCAACATAATTATAATTTGACATAATTATTTTCAATAACTACTAACTCTTGTCACGCTAGTAATTATTACCCTTAAAATCTGATTAATTATAAATTAAATTTTCTCCCTTTAAATTAATTAATCCCAATTTCCATAAATCCATAATAAAATAAATATGCGTAAAAATATGGGGTATTACATACTTCTCCCTAATAACAGAATTTCGTCCCGAAATTCGGAAAGTAAGGCATACCTGATAAAGACATGTTTTCCTCCAGTACTCAAAACCAATTTCAAAGTAAGGCTCAATGACTATACCCCCCCCCCCTGCGCTTCACAACAAGCTTGTTTACCACTCTCGACACTTTATCTCTCAATAACGGCACCTTACCTTGTTCTCCTATCAAACATCATTCGAAAAGACTAGCCTATACATCACCGGTCCTGTTGTTTCAATATTATTGGGAGGCCTCGGCTCACCTCGTATCAACTCCTTTATTTATTTAAACACAAAACTACCATCCTGGGAGAAACCATATGAACCTCTGACTATTCTTGTCAGTTCTTTAAATCTCGATTCCTGGCGACGTAACCCTTATGACAATTAAAAGGTCACCTAAGATAGTATGTGGTTATTCCACTTACGACATTAGATTCTATCTCTCGATCAATCCAAAATTGTGATTATTCATTCACCTCTTAACATCCAAAGGGGGAATAGTTAAGGTCTTTCCACACCAAAACCTCAATAAGAACCTTGTTCACAATAAACGGGTATGAGTATTTCCGCAGAACCCTACCATTAGGTAATATCCTCTCTCAATTACCGCGCTATCACTTACTATCTATATCCGTTTTGGAATTGAAATAAATAAAATAAATCTAAAATTACTTTCATACGTCTCCACTAATCGTTAATCACCGTTCGCCTACTCCTAGGTCTATGGGTGATACAACCTGCTCAAAGCAAAACGTTATCCCCACTATTTCTTGAAATCCCACATTGAAGGTGGGGTTCAAGTATCTCATCCTAGTTCAGAACGATACCGAGCATGACCATGTACCAACGCGATCCTTCTTTTCAAAAGAAGACTGGGGCACTCTATCTAATATCGTAAATCACTCCAAAGGGATATCAATCGTTGCTTTCTTGATCAATTTGTTCCACACATTGGAAGGAACTCTTGATCTTACCTTGAGGTTGGAAACCCGTCAAATAAATTTTACCGTTGAATGCTCTCTTCCACTATCGGAATCATCGGTTTGATTTAAAATTATCTGGATGATCATCTTACCCCGACCAATCTACTACTTACTATACCCCCTTCAATACCGACTTTCATGTATAATTCTTCCCATTAAATGATACTTAATAACCCTCTTTTTCCCTCGGCATATACCAAAAGTTCCGACCCGTGCACTTTTCACCACGTTGTGCACATCTGGACTCTTTATCTCTATTTATGTGTAAGCCATCCTCAACATTCGATTACATGGAACTCCCCTCCAAATTTGTCCATAATAGTTAAATATTTGTCTTCTCAAGGAAAACCCCCTTTTTAAATGGCTTCCCACTGCTCTTCAACAAATTTCGAACGTGCTACTTTGATCGCACATGAATATACTGATTATCATCCCTCTCTTACGAAGTTTAATCCATTCTACCTCTACTATTTTGTAATATCAGTCTCACAAGTATAAATCTCACTCATTCCTATGTCTCTTCTTCTGGCGATTATCACACTAGAAATCCAGGGTGTCTACACCCCTTATAACTTATGCATACGTGTTTAAACGTCGCATACGCTTCATAAGTACTCCCAACTCTTTATTGTCCGTTTATTTGCAACGTGGCTATACCACTTGGGCATTCTCAATCACCCCCGAATTTGAAATTATAAATCCTCCTAACATCATTTCATCCTTCAACCCGCCAAAATAAAACAAAATTATCCACACTTATTCACTAACAACCGGCTCTACTGGCCTTATATCGTAATTTACCCCTTTAACTTCCAGTTATCACTACTTACTTCCATAATGATTGAGGTACTCAAATTATGGACAAATGACCAAACATCTCCTTACTACCAACCTTACACTAAGTTTCATGCGTGGGATATCTCGCAAAGTGAAATCCAAATAAGGAACCCCCCCCCCCCGATACACTACTTCCTAGCATTGTCGATCACCGGAATCCGTTAGGCCCTCAGTCCATAATGTGTACCCCTATATTCCCGTCTCTTGATAACAAAGTTACAGCTCCTTTCACAATTTCACTTAAACAAGGAACTTCTTCCGAAAGACACTGTCTCTTAACATTGATGGTAATCACATTCCATAAAACATCATGCAAATATAATCGGGGCTCTTAAAATCCCATCCCCAGACATACAACTATGAGTATTAACTTCCACGTCTCTAAAGGGTGATATAACAATGTACTCTTCTTATTACCACATCCTGAGTGTTAACTATAATAATCAGCTAAATCTTTCAGCTGAACAGTAAACCAAATACACTCTGAATCATATCAATAAAGTCCCTTCATATACCAAGAACAAATATCCGAGACCATTATAGTTTTTGAAGTCTCAATAATATATATATATATATATATATATATATATATATATATATATATACACACAAATATGTAAACGTGAGCCCGACCCTCTAGCAGATGGGACCTCGCCAGAACAAAACATTCTACCCCAAGGTAGTAACCCCGATAGACTTGCAATATCCGCAGACTATCGGTTTAAGCATATTATAAAAACCATAATTAGGATAGTATCATACTCATATAACACAACACTAAAATGAGAAATTTCAATAAGGTATGTACCACTAGCGACTCATGTGGATCCAGTGTCCACCCACCATTCCTTGGTATTTTCAACCAAGTTACATTCAGAGACCACAACAGAAAGATTCATATCCGCCACGTCATTAAAGATGTTTTCACCCTCAATTACATTTGCTTGAGGATTATTCTGATTTTTCTTCTTAGGCTTACGACACTCGCTTGAGCGGTGTCCATATTTACCCCAGTTGTAGCATTTGACTTTGAACTTATTCTTGTTCTGTTTAGAAGTGCCTTCCCCATCATGCTTTCGCTTGTTCTTTTTAGGACCTTCAATAATTTGGACTTTCATTTTCATTGGATTCTTTCCACTTTTATTTTGAGACTCACGGTTATCTTCTTCAATTCTCAATCTGACCACTAACTCCTCCACATTCATCTCCTTTCGCTTGTGCTTGAGATAATTTTTGAATAAAGTTTAAGATGGGGGCAATTTTTCAGCAAGGTCAGTAACTTGGAAGGTTTCACTAAGGACATTCCTTCAGCATGAATGTCGTGGATGATCACTTGGATTTCTTTCACCTGCAAGATCACTGGTTTAGAGTCAACTATTTTGAAGTCCAGAAAACGCCCGACGATAAATTTCTTCATCCCAGCATCTTCAATTTTGTACTTCTTTTCCAAAGAATTCCACAATTCCTTGGATGTCTTGATCGTACAGTAGACATGATACAATGTGTTGTCTAAGTAGGCCAGAATATAATTTCGACACAGATAGTCAGAGTGTTTCTAAGCATCAACAACAACAACCTTTTTCGAGTCATCTCCCTCTTGAATAGAGGGACAATCTTCATATACAAACCTACCCTGTTGGTAGGTAGTGAGATAGAAATACATTTTTCCTTGCCAATGTTTAAAGTCAGCCCCATTAAACTTTTCCGATTTCTCCCCGTGTGGCATAGATACGGGTGTCGTCACATTTGTGTTAGTGACACTCACATTTGCAGGAATAGTGTTCGTACTATGCGATTCCATTTATGCTACAAAAACAGAATTTTTATCAACGATAATATTCATATATAAATAAATTAATCAAAACAGAATACCAAATTCTGCACACCAATTTTCTCCAAATATAATTAAGATTAACAGAATTCTAACAGGAATTCTAAATAATTTCGGAATTACATAATATAGAATAAAGAAAAATTCCTACACATCATTTAGAATTCTATGTCACAGAATTAGACTAAATTATTAAACAGTAGTTTATATTAGTCTAAGTTAAACAAGAAAAATCTGTGTCACACTGTTTTTAATATTAAAAAAAATTCGTACAAAACAGAATTATAATTTTAAGATTAAAAGTTTTATATAAACAGATTTAACAAAAAATTACAGATAAAATTTTTATTTTCTAAAACAGAATATATAAACAGTATAGAAATTAATTTATGTCACAAAAACTATTTTATTAAATTTCTAAAATAAAACAATATTTTAATTCAAATTTTCTGTAAAAACATATTTATTTATACAAATAAAATGCTGCAATTAAAAAAAAAATTGTACACTATAAACGGTAGAACATAAATAAATTTTCCTTAAGATTGTGATGTCTAATATTTAGTTATCAAAAAGTAAAGAATTATTAATTAAATAAATATTACAGAATTAAAACGAAATTGCAGAATTAAAATAACTTACTTGATATTGCATAATTAATAACAAAAATAAAAAGATAAATTCGAGCCCTGTAGAACAGTCTCCTTAAGGAAAATGTATTCCCTCCAAGGTGCTCAAAGGTTATTGAATAATTACCTCTCAAGATAGAACGAATTTTTCGAATTAATTATGTAGCACAAAAATAATTAATCCCAACGAACACATATATGTGTTAATACTCAACTGGAACAATATCATGATATGCAGAAATGAAGAAAATATTTTTCTGGATGAAGGAAAGAATGCAGTACTATTTTCAGAATTTTTTCTTGAGGGGTTTTGTTGACTGCTACCAAAACTGGAGGGAATGGTTTGTATTTATAGCTTTGGTGTTGACTGTTGGGAACAGTCAAAACCGAAATAACTGTTGACCTTTGGCAATTAACTGTCACGCAGTTAATTAATTCAGCCCAAAAATGTAGGAGATTTTTACAAGACAAAGCCCGAACCAAGCTGAGTCGCGCCGGCCCGCCGGCCAGACAGCGCGTGTGGGCTTTTGGCCCCAGCCCAACACATGCATAGTGTAGGCCATCTCCCCTTCAAAGAGTTGAGATACCCCAAGGCATCCAAGCCTTAGTCCATCATTTGGGTTTTATTAACTCATCATTTTTTCACTACACTTCCAATGTGGGACAAGAGTTAAAACATACCCAATTCATTAACTTTCATTTCTTTATGAGTCATGTTTGGGGACATATTTATCATTTATAACTTAATGAAATTGGACATATGAATATACTACGTTAATCTCCTTGCGAATGAGAACGCATTCGTATATGATCTCACAATTATCGTGATGTGGGTCCCACCTAAATTTGAGCTCAAAGTTTCTCAAAATTCTGTCCAGAAAAATATGGACATCTTTTAAGTCCAATTTTTCCAACAATTTATGTTCTTTTGATTTCAGGTGACCAAACAATGATGTATGAAATTAAAGTACATAACCTCACAAAAAAGCTGATGCAGAGAAGCTCAAATTGTCTTTCGTTATGCTGAGGGTTCACCTGAACTTGATTTCACATGGATACTGAACCAGGTAACTTCAGTCAAACTATGTTTGTTCTACCCAAGTGTGTTATCTGGTTTTGTATGCATGAATAGTTAACCTCTTTATTTTTTTATTTTTTCCATATACTCAACCTCTTTATTTGATCTCTTGTTTAATGAATGAACACGGGATTCTTAGGTTAATTATTTTGTGTTTGATCTTTATTTTGTTTTCGATTTTTAATTTTATTTTTGTTCTTTCAACTTTTTTCACATTTGGTTTCATTTTTAGTGAAATCGTTAAGTTATCAATCAAACCATATATCAACCAAGAAAGTTAAAAAAAATTTTAAAAAAATCCCTATTCGATGCGTAAAATTAGAATTTGAGTTTAGAACTTAGAAGTAGAGACAAAACCCAAAAGATTGTCTTGGATTAACACCCCTCCTCCCGTACCACACACAAACAACAACACACACACACACACACACACACACACACACACACATACACACATAATACTGTTCTTGTGTAGATTATCTCGCATTTTAATAATTTGGACTGCACATTTATCACCTGATGGTGAGTCCAAAAATTATTGATTAAACTATAGACACTTTCTCTCTCTTTTCTAGGCTCACCGATAGGTGATACACATACAATTCACACTGTTAAAATACGAGACAGTCCGCACAAGAGCAGTGATGTGTGTGTATATATATATATCAAGTATGCACATGAGACAGTGCAAACTTTCGTGCGAACAATATTTATTAAATAGTAAAAAATGAACTTTTTTGAAAATGATTTGCATAATGAGAAGATCCTCTAAAAAAAATTTCATCAAAAAATGGGTGAGATAATCATTTAAAGTTTTAACGGTTAAAATTACATGTATTCATTATTTTTGTATTTCATTTTTTTAAAGTAGTAAATAAAATATTTTTTAATGAAACATTTTATAGATGACCTCCATATTGAGGAGATCACCTACAAATTTTTTATCAAAAAATTCAAAATTCTACTATTAAAAAAAAAGTTTGTATGGGGGTATATATATATATATATATATATATATATATATATATATATGTATGTGTGTGTGTGTGTGTGTGTCACCTGACGGTGCCCTCAAGATAGAGAGATAGTGTGTCTATAATTTCGCCAATAATTTCTAACGTCACCATCAGGTGACACATGTTCGGTCTGCACTCATAAAATGTGAACCGGTTCGCATATATATATATATATATATATATATATAAATGTGTGTGTGTGTGTGTGTGTGTCACCTGACGGTGCGCTCAGGAAAGAGAGATAGTGTGTCTATAATTTAGCCGATAATTTCTAACCTCACCATCCGGTGACACATGTTCGGTCTGAACTCTTAAAATGCGGACCGGTCCACACAAGAGCATTGTATATATATATATATATATATATATATATATATATATATATATATATATATATATATATATATATATAGATAGAGAGAGAGAGAGAGAGGCAGGCTCTTGTGCACACTAAGTTTGTACAGTGCTGGCGCACACCAATTTTTTTAAAGCATTTAAAAAAATATTTTTGAGTTTATTTTTTTATGTGATATTTAAACATTTCAACGGACCCATGTAAAAAAAATTAGCTCAAAAAAACTTTTTTTACTATTTTTAAAAAATCGGTCAAACTTTCGCAGCTTTTAATTTTTTTTATATGGATCCGTTGTAATGTTTAAATATTACACAAAAAAAATCAACTCAAAAATATTTTTTTTACTATTTTAAAAATATGATGTGCAAACTTAGTGTGAACATGAACCTGTCTCTCTGAGAGAGAGAGAGAGAGAGAGGTTCTCCAACATACATTGTTAAACATACCTATGAACATACCTATTTTTTTTAAATAGTAAAAAAAAATAATTTTGAGTTGTTCTTTTTTGTATGAGTTCATGATATTTCAGTGTGGCCCTGTAAAAATATTCAACTCAAAATAATGTGTTTCGTTATTTTTAAAAAATATGTAAAAAAATTGACACTATTAAAGGGTAAAAACTATCAGTTTTTTGACATATTTTTTAAAAATAATGAAAACATTATTTGCAGTTGATTTTTTTTATAGAAGCACATTTAAATATCATGAACTCATATAAAAAATATCATCTCAAAATTACTTTTTTTACTTTTTTAAAAAATGAGTATGTTCATAGGGATGTTGTTAGGAGGTATGTTAGAGAGGTTGATTGTATATATATATATATATATATATATATATATATATATATATATATATATATATATATATATATATATATATATATATATATATATATATATATGAAACTTAATAAAAAACACCTAACACCCAAGATATGCCAACTGCCATCTCCAAATCGTTTGTCTCGGGGAGTGACACAATCATTTAATCAATGGTCCAACTAATGATAGCAAATGGAATACCTGCTTTGATAACATCAAATCCCATGCTTTTTTCGCTATGATATAATCTTAATATCCCAAAGCCTCAAATCCCTAAATGATTTCAATCATATTGATATAGGTTTAGAGTCTACCAATGAGAGATCGACCACACAATGTAGGGGCTGATTTCATCCCGATCATTCGAACGATGAATCTGGTCGTTCAAACGACGGCCGTTAATTATTTGAACGATGATTTGGTTTGTTTAAGCGATGGGGCTGAAAGGTCTAGTTTTAAATTTTCCCATTAACAACTTCTGAGATCTAATTAACTATCTATATGGTTTAATTTGTTTACTTCTTAATCGAAAACTTTCATCACATTTTCCTCTAATAGTTTCCAACTCATAAAAGAGGGTCATATAGTTTAATTCAATTCACAACCAATTATATACATATAACCCAAAGTCCCTCCTCATATAAAGTCTACATATAATTTAATGTATTCAACAAGATGGGATATTATAAACTTCATTCCTTCGGGAATTTCGTCCTCAAAATTCTTGGTTTATCATAATTTATACTTTAATTACTCATGACGAGTTTTTCATTCTATGCATCCTCAACACTATGGTCTAAAACCTAGGATTTCGCTTTAATCAATCACTATTGTTGATACGATCATGACAACCTTAAGGTCTTATTGCCTAAAATCTCAAGCGTACCTAACAAGTCTATCTGAACAAAACCTTGAGATGTTTGATCCTCATAAAATATTGCGATATCACTATTGAATTCATTAATATGGAACATTATATGTTAAGATTCATAACCTATGTTTCCTCGAGCAATCTTGGATCATGCCTAGCCTAGGCTAATACTATCCCAACACTCCTCAATACACATATTAAAGATAATCGCCTCATCACATAGTTTCACCTGACCGATATCTCCTATAAGATCCCTATGTTGACCCAAGGTCACCCTGGGTATCGTAACACGTATATATATAAGCGATCATCTCCTAGAACTCCAAAATTTTGAACCAAATGCAATGCTGTCATCCAAGGTTTATCAGGTTCCAATATTAATAATAGTTTCAAGTCACAACCTCGGATCACACGACCAAGTCATAACTAGCCATACTGGTTAACTAATTAAACATGTTAATATAAAGAAAACAAGTAACATATGCAAACTATATGACACAACATGAGATCATGCGCGCGCACAGACTAGGTAGAATATTGGTGCATACGAGGAAAACACACTCACCCTACCATGATGCGTCAACGACAACCATCCTAAGCCACATCACTACTGAGATAATGTAACTCTACTCCCTAATCAAAATTGATAAAAAAAATTCCATTGCCATGATCAACGATGGCACAAGAAATGCAACGAATCAAGCGACTGTCATGCCCAATGGAAATAATCAAATTCTAACAATGAATCGAACCACGTGAAGTACGAATCCATGATGTACACTTGAATTCTACAACTGGTAACATATTCCTGCTAAGCACCTTAGCCTTTCCACTAATCTTGGCTTGGCCTGTTAACCTTGACAAGTTCTACTCAAGAATCATCCGTCCATGTCGGATAAACGAAACACAAACAAGTTTCCTTCGAGAAGTTTAATGATAGGCTTCCATTCTTTGGACTAAGGCTACCTCTTCTCTACTGGTAATCATAACTATCCTAAATCAACATGAAGTTACTTCTCTTAACACTTCTCATTAGTTATCGACCTATCATGGCTAGGCCTCCAAAATTTTAACACGCAGTAGCTAACCTCAAGATCGCTCCCATCAAGTGAGACATAACGTTCATATCATTTTAGACATCCAGCTCATGGACCATAACTATTTCCCTTAGCAATGTCTACATGATCCCACATCGTAATCATTCTAATGGTGTCTCAATTAACAAACATCACTCATGCCTAATGATTTCCATCAACCGAGTCATTACTAGCCATACAGGTAGCGCATTTAGGTGTTATAATCAAGTCTAACACTTCATCCAGAGTGCTATTTCTAAAAGCCATAATGAACCTCATTGTGTTCTAAGTCCCCCAGGTGCACCACCTAGATTTTGTTAACATACCTTTGAAATTATCCTTGAAGGTCACATCATGACACATGCCTAAAATCAAAGCCGTAGCACTAACTCCAAGGCACTGCCACAAACTCACATGATCTACCCGTACTAAAATCATCAATGGTCTACCACCACTTATGTAAACTTCAATACAACAGTGATTCCCAATGCCACATGGGAGACGACATCAAATTAAATTATTTCTCTAAGCATCTTACACATCTATTACAAGAAACCACAAGTCATACCATGACCTATGATACACAACCTTGACTTCATCACTATGAAATGGACATCACTACATAAACATAAATTCAACAATAAATCCCAAGGTTTTAAAGAGAGATACTATCATCATTGTACCGCAAGGTAATCCACCTCAAATTCACTATTACTAGGGGACGACTACCACTCGCATTAATATCCTATTAGACAAACCTTAGTAGAAATCTTTAAGAGAATTATCAATACTGATTTTACACATCTATCCAAATTACTAACCCAAGGCCAATGCCATCAAACCACCTTAGTACTTATCTCTGAAGGCATTTAACGCAACCCACTAACGCACCCAAAATGCCCACCCCTAGTTAAATTCACTAGACCGCATCATTAGATTCCCAATGAGTGTTCGATCATTATAACATAATTGCCTTACTATGTAAACCTTATATTATGTATTCATTTACCAATTCCTATAACTATATACTTTGGTAGGATACGGGACATCGAGCAACGCCTATGATCACTGAGTCCAATGACCACGAATGCCACAAGGGATCCTATTTCTCGATGCCAAACTACTATCACTAAACTCTAGATCAACGCCACTCAAGTTCTGGCAGGACACAAGATGTCGGGTATTGCTCACGAGGAAGCCCACCCGACTAACGCTGCAAAAGGTCCTTTTCTAAAGCATCACAACTCATTTATTCAACACCAAGTCACCATAATTATCTAGGTTTACTCCTAGGTTACTCCAATCATCAAAATTATCTAAACTCGTATTATAGTCAAGGTACATAAATCGAGATGCACTAAACCCAAGTCCCCAATGAATGGACCTAGTACTTCCTCATTACAGAACAAATATTTGTAGTTATATTAATCGACCAATAATGCACTACAGTGTTCACCCATAAGGGTATTATTTCATCAACTATGACTGACTTATCCTCTAGCATTGGCCGACATCAATTTATATTCTCATCAACTTTACCACCAATCACGGAATTAACCCAAGGATTGAAATTGTTGCCTAATTATCACATCGCTATTGACCTCTCATATGTGTCATACCCAAGGATACATATAATTTAAATCATAATTTCCCTTTACATAATTATGACACTCTAAATATCAACCTCTACCATTGATTATTCGTAATTCGGTGCCACTTGCCCAATGGGAAATATCTCATTCTATTAACATCTCCAAGTGTTCTACGTCATCAAAGGTTGAAACAAACACCTCACACTATAAACCACGGTGTCCTCACTTATTGGCTTATGTGGACACTCGTAAAATATTAACACACTTAATCAGAAATGTGGAAGTGATTTGTACAACTAACTCGAACGTACGCCACTTGGCAATAATTTACTTGTCATGCTAACCTCTTTGACCTTACCGTCGAGGACACGAATCACAACCATCACCACACTAGTGTGGTTGGCCTAGACCAACACCGACGTTGAAAGATCTAATACCAACCTCACCACGTCGCACCCGTAAGGAAACTTGAACCTAGAGCTTTGATACCATTTGTAATGACCCAAACCAGATTTTTGGGTTACCCATGAATCAAGGTGTGAAGTGCAATGAAACAACCTATACAATGTTGCTGCTCTGATTTTATTTTATTTAACGTTTCACTTGCTTTAGCATTCGATTCTAGCTTTAAGATAAACTACGTGAGATACCCATGTGGAGCACCCCGAGTCCAAGTGAGTAGAGTTATATCGTAAGAATAATTAAATTACACATACTTGTATAACGCCTTCAAAATACGAACTTGTACCTAACCTTCTGTAACAAAGCGATAGTGTGAGCCCATGTCTAGTGGGAATATAATAGATCTATAGAAACAAATGGTAGAAAGGAATATTCACATGCTACAATCACATGAATGCGAAAATATATGTATCTAGATATATATAGATATATACCTTTGAAAAATAAATATTCAATGTACTAACCGTTTTACTTCTGAAAACCTTATTCATTCAGATTAAATTACCTTAATCTTGTAAAAACCTTCTATATTCATACTTAGCATTTCTAACTTAACATAACCAGTTCCACACTTAATGTCACTACACTTGATTTATTACAAAACATTCTCTTACCGGGGTCACCCCTTTTTATTCATTAAAAAATACTTTAGTATTTCATTGAAAAGTAGCTTTTCAACACACGTATTCACCGTGTTAGAAAATAATTATTTGTCATTCAAAAACCTTTCAATACATACTTATTTAAATTATGGGTTTAACAACTTAGGTTACTTAACCACCCATTTTCCCACTTTACTTTACACTTATACTTGACTTATGGACATTAAAAGATTTACACATTTACTTATCCATTTTACCCGTACCGGAACATTTATTAAACTCAATCAAGTTAGGTTGTATTAACACATTTTACCACACAACCCATTTCTTGACATGTTCCATATTTTCTTTATCTTTTCTCGGACACTTCCTTTTTACCTCATACTTACACGGGCTCCACACCGATGATTATGCATACCATATGCTTTGGCCAGTGATATAAGGATTTTCAGCCAAGGGCTCCAGGACCTTCTTGCTTATTCCCGATTCCATCTGAGTCCTTACTAATGGGTTTAACATCTTACACATATCAACATTATTCCACTTACTTACTTTTACTTGGTCGAAGCCAAAACCCAGACTTAACATTTCGTTTTTCCATTAACGCTTGGAAAATTAATTATTTTCTTCTTTAAGTCCCTTATTCACACACACGCGATTTATACTAAATTCATTAATGCTTTAGGAATTAATTCATTTTTCACACACATTAGTGTAAAGACATTCTTTAGTATTTTTATTCCATAAAAATGTTCTACTTTAAGTAAATTACCAACTTACCCTTTGTTAGCATACTTGAAATGTAGTTCCTTAACGAGTGTTATTTCACAAAATGGTTATTAAGTTTCCAACTTAGCATTTAAAACACTTTAGCCATTTTAACACATGTTTAATATCACACTCTTTCCCAATTTTAACATTTGTTACTTTAACACATGAACAACACCCTTTACATTTTAAGCTCCCAAATTTTCATTTGTCTTATTCATGATTAAACATAACAAGACTTTCTTTAAATTTTCTCGTATATCATTATCAAAATACTTCAAGTTTATGTTCATAGAAAGTGGATTTTAAATACTAAAATCCTATCAAATAGATTAAACATGCATTTCACGTAAGAAAAATATTTATCAATTTCTTTAAACTCGGCAATGTCTATTTATTCATAAAGTCTCCATTTGACAAGAAGCGTCAAAATATTTATTTCAAAAATATTTTGATAATGTTAACATCATTCCACATTTTTATTCCATAAAATTGTTTATTATTTCTTTTTATTAGAAATACACCAAAACAATATTTTCTAACATTTTTATTCCATAAAAATGTTATTAACTTCTTTTACTAGAAAAAAAAAATAGTAGAATCATATTTTCATAAATTTTTTATTCCAAAAAAATGTCTATTATTTTATTTTACTAGAAAATATCCTAGAATAACATTTTAATGCATTTTTATTCCATAAAAATGTCCATTGTTGTATTATGAAATTTATTCTATTTCAAGGCCTATTTTATATCATTATTGTGCTACCATTTTATACAAATACTAACATGATTATTTAATCAACACTAGGATGCAAGCTAATAAACTACACACATATATTTCATCTAATATATGTAATAACATGCTGACATATACTACTTATTGAACTTTAAACCAAAGTTAGTTTATCCCACCTTAATGGAGCTCAAATCAGTGGAAGGCATGAAAGATCAATGGAGATGACAACCCCTCGCCTCCTAAGGTGGTCGTAAAGGGGTTGTATGTCACCTCCAAGTTTGCCTCCAAGAAGAACCATTAAAACCCTCTTCAAATACCTCTAATAACACCGGCATCTTCTTCTAAAAATGACTCCAATAACACATCAACAAACCCTCCAGCACAACATAAATATTTTGTACCTCTTGCCTTAACAGTGGGGAAAATTAATAGTATGTGATATGTGTGCATCTATTACAACCCAAATAAATAGCGAGCTCTTTGTAATAGGTGCTATGAAAATAAGAGTGGCGTGTTTGTTCTTCAACCCACACCTCACTCTATTATATCCGATTTCGTCTCTCTCTTTCTGATATAATATAAACCCAAGTCTTCTCTTTTACCAAGGCTTGGTATAGAAACCACACAAGATATGCTAATTGCCATCTCCAAATCGTTTGTCCTGGGGAGTGATACAATCATTTGATCAATGGTCCAACTAATGACAGCAAATGGCAGATCTACTTTGATAACATCACATACCATGCTTCTTCCTCTCTGATATAAACTTAATAAACCAACTCCTCAAATCCCTTGATGATTTCAACCATACTGACATAGGTTTAGAGTTTACCAATGAGAGATCGACAGTAAAAAAAAAGGGGATAATTCCTTCCTGGTCATTCGAACGACGAGACTAGTTATTCAAACGACAATCGTTAATCGTTTGAACAATGGATTGGTTCATTTAAGTGATGGGGATAAAAGTTCTAGTTTCGAATTTTCCCATTAATAGCTTTTGAGATCCAATCAACTATTTATATGTTTTAATTTGTTTACTTCTTAATCCAAAACTTTCATTTATCACATTTCCCCCCAATAGCTTCCAACTCATAAAAGAGGCATATATAGTGTAAGTCAATTCACAACCAGTTATATATATATAACCCAAAGTCCCTCCTTATATAAAATCTATATATAATTTAATTTAATTTATTCAACAGGGAGGGATATTACAGCCGCGGAGACGTTTGGGGGATGTTTTGTATTTTCTCCCTTTAATGGCATGTTTTCAAGCCTAATTCTAACTATTGCCAAGGTTTGGTCATATTCTTGAACCGGGAGTCCCGTGATAATGTGGTTAGTTGCTTCATGTTATGTTAATCCCGTGCGAGGTGTTCGTAACTTTTGTGGGGGCTGTTTTGGAGCTGTTTTGCATTTTTTTCCCTTTATCGGCATGTTTTCGAGTCTAA
Source organism: Sambucus nigra (assembly GCA_949130495.1). NCBI lineage: Eukaryota > Viridiplantae > Streptophyta > Magnoliopsida > Dipsacales > Adoxaceae > Sambucus > Sambucus nigra. The sequence continues at coordinate 165,497,449 of OX422207.1, forward strand.
TTCTAACAATTTGCTAGTTTTGGTCACATTCTTAAATCAGGAGTCCCGTGCCTTTGCAGTGAGTTAGTACGTGTTATGTTGGTCCCTTGCGAGATGTTTGTGCCTCTTGTTTGGATGTTTAGGAGTTATTTTCCATTTTGTCCCTTTAACGACATGTTTTCAAGCCTAAGTCTAGATTTTTTTTTCAAGTTTTGGTCATATTATCAAACCGGGAGTCCCCTGACTACGCGGTCAATTGCTTACATCTAACTGTTTTTGTTTTACCCCCAAATGAGAACTTAATTAACCTTTATATAGGAATAAAGCATTTAAAAAATTATGTATATCAAGTGTATACAAATGTGAATTAAATTAAACAATACTTGGTTCCTATGATACTTTTGGATTGCTTTAACTGCACAACATTGTCTTTCTCTAGTAGTCTATTGTATTTATCTTGCACCCTATTTTTTGGAACTAGTTAAATTTTAAAGTCCTCGTTAAGGCGGGTGAGTTTCTCTCTCTGGTGTTCGACCTCTAACTTGCACCTTTTCAAATCAACTTCCATTTTGAGCTTTTCCGGAAAAAACATCCCGTCTTCCTTTTTTGATGGCATCCTATTAGGTTTTGATGATTGATTTTCGATTCGTCACAATTTTTTCAACATTATCAAACTCGGACATAAAAAAGGTTGATTGCAACGGAGAAATGAGCTCAGGAATAGTGCTCATCGAGGTGTCTATCCGATTAGAATTTTTCTTGTCCGAGTATGATAATGTCAAAAAAATTCTAATGAATCGAGAATCATTCATGAAAATGAAATACGATGCCATGAAGAAGAAACACAGGGAAATTGTTCTAGAAAATCTCGATATGGAAGTTGATTTGAAAAGTTGAAAGTTATATGTCGAACACCGCAGTGAGAAACTCACTAGCGTTAATATGGACATCAACCTGCACCTCGTACGAGAAAATAGGGCACAAGATAAATACCTTTGTAAATCAAACTGGGCATCCCGTGTGAGGTGTTTGTGACCTAAAAATTCATAATTCAAACTAAATATTCATAATTCTAACTATGTATTCATAAATCTAAATAGATATTCGTAAATCAAACTAACAGTGATAAATGAAACTAACAGGATACAATTTGGATACAAATCGAATTGTCTGGGGCCAATATAATAATATGATACAAATAGGATTGCCGAGGGTAAAATAATATTTTTGTACTCAATTTTCATATAAATCAACTAAAAGATCCTTCAATTAGGGTTATGATCAAGAAAAGACTGGAACACTTTAGGAGCCTTTAATGCGTCTGCTTCAGTAGTCATACACTTCAGTGCATGAACAACAATAGACCAATCGCCATTATTTTTTCACTTTGAGTAGAATTCCTTCTTAAAATTTTAAAAGGCACAAATAAAAGGCTCATTGACTATGCAATATGTACTCTTCATCTTTGATAAATCTACCATGTTAAGTTTGGAGCCAGTATCAACTATAAAAGCATTTGTAGTGTCCCCCACCTTTACCTAGTCATCATACAGTACATTATGTGTGAAATATAAATAATCAAGTCCTAATATTTGTTGGACAATCCCATAATATGCTCTCACTATATCTTTTAGATTTTTATTGTTTTTGGTAGACACACATGTAGTCAAGGCTGAAATTGAAATTCCACTATTTTGTGTCAAAAGCTTTTACTCAAATGGATAAGCAATGAAATTAAAATCGTTAATGCAAAATTTCTTAAACTCTTTCATAGAAAATTTAGTACCTTTTGCTAGGCATACAAGACTTTACGAGACACACCTCTTTTCAGAAGCTTCATTTATTAATAAATTTATATTAGGACATGTTTTTACCACCCATGTTTAAATAATCCCACACAAAAGTGGTGGAAATTACCTATTTTGATATCCATTCCCTAAAATCATTCTTCGTGTAACTTCACCTTTGATTTTGGAAAATTTCTTTCTCATACATTCTAAAGTTAAATTGTACAGTTTAGATCATAATATATATAATACGTAAAATCAAACAAGAAGTATTCAGTTAATTATGTAGCTACATACTCTATCCAATCTTCAACTTCATCTTGCGATTAGAAAACATAACGAGCTGCTTGCTTATATTGTAGATTAGTGAGTCTCAAATCTTTAGTGTTCCCAAAAGGAAATTCATTCTCAAACTCATCAGGTTCCTTGATCACTCATTATCCATGAGTATTGAACCTCCTCAACTCTTGTTCTGACATATGTTCTCGAGCTTATATGGATGATTCCACAGTTATGTATTCTTCTGTAATTGACCCTATAATATACCCTATATTCTTTACGTAATCTTTCAAGGTTTTCATCGAGTGCTCGAAAGGATACATCCAGCGATACCTATCGGTCCCACATAATAATGCCTCATCGCATAAATAAACAAGCAGGTGGATTTTATATTGAAGAATGAAAAAGGAAAATATTTATCTACTACAAAAATTGCCTCGGCTAAAGTTAATTTTGCGGTCCATCCGCTCTCCATCTTTTGAATGAGATCCACCCAGACATGTTACTATCTAATGTTTTGTAACATTCTTCTCCGCGTGCATCACATCAATTTCATGCCTTACACGATGATCTTTCTAATATGGCAAGTAAAAAAATATTTATCATCTAGACAATGCCTTTGTTTTACTAGGTTCGTTCAGATCTCGCCTAGCTTTATGCTCTAGGTTTACAAACTAAGGGTGTTTTCCTACATACATATTACCTTTAGTTGCAACCTTCACCTTATCCTCAATCGTCTGACTAAATAGATGAGTAGGTTTCATCCTATGCTCGTAACCCATAGGTAAGAAGTTAGACGTGTCCTTCCAAAAAGGGTGACTGGTCAACAAAAATCTATGATGACCCATAGAACTTATCTTACCACTATGAGTTAGCCAATTGGTTTCTGGCATATCCATAATAACCATGAACATTGCAACTAGACAAGATCCTATAAGCGAGAAAGTCATGGATTACCCACATCACTATTGCTATAAGTGTGAACTCTTTACCCTTATGAGTGTCAAATGTAGTCACGCCTTTATCCCATAACTGTTTATGTTCTTTGATTAATGGGGTTAGGATTATATCAATATCATCTCTGGGAGCGTTCGGCCCGGTTATCAATAAAGATAACAATTTGAACTCCTCTCATGAACAATGTTGGAGAGAGACTTAAAGGCTCCATTAGAACTGGCTTATAACTCTGATTAGTACTTAAATTATCGATAGGCTTAAACCCATCGATTGATAATGCATACGGACATTGCTCGGTTCTTTTGCGAATTCATGTCGTCGTGCATTTAAATTTTTTTAGATGATTGAATCAACTGATCAATGGTGCATGATATTCCCACCCACCTCGCATCGAGTGTTCCATGTCATGGTGTCTACTATCCATGGTACAGTGAAATTTTTTTTTAACCCTGGATAGAGGGGAAAATACTTCAAAACATTTTTTGGAACTTGCGAGCACTTGCAATATTTTGCAGACTTGACTTTTTAATTCTCACAAGGCACATATCTAGGCTCACTACATACATGACACTAGACCTTCTCTTTGTTGTTGTTGTAGTACAATATGCAATCATACATGCATGCATGAATATATTGTTACTTCAAACCCAAACCCTTTAATCTTTTTATGCTAGGATAGTTGTTTGGTAACTTATTCTCTTTGGGGAGAATGTCTTTAACCCACTTAAGAATTCAGGTTACACTATTGCCCAACAAACCAAACTAACTCTTCAAATTATGCAAACCCATCATTGCGTAAAATACTGAGTGACCTTCTTCGCAAGTTTTATATAAAGTTCTAGTCTCATCGACTTTGAACTGTATATATTCCTGATCTTTAAGTAATTCAGTATCAATTTATTAATTGACATGGTATTAATGCACATTATTCGTATCCATATGTTATGGTTTTGATCATGGTGTACTCCTATGAATCATCTATTAGTTCAGTCAAAGGATGATGTGCTGGAGAATAATTTTCCACTTCTACCCAGTGGTATTCCGTCACGCGGTCATCTATCGACAATTATTTTTGAACATAAGGTACATTATTTTACCTATGGAATGTCCATCTATTATATTCTTACATCATACCCCACAATAGTAAATACAATTCAACGTCTTCCAAAGACTAAATTTTCCATTTGTACAATGGTTACAGGAATAAGAAATCTTATCACAATTAAGATTTCTATTTGCATATTAAAAAAATTCACGAATATCCTTCACTTAATTATCAGATACTTTGTAACTCTCTCACATCCACTCTTTGTATTATGGGAAAGACATTAAGTATCCTTCAAAATTCAAAGCAAAATCATTAAACTTGATCAAAAAGAAATATTACAAGAAAATTAATTCAAAGAATATTCATTTAAACCAAACAGATATTACAACCAAATTAATTAAAATATTACAAATTTGTTCAAAAAGAAAATATTATTCAACGTGTAGACTTGGCTAACAAATTATTTGGCTAAGTAATAAAATAACATGAGAACAATGGCCCTTCCCCGTGGCCAACGTATTCTCCAGAACCAAAGTATATTTTATCGACCAAAATTTTAGCTTCACCCATCATCAAAGGACGATTATGGACATGGGTTTCGACAATAATGAAAATGATTGTGCACATGCCAATAACCTTGTCATCGTCAAGTTTCGTATATAATATGCCTTGCAAAAGTCAGTGCCCGTGGATGATGATGATGATGCACTGACTGTATTAAGTGTAGGCATTTGGGATGGGAATTTTTCGAGAGGAGGCATTTGGGAGGGAAATGTTCCTACATGAGGCACTTAGGAGGGGAATGTTCCAAGGGGAGGATAGGGGAATATTTGAGGCATCTGAGGTGAATAACCTTGTTTTTGACATAAGAGTCAGATCAACCCATGTATTTTATTCGTCAGGATTTCCATATCCCTTCGAAGCTTGGATATCTCTCCTTTCTTCTTGACACCTTCTTCCAACTCCCTCGCCACCTCAACCATCACTGAAGAGATCATATAATAAAGTTGCATTATGATGTAATCTGGTACTTGGCATATGTGAGTCCACACCTCTTATACTCCCCTTGTGGTCCATCCCAAAAACCTTGGTTAGGGCATTTAATTGAATGTCATTAGGGCTACACTCTGACTAACCGCTGGACATGTCCTCTATCATTTCCTATAACATAATATTATATTTAGGACTACGATTTCAAAAATAACAATAATATAACGTGTATATACATATATGATAACCAAATTCAAACTCACCAAAGTTGGCATTAGTTTGTTTAGGAATTTATGGGTCCCTTTTTTTGTCTGGCATACAAGTCCAAGTTGACCCTCTTAGCATTTTTACCTTCTTCTGGAGTCCCCTTGGTTCGTTCCTCCAATTCACCCTTAAGATCACCGTAAGATTTTGCCCTAACTTTGTGAGCATTAACCTTTTTTGTCCTGTTCATCTTATTTCCTACCCTCTCATTAAGGATTTCCTCCCTGACCTCATTCTCCAAGAATTCATTCCATTGGTCTGTGGGCTTTTCAATATTTGGGGGAAATTTTCCTTTCAGCCCTAAAATATTTGAATTCAGTTCCTCCATTGGGAAAAAAATTCTTTCGAAGGTTCTTCCGATAGGTTTTCAAAGCAAGATCTACTTTGGAAAATACCTTTGGCTTCTAACGGGTTGGGAATGAAAATGTCTTATTAAGTTGTCCCAAATGTCATCCTTTAAGGCAGGATCAACCGTATTCTAGTTGTCTGCACTCCCGACGCCCACGGTCATATTTTTAACAGGCAGACAATGATTTATAAAAAGCTAAACGTCACCTTTATTACCGGTTAGATTATCCCTACCAATGGAGAACCTAAGCTTCTTAGGTTAGCTTAGGATCCTTCGACAACAGCAGTTGGTGCGTGTTTGATCACTCGGAGATGGAGCAGAATGAATCTTCGATGGATTAGAATATTGATATCCCGAAGGAGATGATAATTGATCTTAGGTTATAGAATAACCCTAGTTGGCGGTGCTTCGTTATTTTGTTGATTGCTGTGGTTTCTCTTCGACGTTTCCTCAAATTTAAAAAAATTATCGATTTATGTAAGAAAATACAATTTATGACTATTTATATGTATATACCTTTTCAAAAGCTATTAAAACATGCTCGATGTGTCTTAAATCCGTCCAATCAGTGTTACTTTTTAAAAATCTATGAAATTTTATACACAAACAACTAGGTGGAAGCGTGTTTATGTGTAGAAGTGCAATCCCCGGATTTTAAATAATGTCAAATTAAAATAATAATTTCCTTTTAAATAGATGCGGAAGCTTAAGGATGATGGTTGTAACAAAATAACAAGGTCGGGTTTTAATATCTTACAAAACAAATTAAAACAATAATTCAAGTCCTAGAATTTGCCTAAGTCATCATTAACAATTATTCAAAGTTAGGCGAAACCATATTAATGCAAGTGACTTGAATAAACCAAAATTTATCCAATATTTAATTTAAGTCCCAAATTAAATGAGTGTGATAATTAAACCGAATTTTATCTTGAATTAAACCTAAAGCATGCGTTCTAAATGATGTGCAAGATAAAATAAACAATGTCACACTACACCACGATATACGAGGAAAAACCCACTAACGGGAAAAAACCTCGGGACGGCCCTAGCCTCAAATCCACTAAAAACGGTATTACAAAATACAAGACAAAAGACTTACTTCCTAAACTCGAACCCTCTCAAGCCGTGATGCTCCTTCTTGTATCAACCTCCAATTAGCGGATAACCAACGGGGCTCCACCGTGGTCTCGGAATACACCGATAGGACTTTAAACGGTCACCGTCACCCGAACATGGAGCCTTTCTCCAAATGGGTAGAATCTCAACAAAGGTCTTCTTTGTGATGGGGTGTAGAAGCAAACCCGAAACGTCTCTTGAATTCGGTAGAGAAAACCGGTGCCAAAAACTCCAAGTAAGGATATGTATATATAGAACTTGGAATAAACAACAATGGGTGTAAACTAAGTGTTTAAAGATTTTTCTTTAAGTTGAAGAACACTTAAAACATGAACATTTTCCTTTTTGGAATGATCTCTCAAACTCTCTCTAGGAGATGTATTAGGATGGAAAAGTTATCTTGGAAAATGTGTTTCCCGCACATAATAATGCATGAAAAAGTTGGTTGAAAACCAAGTGGAGAAGTGGGGAAAAAACTGCCAAAAACTGCTCAAAACCGTTCCCGCCTGTCGTCTCGTTCGAACGGACTTGACTCTCGTTCGAACGAGACTTCTAACGAGCGACCAGCCTGGGCTCGTTAGAATCTCGTTAGATATCTCGTTAGAACGAAAACTCGTTCGAACGACATATCGAACGACTGACCAGATTAGGGTCGTTGGCAAACTCGTTCGAACGAAATCTGGTTCGAACGAAAAAACTCGTTCGAACGACATTTCTAACGAACGTCCAGAAAGTTTGTAAAATTCGATTTTGGCCCAGAAACTTTTATAAACTTTTATATACTTATTTTTAAGTTTCTAATTGATTCTTTCTGAAAAATAAAATGCAGTTTTTATTAACCTAACACCCAATACATATTGTTCCAAGCTCCTATATACATATAATTACATTCATACCTTGGGAGCATGGAACCTTAGTTGATGACGTAGAAACGAGGCACACAAACCGGCATTTAGATGAAGCTTTAAGTTCTTTGCCGCTACGTCTTCAACAAACACTTCATAGGTCTTGAATATTACAATTAAATAAAATCCTATGAATAAATGTTTTTGTCCGGAATTGAGCCAAACCTATAAGAGGACTCAATTGGAAATTTGTGTCCTTACAAATCTCCCCCTTTGGCTATTCCGGGACAAAAACCAAACAAAAATCCTAAAGGGCCGTCAAGCTCTACTAGACTCAAAACATAACCCGCCCAATCTTGACTCAACCCAAGGATCAAACTCTTTGCCGTAGAAAGATGCCACTTTAGTAGAATACCTGCACACTTAAGCAAACTCATCAAATGCATAGGGAATATCAAAGTATTAAATGCAATTAATTAATTACTCCCCCTAAATTAATTCTCCCTTTAAACACATGACCTACTTAGAAAGACGTCTCCCCCTAAGATAAATCTCCCCCAAACGAAGATACGATAATAATAGGATTAGATACCAGTTCTCCCCCTATCATCATTCTCCCCCTTTTTGTGCGGGAATAGGCAAAGGATAAAGAACTAATAAACCACATGTGAAAGCTTAAAGTGGTAAGACATGAAAGCATATGGGCAATTAAAAGCAAGGCAAAGATAAACGAATATCATATATATAGACATTAGAAATATACCAATATAGAACTTGCATATATATAGATATAAACACACACATGACACAAAATACAATAAGTTTGCACACTCGTATGGCAAAAATGTGTCATATGGAAACGGAAGTGTAGGGGTGTGAACTTAGCAACAATTAAATTTAGACCCAAACACTTAAGAAACGTTCACGGAGTTCTCATTTGATTGCAAACTTCATCACACTTAAATATAACCTCATGTGACAATATAAAGATTGAACTCAATGAACAAACATACACAATGCATACAAGCCTAGCATGATGATGATTCTACAAACCAAATAGATTCATGACATTAAAGACAACTAGGATAAACGGACATTGTGCAAACCGTTGATATACCATCCAATTCTCCCTCAATGAGCATATATATTCTTTTGTTTGTGAATGAATATATCAAACAAACATAGGCCTTGGCAATTGCTTTCTTTTAAATGCCAGATATTCTGTTTTTAGGCCTTTGGATCACGTATTTCTTTTAGATACAATCAACGGTGGCTTACAATCGCAAAGGATTTAATTCATCCTTTCGGAGCCCTTCCCCGTGCATAGATTTATTGATCATGTTTTCATTTTTCGCACAAATCTCACATGCAACGGATTTTGACATGCACTAGTCCTCCTAGGTCATAGATATGTAGATGACTAGATTGATAGGAGAAGACCTCAAAAAGCTCAAATATAACATGTGATATTAAGATTTCAAAAGAGCTCGTGCATGTGTGAATAGAGGCATATAGAAATAGAATCCATTTAAACAATACAAAATCCAACTACTCCATATAAAACATGGTAAAGAACATTTTAAGGATTGAAAATCTAAACCAAAAGTTCTAGCCACATGGAAGCGTAAACGATAGGATTCAAACACAAATATATGCCACATAAAGTGTGTCAAACAAAAATACACACAAAAACAAAATCTTTTTGAGTTTTTAACATTTTTAATCAAAAATAAATATTTACTCAAAAGGACAAACAAAAATCATTTGTATTTTTCATCAAGCTTAAATGAAATAAATAAAACACAAATGATAAACAAAAATCTTTTTATATTATGCAGTCGATTCAAACACAAAATATAATACAAAAAGATAAACAAGTCATAATTTCTAGCATGTGATATGAATTAAGGCAAAGACTAAAAAATGACTAAACAAGCATACCTTTAGCATATGAATATAGCATGAAGTACAAACGCTAAAGTATGCAAACACTAACACATTTATCCTTTAGATTTAGCAAGGGAGGAGGCATGTGTAAGTAAATGAGAATCAAAATCCCTATTATGTAAGGCAACCAAGTCGGATTTCCTAACCCAAATTAATGAAGAATTACTATCTTGGGGTGTAGAAACATTAGCTATCGTGGTTACTTTACTATGGGATTTTCTAGGAATTCGTTTAAGATCTAAACAAAATTTCCTAAGATGACCTTGTCGACCACAATGTGTACAAGTAAGAGCATGTCGAAAAGATTTATCTAAGGAGTGATCATTAAATGCATTCCTAGAAGATTCTCCTAAAACATTGGTTTTGACTTTAGGGTTAAAATCTTTACAAGAATTGAAGCCTAAACCAAAAGTGTCATTTTTAATTTGGACCGTTCCTAACATTTTATCTAGTTTTTCCGAACGACACTCCAAATCAAATTTGACATTACTAGAATCTTTTAATTTAGTTTCCAATTCTAAAATGTTAGATTCTAGTAAAACATTTCGCTCTTCAAAAGCAAGAAGCTCCTTTTTCAAGGATTCCATTAAACCCCTAAGGCTATCTCTCTCGCCTTCTACATAGTTAAGCTTCTCTTGAAGAGTCCTCTCATGTGTCCTAAGGTCTTTTATTAAGGCACTTTCATCAATGACCTTGACACTCTCTCTTAAACTCGCTTCTAACTTCAAATTAGCTCTTTTCAATTTAATAGATTCTTTATATAATTCATGAAAAGCATTTTGAAGTTCACTCATATCAACCTCTTCTTCATTTTCACTCTCTTCTTCTTCTTCACTCTTACTATCATCAAAAATAAGAGAATCATGTACAATGACCTTGGAAGTGGTATGTGCTATAATTTCATCATCCGATGAGTTTTCATTATCACTCACATGTGCCATAAAATCCATAAAATTTTTCTTAGTGGGGGATTCGGGCTTCTCTTCCTTATCACTATCACTAAGGGTCGCATTATATGAAATGGGTCGTTTACCCTCTTTCCTTAGTTTAGTGGGGCACTCAAAAGCCCTATGGCCATAACCTTCACAACCAAAACATTTATTAGACTCGTCCCTATCAATATTTTCATTACTAGGTTTAGGGATCTTATCGGCTTTAGAAATCTTCTCGTTTTTATCATGTTTAGAAGATTCAAATTTCTTAAAATCATTTTTAACTTTATCTTTGTTAAATTTAAGAAATTTTCTAAATTTACGAGCAAACAAAGCCATGTCTTCCGAGTCACTATCACTATCGCTCTCTACTACTTGTTTAACCTCTTTGCGGGCTTTTAACGCAACGCCCTTTTCAATTTTCTTTTCAGTTTTAGAGGGAAACATATCTACTTCATAGGTTTGTAAATAACCTACAAGCTTTTCTAATTTCGTAGAGGCTAAAGTGGGTAAAGAATTTAAAACGGTCACCTTTGGAATAAATCTATCGGGTAGGGACCTTAAAATTTTCTTTACTACACGGTCGTCAGGTATTTTCTCTCCCAAGTTAAAGGATGAATTAACAATATCAGAAAGTCTAGCATAAAATTTATCAAAAGTTTCTTTTTCATCCATTTTGATAGTTTCAAATTGAGTGGTGAGGTTTTGGAGTTTAGAAGCTTTAACGACACTCGTTCCTTCATGAGTTAATTGTAAAATATCCCAAGCTTCTTTAGCGGTTTCACACGTCATAATACGTCGGAATTCATCCGGTGCGACAGCGCTAAACAAGGCGTTTAAACCTCGGGAATTAAAGTTTGCTAGCTTAAACTCATTTTCAGTCCATCTATCAACGGGTTTGAGAACATGTACATTTTCAATTAAATGTGTTGGTGGGGTCCAACCGTTAACAACAGACATCCAAACACGTTCATCGATAGATTTAAGTGCCGATTTCATTCGTGCTTTCCAATACGCGTAGTTAGAACCATCAAAAATAGGAAATTTTAAAAATGGGGAAAAATTCATATTTAGCCAAAAAGTAAAGGATCTTAACGAAATAATTTATCGTTTTTGGCTCTGATACCAGTTTGTAGAAGTGCAATCCCCGGATTTTAAATAATGTCAAATTAAAATAATAATTTCCTTTTAAATAGATGCGAAAGCGTAAGGATGATGGTTGTAACAAAACAAATTAAAACAATAATTCAAGTCCTAGAATTTGCCTAAGTCATCATTAACAATTATTCAAAGTTAGGCGAAACCATATTAATGCAAGTGACTTGAATAAACCAAAATTTATCCAATATTTAATTTAAGTCCCAAATTAAATGAGTGTGATAATTAAGCCGAATTTTATCTTGAATTAAACCTAAAGCATGCGTTCTAAATGATGTGCAAGATAAAATAAACAATGTCACACTACACCACGATATACGAGGAAAAACCCACTAACGGGAAAAAACCTCGGGACGGCCCTAGCCTCAAATCCACTAAAAACGGTATTACAAAATACAAGACAAAAGACTTACTTCCTAAACTCGAACCCTCTCAAGCCGTGATGCTCCTTCTTGTATCAACCTCCAATTAGCGGATAACCAACGGAGCTCCACCGTGGTCTCGGAATACACCGATAGGACTTTAAACGGTCACCGTCACCCGAACATGGAGCCTTTCTCCAAATGGGTAGAATCTCAACAAAGGTCTTCTTTGTGATGGGGTGTAGAAGCAAACCCGAAACGTCTCTTGAATTCGGTAGAGAAAACCGGTGCCAAAAACTCCAAGTAAGGATATGTATATATAGAACTTGGAATAAACAACAATGGGTGTAAACTAAGTGTTTAAAGATTTTTCTTTAAGTTGAAGAACACTTAAAACATGAACATTTTCCTTTTTGGAATGATCTCTCAAACTCTCTCTAGGAGATGTATTAGGATGGAAAAGTTATCTTGGAAAATGTGTTTCCCGCACATAATAATGCATGAAAAAGTTGGTTGAAAACCAAGTGGAGAAGTGGGGAAAAAACTGCCAAAAACTACTCAAAACCGTTCCCGCCTATCGTCTCGTTCGAACGAACTTGACTCTCGTTCGAACGAGACTTCTAACGAGCGACCAGCCTGGGCTCGTTAGAATCTCGTTAGATATCTCGTTAGAACGAAAACTCGTTCGAACGACATATCGAACGACTGACCAGATTAGGGTCGTTGGCAAACTCGTTCGAACGAACCTGGTTCGAACGACAAAACTCGTTCGAACGAAATCTGGTTCGAACGAAAAAACTCGTTCGAACGACATTTCTAACGAACGTCCAGAAAGTTTGTAAAATTCGATTTTGGCCCAGAAACTTTTATAAACTTTTATATACTTATTTTTAAGTTTCTAATTGATTCTTTCTGAAAAATAAAATGCAGTTTTTATTAACCTAACACCCAATACATATTGTTCCAAGCTCCTATATACATATAATTACATTCATACCTTGGGAGCATGGAACCTTAGTTGATGACGTAGAAACGAGGCACACAAACCGGCATTTAGATGAAGCTTTAAGTTCTTTGCCGCTACGTCTTCAACAAACACTTCATAGGTCTTGAATATTACAATTAAATAAAATCCTATGAATAAATGTTTTTGTCCGGAATTGAGCCAAACCTATAAGAGGACTCAATTGGAAATTTGTGTCCTTACACTATGATTGACGTAAAAAGGTTTCTGATATAAACTCGAAATCCTTTCTTTTTTTAACTTATTCGTAACCTCATTTTTAATAGGCATGCATCGCAAGACGTCGCCATTTGGGTGAAGGTTCTCTCTTATAAAATTTTATCCACAAGGGATGAATACTTATTTCAATATTCTGTAAAAGTATCACCAACTTTGGTGACCTGTCGAAATTATGCAGGCGAAATGTATTCTCTATTGCCTCATCCGAGCATTCTAGCAATGAAAATAGAATATGATCGAATAGGTAGTCTTGCGAGAGATCAACTCCACAATTTGTAAGGTAAGTAATTTGTTGGATTTTCCTATTACCATACTTGTAAATCATATTTTCCTGTGTATAGCATGCACTAATGAAAGATATTTTATTTCGATTAAGTTGCCCCCTCTCGAACTCTTGTTTCCAGTAATTACTACCATGACTCATTTTTTCTGGTCAAATATACAAAAGGGTGTGAATATGTGGGGTAGAGGTAATGTATCTAATTAATCCTAAAAAAACTTTGGTTTTCAATCCGATCAATCAAATATAATAAGTCCAATTTAAGTTCATTTTAATTTAATTAAACCTAAAATTACTACCTGACCAGTAGTTGTGCAAGTCCTTCCACGAATTTGTATTTGCCCAAACAATAACCATTTAAGAAAGGGGTGAACACAACCATGACAAAGGTTATCATGAATTTTAAAGAGAGCATAAGCAAATAGATAAGAAAAAAATTTAAATAAACATCGCTATAATGATAGGTTTCTGTATGGAATAATTTAGGATGATAATTATTATATTTTAAATTATTGTATACTTCACCCATAAAAGATAAATCCTGCTCTAGTTATTTAATAACATAACCTCTTGTTCGATTTTCTTAACATTCCAACCATAACCAAATCTACATAAGTTTGACCCAAAATTAGCTATGTTACTTATTGTTGATATAACCTCTAATTCTATTCTCTCCTGGTGTGAATCGATTCTCCCCTATGTGCTTGTGAGGGGTTCTAAGAATATAAAAATGGCAGCCAATTATCATATCTAACCAACTTAAAAGCCTCCAGAATTCATCAGTAACCCTTCTCTTTTAGAGATAATTTTTATATCAACATTACTAACCTATATCTACATCTTTTAAAAAGTTATAACATGGATTTAAGGTTAATTTCAAATTATGATGTTAAGAACCCTAGGTTCAATTCTTAGACTATATCAATTATATATCAACATTACTACCATATATCAATTTTTTTTGGATATATTAGTATGAATCACTCACACACACACACACACACACACACACACACTTAAAATATTTACATTTGTTTAAATTTTCCTCTAAAATGATATTTCCCTGTAAATAACAACTATAACTTGTCTCTATGTCAACAACACTTCTATATTACAACAAGGAATTTCCTCGACTTTCCTCATATCCAGAAAGTGTCAGACCTATGAACTAATGAAACCTCATCTCCCCCATGACCATTGCATCTTTAACTTCTCCCATAACCATAAAATGTACTCTCAGATAATTGTGTCGCTATAACCCCAAATAAACCAGATGAAACTAGAAGAAATATAGTGATATCATCCCTCAATAAGTTAGAAATTCTACTCACTAAGAACATAGATAGGGTTAAACTATATGTAGTTGACCTAAATGAGGAAGGAACTCCTCCCTTATGCCATATTGATGCATCACTCACTGCGGAAAATAGGGAAACAGTTTCATGGATAAGCGAGGCACTATGGTTGGTCTTCAAGGAAAATACCAACGAAGGTAATAGTGCCCATATGTAAATAGATCGTAGACCCATTCTTCTTCGGTTTCCCTATAATGGATGAGTGTCTAATGTAAAACGAAATCATCATGTCGATAATGAAAAGATAGAGGCCCCCCTATGAAGCTTAATTGCTCCAAAAGCCCCATATATAAAATAAAGGGGCTTCCTGACAGATATGGTCATGCATGAGAATTATAAGCGGAGATGCCATTAATAGTCTCACCCAAAATCAAGGGTCCTTTATTTAAAAGACAACATACCCAAAATCAAGGTCGGGATGACCTCCTCTGAAGCAAAATAGAAGAGATGGTCCCCCGAATACTAGAAATGAGTTACAACCTTCAAGAAGACCCTGTCAACTGTTATATGTCTCTAAGACAGTAAGGGATCCAGAACGTAACGATCTATCCCTGAGAGAGACCAATCATCAAATCTATGGATTAAAGATTCTATATGATGACTAAGAATAACTTAATGACCAAAATTTAGGAGGGGCATGTCAATAAGGAAGCTAGGAAAGAATGTTGTGTCTAGAGTAAGAGAAAGAAGAGAAGAACATGTGAGCTTTCAACCCAAAACTCATCTCATTTTATAAGGAGAAAGAGTTATCCGATTGGTCCTCCCATAGATCGATCGTTCCTAATGTTAGAACTCAAAATATTAAGGATGTCCCCACAGACCTGCGGATTGAAATACAATTGAAAGGACCCGTTAAGAGAATGGAAATTATAATAGATGTGAAAATTTAAAAATAAGATTCTTACCATTTTTTAACCTTAGCTTTGGCTTTAAATATCTACCTCATGTGAATATTATCATTAGCATAAAATAACTCAAAAACTCAAAAATAAATATAATTTATGATACAGAAATGTTCCAAGAATACACGACAACCACTTTAATCGTTAAATATAAAAATACATAAGAAGGCTAAAGGCTATCACGAGATCCTATAAAGTAAGAGTCACCATCATCCTCCTAGTCATCATAGGAGTTCGATACATCCACCCTCATCATAGTACCTTCCCTGATCACTGGACCTAACTGACTAACTGAGGGAGAAGTAGGCCTATAGTAGTTAGGGCGTACCCTTTGAGAAGACGAATGAACATCCATTATATTAGTGCCTCGACCACCATGGGTAAAGGGACCTGAAGCACCCTCTATCACTAGGCCTCCCTTACCCAAGTCCCTCATTACCATCCAAATGAAGGCCAAGTACGAGCCCATTATCTGTGACATCTACTCAAACACTAATCGATGGACGGTAAAGGCCTGTAATAAAAGATCAATGCATTAAATCTCATCTAATAGAAAATAAAGATAACAAAAAGGATAAATAAAAAATACTTCACATACCTCGACTCGTTTAGGCATAAAGAAGTAAGGATGGAAGGATGGAATTGATGCCTTGTAAATCACCTTGTCATCTCCGTTAAACTGAATGAATACACCAGGGGCTCAACCACTAATGGCGAATCTGAGGATCTATTCGATGATCAAGTATCTCCCATAAATGGTTCCTAAGAAGGAAGAATAAAAAATGTAGTCGAGGGTGGCTCCCTTGATGCCTATACCTCTTTATGTTGTAGGACCACATGCATTAACCCTTCTACAATAAAGTTAGCGTCCAGGATAGTGTAGTCAAAATGGATGCTCTCCACTAGGACTCCTTTAGTTTACGCCTTTAGGTCATCGGGAGAAACATGATTTTCCTCAATAATTTCAAAAGGGGTACCACTAAAAGAACCAACTGGGCTTGGATGAGCCACTAAAGAACAATCCTCTCTCCCAAGTAGAAGGTCATAGCCCTGTCGGTATAATGGAATGGTGGGCATGAGATATGGGTATCAACCCTATCCACGGCCTAGTTCCTTCGGGACATAGGACATAAAAATTAGGTGACCAGTAATCCAAGATAGACTAATGAGTAATTAAAAAAAAACATGAAAAAACCTGAAAATATATGAAAACAAGCACATACCCTATTTGCGATCAATTCTTAGGAAAGTGTGTATCTATCCCTGAGAATACACTTGGAATCCCTTTCCCTTGTTAACCTTCCTCCATATCCTCTGAAGGGGTCAACAATCCTACTCTAGCATCCTTAAATAACCGCATTGAAGTTTGAAGACCTAAAATGCCCATAACTACATGAGGATAAAATGAAAAATATAAATAAAATAATAAAAGGAAGTGCAAACTAGAAGAAAGACAAGTAGAAATAAGAGCGGCATACCTACCAAACCACCACTTAACCGATGAGACTCTTAGTCGCCCTTCTTGAACGGGCACTCATGCTAGCATAGAGAAACCCCAAAGCTGAACTGCACCAGTATTACTAGATAGATGCGATCGAAATATAATAGAGGGAAGAGGAAGCCATCATGTACCTCCTCTCCATTAGAGTAAAGGATGATGTAATCAGTCATGAAGATAAGAACGTTACGAGTGAATTGATGGATTCGAGTCTTGTCTCTCCCTAAGAGCCTCTATTGTGACCGCATATGGGAATCGAGAGAACTAATTACAAAAATTGTGCCTGATTGAATAGTAGGTACAAATCCCAGAGCCACCCTAATGGAAACTACACCATATATCGTAAATGGCCACGGTTTTGGACCTTGACCCCTTATGGGTCATAGTAAAAAATAGTGAAAATATCCAGTGTGACAAAATGCGGGGGTTATGGTCCAAACATGTTACCCCCATAAGGGAGGATGTGGGCCATGGTCCAAATTTGTGATCAACAATACATTGGGGTCATAGTCTGAACCCTGATCAAGCTCTCGACCAATTAAAAATATCAAACTATTAGTTATGGTCCAAAATCATGACCCTCAGTGTGCCATTTTTAATTGGTCACACTCATGGTCACGAACCTAACTCGTGACCCCTAGTGTGCCAGTTTTAATTAGTCACACTCACGGTCACGTTCTAGACCTGTGACCCAATATATTTTATTTATGATCGTCACCCTACTGGTCACGATTTTGGATCGTGACCAAATATATTTTATATTATAGTTACCCTACAAGTCATAGTTTCACACCGTGACCAATTAAATATTAGTTTTGTTGGTCACACTTTTTGTCATGGTTCTAGATCATGACCAATAAATATTTAATTTAAAAAAATTATATTTGGTCACAGTATTGGACTATGACTAAATAAAAAATATAAAAAAATAAATTTTATTTTTTATGCATCCCAAACCTAATTTTCAAACCTATTTACATTTATTGATACAAATATTCAACCAATATTTAATAAAAGTTAACTAACACGGGCTTGCATGGATATGTAATAAAATACAATGCATGTTTCCGTGAATATATACAACACAAATAAAATACAACACATGCTTGCGTGAATATGTTCCAAATGGTTCTAGTGTTCCTTTTCCAACTAGGCCTGAAAACTAAGCTTCAAAATATTCCAAATGGTTAGTAACAAATGACTTGGATCTCAAAAATAACTTTGGAATGCCTACATAGCCAAATATGGCATCAAAGTCCACATAGTTCATCAGATGAACAAAGTAGGGGTCTAAACCATAATTTGAATCCAGGGTGTCTATTTGATTTATGAAAATATATGTCAAATATGTTGAATTGTAGACAATTGTGAGAACACTCTAAATTGGGAATTGTGGTATAGGTCCCCTTTCTTGGGTTACTTTATTTACAAAAATATATGTGAATATATATATATATATATATATATATATATATATATATATATATATATATATATATATATATATATATATATATATATATATATATATATATATATATATATATGATTTGGGTGTTGTTTTTCATTTTCTCCCTTTAAAAACATGTTTTCAAGCCTAAGTCTATCTATTAGAAAGTTTTGCTCATATTCTCAAACAAGGAGTCCCACGACTACGCGGTCAGTTGCTACATGTTATGTTGGTTTGTGCGAGGTGCTCGTGCCTCTTGTGGGGCCATTTGGGGGGTTATTTTGCATTTCGCCCTTTAACGGCATGTTATCAAGACCATGTCTAACTATTTACAAGTTTTGGTCATATTCTCACATCCAGAGTCCCGTGACTATGTTGTCAGTTATTACGTGTTACGTTGGTCCCGTGTGAGTTGTTTGTGCCTCTTGTGGGGTCATTTAGGGACTGTTGTACATTTTATCCCTTTAACGTCGTGTTTTCAAGCATAAGTCTAACTAATTGCAAGTTTTATCCATTTTCTATAACCGATAGTCCTGTGACTACGTGGTCAGTTGCGACATGTTATGTTGCTCCATGAAAGGTGTCCGTGCCTCTTATGGGACCATTTGGGGGAAATTTTCCATTTAACCCATAATCGACATGTTTTCAAGCGCAAGTCTATGCATTTATAGGTTTTGGTCATAATCTCAAAATTGGAGTCCCGTGACTATCCGCTCAGTTGCTATGTATTACGTTAGTCCTATGTGAGGGGTTCGTGCCTCTTCAGGGATGTTTGGGGGATTTTTTTTATGTGTTTCCCTTTAATGGGATGTTTTCAAGCCTAATTCTAACTATTTACAAGTTTTGGTCATATTCTTGAACCATGAGTCTCGTGACTATGCGGTCAATTTCTGCGTGTTATGTTGGCCCCGTGCAAGGTGTTCGTGCCTCTTGCAAGGCCGTTTAGGGTCTGTTTTGCATTTTTTCCCTTTACCGGCATATTTTTTAGCCTAAGTATAACTATTTGCAAGTTCTGGTCATATTCTTAAACCGGGAGTCCCGTAATTATGTGATGAGTTGGTACATGTTACGTTGGTCCCGTGCAAGGTGTTCGTGCCTCTTAGAGGGGTCGTTTGGGGGCTATTTTGCATTTTTTCCCTTTAACGACATGTTTTCAAGACAGTCTAGATTTTTTCAAATTTTGGTCATATTTTCAAATTAGGAGTCCCCTAACTATGTGGTCATTTGCGTAAGTCTAACTCTTCTGGTTTAACCCCTAAATGAGCACTTAATTAACCATTATATAGGAATAAAACATTAAAAAATTATGCATATCAAGTATATATAAATGTGAGTTGAAGTAAAGAATACCAAATTCTTATGATAGTTTTTGAATGCTTTAACTTCACAACAGTGTCCTTCTCTAGTACACTATTATATTTCTCTTGAGCCCTATTTCTGGAACTAGGTACAGTTTAAAGTCCTCGATAAATCGGGTGAGTTTCGCTCCCAAATATTCGACTTTTAAATTCCATATTTTCAAATCAACTTCAATTTTGAACCTTTCTAAAATAAAAATATCTTGTTCCTTTTTTCATGGCATCGTATTTGGTTTTCATGATTGATTCTCCATTCCTCAAAAGTTTGATCGAACTGGAAAAATAATCTCCAGGATAGTTCTCATCGAGGTTGCTATTCGATCAGAATTTCATTTGTCTGTGTTCGACAGTGTTAAAAAACTTCAAATGAATCAAGAATCATTCATGAAAACCAAATACTATGCCATGGAAAAGAAACACATGGAAATCGTGCTACCAAATCTCGGCATTGAAGTTGATTTTAAAAGGTGCAAGTTAGAGATCTAACACCTTAGAGAGAAACTCACCCGTGTTAATATGTACATCAACCTGTACCTCATACGAGAAAATAGGTCTCAAGATAAATACCATCGTAAATCAAACAAGGCATCCCGTGTGAGGTGTTCGTGCCCCTAAAAATTCATAATTCAAGTTAAACATTCACAATTCACACTAAACATTCATAAATGAAACTAGAAATTTATAAATCAATCTAAACAATGATAAATCAATCTAATAGGATACAATTTGGATACAAATCAAATTTTTAAGGGCCAATAAGATACAAATAGGATTGCCAAGGGTAAAATCATGTTTTGACACTCAATCTTCATTTAAATCAACTAAACGATCCTTCAAATTAGGATTGTCATTAAGAGCAGACTGGAACACTTTTGGAGTCTTTAACGCGTCTACTTCAGTAGTCATACCCTTCGGTGCATGAACAACAATATACCAATTGCCATTATTTTTGCACTTCGAGTAGAATACATGTTTTACATTTTGAAAGGCACAAATAAAAGGCTCGTCGACTATGTGATATTTAATTATTATCTTTGATAAATCTACCATGATAATTTTTGAGTTAAAATTAACTTTAGATGCATTTGTAGTGTCTCCCACCTTCACCAAATCATAATAGAGTACAATTTGTGTGAAATATAAATAATTGAGTTCCAATATTTATTGGACAATCCCATAATATGTTCACACCATATCTTTTGGATTTTTATTATTTTTTGTAGCGACACATGTAGTCAAGGTAGGAGTTGAAATTCCATTATTTTGTGTCAAAATCTTTTCCTCGAATGGATACGCAACCAAATCAAAACTGTTGGTGCGAAATTTCTTAAACTCTTTTGGATGAAAGTTGGGACCCTTTTCTAGGCGTGCAAGCTTTTACAAGATATCATCTCTTTTCAAAAGATACATTTATTAATAAATTTATATTAGGACATTTTGTTACCACACATGATTAAATAAACGCACACATAAGAGGTGGAAATTACCTCTTTTGATATCCATGGCCTAAATCATTCATTGTGTAACTTCTCTTTTGATTTTGGGCAATTTCATTCTTGTACTTCCTAAAGGTAAATTGTAGAGTTAAGATCCTAATACATATAATACATAAAATCAAACAAAAGTAATTATGTTAATTATGAAGATGCTTACTCTCTCCAATCTTCAACTTCATCTTGCGATTCGGAGAGACGAGCTGCTTGCTCATATTGTAGATTGATGAGTCTCACCTCTTTATTTTTTCGAAAAGGCAATTCATGATCAAACTCGTCAGGTTCCTCAATCATCTATTCTATAAGGATTGAACCTCCTCAGCTCTTGTTCTGACATATGCTCCCGAGCGTATAAGTATGAGTCCACAGTTATGTATTCTTCAATAATTGATCCTCAAATATTCCATGTATTCTTTGCATAATCTTTGACAATTTTCATCAAGCACTCGAAAGGATTCAACCATCAATACCTAATAGGACCATATAGCAAAGGCTCACAGCATAAATAGATAAGTGGGTGGATATTGATATTGAAAAATGATGAAGGAAAATATTTCTATCATATACAAATTTCTTCGGCTAAAGTTAATTTAACGGAGCGCTCGCTCTCCATCTTTTAAATGACATCCACCTACACATCTTCCTATCTGATGTTTTGTAACATTCTTCTCCTTGTGCAGCACATCTATCACATGCCTTACACGATGATATTTCGAATATGGAAAGTTAAAAAATATTAATCATCTAGACCATGCCTTTATTTTACTATATTTGTTCAGACCCCGCCTAGCTTTATGCTCTAGGTGTACAAACTGAGGGTGTTAGACTACATACGTATTCCTTTCAGTCGTAGCCATCTCCTTCTCCTCTATCTACTAGCCAAATAGCCCGGTACGTTTCATCCTATGCTCATGATCGAAAGGTATGAAGTTAGACTTGTCATTCCTAAAGGGTGAATAAAATATATTATGACCCGTATAACTTAACTTGCCACATTAATTAGCCAAGTGGCTTCAGTTTCCTCCCCAAATATGGGATATCCATAATAACTACGAAGAATGTAACTATACAAGGCCCCATAATCCGGAATGTCAAGGATCACCCACATCACCATTGCTTTAAGTGTGAACTCTTTACCTTTATGAGATTCAAATGTCGTTACGCCTTTATCCCAAAACTCTTTAAGTTCTTCGATTAATAGGGTTAGGAATATATCAATATCATCTCCGGAAGACTTTGGCCTGAGTATCAATAAAGATGACAATTTGAAATCATTTCTTATGAACTGTGTTGGAGTGAAACTTAAAGGCGCCATGAGAACTGGCCAATAACTCTGATTAGTACTTAAATTATCAAAAGGGTTTAACCCATTAGCTAATATTATAGGACGGACATTGCATGGTTCGTTTACAAATTCATGGTGTCTTACATTTAAATATTTTTAAATTATTGAATCTATCGGATGACACATGATATTCCCACCAACCTCGCGTCGAGAATTCTATGTCATGGTCTCTACTATCCATAGTACAGTGAAAAATAATTTTAATCGTGGCTCGGGGGAGAAATACTTCAAAAACTTTTATGGAACTTGTGAGAACTTGCTATATTTTAAAGACTTGACCTTTTAATTCTCATAAGGCACATATCCAGGTTCAATTCATACAGGACACTCTTCCTTCTCTTTGTGTTCGTGGTAGTACAATATGTAATCGTACAAGCATGTATGGATATATTTGTACTTCAACGCCAAACCCTTTAAGATCTTCATGCTAAGATAGTTGTCTGGTAACTTCTTCTCTTTGGGGAGAATGTCTTTAACCCACTTAAGAATTCTGGTTATACTGTTGCTCGACAAACCAAATTGACTCTTCAAATTATGAAAACCGATCATTGCGTACAATACCGAGTTACGTTCTTCGCAATTTTTATATAAATTTCTAATGGCATCGACTTTGAACCGTTTATATTATTGATCTTCGATTAATTTAGCATCAACTTGTTCATTGACTTGGTCATAATGCACATTATCCATATCCATAGGTTGGTGGATTTGATCATGGTGGACTCCATATGAATCATCGATGTGACACCCCACTGAATTAAATACCAGTTGATCAAACCTTTATTAAATTAAATCAGGATTTCAATTTGGTTCATTCTCAGCATCATTGTCAAAAACCGTATTAATTACTAACCACCAAAATGATTCTTTTGGCCCAAAATAGAAAACAATCCAAATTGCGCCTGGCCCACCTACCTCGCTCGAACGACAAGTGATGTCTCACGGACGATGACCAGGGTAGTTCGAGCGATGCCTTATTTTTATCTCTCTCTCTCTCTTTATCTATCTATCTATCTCTTCTTCTTCTTCTTCTTCTTCTTCTTCTTCTTCTTCTTCTTCTTCTTCTTCTGTTCAGTTCCTCCGCCATTGAAGAACGCTCAAACCTATTTCCCATATTTTCCTTACTATAATTCTTAGTATAAAAAAGATTTCAATTAAATCACGTTTCCCAAATTTCTAACCCATAATTGATCCAGTTTCATGGATTTCAAATCATTAATAGTCTAAAATCTTTCCTCCCAAATTTCATACGATTTAATTACACAGATTAATGATACCTCCGTCTAAATTTGTATTCTCTAATCATCAATATAAGGGGATAAATTTCAGGGCTTATAATCACCACTTCAATTCCCATACAGTATTATTTGATATAATATTTTCCCTCAAAAATTCATACACGCATTGTTCCCTAAATTCAGAAAACCCAATTTATGTACCAACCCAAACAAAAAACATTGCATTTTGTCACACCCAAGATTGCAATTAAACGCAAGTTAACCACTTTTCTTTTGTAATTCATAGAGTCTGAATTTGTTTAGTGTTGATGGTGATTCCACGAAGAACAAAAAAATCTCCTCTTGATTTGCTCCCCAATTCTCCCTCTTTTCTATTTTGTATAATTAGGGTTTTTCCTTTTGAGTTATGTCTGATAAAACTCCTCTAACTTGGGTTTTATGACATTTTTCTATTAGATTTGTCTTCACCCCAAACTCTCTAACTTAGGTTTTAATGTGTTAATCCCGAAATTATGCTTGTGGGCCAATTTAAAATGGCCTAAACACTCCCGTGTGGGCCCCGTCATGCCTAAAAATGCCCGAGACCCATTTATAACCCCCGGGTACACTTTTCCGACTATTTTGGCCTATTAGGAATCAACCGTGCACTCAGGATTGACATCCAAATTACTTTACTAAAATTTCTATCTCGCCCTTAATATAGTCTATGCTCAACTCCCGGTTGAGATAAAATAATACCACGTCAGTATCATATGCTATGACATAAGTTAATAATTACTATTCACATAGTAATTTATATTACATAAATATTAACCATTTACTCTCCCAATTAATATCTAAATATATTCATAATAATTAATTCCATTAAATTATGACACATAAGTAATTTAAATTACCCGAATTAATTAAATATATAATGCTTAAAAATTTGGGGTGTTACATACATCCCCCCTCACAAGGGAATTT
Organism: Sambucus nigra; assembly: GCA_949130495.1. NCBI lineage: Eukaryota > Viridiplantae > Streptophyta > Magnoliopsida > Dipsacales > Adoxaceae > Sambucus > Sambucus nigra. The sequence goes on from OX422207.1 coordinate 165,522,593, forward strand.
TGTCCCCGAAATTAGGTCATACCTGCGGTGAATAACTCCGGATACTGCTCTCGCATGTCATCCTCCCACTCCCTCAGTGAACTCTGACTAGTGGTACCACCTTAGATCACAGTTTATACTCACTATGATCCAGAATAACCACGGGTCTTTCCTCATACGAGATGTCGGGATGCAAATTAATATCCTCGAGTGGAACGTGACAAAAATCTCTCTCACTCCTCCGATATTTCTTTAGCGAAGCCACATGGAATACGTCATGTATCCACTGAAGATGCTCCAGCAAACCCAATCTATATGCCACTGGCCCCACTCTCTCAATAATAGGCAAAGATCCCATGCATCTCGGTGCTAGCTTCCCTTTCTTACCTAACCTCATAAATCCCTTCATGGGAGACACCCAAACCAACACCTAGTCATCAACCTCTAACTCAACGTGTCTCCGATCTACGTCGGCGTAACTCTTTTGCATGGCCTGAGGTATATGAATACGTCCCCGAATAAGCTCAATTTTGGTAGTAGTCTCCCGTATCATCTGTGGCCCCAATAACTTGTTGTCCCCCACTTCTAGCCAATAGGAGCACGAATGACAAGGCCTCCCACAAAGTTCCTCAAACGGTGCTATGTCGATAGCGAATTGGTAAGAGTTATTGTACGCGAACTACCTCCCATCCTCCTTCAAAATCTGGGATACACATCCTCAACATATTCTCAAGCATCAAATTAACTCTCTTAGTCTGTCCATCCATCTGTGGATGGTATGCGGTACTCAATCGCAAGTCTGTGCCCATGGCCTCCTAAAAGCTCTACCAGAAGTGAGACACAAAGATCTTTTCTCTATCAGACACAATGTTAACTGATACTCCGTGCAGCCTAACGATCTCTGTAATAAATAACTGTGCATACTTCATCGTGTGAAAATCGATGCATACAGTAAAAAAAGGGGGCTAGCTTGTTCAATCGATCCACTATCACCCAAATGGAGTTGTGACCCCTCTGCGACGTCGTTAGTCCCATAATAATGTCCATCGAAATGATCTCCCATTTCCACATGGGAATCTTTAGCGGCTGTAGCATTCCCGAAGGCATATGATGATATACCTTAACTAATTGACAGGTAACACATTTGGAGACAAACTCTTCTATGTCTCACTTCATCCTTGATGACCAATACTGTCGCATCATGTCCTGGTACATCTTATCCCTAATGGGATGTACTGCAAATCTCGAACCATGGGACTCACTCATCACAGTATGCCACAAATCCTCATCCTCATGGATAACTAATCTACCATTAAAACGTAGGCCTCCCTCTGAGATGATCGAGTTAGACTCTGTACCCTCATCTAGTGTTTGTCGTACTTTGTCCTAATAGTACTGATCCTCTGCTTGTGATTTCACTACTCCCATGATAATCTTGGGAGTGATAGATAAAACTGACATGCATGCCCTGATAACCTCATAATCATGCCGAAGTTCACTCCACTTCGCTTTCTAGACCTCGGCTAAATCCCTAGTGGGTCTCCGACTCAACGTGTCTGTAACCACGTTAGCCTTACTAGGACTATATTTTATATCAAACTGGTAATCCTCCATGAATTTAAGCCACCGCCTCTACCTTATATTCAAATCCTTTAGTGTGAAGAGATACTGAAGTGACTTTTGATCCATGAATAATGTAAATTGCTCCCCCAATATATAGTGTCTCCATATCCTCAGGGCAAATACCACTATTGCTAACTCAATATCGTGAGTGGGGTAATTCTTTTCATAGGGCTTAATCTTCGAAGACGCATAAGTTATGGAGTTCTCCTCCTATAACAATAAACCTCTATGTCCCTGCAAGGATGCATCCGTATAAACCCCATACTCCACCCCACTCCTAAGCAATGCAAGTAATGGAGATGACATCAACTTATCCTTCAGCTCATCAAAGTTTAGCTGATAGTGATCACTCCATACAAATGGTACCCTTTTGTGAGTCAGGTTCGTTAATGAACCCGCAATCTTAAAAAATCCTTTAATTAAGCGGCGATAATACTTGGCCAACCCTAAAAAGTTACGAATCTCTATCGGTATCGGGGGCTTTCCCCACTTCCTCACTGCTGATACCTTATATTGATCAACTGCAATTCCTTAGTTAGACACGATATGGATAAGAAACTCCACCTCCTATAGCTAAAATCCACACTTTCATAATTTTTCATACAACTGATGATCTCGAAGTGTCTGCAAGACCTTAGGGAAATGCTCTGCGTGCTCCTCCTCCGCACAAAAGTAAAACATAATGTCGCTTATGAACATGATCATGAAATGGTCTAATAACTCCCTCAATACTCTGTTCATGAGATCCAAAAACACTGCTGGTGTATTGGTGATCCCAAACTTTATGACCCTGAACTCGTACGACCCATACCGTGATAGGAAGGCATCTTTGGGAAGATCCTCCTTCTGAATACGCAACTGGTGATATCCCGATCTGAAATCAATCTTTGAGAAGTATGAAACCCATCTTAACTGATCAAATAGGTCATCGATGATCAAATAGGTCATCGATTCTCATCAATAAAAACTCATTCCATATCGTGACCTTCATCAGCTCCCTACAATCCACATATAATCGAAGCTAACCGTCTCTCTTCTTCACAAATAATACCGATGCACCCCATGGATATGTACTCCGTCAAATGAAATCCTTCCCCAAAAGCTGTTGAATGTGCTATCTCAACTCTCGCATCCCTAATGGGTCTATACGATACGGTGCTCAGGAAATTGGCCTCATCTCCGGTGCTAGATTAATAGTAAACTCGATCTCTTGGTTGGGTGATAACCCCGATATTTCTTGAAATGCATCCTCAAAATCTTGCACTATCGGTATTGAGTCTATTGAGATCACTATATCCTATGAGGTCGCCTCCTCAATGTAGTATAAGCGGTTATGCGAGCCTCCTTCAGGAAGAGGCATGGCTACAAAGAACATCTCCTGGTTCGGAATGGAGAACACTATGGTCCTCTCATAGCAGTCAACTATCGCCCTGTACCCTACTAACCAATCCATACCGAGGATAACATTGTATCCCTCCATGTCTAACACTAGAAGGTCTGCTACTAAGCTCAGACGCCCAATGCTAATATCCACACCTCTACATACTGAGTGTATAAGTGACTGATCGAGTGGAAAAACCGAGCTTCCGTGTAATATGCTAGTCGTTGTTATCGCCTTCCAACCTCAATACAAAAAAAAACTTGTAACTACACTCTTGAGGAGTATAGTGGTGAGTCTGGGTATCGAATCGATAGGGAGTTAGGATGTGTGAACGTGACGACAAAGGTAAGGTAGTTTAATCCTAAAGTTGATGTTAAAAGAAAAGAAAAGAAAAAGATGATTGATTTTTGGATTTTATCTATGAATAAACTAAATTCAATTAAATTAACCTATGCATGCAAAATTAACTAACAAACAAGGAATTAATATGAATGAAGAAATTGGATAAGAATACACTCCCCCAAACCCTAGTGTGTATGCCTGTACAAAATTAGTCATAAATTAGATAATTGGTCAGACCCAGTCTTTAGTACTCCAAATCAATACATATATGAGGTTCAAGCCCGCATCATACATAATCAAAGAATGTGTAAAGCAGTGTCACAATACTTCACGCGCGTCGCATCCTTAAACACTCCGGTTACCTATGTCAAATGAGGTCAAAAGGTCTACAATGGTTGTGAACCTATACAACACGATCTAATCACTTATTTAATTTAGAGGACAAATATTATATCTATGCATACCACATCGGGTTGGGTTCATACATCCCCACCCTTAAAAACTTAGCTAGACATGGTTTTGTGAGAAAACAAATTCATAACAATACATGGAATTAGGTATCTAATAAACATTGTAAACAAATTACAAAAAAATTGAGAATTCAATTAGAAATAACGCAAAGAATAAATAAGAGAATGAAAAATTGATACTTGTATTCGGCAATAGGGAAAAGAGATGAACTTTAATCCAGAAAAATTCTTCTTCTTCAAACTTACAAACTAGGGTTTTCTCTAAGAAGATGAAATTGTCTACCTAAGGAAAAGAAATAAAAAAAACTCTAAAAAGGACTCCCTTTGGATGGATGTAGGGCTTGGCCTTTTATAGCACCAACTAGCACGAATTTGACAGTTAAAAATTGATGGGCTACGCAAGATATTCCAAGATTCGCACCTCTTGAGTTCCATAATAAATGCCTGGAATTTTTACCACCGAACCGGTCCGGATACCTATCGGATCGGTTCTATTTTCAGTCACCGGATTGGTTCTTTTTTATTTCTACCAGATCGGTCCGCATGGCATCGGAACGGTTCTGCTATCATCGGTTCGGTATCAATTCGGGGTCTACTAGAAATGTGACATTTCGGATCGATCCGAGATAAACCGGATCAGTCTGATTTTCTTCAAGTTTGACTTTTTCTTTCCATCTTTGACTGGTCATAACTTTTGATCACGAGCTTCGATTTGACTGTCGTTTCTTCCAATGCTCTTGTGAAACAAGGATCTTCAACTTTCCTTAAGGCTTCGATTCTGAACTCCGGGTGTAAATTTATGCTTTTTCCCTTTGACTTGTCTTCCTTTCTTTTCTTCCTTTCTTCTGGTTTCTTTCTTTCTTTCTTTACACTAAATACCTGTAAAATCCATAAGAAATACACGAAACTCGGGGTACTTGTTAGAAATAGTCAATGGCAATGATATGGGATAAAACCGATTCAATTACTTTGTTCGAGATATCAAAATTACTAACTTAAGGGCCTAAATTCAGAAGAATTTATGCTTGGTCAAATCCCCTTAGCTTAGAACCTTGCACGTCCCGGGCAATGTAAATGAATCTGCCCAGAGTTCCATTTTTTGAGATTTCTTTTATTTAACTAAAATTTCACTTTCGCAGGCATGCGATTGCATTTAGCATATGCAACAAGCCTTTAAACCCCTAGGTTACCCTAGTAGGACGAGTTTTGTCTCGTGAGGGTTTGCAGTGAATACACCCACAAAATTCTTTAGTGACTCAAATAAATATCAAAATACTTAAAAATTGTACAATTTAAACTTTTCAAAAAATAATCACCATAAATTCATATTCAAATGTCTCAAACCATAGTGTGTGTGTGCAAAGCCAGAAATTAAACCTCAAATTTCCACCGATTGGTCATCATGTTACTTTTCGAATATTCGTTTTGATTCAAATTCTTATGGATGCACTCACAAATGAATCACTCGGATTGTGGCTATTTTCTCTCAGTATGCATGATATAAAGAGTAAATATAATGGACACAAATTCACGCTTACAAAATTGAAAAGAAGGAAATATATGGTGAAAAGATCTCATCATCGAAATACAGTTATTTGGAAATTAGAAATATCATCTCTTAATCACACCATTTTAATCTCTTTTATTATCTTTTCATGTCTTAGCTCTCCATGAAGTAATTAATTTCGCTATTCAGACTCGGTTAGGACTTTTCGGGTTAAAAAGTGTAAAGGGTAAAAATGGGAATAGACAGATTGTTCGGAATTGGAAAATATCCTGATGACGTCCATTTGTGCTTTTTCGGGCATTTGCTCATTTTTCTCTTTCTTTTTTTCTTTTTTTCTTTTCATTCATTTTTTTCCCTTCTTTTTTCTTTCTATTTTTTGTTGAGCATTTTTTTCTATTTTTCTCTTGCCCCTTTTTATTGCACAATTTGGACTTACTTGATGAATTTTCTCAATTTTCACAATTTCGGGCTATTTGGGTTTTTCGGGTTATCAAACGAAAGGGAAATATTATATTAGGCTCAAAGCGGGTTGCAAAGGGATAATTTTTTCACTTTATTATGGCTAATATTTTTGGGTTAAACAAAAGAGGGCCTACTTCATTGTCCAAATTGCAAATCACATTACCATATGCATCTAGAGATTAATTAAATTTAGAGATATATTTAGCATGAATTTCGAGATAACATTTCACACATTTCCCACAACCGATCAAAACAAAGGATTGAGATCATCAACGACTTATTAAAACGCTGAAAAGAACTTTGAGTTAATCATAAACTCGGATTGATTTAAAAACTCATAAAAATTGAAAGGCTCGAAATCTCACCGGGTTTGATCAATCTCCACACTTATTCGTTAAGTCGTCAATTTTCGCACAATTTCCATCTTTGGTCAATTTTGGCTTAGTGCAATTGATTGTTAACAATTTGAGACTTTAAATAGAATAAAGGTGATATTTTTGAAAAATTTAAATTCTAATTTTTATTTATATTGAAGAAAAATATTTTTGGCTTTTTTAAACTTTTCCATTTTTTTTTGAAATTTTCTAAAAAAAACACACTTGGAAAGAACATGTGATTGAATCAATGAATCTAAACAATAAACGGGAAGAATATCCCACACCCCCTAACTTAAATGTTGCATCGTCCTCAATGCGAATCAAGAACACAACATAAAGAGAGGAAAATAAAGATATTACCCAAATGGAGCGATCCCCGATGAGTGCGAGTCCATTGAATCTACAAAACATGCTAGAACCAAGAATAGCAACCTCAATAAAAAAAACCGAGCATCCGTGTAATACGCTAGTCGTTGATATCGGCTTCCAACCTCAATACAAAAAAAACCTAAACTTGTAACTACACTCTTGCGGAGTATAGTGGTGAGTCTGGGTATCGAATCCACAGGGAGTTAGGATGTGTGAACGTGATGACAAAGGTAAGGTAGTTTAATCCTAAAGTTGATGTTAAAAGAAAAGAAAAGAAAAAGATGATTGATTTTTGGATTTTATCTATGAATAAACTAAATTCAATTAAATTAACCTATGCATGCAAAATTAACTAATTAAGAAGGAATTAATATGAATGAAGAAATGGGTTAAGAATACACTCCTCCAAACCCTAGTGTATATGCCAGTACAAAGTTAGTCATAAATTAGATAATTGATCAAACCCAGTCTTTAGTACTCCAAAGCATTATATATATGAGGTTCAAGCCCGCATAATACATAATCAAAGAATGTGTAAAGTTGTGTCGCAATAGTTCACGCGCGTTGCATCCTTAAGCACCCCGGTTACCTATGGCAAACGAGGTCAAAAGGTCTACAATGGTTGTGAACCTATACAACATGATCTAATTACTTATTCAATTTAGAGGACAAATATTATATCTATGCATACCACATCGGGTTGGGTTCATGCATCCCCACCCTTAAAAACTTATCTAGACATGGTTTTGTGAGAAAACAAATTCATAACAATACATGGAATTAGGTATCTAATAAACATTGTAAACAAATTGCAAAAAAATTGAGAATTGAATTGGAAATAAAGTAAAGAATAAATAAGAGAATGAAAAGTTGATACTTGTATTCAGCAATAGGGAAAAGAGATGAACTTGAATCCAGAAAAAATCTTCTTCTTCAAACTTACAAAATAGGGTTTTCTCTAAGAAGATGAAATTGTCTACCTAAGGAAAAACAATAAAAAAAACTCTAAAAAGGACTCCCTTTGGAAGGATGTAGGGCTTGGCCTTTTATAACACCAACTAGCACGAATTTGACAACTAAAAATCGATGGTCTACGCAAGATATTCCAAGATTCTCACCTCTTGAGTTCCATAATAAATGCCAGGAATTTTTACCTCCGGACCGGTCCGGATACCTATCGGATCGGTCCTATTTTCAGTCACCGGATCGGTTCTTTTTTATTTCGACTGGATCGGTCCGCATGCCATCGGATCAGTTCTGCTATCATCGGTTCAGCATCAATTCGGGATCTACTGGAAATGTGACATTTCGGATCGGTTCGAGATAAACCGGATCGGTCCAATTTTCTTCAAGTTTGACTTTTTCTTTCCATCTTTGACTGGTCATAACATTTGATCACGAGCTTCGATTTGACTGTCGTTTCTTCCAATGCTCTTGTGAAACAAGGATTTTCAACTTTCCTTAAGGCTTCGAGTCTGAACTCCGGGTGTAAATTTACGCTTTTGCCCTTTGACTTGTCTTCCTTTCTTTTCTTCCTTTCTTCCAGTTTCTTTCTTTCTTTATTTACACTAAATACCTGTAAAATCCATAAAAAATACACGAAACTCGGGGTACTTGTTAGAAATAGTCAATGGCAATGATATGGTATAAAACCGATTCAATTACTTTATTCGAGATATCAAAATTACTAATTTAAGGGCCTAAATTCAGAAGAATTTATGCTTGGTCCGTGACCCACTACCTAACGGTGACTCTACACACATAAGGCGCGTGCTAGCTATCTCTAAAAGACCGAATGGTCGTGCAAATCTAGTAGCAATAAAGGAGTATGACGCGCCCGTATATAAAAGAGTCCTACCTTCATAACCATGAATAGGAAATGTACCCTCAACTATTGGTTGTCCCTGAGGTACTGGTGGCATAGGCACGTCCAGGACGTTGTACATATGCCAATACTGCATCTGCCCATGAGGCTATGGGGCTGGTGGTGTCGGTTCTGTTGGAGGCCTCTGTGCCTATTGCCCCTGTGGGGCCTCCTGCTGTTGTCTCATAGCTCTTTTTGGACATTCTTTCTTCACATTCCTTGTCTAGCTACATACTAAACGTCACCTTTTAAATCCCTAATATCCATGTCCTTGTCCCTGTTGGTCATGATGAGGCTATTCCTGCTGTTGTCCCTGTTGGCCCTAATGAGGCTATTCCTGCTGTTGACCCTGATGGCCTCAGCCCTACTAGCAACTCCCGTTGTTACCATGGCCATGGGAACCTGCTGCTGCTGATTAGGACCCTGTTGTCTCTGTCTGAATCCCTAACCATCTGATCTATATCCTTCAGATCTGAATCTCTTGGAAGAATTGTCCTATCGTGAGTCCTGCCTTTACTGTCCGCTAACCTGCTGTTGTGCTCCGCTAATAGTGCCCCCACCTGCCTTGCCATGATGGATGGGATCTCTTGCTCCCTCTCATGAGGAAGCGATTATCCTACCATAGTAAAGATGCATTGACGACATCAGTATACGTCACCAATGTTGGATCACCGATAAAGTGTTGTCTGATCCTCCAGGCCAAACCATCAATAAACCTAGCTTTCTTCCGCTCCTATTTACTTAACTCATCTGGCATAAAGGTTCTCAAACTGGTGAAATCCTCATCATACGCTGCAATGGAATGATCACCCTGGGTCACCTCGTTGAACTTCCTTCGCATCTCGTTCTCCACTGCTGGCAAAAAATACTTGCGATCGAACCGCACCGAGAAATTACAAATTGTCATCATATCCCTATCCTCGACGGTGGTAACCGACTCCCACCTCTGTATTGTCGCTGCATCAAATCTTAAAGTCACTATCATTTTCTTAGGTATCTAACTACACTCCACTATGCGCAGATGGCACTGTAACTCGGGAGGGTGGGCCTTCCAGAACATCTCTCTGACCCTCTGCCAAGTAGATGGCCATGTCTAGGCCTGGATCTTTGGTTCCACTGGCTGCTATAGCAGGGGCCGAGGGAAATGACTGACCATAACTATCATATCTACGTTGACAACTTGGGCCACTACCTCTACCACCTGTGCAGTCGAGATCATCTCCGGCAGTGGCTGTGGCGGCGGTACCTGTGGCTCCTGTTGAGCCTCTCTCACCTTATCCCTAAACTCTGCCCTAGTTGCTCACTCTCTTCTTGGTAGCATCTGAAAACATATCGAATTTGTATAAGTACACAGTTTATACAAAATTTAATAGTTGGAGCACGATATCTCAACCACATAAAGATAAAAACAACAGTCCTAATTATATGGATCTATATAAAAAAAAAAGATATGTAGAAATCGCAGTAAGCCATACAGATCCTGTGGGCACTGGAACCTGATGCACTGATACCATCTATGAAACCCAAATTAATTAAATACCGGTTGATCAGTCCTTTATTAAATTAAATCAGGACTTCCATTGGGTTCATTCTCAGCATCACTGTTGAAAACCGTATTAATTACTAACCACCTAAATGATTCTTCCAGCCCAAAACATAAAGAAATCCAAATTGCGCCTGTCCCACCTACCTTGCTCAAAGGACTCACCATGTCATTCAAACGACAATTGATGTCACACAAATGAGGACTAGGGTCATTCGAGCAATGCTCTAGTTTTCTCTCTCCACTTCTTCTTCTGTTCAGTTCGTCCGCCATTGAAGAACGCTCAAACCTCTTTTCCAAGATTTTTCTTACTGTAATTCTTAGTATAAAAGTGATTTCTATTAAATAACATGTCCTAAATTTCTTACCCATAATTGATCCGATTTCATGGATTTCAAATGATTAACAGTTTAAAACATTTCCTCCCAAATTTCATACGAACTAATTACACAGGTTAATGACACCTCCGTCTAAAATTGTATTCTTTAATCATCAATATAAGGAGATAAATTTCTAGGCTTACAATCACCACTTTAATTCCCAAATAGTATTATTTGAGATAAAAATTTTCCTAAAAAATTTATAAGATGTGGGTTCTTCAAATACTGTTAGTATTAAGTGAGGCGTAACTCTTTATCAAGATCGGGATTAACACCGTTAAGTACGCAATACATACAGTATCCACAGGTAAATCAGAGATAAAGAGATTCAATATTCTGGATTGCATTAAAGAACATATTAACACATGAGACATATGGCAAGCAAAATAAATGAATAGGACTAGTAGGTGACGTGATCAGAGGGAGAAAGAACAAGCACTTCAGGCATAATAAAGGAAATCCAGGAACTTCAAGCTCAGTTAATGCCCAATGATGGGTGCATTAAATGTGTATGGGAGTTAATGCTCTCTTAAGGCTTTACCGGTATAAGGAAATTTGGGCAGCAATTCTGGGTTCAGGATGCTCTCTCCCTTCTAATTTGATTATTTGGTCTATTTATATAGGGGCGAGGTTACTTGAGTTAGCCTGCCTTCGATCCGTCTAATAGGGCACATTAAATGCACAAGATATTACATTCAATGCATGGGATCCCATAGTTTTGGAGGGAAAACATTCTATTGGTTGGAAGTATTATAGGTATTTAATGATGGATATGACCCGTCAGCTTGAGGCTTACTCTAGGATGGTTAGGTGGTCAAGTTTGGTGAACTAGACCTCCCATCCTAAGGATAAAGCCACTTGAGTGATACATTCATGAGTCCCTAAATTTCAGACATTATGACATCAAAAATTTATTCAAACAATGACTATTGTTAGGTATCTACTCACATCAGTCAGGAGGGCAAGAACCCAAGGTACCCCGAGGAGGTAACCTGGAGGGGGCAAGTATTAAGGGAGATCGGGTACCTCAAGGAGGTTCACTCGAATAGGTAAGCAATGAGTAGGCTTGAGTGATATTTGTCCTTGATGAAGTTTTGCCTAAGTGTGCCAAGAGGGTTGGTAATAATTCTCAACGTTGCCTTCTTCTCAATCCTCCAAACCATGTTTTTGCGAATTTCCCAAGAGGAGGTTGCTTAAAAGAGCATGAAAGCTCTCCCATGCCCTGCCAGGCATGGTCCCTTGTGGGTATCAAACAGCCTCACTCTACATGTATATTCATAAGATAAAACACATAATACAACATTCAATTTCTTATTACAAACTATTATCATCTAGTTGACTTTGTTCTGCGAAGTGGGTCCTTTGAGCCGCTTATTGTGAAGAATCTTCGTAGTGAGTACTTCGATCCACTTACTGTGAAGGATCTCCGTAGAAAGTTTGTGGAATATCTTTCCTTTTTCCGTCTTTGTGAACAACCGACCTTCTTAACCAAGTTAACTTCTCATTTGGGGGGGACACCCCCTATATTTTCCCCTTCATAGAGATATTTGTTTATTACATGAAGAAATATCTATACAAAACCTTTTTGTACATATTCGATCTTCAGTCTTGGGGAAAATGAAGAGATTTCTTCAAATTTCCCTCAAAGCTCTTCGTTCCCCAAGGCCAACAAAACTCCAAGCGTGTCACATTAAATGTAACTATCATTCGCACTTCTACACATAACACGTGGCAGCGCCAGGTCGTGCGCGCGTAAATGACATCGGTAATCATCGTGTCATTCCCCGAACTGTCATCATTACGACCTTTAGTTTTCTACAGCCACGCGCGCTTGAGAGTCACGCCGGCCAAACTATTCCAGAGAGTCATCATTATGCTTTTCCAAAGCGTCACTTTTTGCCGTCTTTTGGGGTTCATGTTGCCCCTATCAAAAGGGGTGTACCCTCAGTTCAAACTTCACCTTTGGGTTTTCATTTTTCTGAGTTTGAGCTTCTGTGAGAGTTAGAGAAAATACCTTGCATATCACCAACCCTTTGATTCTTTTCCTGTTACCCTCAGTTCTTCTTTCCTTAAGCTTTCATGGCACCTATGAAAATGACTCTCTCTGTTAAGGGAGCTTCCCCTGTAACTCAAGCGCGCCAATCTCAATGGGAACATTATCGTCATGCGCCTTATTTTGGTGACAATGACCACTTCTGGGCAATGGAGGAGTGATTCCCCGGCGCCAAGTGAAAAACCCAACCTATTAATGGAGGAAAGTGAGGATGCCGAAGATATTGATTATATCCCCACTACCACTGTTACCCACTTTCGGATTGAGCGTGGTGATTTCCCTTACTTAAAGGTAGAGTTTGAAGCTTCTTCTGGTGCGAACGAGGGATTGGGCCCTTGGACTAAGTATATCCATTCAAAGTATTTCGTTCAGTTAGCCCTTGTAGGCATATCCTTCTCTCTTTGGCTTGGTTACCTTACTCTCGCAAATAATAATACTTCTATGCAATTGTTGTTTTCCTATTGGATCCATATGTCACATCCCTTTGTGTCCAATTAGGGTGAGTTCACCGTTACCTTGGAGGATGTGTGTGAGCTTTTAGGATTGGAAGCAGTCGGGATTGATACCTTCTTCGATGAGGCTATCTCTAGTGAAGAAAAAGCCTTGAGAGAGGAACTGAAGGTGGTTGTGAAGGACTATATGGTCACTTACAACAAGTGCACCTATTCTGAAGTAATTCGTTACTTTTATTTCATTAAGGAGAAAGCCCTCATTAGGGCCTGCAAGGCATCTAGGTAGAACCGCCGAGGGAAATAGGTATTTGAACAGCCCCCGATGAGGAAAGGGTATGGGTCCAAGGTCATGGTGGTGGGCTATATTTGGGTGGTACTATCAAAGGTCTATCTTTCGAGCAAGCCTCACGACTGACCTCGAAAAGACCTGATCAACATGGCCGTTCGAATGGCCAATGGCGTGAAAATCTCCCTTGCTACCATTATTCATGGCTCCTTATATACCTGGCTTGACCGTGTAGCGACATAATCTTCTTGAAGCATTGACAGGTTTGATGTTTCTAATTACACTAAAAATTTTCTTTTGACAGCCTTTTTATATGCCCACTTCCCTAATTACGCTCCCAACGGCAATTACCCTGGTTCACAACCCGTGAAGATACCCTGAATTTATTGTTGGAAAAATAATAGTGTCAAGAAGCCTTTGACTACCCTGATTGATCGAGCCGAAAGGTTCATACCTCGCCCCTATGTTTGGGTGAGTTCAAATTTTACAAATGATTTCTTTGCTGAGGAAGAGTGTCCCACTGCTCCAATTGATGAAGCCCTTGCCAGAAACTTTCCTGAGAACCCTGTCCCCCTTTTGTTAATTCCCTTATATTTTCCCTCTTATACCGAGTGCTCATCCTTTTATTCTGTGTACATCCTATACCATGTAGCCCTGCAGTTTGGTTACAACCAAGGATCCCCTATGTTAAGTCATTCACTCTAAAAAGCCCCAACAATGTTTCTTTTGCCTGTGCCAATTATCCGACTTCCACTATTGTTAGTCTATGCGCCAATTACCTACCCAATCCCGAGGTCCCAAGCAAAGGGGCTCGAGGGGGAGGTTAGCTATGTACATGAATGTATTCTGGCAGAATCAGTTAGTTCATTTTCAAACCAACCTCTTGAAGGAACCCCGATATCCTGAAGTTGAGAGATTCCCACCCACACAGTTGGGTTTGAGAAATTGCACCACCTTATTATGTTTTTTCTCTGACTACTTATAACACCAATTCTCCCTTCGAACTGCCCCCATTAATGCTTGTGGACCAGGCAGTTGTAAAAAAGAAGAAAGTCCCCCTCCCACTCGAGGTTTCCACCATTGCCCCTAGTCCCTCGAGGCCATTTGAAAAAACTGAATCCTCGCATGGTGCTTCATTCGGGGCAGCAATTAGGTCCACCCAAAAGGTTCCTCTAAAGAAACTCAAAACCATCCCCCGCCTCTGACTAAGCATACCCCCGATACCACAGTCACCCCGGATGTGAGCTTAATGTTAAATCAGTTTCTCCAAACCTGGGAGAATTTTAGTGAAGAAGATAGGGCGTTTATGTTGGCCCAAATGCCTTATCGGGGTTTCTCATATGCTCCTCGCACCACTGATAGTTGTAAGAAAAGAAAAGCATCAGTCCTTTAAAGCTCGTGATGGAGGAGTCATCTGATTTAAATGAGGAGGAACTGCCCGAAGAGCATGCTGCTATAGGTCCTGGTGGTGATGATGATGAAGATGAGGAGGATGGGGAGGGAGAGAAGGTGGTGGAAGAAAAAGAATAAGAAGAATAAGAAGAAGAACATGAAGAAGAACATGAAGAAGAAGAAGAAGAAGAAGAAGAAGAGGAATATGCATTGGTTCAGTGGCGTCGATTAAAGATGATGGTTTCTCCTTCGAAACCTGACACGCCTCCCTGAGATTATGAGGTTCTGGAAGATGCATTGGAGGAAGAAGTAAGCCATCCAATCCCTATTGCTCTAAGTGTGTTCTTTTTTTTTTTTTTGTGATAATAACCCCATGCTGATCTAACTTGCCATATCTCTTTTTTAGGTTGATGCGCGAGGTGATACGCATGATGGCATCGGAAAGGATTGTCCCTTCGAGAGATTTACCCCAACTAATTCTCAGGTAATCTCCTATTTCCCCTAGGGAAAGTTATATCTGATTCTTCATCCGAGTCTAGTAGCGGCTATTCCCCTGATCCCTTTTTTTTGCATGAGCAGGCTGGCCTTCAGAGGGATATCCATAAGGTGAGAGCCACTGAGGATATACCCAAGTCCCTTGTGCCTATTTCTTCATTGCCTATGGTGAGTTTATTTACCCTTCTTGTTTAAGTTGTTGTTACTCTTTCAACTTGTTATTCTAACTTTTAACTTTTGTGTTGTAGGCTCTCATACTTGTTCAAAGTGCTCCCTCAGTTCCCCTTCCATCAAATGACCAAATGCTTGTATCTGTGTTCGGACCTTCCATCCTGAACAAGGAAGGCACTGATCTTGCTGTGATCGATCAGGGGGATGTTGGACAAGAATCGATTGCTGAGGTAGGGGATGGTAGGCAAGAACAAGTTGCTGAATTTTGGGGGGGGGGTGATAGGCAGGAGCAAGTTACTGCAGTCGAGGGGGAGGGGGTGATTTCCACCAAAAGTAAACACCCTTTGGTATCTTTGGGTCCTATTTAGGAGGAAGATGTGGTACAAATGGCCACTCGCGAATTCGCCAACGAGCATTTCCTTGAGGTAATTTTATGCTTTCAGCTATGTCCTACATATAAGCTTGTTAATTTTTCCAACTAATATTGAGTTTTAAGGTTCAAAATCTCCCATAATCGAGGGTTAGGAGGGCCTAGTAATGCAAGACATTCAAATCAAAATCTTCCATAACCGAGGGTCATACGGGCCTAGTCTTATAGGAACAATCTCCCATAACCGAGGGTCAGGTGGGCCTAGTAATGTAGGGATTTAAAATAAAAATCTCCCATAACCGAGGGTCAAGAGGGCCTAGTCTTATAGGCGTAATCTCCCATAACTGAGGGTCAAGCGGGCCTAGTAATGTAGGGCTTTAAAATCAAAATCTCCCATAACCGAGGGTCAGGCGAGCCTAGTATTATAGGCATAATCTCCCATAACCGAGGGTCAGGAGGGCCTAGTCTTATAGTCATAATCTACATGTTAACAAGATATTTTGTACATTCTTTCCTCATTTTTGTTTCTTACTTAAGCTGTTTGTTTCATTTCAGCTGGAGGTCGATCATCTTATTATTCGTAGGCCTGAAGCTGAACTTCTTGCTCAGGAATTAATTCAAATGAGGACCTTAGCCAAAGTTGCTTCTTTGGGTGAGGCCCCTAGTATTGGTGATGCCCCTGCATTGATTGCTCCTCAGATTCAAGTGAGTGATAGCGCCTCGCATACCCAACGTCCCTCTGCTAGTGATAGTATTTTCAGCATGCATCCCCCTGAGGGAGCCCCCGAAGTGGTTGTGAGGCAGACATTGGCCAACTTCCCTTCTATCTAAACTGAGGGTCCTCGCCTATTAATCGAGCAGTTATTGGTTCATTTTCCTTTAACCTTTATCTCCAGCTGCCTTCAACTGATTCCTAGAACGACGATGTGTCATTTTTTTGGGCTTACGATGGTGTTGGAGGAAATCCTCAGCACTCCTCTATTGTCCCTTAGCCCTAATACGATCAAGACCTTACTGGGAAGGGTTAATATTCTCACTTATGATGGATTTTCTATGGCCTGGCTGGTGGAGTTGTTGCATAATTTTAAGAAGGCTGATCTTTCACCTCTCCATCATCGCCTTCAAAGTTCTTATCGTTTGCAAGTGGAAATGTAAAAAGAGCTTGCAAATTTGGAGACCAAATTGGTGGTATCTGAGTAAGGAGTTCAGGAGGCTCGTGAGGTGGTTGCTCATGCGGAGGCCGAGCTATTTGAGAGGGAGTGAGAGGTGAAGTCCCTCCAGCAGTCCATGGAACTTCGTCAAAAGGATTTAGCTGACCTTATTTAAGTCCAAAGAAAACTTGAACAGGTTCTTCCCCAATATCATCACAGTCTTCTTGGATCGACAAATCTTCATTTTATCATGGACGACCCCTAGCTCCTTCATTCGATGTTGCTATCATTTTCTGTTTTTGATTTTTAGATTTTGGATTTTTCTTGCTTGTAACCACAACTGTTTATTTTTTATGAAATAAAGCAACATTGGTGACTTTTGTTGTGTTATTTCCTTTATGTTGTTTCGATTGAATATTGACTAAACTTACTACGTTAAGGCTAATTATGTCCTGCGAAAATAAATAGTAAACTTATAAAAGTAAAGTATTGATCTAGCATATTCCACATGAACATTGCTTCCAGCTATATTAAACAAGCGAGCCCGATTTCTTTAGAATATACATCCACCTTTTCTAGAAAACAAAAAAAATACAATGTAATGAATAAGTGTATTGGCAGAACATACATTCAAATGTGGTAAATCTTTAGTCACTTGTTGTTCAATTTGAAAGTCGCATTATCTTCCAGCTTAGATATCTCGTAGTAATCCAAATCGTGAGATACTTTAATAATGGAGGGCCCTTCCCAATTTTCTTCGAACTTAGGTAATGACAGACCTCTGACGTGCATCATGCATGCTTTAGAACCAATTCCCCCTCTTTAAACTTCCTTGGCCTCATAAACTGATCATAGGATTTGGACAGCTGCTTCGTGTATATTTCAAAGTGCCTTGCGACATTATCCCTATGCTCTTCTAAGGCTTCGAGTTGTATATGGAGGCTATGGTGGAGCATAAAACTTCATAGGTTCTAGCGAGCAAAAGGTACCTCGAGTTCGACCAGTAACACAACTTCTACCCCAAATACTAAGGAGAATGGTGTGTACCCTGTTAGTTTTCTTTTCATCGTTCGATAGGCCCATAGAACCTCAGGGATCTTATCCTCCCTTGATCTTGGAAAATCTTCTAACATTTTTGGCAAAATGTTCACTAAAGTTTTATTGCTGGCCTCTGCCTATCCATTGCACTTAAGGTATGCTACTGTTGATTTGTGATGGATGATGGAATACGTTTATGTGAGCAGGCGCACTTCGCTATTTACAAAGGGGGTACCATTATCTGACCGAAACACCTTCAGGATGCCAAAATGACAAATAATGTATTCCTTCATAAATTGAGCTACTACCCCCCAATGGCTTTCTTGAGCGGTATGGCCAACGCCCACTTCATGAAACATTATGTGGATACTGTGATCCATATCTTTCCTTGCGACGAAGGTTTGATGGCTCCTACCAGGTCAAAGGCCCAAGTATGGAATGGAAATTGTGTACATAGAGAGTGCAGGTCCATTGAAGGAGCATGAATCATATTCCCATGTAGCTGATGAGCTTTATACTTTCGAATAAAATCAGCCGAGTCTTTCTCCATCGAAGTCCAATAATAACCCAAAGTCATTATTTGATCGTAAAGCTTGGCTCCTCCGATGTGCCCAAGTCGTGAACTTTCTTTAACACCTCTTCAGCCTATTCTCTTCTTATGCACCTTAGAGACCTGTCGTGATAGCCTCATCGGTACAACTACCCATCTTGTATGAAGTACCTCGGTGCTTGCCTTTTTATCCTTATAGCGTCCTCTTTATCTATTGGCATCACTCCGTCTATCAAGAAATCCATGTAGGGCAATCTTCCGTCTTGCGGTTGGTCAATGAAGTTACATTTTGCTGCCTGGTAAAAAAATAGCACCTCAAACACTCTCTCTACACTGCAGCAGCTTCCTGTCTCATCGAAGGCCAGTAGTACCCTGCCCATTGTATCCTTCTGTACAAAGGGATCTCAGTGGTTTCACAGCTATCTTTATGCACTTTAATCAGCCTTTTTTAGCTTCTTCGGGGTCCACACACCTAGAAATGTAACCTCATTTATTCTTGTAATATAAGTTTCCCCTGGAAACAAAGTACTACACTAAATCGACCAGGTTGAGTGGACCTTCCCCTCTCTCCAACTACTTTCTGATTTCACCCCTCCAATCATCTTTATCCTCTTAGGGAAGCATCTCGGACACCGTCGAGGGGGCTATTATCTTTGTGACTCAGACCACATTTGACTCTCTATTGAAGGCAATCTTTTGTGCGATGGTGGCATAGGCATCCGCATGTCTGTTCATCGTTTGAGGGTGCCTTTTTATCTTTATCACCTCGAACTGTCTGAGAAGTCGATGGATGATCATGCGATAAGGCACCAGATTCATGTGTTTCTGATCATACTCCCATGCCACATGTTTCACCACCAAGTTAGAATCCCCTTTACATGTCAGGACATGGATGCCCCTTAAGTGCTTCGAGTAACCCTAGGACAAGTGCCTCGTATTCGGCTTCATTATTTGAGCATTCAAACTCCAATTTGAAAGACGGGCGAATTTCGTCACTGCCTCTTCGCAGAATGAATCCCGCTCCTCCTTTTTTCTCGACTGAAGAGCCATCGAACTCCATACTCTATTCGTATAGGCTGGCTGCTACAAAATTTTCCTGGAGGTCATCACCCTAGAGCTCTTCAATAGGCGACTTGAACGTCCCTGACGAGAAGATGGCCAACAAATCTATGTATGCTTGACTTTTAATGGCTCGAGGGAGCACGCATATGAGATCATACTCCGAAAGGATTAGAAACCATCTAGCTTCCCTATCTATCAATACAATTCTAGCAAGAATTTTTTTTATGGATCGCTCCTAGTTATAATATGAACCCTAAATGATAACAAGTAATGCCTTAGCTTTTGTGCTACAAATACAAGGGCCAAACAATGCCTCTCAATGCTAGTATATCTGGCCTCAGGCCCCTGTATAATCCTACTCAAGTAATAAATATATTTTTCAATGCATTCTCTATCTTGGGCCAATAAAGCCCCAATAGACCGTTCTGTTGACGTAAGATATAAGCGTAAATGGGTACATGACTTTGGGGGAATCATTGTCTGAGGAGAAGTAAGGAGTGTGTTCATCCTTTCTATGGCTTCTTGGTGCGTTACTTCCCATGAAAACTTCACGCCCTTTCTCAGCAGCTCCATCAAGGTGTGTGTTACCTTAGTCATCCCCGGGACAAACTGATAAAAATGACTTTTGCGTGTATTTTTCTTTGCGTTGCTTGAAAAGTCCTTATAATCAAAACCTCAAATATCTACAAAATATAATAAAGTCAAGTGTAGCGGTAAGTAAGGGTATCAATCCACTTCCAAGGGGGTAAACTAGAGACAAATTCAAATGTAGTTCAATTTTTATTTTCTTTTTGGGCTTTTGCTTTTTCTATTTTTTTTTATCTTTTCAAATATTAAAACAATTAGGTGAGGTGATGATTTAAACTAAACTAAACTAAATTAAATGTGATATGATAACAACTAACTAG
This sequence comes from Sambucus nigra, assembly GCA_949130495.1. Classification (NCBI taxonomy): domain Eukaryota; kingdom Viridiplantae; phylum Streptophyta; class Magnoliopsida; order Dipsacales; family Adoxaceae; genus Sambucus; species Sambucus nigra. The sequence goes on from OX422207.1 coordinate 165,542,818, forward strand.
AAAGTTACTAAAATGAAAAATAAAGTCTAAACTAAAATAAGAGATCAAGTGAGGTAAATAATTGTGAGAACAATCAAGGAGTGGGATTACACCACAAATTTTAGCTATTCTAACTAATTAATTTAATTAATTGAATTCTCCAAAATTAATATCAATCTTACAAATCAACTCTCGTTGCAAATGTAATTTTAATAGTAACCTTTTAGAAAATTAAGCTTAACACCCCACAACTCTAGAAAAATAGATCTACACTCCTTTTAATTAATCATCGGCTAGGATAGATCGATTAAAATTTATGTCAATCTTAGAAAATAAATTTAAAGTTGAAATTCAAGTTATAATACCCCACTTAAGAAACCCCTCTCTCTAGTTCGAATCTAAAATGGGTATTATAATTAGAATTTCGATTTTCTCTCGGAAATTATTTACCCTCTATCGAGGCGTAAATTTAAGGGTGAGGGATCAAAATTAACATTCGAAGGGAATTTTCAAGTAATCAAACTAATTAAACTAAAATAACATCAAATAAGGGTCCCCACCCCCACCCCTTGAAAGGGGATTTAGCCTAACATGATATGAAATTTGACAAATTAATAATCAAGACTACTAAAATAAAATAGAAGGGAATAGAACAAGCAAACCAAATATCTTTGAGAAAGTTGAACTCTACTCTTCCAAATTGAAGCATACAATCCCTCTAATTGAGCATCCAAGTGATTTGAAATTAAATATCCACTCAATTAACTCTCTTACAATATTTAATCTCACAAGTATCTAACAAAAATAAAAAGAATAAAATAAAACTATTTACAAATGGTGTTTTCTCTCTACAATTCTCTCTCTAAAAATTCCTATCTATAAAGCTTTTCTTCAAATGGGGCCTTCATCTTCATTTATAGTAGGAACATGGAGTATGGGGGTATTTTTGGGAATTGTCTTGAGTGTGTATGGAAATGGTGAGAGTAGTATGGGGTGAGCACATGTGCATGGTAAACGTGTGAGGTAATAAAAATCTGAATTGTGTGCACATGAGGGTAGTTTGGGAAAAAGGGGATAAGTAGTTAGTTGGGGGTAAAATGGATAAATGGGAATAAGTGGGTTTTATGCACATGTGGGCATTTGTTATTTGGTTTGGTTTATTTTGGTGTTTGTTTTTTGCCGGTGGAAAAATCGTGTTTTTCTTGAGGTCAAATGGATTTCAGGGTTGGAGATTTGGGGTGGAGATGTTGGGTCAATCGGATCAAGTCAGAGGCGGGTTAGTCTTAGAGGTCGCTGGGTATGGGGATGTGATGGTGGGTCGGCGCAAGAGGTAAAAGGGGGTTACGGGGTAAGTTGTAGGGGCTGGTGTCGCCGGGTTGAATTGGTTTCAGCAGGGTGCTATCGAAGAAGGGGCGTAGGCGGGTCGCAGACGGGTCAGGGGTTGAATTCCGGAGTGGCAGGTCAACATCGAAAATAGGGCTGGCCGGTGGTAGGACAGCGCCGACGCTGTGTCATCGGTGAGTGCGCCAGATCGAGAGAGAGAGAGAGAGAGAGAGAGAGAGAGAGAGAGAGGGGCCGGATTTGGCAACCACTTAAGGGGGGTTTGGTGGTCGGGTTGGTTCCGGTTACGGGTAGCAGGGGGTTGGTGATATGAGGGATTTGATGGATAAGGTTGTAGGATTGCTAATGGTGGAGGAGAGAGAAATGGGGTTGGAGTGAGGTTGAAGATGAAGTGGTGATGATAGGGTGTATGTGAGTGTGTAGGTTTTAAAGGTGCGAGGGGTTTGGTTGTAGTGTAGGCTAGTGTATAGGTTTTAGGGTGTGTGTGTGTTTAATTTGGACCCTAATAAAACTAACTAATAATAATAAAACTACTAAAACTAAAAATCTAAAAATTAAATTCCTACTCTAAAAATAAAATAAAGACTCAATTAAAAATGAAACTAAAAAGAAATAAAAATAAAAATAAAAATCTATTAAACTAAAACTAAAATCCTAAAAAAGTAAAATATAATAAAACTAAAATTAGATGATTCTAAAAAAAATCTAATCCTAATAAAAACTAAAAACTAATAAAAATCAAAATAAAATAAAATAATAGTAATAAAAATGAAATAGAAAAATAGAAAACAAAACTTAGAAAATACTAAATAAATCAAAATAAATAATAGAAAATAAAACGACTCAAATTAAAAATCTAAAAAAAATATTAAAAAGGGACAAACTAAACACAAATAGGGTTTGGGGTAGGTTTAGGCTAGGTTTAGGCTAGGGTAAAGTTACGGGGGAGGGAATTAGCTCCATAAAACGCGCATTTGCCTCGATATATAGCTTTTGACACCGCAAACGGACATTTGACCTACAAGATAAACATTTAAGCACATAAGACCCATATTGCCAAGAATTAGCAACTAAAGTACGTCTATTCGGGGTATAAAATGTACAGTTTTGGGTGCTTATCACAAACCTTCTTAGGTAGGAGACCTTGCCAAGAAAACTCTTTAACTCTTTCGCTGATTTGACCTTGGCATATCAAGGATGGCTCGTCATTTATCTAAGTCCATTTTTATCCCTTAGCAATTTACCATGAACCCCAGTAATCTCCCACTCATTACCACGAAGGTGCATTTGAGAGGGCTCATATTTACCTTATATTTACTGCAGTGAGTGAACACCCTTCTCAAATCGTCCAAGTGGGAGCCCTCCTTCTTGGACTTAATCACCAAATCCTCGACATAAAACTCCATGGTCTTATAAAAAAGGTCTTTGAAGATGGCCATCATCGTCCTCTGGTAGGTGGCTCCTGTGTTCTTCAATTTGAAAGGCATGACTTTGTACATGAAACTGCCTAAAGGCGTCCCAAAAGAAGTCTTCTCTTCGTTGGCTGGATACATTTTTATCTAATTATATCCCACGTAGCCATCCATAAAGTTGTACATCTCATGGTCTGCTATTGCATCGATAAGGCTATCAATTGAAGGCAACGGGAATTCATCCTTCGAGCACGGCCGATTTAAGTCTCAGAAGTCTATAGATATTCTGATTTGGATCTTATCCTTCTTTCCCACAGGCATAATGATAGAGATCCGGATCAGATGTTGGATCGAGACTATGAAATCAGCCATGAGCAACCTCTGGACCTCTTTCTTAATCTTTAGGTCTAATTATGTCTTGTACGTTCGAATGGAATGTTTCACCGAAATGGCTGAGGACAAAACGTTCAACTTATGGTAACTCACCTCCTGGTCTACTCCAGGCATCTCGGTGTACTTCCATGCGAAGACGTATTTGAACTCTGATAGCACCTTAATTAATTCCCCTCGAGGAGTTCCTTTCAAGTCCTTCGAGATAAAAATAGGGTTTGGATCCTCACCCTTTCTAGCCAAGTCGATCTTTTCTAACTCTTGGATTTGCGATCGAGGGCTATCCCTCATGAATTCTGGTTCTTTTTCTAGTTCCTCCACAAACTCTTATACCCCGGAGTTATCAATTACCAAGCATTTCCCCTAGTTATCCACTAGGAAGCATTCATAGACCGGGTCAGCTTCATCGTCTAGAATTTTGGCTTCCCGCTCACACCTTCATAGCTTGTAGATAATTTTGCCGCTAGGTAAAACCACCCTCTTACATTGTCGGTCCACTTGCTTCTGAAAAGGCCTCTTGCTATGATTCCCATCAACCTCTCTCACTATTCGTCTGTTGAGAACACACTGCGTTTAGACTTGGTGATCAATAGGGTCAACGCGTGGGGTCATTCGATCACAGAGCTGTCTTGATAGACTAGGGGGCCTCATCGTTCTCAGTTCGCGTTCTTCTTCATAAGTTATAATCGTTCCAGCAGGTGCCTGCACCCTCTCTCGAGTTGACGGTATCCTTATCCCCATAGAGTTTCTTATTGCCATGGTAGTTTCTTGCACCAGATTAGTATAGAAAGATGCATCCACCATGTGGGCCTCCTCCTTTACAAAAGGTTTCTTAGTAGCTCGAATCACCACCTCCTTACATTTTATGTTTTCTTTCGCATATTGATGATAAGTGAAGGGTACCAACCTGTGGTTGTGCATCCATACCCCACCTACCAACAGTTGGCATGACGACTCACAATTCCTGATGTGGAATTTAATATGGGAAGTGATGTTCCCCATCGTGATGCATACTTTAACATAACCCACTGGTATGGAGGATTGATTATCATAATCTGATATTGCCAACAAATGGGTCACTATCCTTGTCTCCGATAACCTGGTGGCATAAAAGGATCCAACATGCATTATATTGATGGATGCCCCTCCGTCCAACAAGACTCGTGAGAAAACACAATCATTCACTAACGCAGTAACATACAAGGGACTATTATACGAATACTTAATCAACGTATCAGCCTTTGAGAATGTGACTTCCGAGAGATATCTACTCACCACTTTAGCCATAGTTCCCTTCCATTTTAAGTGTGGCATCATGTTTTTCTTTGCGATCTCAAAAAATTGGTTCGTGTGACTTCCAGTCGAGAATATTCGGGCAGACCGACCTAATCAAATAACCATCCAAACTTTGGCTAGCGATCCACAACAGCGTATTCTATCCATGGATTTGTCCGATCATCCTCTAACTTGTAAACTTCTTACACATCTGTATATGCGGCCTCATAGTACGCTATCACTGCATTAACTTCTTTTAGAGAACAGTATCCCAACTACCTGTTAAGTCCCTCAACGGGATCATATACTTCTTGCCCTTGTCTTCTGCCCCTCAATCCCACCATCCAAATGGAGTTGGGCCAATTCAAAGATGCATTCTTCTAAAGACCCTTCGAAGCCATCATCAGCAGATTCATCGATGTCACTTCCTTTGAGCCACTGTCCCATCGTCAATTTCTCAGCCTCCTCATCAAAAGTGCTTGCCATATGGGCCCCATGAAGTTGCTCCTCCATTATACAGTGTTGGCCTCATTGTCACGGGTGGGATCGTGGTAGGACATGCACCACCTTCGGGTGGTGAAACAATGGGGAAGGCTTTGTTAGAAGTAGGAGTTTCCACCCCTCCTATAATAGTGGGAGACGGTATGGCCATTGGCGGTGTAGTAAAGGAATTCGTTCCCATGGGAGCCCCCAACATTACTTGGGCTACCGGAGTTTTGATGAACTCCGCGAATAAACCCATCAGTCCCTGCATTTGCACCTGTCCTATTACTCCTTGCTTGGCCATAGCCTCCGTCATACCAACACTGGGTGCGCTAGGCTCCGTCCTTTCCGTTCTTGCCCCCTCAGGCAGTGTAGCATTATCTGCATCTTCTTCATGCTGTATGGCATCTAAGTCAATGACACTAATGGTGTTATCCTCTAGGATCTTTTCAAAAGAGAATACCACCCCAGCGGAGTCGCCAAATGTAAGATATGGGTTCTTCGAATACAATTAGTATTAAGTGAGGCGTAACCCCTTACTAAGATCCAGATTAACACCATTAAGTACGCAATACAGACAGTAGCCACAGGTAAATCAGAGATAAATACCATCAATATTCAGGCTTGCATTAAAGAACATGTTAACCCAATCGACATATGGCAAGCAAAATAAATGAATAGGACGAGTAGGTGACGTGGTCGGAAGGAGAAAGAATAAGCACTCTAGGCACAATAAAGGCAAGGCAAGAACTTCAAGCTTAGTTAATTCCCAATGATGGGTGCATTAACTGTGTATTGGAGTTAATGCTCTCACAAGGGTTCTACGCTATAAGTAAATATGGGCAGTAATTCTGGGCTCAGGATGCTTCCTCCCTTCTAATTTCTTTATCTGGTCTATTTATATGGGGGCGAGTCTTCTCGAGTCAGTCTGCCTTCGATCCATCTGATAGGGTGAATTAAATGCACAAGATATTGAATTCAATGCATGGGATCCCATAGTTTTGGAGGGAAACCCTTCTATTGGGTGGAACTATTATGGGTATTTAATCAGAGATATGACCCGTCAGCTTAAGAATTACTCTAAGATGGCTACGTGGTCAGGTTTGGTGAACTAGACCTGTCATCCTAAGGATAAAGACACTTGAGTGCTACATTCTTGAGTCCCTAAATGTCAGACGTTATGACGTCAGAAAGTTATTCAAACAGTGACTATTGTTAGGTACCTAGTCACATCATTCAGGAGGGCTGGCACCCAAGGTACCTCAAGGAGGTAACCTCGAGGGGGCAAGTTTTGAGGGAGATCGAGTACCTCGAGGAGGTTCACTCGAATAGGTAAGAAATTATTAGGCTTGAGTGACATTTGTCCTGGATGAAGTTTTGCCCAAGTGTTCTAAGAGGTTTGGTAATAATTCCCAATGTTGCCTTGTTCTCAATCCTCCAAACTATGTCCCTGCGAAGTTCCCAAGATGAGGTTTCTTGATAGAGCATGAAATCTCTCCCATGCCCTTCTAGGCATGGTCCCTCGTGGGTACCAAATAACCTCACTCGACATGCATATTCATAAGATAAAACACATAATACAACATTCTATTTCTTATTACAAACTATTGCCATGTAGGTGACTTTGTTCTGCGAAGTGGGTCCTTCGAGCCGCTTGTTGTGAAGAATCTTTGAAGTGGGTACTTCGAGCCATTTACTGTGAAGGATCTTCGAAGTGAGTTTGTGGAATGTCTTTCTTTCTACTTCTTTCTGAACAATCGGTCTTCTTAACCAAGTTAACCTCTCAATTTTTTTTTTGGGGGGGGACAACCCCTACAAAATTCATACATGTATTGTTCCATAAATTCTGAAAACCCCAATTATGTACCAACCTAACCCAAAAATAATGGATTTTGTCACACCCACTATGATATGAATTAAAGGATGCAATTTAAATTAAAATCAAGTTAACCACTTGCCTTTTCTAATTCTTACAGTCTGAATTCCTTTAGTGTTGATGGTGATTCCACGAAGAACTAAAAAATACCCTCTTGATTTGGCTCCCAAATTCTCCTCTTTTCTTCTTTATAGAACTTGGGTTTATCATTTTGAGTTGTGTCTGACAAAACTCCTCTAACTTGGGTTTTATGATATTTTTCTATTAGAGTTGTGTTCACCCCAAACTCTCAAACTTAGGTTTTGATGTGTTAATCTCGAAATTATGATTGTGGGCAAAGTCAAAATGGCCCAAACACCCTCGTGTGGTCCCGGTCATGCCTAAAAACACCACAAGACCCATTACTACCCCAAGTACATTTTTCTGACTATTTAGGCCTATTCGGAATCTACTATGCATGCAGAATTGACATCCAAATTACTTTACTAAAATTTCTATCTCGCCCTTAATATAATCTATGTCCGACTCCTGGTGGATATAAAATAATACCATGCCACTATCATATGCTATGCCGTAAATTAATAATTACTATTCACTTAGTAATTTATATTCCATAAATATTAACGATTTACTCTCCCGATTAATATTTAAATATATTCATAATAATTAATTCCATTAAATTATAACACACAAATAATTTAAATGACCCGAATTAATTAAATATATAATGCTTAAGAATATGGGGTGTTACCATCAATTAGGCCAGTCAAAGGACTATGTGCTAAAGAATCATTTACCACTTCCACCCGGATGAGTTCCGTCACGTGGTTATGTACCGATAATTCTTTCGGAACATATGGTACATTCTTTTTCGCATGTAATGTCCACATATTATTGTCTTACATCATACCACGCATTAGTAAATGCAATTCAACATTTTCCAAAGACTTAAAATTTTCATATTTAATGAATTCGCGAATGAACTTCACATGAGTATCAGATATTTTGTAACTCTCTCCCATCCACTCTTCGTATTGTGGTAAAGCCATTAAGTAGTCTTCAAATTTCAAAACAAATTCAAATCAAATTCATTAAACTGAACCAAAAGGAAATATTACAGGAAAATTCACTCAAAGCAATTTCATTCAAGTCAAACAGATAGTACAACCAAATTCATCAAAATATTACAAATTTATTAAAAAGGAAAGCATTGTTCAACACATAGACTTGACTAACAAATTAACTGGATAATTAATATAATAACTTGCATAATTTCAGAACAATCTCCCTTCCCCGTAGTCAATGTATGTTGGCTCATCTCCATAACCTGATTATATTTTATCGACTAAAATTTTAGCTTCACCCACCCCCAAAGGCCGATTATGGACATATTTTTCGACAATTACGAAATTGAGAATGCACGTTCCAATAAGCCTGGAATCTGTCAAGTTACATACATGATATGCCTTGCTAGAGTCAGCTTGTGTAGATGACGATGATGAACAAAATGTTTCAAGTGTAGGCATTTGGAAGGTAAATGTTCTAGCAAGAGGCATTTAGGAGGGGAATGTTCCAAGGGGAGGATAGGGGGATATTTGAGGCATCTGAGTGGGGTAACCTTGTTGTTGACTTAAGAGTCATACCAACTTATGGATTTCATTCATCAAGAGAGGCATGTCCTTTCGAAGCTCTGATACGTCTCCTTTCTTCTTGGCACCTTCTCTTAACCCCCTCGCCACCTTACCCCTCACTGAAGAGATCTCGTCTATTAATGGTGCATTGTGATGTAATTTGGTACTTGACATATGTGATCCCACACCTCTTATCCTCCCCTTATGATCCATCCCAATATAACACCCCACGCAAAATACAGGGCCCTACTGCGAATTTAAAAATAAAAAAAATCCTCAATAATTAGTATAGAGCATATATACACAACAAAATAAATGCAACCAATCCAAAATTTACACTTCCAAAATAATTACAATAAACTTCGTCACAAAAATAAACTAATCTCTCTAAATAAATTACACAACCAAGCTACACAAAAATAATAAAAATTCTCTAAACTTCATGCTCTAAAATTCTCCAAAATTCAAAGCATCCAAATCCACGCTAACCTGCCACTAAAATAAAAATACAAGAAACTACACAATATGACAAGAATAGATGCTCAAAACAATAACGATGAATAAAATGCAATAATACGAAGTCGTAAAGAGTCAAATGCGACATCTAATAATTATACCAATTTATTTATCTATAACACATCAATAGGTCACCAGACCTCACTTTACCTCACCTAAGCTTTGTAAAGCCTCATCGTGGCTATTAGATTATTGGACTATTGGCGGGTGACCATGCTCCGTACCATATAAAAATTTCATGACACCATGCCCAGTAACAAATACAATATCATAATCAAATTAATATTTTAGATTCCAATAAACATCATGATATCAACAATATGAGTGCAAATAATTGGGCAACAAATTGACTAATCTTGATTGATTAAAGGAGTATATTGCGTAAACTCCGTAACTTAAACTCACCCCATGAAAGACATAAAAATTATGCCTCAAAGTTTTGATCACACCACTGCATTCCTCTTGTGAAAACAATTAAAACTCGTTCTAGCCAAACTCGGGGAAACACCAAATAAGCCTTCAAATCAAGGGTTGAATATTGAATAAAATTGGGGCTAGGGTTTGTATATATAGGGGGTGAAAAATAATAGAGGCTACTGCTCTTTGGGTTTATAAAAATGTGGTTAAAAATTCCTAACCCCAGATTAATATAAGTAGGAAAAGATTAGAGCTTAATAAAACTAAAACTCTTTAACAAATTGAACTCAACACCTCAACTACTACCAGCCGAATCAACTCCCAGGACGAATTGATTCGCCCCTGGAAGCTAGCATAGAATGACCCAAAATGTGTATATGTAAGAAAATTCCCATTTTCACCCCATTTTCCAATTTCGATTAAAATCTCACTTTTCTTAAATGAAAACCAACATTTTAAATAACTCATAATAATTTAATCACAATTTAAAAATTACGGGTTGTTACATACCTCCCTACTAGCACAGGAATTTCCTCCTCAAAATTCGACAAAGCCTAACGCTCAAGATAAAATACGGTTCACAAACGTCTACCCATAAAGACCATGATTAGGCGCCCATACACTCAATCCTAACCGCATGTTTCCCCACGCGCTCTCTCACGAACCACTACTCGATTTTATCTCTCAAAAATCATCACAACACTAAAGACCTCAAATAAATTCTAAACATCCTCACATTAAGATTTCTAATCCTAACTTCGATTCTTACCACGTCCTAACAAAAATCTCTATCTTCAAAGAAAACATCTCTAACTCGCATGCTAGACCCAAAACCCAAGGACCTGAGGGTTGTCGTATACCTAAGCTCTGATACCATCTGTAACACCCCGCGTAAAACACGAGGCGCTACTATGATTAAAACTAAACTAAATCCTCAATATAGAGCATCTATATACCACAAAATAAATGTAACCAATCCAAAATTTACACTTCCAAAATAATTACAATAAAATTCCTTGCAAAAATAAACTAATCGCTTTAAATAAATTACACTATCAAGCTACACAAAAATAATAAAAAGCGTCCAAACTTTATGCTCTAAAATTCTCCAAAATTCATAGCTTGCAAATCCATGCTAACCTACCACTAAAATAAAAATACAGGAAAGTACACAATATGACAAGAATAGATGCTCTAAATAATAACGATGAATAAAATGCAACAATACAAAGCCATAAAGAGTCCAATGCGACATCTAAGAATTATACCAATCTATTTCTCAATAACACATCAATAGGTCACCAGGCCTCACCTTACCTCACCTCAGCTCCGTAAAGCTTCATCGTGGCTATTAGACTATTGGACTATTGACGGATGAACATTCTACGTGCCATATAAAAATTTCATGACACCATGCCCATCAACAGATTCAATATCACAATCAAATCAATATTTTAGATCCCAATAAATGTCATGATATCAACAATATGAGTAAAAATAATTTGGAAACAAAATGACTACTCTCGAGAGATTAAAGGAGTATATTGATAAGCACTTAAAAGTATTAAATTTATACCCGAATAGATGCATTTTAGTCACTCGTTTTAATTAAAATTGGCCTTATTTTTGTATTTTATCATTTTGCAGGTCAATACGCAGTTATCGTGCAAATAATAATAAATCAGTATAATTGCGACACAGAAGCGGTTAAAAGCTTGCATCGAAAAAAGAAAAGGAGACCGCGAAGTCTGTGTCCACATTGAGCTTGCCAAGAAGAGTTTCGATGTCCCGAACCAAATCTAAGCCTAGACCGAGGCCATTCCATACCCCGAGCCTGGTGTGTGTTGACTTTGAGCCTTTTTAGATTTTCTTAGATTTTTATTTCGAGTCGTTTTATTTTTAGGATTTATTTAGGATTTTTAGAATTTATTTGCATATTTTTATATTTTATTTTTATTAGTGTATTTTTAATTTTATTTTTATTTTTATTTTATTTTAATTTCTTTTATTTTATTAGGATTAGTTTTTAGGATTTCATTCATTTTTATTTTTTTAGATTTTATGTTTTTAGGATTTTAGTTTTTTGTTTAATAGATTTTTATTTTTTATTTTTATTTGTTTTTAGTTTTATTTTTTTATTTGAGTGTTTATTTTATTTTTAGAGTAGTATTTTATTTTTAGATTTTTAATTTTGTTAGTTTTATATTTTTTTAGTTGTGTTATTTTTAGGGTCACAACTCACACATTAAACCCACTCACACTCTAAACCCATACACCCATTTACATCCAAACAATCCCTCACCCTCACCAAACTCACTTACACCCCACATACACCAAATCTAACCCTCATCATCTTCTTCCCCAAACCACAAACTCTCTCTCACCTCCATTAACACCACCAAACCCATCCTTATAACTTCATATCAAACAACCCATTTCGCTCTCTTAATACCCATAAACCTTCATATCACCAAGCTCCACCCACCATCCATGGTGGGTCTTCCACCTAAAAAATTTCCAACAAAAAAAAACAGATCAAAACCACCATGACCCGAATCCGGCGACCCGAGACCCTTGTTCAAACCGCACAAACCTGAGATCCCCGGTACCCAACTAACCCGACCCACCTGCCTCAACAACTCGAACCCGGACCAAGCCCCATCTCCGGCGAGAATCCGACGAGCCAGCCGACCTCCAGACCCGAACCCATTTCGAATAAAAAAAAAACTCCGAGACCCCATATCCAAGCCACCTGCCAAATCCGATAAAAATAGGAACAATATTTATCCCAAACCCACATAGCTTTGACGTGTCCAAATGAATGCAAAAAAAATCTCCCCATCCAAAACAAAGCTTCTGGCTTATAAAAAATGCATCAGCTCATTATAAAAAGAGGGAGGACTCTCAACAGAAAAAAGAGGAAGAGACGAATAGAGAGAGAGCAAGTGTGTATATTATGTACAGTTCAGTGTCATGAAAAAAATTCAAAAAATACAAAAAAATTAGTTTAGCTTTACAATAATTTTTAGGTTTAGTTTTTAGTCTTCTTTTTGTAATCAAGTGCTAAAAATTGTGAAGAAGTTGGACGCATGTCAAGGCGCATTTCAAGACAAATTTGTGGAAAAAATTGTGTATTGTATTTCTATATTCTATTTTTAATTTATATTCTATTTTTAATTTATTTCCTTCTTGACATATTATTTATTGTTGTTTATGGACACATAAGAATGTTTGTCTAAACACCTCGTTCAAAGAGTGGGATGCACTGTGAATGATGTTAGTTTAATTAATAAATTTCATTAATGCTATAATTCTAGGAAAATTATTTTTAACTGTCACCAATTAATTTATGTAACGAGAGTTAGTAAATTAATTTAACAAATTAATGTTTGAATTTGGGAATCGAACTAGATATAGGTTTTTTCGATATTTGAGTATTAATTCGGTATTGAAATTTGAGGGTAGATATTGTTTTCGTTAAATTGATCCTAGCGGGTAATTTTCTCAAAAAAATACGATTCTTAACTTTTCATCGTGTAACATTTTTAAATTAAGTTTCGAAAAAATATTTTATTAAATTTATAATTTTAACGAGAGTTAGATTATCGATTTAATATTATCTCGAAATATTTCACATTAATAAATTGAGAGATTAGAATAATTGAAAATACAGTGTAATCCCATCTCTTGACCTTCTCACATTATTTTACACTCGGTTGCACATTCTTTTTCCGTTATTTAGTCATAATTTTAATTTTAGCATTAATTAAAGTAATTTTTCCCTTGAAATTGTTTTTTTTTAAAAAGAATTAAAAAAATGTAATTTTAAGTTTTCATGCCACTTTTTTCACCATTGAAAGTTGGATTGCTACACGTACTTACCGCAATACGAGTTGTTTTAGACAAACTTTGTAGGCACTCAAGGAAATTTTGAGATTGTCTTTTGAAGACAACGCCCATACGAAAAAGAGAATAATCATATATTGCGTAAACTCCGTACCTTAAACTCACCACATGAAAGCCATAAAAATTATGCCTCAAAGTTTTGATCACACCACTGCGTTCCTCTCGCGAAAACAATCAAAACTCGTTCCAGCCCAAACTCGAGGAAACACAAAATAAGCCTTCAAATCCAGGGTTGAATATTGAATGAAATTGGGGCTAGGATTTTTGTATATAGGGAGATGAAAAATAATAGAGTCTATTGCTCTTAGGGTTTATAAAAATGTGGTAAAAAAGTCTTAACTCGGGATTAATATAAGTAGGAAAAGATTAGAGTTTAATAAAACTAAAACTCTTTAACAAATTCAGCTCAACACCGAAACTGATACCAACCGAATCGATTCGGCTCCCAGGACGAATTGATTCGCCCCTGGAAGACAGCATAGAATGCCCCAAAATGTGTATATGTAAGAAAATTACCATTTTCACCCCCTTTTCCAATCTTGATTAAAATCCCACTTTTCATAAATAAAAACCAATATTTTAAATAACTCAAAATAATTAAATACCAAAATTTATTTTTCCCGAATCCGAATTAATTTAAATAAATACAAAAATTTAAAAATTATGGGTTGTTACACCCAAAGACTATGGTTGGGGCATCTGATTGAATGTCATTAGGGCTACACTCAGATTGACTACTGGACATGACCACTATCATTTCTTGTAGCATAATATTATAGTTAGGACTACAAGTTTAGAAATAACAATAATATAACGTGTATATATATATGATAACCAAATTCAAACTCACCAAAGTTGGCATTAGTTTGTCTGGTAATTTATTGTTCCCTTTTTCCCATTAGGCATGCAAGTACAAATTGATCCGATTAGTGTGTTTACCTTCTTATGGAGTCCCCGTGGTCTATTATGTCCATTCACCCTTAAGATCATCATAAGATTTTGCCCTGAGTTTGTGGGCATCAACCTTTTTTGATTTGTTCAGCTTATTTCTTACCCCTTTATTCAGTTTTCCCTCACTATACTCATTCTATAAGAAGTTCTATTGTTCCGTGGGCTTTTCATTATTTTGGTGAACTTTTCCTTTGAGCACCAAAACATCAGAACTCGTTGCCTCCTTCTGGAAAAAATTCCTTCGAAGGTTCTTCCGATCGTTTTTTTAAGCATCATCTGCTTCAGAAATAATCTTTGGCCTCGAACCGATTGGGAATGAAAATATCTTATTCAGTTGCTCCCAAACATCATCCTTTAAGGTAGGCTCAACCTTCTTATAGTTTTATGTCCCATCGATGCCAACAATCATATTTTCGATAGACAGACAATGATTTTTTAAAATTTGAACATTTCCTTTATCATTGGTTGGATTATGCACACTAATGGAGAACCCAATGTGCTTCTTAGGGTTAGCTTGGGATACCTCGATAATAGTAGTTGGGGGTGTCGAATCATTAGGGGTTTTTAATGTTTGATGAATCGGAGATGTAGTGTAATGAATCTCCGACAGAGTAGAGTATTGATATCCTGGAGAAGATGATAATTGAACTTGGGGTGTAGGTGAGAGACAATTGGCGGTGTTCCATTATTTATTTGGTTACTGCATTTCTATGCAATATTTCCCACAATTTAAAAAAAAAATTATCGATGTTTGTAAGAAAATACGATTTACGAGTGTTGATACTAAATTTAGTCTGCTGACATGGCTCAATTGAGTGAAGACATGTGACAATCTGCGTGGCAATAACAAACACTTCCGAACAACACCTTGAACCACTCAGATACTCCGAGCAATAGATGCTCTCCGAGGAACCATACTGCAACGAGGAACTACTCTGCTTCCCGGATCAACTCACACGCTCCGACCAACGAGAGTTCTCCGAGGAACTTTAATACACCGAGCAACTTATGAGTACCGAGCAGCTTAGGCGGTCCGAGCTGCACCTCGAACAGAGCATTAATAGCAGGATAACCAACAGATTAACTGCGTATTAAATGCTTATTATTATCATAAAGATGCATACGCCTAATGGACAACTATGTATTACCCTTTCACATGTACAGCCCGAGGGCTATAAATACATTGTATCATCCTCATTGTAAGGGGACCGGGAATTTCTTGACTAAACAGGTAATCAAGAATTCCCAAACAGTCAGCAATAATAGAAACAGTGGACGTAGGCCATTCTTATAAGGCTGAACCACTTTAAAATTTCTTTGTCTCATTTTATTTTATCTGTGATTAAATAATTAGATATAATCTAATTTTTACATCAACAGATTGGCGCCGTCTATGGGAAACGACTGGTAATATCGTTTTTCATCAAAAATAATTCATTACAAATGGCTGATAATCCAGAACTCAGCAATCAAAACGTTGGAAGCTCTCCAAATCCATCTGCTCCGCCAAACGTTCCAGATCTGGCTGGAAGAATGGCAAATCTGGCCCAGGGCCAGACATCCATGCAAGAAACTATACGCCAACTCATACAAACCCTTCATGGTGGAGTATCGACCCATTCAGGACATCGAAGTGTTCAAAGAAATACCCGTTTACTTTCTTCGCGTACTAGGCGTATCGATTCATATCGTACTTAGGTGTCTGAAGATTTTTCTTATCAACCTGGACGAACTTCGTCAGTACGAGTCACAGATACTGAACAACGTATCACTCTCTCTCCAGAAAGGACTAGTGCTCTAGAAAGGTTAAGAAGGGTATCTCCTTTTGATCGATTAGGTCCTAGGAGTAACAAAAGTCCTCCTAACACTGAGTCGAGGAGCTTTCGACGATCATTAGACTTAAGGGAAGGATCTGCCCAGTCGCGACCAGCTGCTCGTCAAGATAAATCACAGGAAGCCACCTCAACGCGATCAGTTGCTCGAACCAACAAGCCCGAGGAAGGAAATGATGTGTGGAAAGGCTCTATTCAAAGGCTGGCAGACAGACTAGGGGAAATAGTTAAGGCCAAGAACCCCCTACAACGAACTTTTGTTCAAGGGACACCCTTTGACAAGGCCATTGTGGATTTTCCCACACCGTCAAAGTTCAAATCACCTGTTGTGACTCCCAAATATGATGGAAAGATCGACCCTGTTCTTTATGTAGAACAATACCAAGCTGCAGCCGACATCTATGCTGTTCCAGATGAGATGAGATGCAGAGAATTCTCAGGACCTCTTACCGGATCTGCTCAAATATGGTACAATAATCTTCCTTGGGGTAAGATCTCAACTTTCGTTCAACTGGCCGAGTTATTCATTGGAAATATTTGTTTTGGGGCAAAGCCAGTTAAACGAGTAGCGCATTTGTTAAGTGTTAGACAGAAAGTTGGTGAGAGTACCTGAGATTATACAACTCGTTTTAATAACGAGAAACTAGAAGTCATTGATTATGAAGAAAAGACAGCGATTACTGCTACCCAACAAGTTGTACTACACTTTGGCCAAAGATCCACCCAGAACCATGTCAGAACTGATGGCAAAAGAGGCCAAGATCATGAATGCCGAGGAGGCTATGGCTGCGAAGAAGAATATAGACGCTAAAGAAACCAAGGTGGAAGGTGATAAAGTTAAGAAGAAAGAGCATAAGAACAATGGTGGTGACAAACAATAAAAAACAAGGTCGTCATGGGAGGTATTGAAGAAATTTGATAATTACACTCATTTGAAGATAGACATCAACCATGTTCTAGAAGAAATCAAGAACAACGAGGAATTTAGCTGGCCAGAGAAAATGAAGGCAGACCCTGACAGGAGGAATAAGGCATTATATTGCGATTTTCACCAAGATCATGACCATATGACCAAAAATTGCATAGCTCTTCAGATTGAGATTGAAACACTTATTAGACGAGGAAAATTGGCAAAGTATGTTGATCGTAGAAATGAAAGAAGAAACAACGACTGAACAAGAGAGAGGTCTAGATCTCCTCGTCGAGTAGAGGAGAACAAGAAAAGAGACCATGAAGTTGATCCAGAAGACGACCCCGATCTTCCCAAGAGACCAAGGCAGCCAGAACGTGAGGTATTTTCAATACGCTTTAGGTCATTTGATTGTAATGTTATTACAGGGGGAGATGCAGGAGGAGGAGACCTTACTGCAGAGAGAAAAGCTTACCTCTGTAAGGCTCAAGCTTGCTCATACATTCAACGAATAAATCTAGCTGAGGAGGATCACCCGAGAAAGGTAAACAAAAAGAAATTGGTCATTGGTTTCTCAAAGAACGACCTCGCAGGTGTTCTATATCCTCATGATGACCCATTGTTGATCAAAATGAGGATGAAGGAAGTAATGATTTCAAGAGTACTGGTAGACAATAGTAGCTCGGCAGACATCATATTTTACTCGTGCTTCGACATTTTAAATCTAAAGCTATCTCAACTGGAGCCTTATCATAGACCCCTCCTCGGTTTTGCTGGCGAGAAAGTTTTTCCACTTGGGACGATCAAATTGGATATATTCATTGGTACATGGCCTACTTGTCGAACATAAAGAACACGCTTCTTCGTGATGGATAAAAATATTCAATCAGCCTACAATATCATCATGGGAAGGGTAGGATTGAAGAAGTTTGAGGCGGTGCCATCTACGATACATCAATGCCTAAAATTTCCAACAAATTTTGGAGTAGTAGTTGTGAAGGGTGATCAAAAAGTAGCTCGGGAAGGTTACTATTCATCTGCCGAGCAAGAGGAACTGGAGGAATCAAGGAAAAAGACTACTACCTATCAAGTGGAGGAAGGTGAAGAAATTGAAACATTGGATCCTAGAGATGAGTCCCAACTCGTGAAAGGCCAGGTGGTGGAAGCTACTGAAAATATCATTCTGGATGACGAGCACCCTGAACGAACAACTCAAATAGTTTCGTCGTTGGAGGCCTCACTAAAACATAAATTGATAACTTTCCTAAGAAGAAGAAAGCAAACTTTTGCATGGAGTCATGAGGATATGCCCAGAATAAACCCAAATTTCTTATGTCACGAACTCAACGTGAATAAGGAGATCAAGCCAGTAAAGCAGAGAAGAAGAGTATTCAGTCCCGAGAAAAATCAAACTATACAGGAAGAGGTCGAGAAGCTCTAGAAAGCTTGCTTTATTGAAGATGTTAAATATCCAGACTGGTTAGCAAATGTGGTGATGGTAAAGAAAAAGAACAACAAATGGAGGATGTGTGTGGATTTCACCGACCTCAACAAAGCATGCCTAAAGGACCACTTTCCCTTGCCCCGAATTGATCAATTAGTAGATGCTACCTCGGGACACGAGATGTTGAGCTTCATGGACGCTTATTCTGGATACAACCAGATTAAGATGAAACCTGAAGACAGGGAGAGTACTTCTTTCATTACCCCTAGGGGAACTTACTGTTATAATGTTATGCCTCTTGGTTTGAAAAATGCAGGTGTAACATATCATCGGCTGATGAACAAGGTGTTTGCAGAACAAATCAATTGCAATATGGAAGTCTATGTTGATGATATGATGATAAAGAGCAAGAAAGCTGCTAATCATCTAGTTGACTTAGGTCAGACCTTTGATCAACTAGATAAATATCAAATGAAGCTGAACCTGATGAAGTGCATATTTGGAGTACGAGAAGGCATGTTTCTCGGGTACATTGTCAATCAACGAGGCATTGAAGCAAAACCTGAAAAGATCAAAGCTCTGTTAGAGATGCGATCTTCAACGACGAAGAAAGAACTGCAAACTCTTACAGGACGAGTAGCAGCACTCAACAGATTTGTATCGCGAGCAACTGATAGATGTCTCCCATTCTTCAAAACGCCCCGAAAGACTTTTGAGTGGAATGATGAATGTGAGAAGGCTTTTCAAGACTTGAAGAAATATCTGGGAGCACCTCCACTTTTGTCCAGGCCAGTGATAGGAGAAAAATTGTACTTGTATCTGGCAGTGTCAAAGAATGTAGTTAGCTCGACATTAATAAGAGTGGAGAATGGAGTGCAAAAACCAATTTATTACACTAGCAAAGTCTTCCGAGGAGCAG
The DNA here is from genome assembly GCA_949130495.1 of Sambucus nigra. Lineage (NCBI taxonomy): Eukaryota > Viridiplantae > Streptophyta > Magnoliopsida > Dipsacales > Adoxaceae > Sambucus > Sambucus nigra. Next base: position 165,562,100 of record OX422207.1, read on the forward strand.
AGATCAAATATCCAAATCTGGAAAAATTATCACTAGCATTGATCGAGGCAAGTAGGAGAATGAAGCCATACTTCCAGGATCATACTATAGTCGTATATACCGATATGCCATTGAGGCAAGCTCTTCATAAACCAGAAAAATCAGGAAGATTGATGTACTGGGCAATAGAGCTCTGTGAATATGACATAATTTATGAACCCAGATCATCGTTTAAAGGGCAAGCAATAGCAGATTTTATAGCAGAGTTCACCTATCTTGATACCCCCGAGGAGCAAAAGCTGCTCACCGATCAACCTGTGGATGTTAAAGAATCATCAAACCCAAGCCCATACCAACTTAGGTTGGAAAAAGGGCAAGTAGATGTTACAGAATCATCAAACTCAAGCCCAGACCAACTTAGGTTGGTAAAAGGGCAAGAAGTGATGATCGACGAACAACAAGAAATATTAGGAGAGGGTGAAAGGAAGCAACAAATTTTCCACCGAGGAACTCTGTCAGATCAAAAGTTTGAAGATGAGTTACCTATATGGAGTTTATATGTGGATGGCTCATCTTGCACAACAGGATGTGGGGCAGGGATTGTTCTTAATAGTCCAGACGAAGTCGACATGGAATATGCCCTACACTTCCAATTCAAAGCTTCGAATAATGAGGCTGAATATAAAGCCATGATTGCAGGTCTTAGTTTGGCAAAAACCATGGGGGCAGAGCAGGTTATTGTCTTCAGTGACTCGTAATTAATCATAAATCAAATGATGGGAGTATATGCAGCCAAAGGAGAATTAATGATCATGTATCATGCAAAGGCAAGGGAATTGGTATCAGAATTTGCTGCTATTCAGCTGGTCAGAATACCAAGAATGGAGAATGTGAAGGTCGACGCCTTAGCTTGATTAGCATCAGCTACTCGTACCGAGCTACGAAGAATAATCCCAATTGAAGTTTTAGCTGGTCGGAGTATAGATGAAGATTTGACGATGAATTTTATTACCCTCAATTTAGGACCATCTTGGATGGATTCCATCAGGGCATATATTGAGGAGGGGGAAATACCAACTGACAAACTTGCAGCCAAAAAACTAAATTTTAAAGCTGCTCGTTATGTACTAATTAATGATATTCTGTACAGACGAGGAATTATAGTAGGTTTGCAAAGATGTGTGCATCCCACCGAGGTGAAAGACTTGATTGAAGAGATCCATGAAGGGTCCTGTGGAGCCCATGTAGCAGGTCGAACGCTTTTGCAAAGGGTTATGACGTAAGGATACTACTGGCCAACGATGAGGCCTGATTGTATAGCCTATGCCAAGAAATGTGACAAGTGTCAACGCTTCTCCACTATCCTAAGGACTCCCCAAGCGTTGTTAACACCCATTACTTCCCCTTGGCCATTTTCTATGTGGGTAATTGATTTGGTCGGACCACTTCCAACGACCATAGGAAGATTTAAATATCTCGTCGTCGCAGTGGATTATTTTACTAAGTGGGTAGAAGATGAGCCTCTTGTCGACATGACGTACGAGAAGGTGTATCAATTTATTTTAAAAAATATCATCTGTAGATATGGTCTTCCCCACGCATTCATTACCGACCATAGAACACAATTTAACAACGAGGAGTTCGTTGCCTATTGTCATCATTTAAATATCTTGAAGATCCACTCGGCACCAGGCCATCCCCAAAGAAATGGACAAACTAAAGTAACAAACAGAACGCTACTGAATGGCTTGAAGAAAAGACTAAATGACGCAAAAGCAAATTGGATCAACGAGCTACAATCAGTATTATGGGCTTATCGAACTACTCCTCGAGCAGCAACAGGGGAATCTCCATATATGCTGGCATTTGGAAGTGAAGCCGTTATACCTGCCGAGTTGGGTCTCCCAACACACAGAGTACTGAATTTCAATTCCCCTGTCAGCGACTTAATGAGAAGATTGGATTTAGACATGCTCGAGGAAGTTAGAGAAGAAGCATCCATTAGGAATGCTGCTTACCAATAACGAACATCTTTGTTCTACAACAAGAGAGTAAAGAAGTGTGACCTGAAAGAAGGAGACTATGTGCTAAAGAAAGTGATTCAAAAGCACAACAAATTGGAAGAAAACTGACATTGACCTTACCGAGTTACAGAAGTTGTCCGACCAGGAACCTGCAGAATAGCAACTTTAGAAGGGAAGGAGTTTAAGAATGCATGGAATGCAGAACATTTGCGCAAGTATTATCAGTGATGTAAACTCTCATATAATACATTTTCGTTAGTATGAATAAAGTGACAATGTTCTGCCCAGTTCTCTCATTTTGTTGGAAATTTTTTGCGGAATACTAGTGCTACACACTACTCAGCAAAACTCAGACTACTAAAAACTATTCCTAAAAATGCCAACTAAGGTTGGTTAGGAAGTAAAACTATTCCTAAAAATGCCAACTAAGGTTGGTTAGGAAGAAAAACTATTCCTAAAAATGCCAACTAAGGCTGGTTAGGAAGTAAAACTATTCCTAAAAATGCCAACTAATGCTGGTTAGGAAGAAAAACTATTCCTAAAAATGCCAACTAAGGTTGGTTAGGAAGAAAAACTATTCCTAAAAATTCCAACTAAGGTTTGTTAGGAAGAAAAACTATTCCTAAAAATGCCAACTAAGGTTGGTTAGGAAGAAAAACTATTCCAAAAAGTGCCAAAGTTGGTCGGTAAGAAAAAATCCACTAACTATGGTTGATCGGGAATAAAAACACACTAACTGTAGTTGGTCGAGAAGGAAAATTTACCGACCTTGATTGGTCGGAAACATTTTATGAGTACGAGAAAGTGATCGAGCAAAATTTTTGATACTCGTAACTTTCTAAATTACTACCAAGTTGGTGGAGAAACAAAACATCATTAAGTTTGGTTAGTTGCCAAATGATTACCACAAATTCAAACTAGTCGACAATAAGTTTTAATCAACTCTAAGTTGATCGACAAATAACACAATGTTGTTATCTTTTTAACAGATATACATATAAAAAGTGTTTTACAACCACAAGGCAATGGCAATCAAGATTGCGAACAAAAATAAAAGTCTTTCATTAAATCCAAAAACAGAATACATTGAGAATGAAATACAAATTAATTATTACATCAACATTCCTATTCTATTGGTTTCTTCCCCTCTGCTTTTGAAACAGGTTCCTCGCCAGTAGGAGGATCGTCTAAAGCATAAGGGGAGTTTATGAAATTAAGATCTTTAAGCATCCCGATGTTCATCACAGATGGTCGATCGAGTAGGTGCTCGGGGCGAGATATTTCAGCATTGGAATGGATACTATAATCGCCAAGGTATTTGGAAATCAAACACTGAGGGATTGCCCAGGTAGGGATCCAACTCATGTCGAGTTTGAAGGGTGGCACTGGCAAGTCAAGCAACCCAGGATTATGATAATCCCATAAGTAGTGACCTTGTTCCAGTTGAAGTACACCCAGGGCATTCAACCACCCTTGTTTGTAACCTTCATTATTCGCATTTTGGATCCTATCATCCAAATGGTAAAGAGCCTCATTGTAGCCAGCCATCCAAAATTCTCTGGGCTGCTTGTGGAACTGATAAGTATACCTTTCCAACTGCTCGTGAAGACTTTTTATAAAGAGTTCTTTATTCTCCAAGGCAGACTTCTGTGCAAAAAGCTGCTCGTTCAGATTCTGGATCTTCTTAGACATCTCAGCCAATGCCTGGTTCTTTGCCATCAGTTGGAAGGCCTGGTTCTCTAGAGCAGATTGAGTTCTCTGTTCCTCGACAGTAATCCGAGCAGCTCTTGCTCATCCCCGAGGAGCTCTTGCTCATCCCCGAGTAGATGTAGAAGGGCCAGCTCTCTTCAAGGTTTCTAATTCATCCCTCAGGCTGGCATTTTCGACCTCCAAAAAAGAGAATCCCTCGTCGTTCACAAGGACCAAAGCGTTTGAGGTGGAAGCTGCAGACTTCAACTCAGATACCTCTCTTTTTAGGTTATTATTTTCCTTCTCTAACAACTCAGCTATCTATCTGTTCTCTTCGACCTCAGCCTTCAAAGTTCTCTCCCTCATATCATAAGCAACAAACAGTTTATTGTATCCCTTATCAGCACTGAGTTGCTGATACTTCTTCTTGTATCCTTCGTGTAAAAGGGCTGTAGATTCCTTATATTGTTGCTGAAGCTCTTCAAAAGTTCCTTGGAGATCTTCAATCATTTCATAATATGCTACATTGTTAGCCACTGCACGGTCAAGCAGGCACTTCAAATACTGGTAGGATAAAATTGCTTGCTCTGAAGCACTTTGGCCGAGGATGTCAACGATTTGTGCTGCACTCATATCTGTATGACCAACTTTGAAATACTCATTGCATTGCATCAACAATTTTGTATCATGAGCAGACAATAACTCCATCTTGGCCATAAACTAGTAAAGGAAGAGAAAGCAAGAATCAATAAGAGTTCAAACAGAGCATGAAGAAGAGAAACAACAGTATGAATAGGCGAAACTTCAAATTTTATTACATCATAAAGGAGAAGTACAAAATTCAGAGTTACATTTGATAAAGAAAAATAAACAGAGAGAAAAATCCGAACAACTCTACACCTTTTCCTTGTCTCCCAAAACCTTCTCGAGAGGCTGGGACGAGGAGGTAGGTTGCTTGAATGGTACAGATGGCTGCTCGGGGAGTGCTGGAAGTTGCTCGTTTGAAACAATGGATGGTTGAAGTTGCTCGCTGGTGGACTGGATAGCTGGGTAATAAGGAATTTGATCTCCCATCACCATGGAGGATTCCTCAGAGGCGGCTTCATCCTCTTCTTCTTCTTCTTCAGGAGTTGGAGGGGGGCCCGGGATGTGTCGTTGAAACAGGTCAGAATTGTCATCGACCTTCATCTCTTGCAGAGCAGTGACCCAGCCATCCCTAAAGTATTTGTGGCTACCATATTCCACCTGCGACATCATGGCAGTCAGACCTTTATTCCACCCCTTATCCCAGCAAGTGCTGAAAGACTTTTTTATAACCAACTTCCTTTTCGCTTTCTCCAAGGAAAGCTTCTCTGAAAGAAGATCCTCGGCAGCCTTCAGCTTATTCTCTATTTCTTCCTTTTGACGACCTACTTCACGAAGTCGGCCCAACTTTTCTTCAGCATTTTTGAGCTTACTTTCAAGCTCCCTAGCATTTTTGAGCTTCTCATCGAGCTCTTTATTCTTCTCTTCCAAGTTTTTTATTTTCTTCTCCAAACCTTTGGAGACTTCAACAGCTTGGTTTCTCTCCTGCTCGGTGGAATCAAGTTTCTCCTCCCAAGCAGCCTTATCATCATCATATTTTTGACGAGAATCTTTCAAAGACTGCGTCAGGCCCACTAAAGCTTCCTCTACACCAGACGAGGAGCTTGAAGCTTTAATAACTTCATCTTTCATTAAAATGGTATTAAAACAGGTCACCAACTGGGAAACGAAAATGATATCAAGTCAGTAAACAGATGTAACAAGGGAAAAATGAAAGTTGAGGAAATGATACTTACAAAATCTATATGATGAGAAGCTAATGAGGTAACCATGTCCCGAGAAAGATTTTCTTCCATGCCTTGGATCTTGAGAATGATCCAAGACTTTACCGAGCTCATGGCAGAGCTCGGGGCAACAAAAGTGGGAACACCACTTCCAGTAATTGGGGGCTAAGATATGAATTCAACTAAATTGACCGAGGAGCTCTTCTTCAGCTTCCTCGGGGGAACATGAATGGTCTCGACTAACGATGTAGTCTTAGTCGGAGAGATAACAATCACCTCGCTTGGAACAGCGGCCTTGCTCGGAGCCACTGGGGGCTTCTCGGCAACCTTCGCAGTAGTAGCCGTAGGGGGTGCATCAATCTTCTTTGTCCCCTCTTCTGGAACATCATGTTTACTTCTCTTTGCCTCTCCAGCAACAGAGGCAGATTTCTCGAAGATGGCAGGAGCTCTTCTTTTCTTCATTCTTTCACTCAGAGGGATATGAGACTCAGGTGAAGAACTTGCAGAAGCAGGTATTGGTTCTACCTCACTTATCACCGGTCGAGCAGTAAAAGATGAGGTGTAACTCTTATACTGCAACAAATATGAAGCTGACCTGATATGCTCGTCAGCAACAGTCTGATGCAAATCCCAGATAAGTTTTAGATGTTTTAAATTAACTTCTGTCTCTTTTGGAGACCTTCTTTTGTTGTCAACTGCAAATAAATGAAAATTAAAATATCAGTGACACATTTTATCAAGCACAAAGGAAGTATAATTTCAAAAATAAAATAAAATTAAAACAACCTATCCCATTGACATAGGGAGGACATCTAGGACCCTGGTACACATCATTTCCAGTCAGTGGAGGGTGTTGCCAATTTTTCATAACAACCCCGTGCTCGAAGTAGTCCCTATTGGCATCTGGGAGATTGACCACTAAAGCCCTATTTAAAAACCTAGTTTTTAAATAAAAAGTATTGTCACCAACAACCCATCTATAACAGAACATAATTTCTGGAATTCCTATACGAGTTCCATGAATTTGATTTAATCTATGAACTCCGTTAACTATTCTCCACGTATTGGGGGCTATTCTTGCAGGAACCACGTCAAAATATTGACATAATTCCAGACATAAAGGGTTTGGGGGAAAAGAAAATCCACATTCATCGACAAAGAGACTAGGGAACTAATGTCCCTCAGCCAAACGAAAATAATCTGAAGGCTCAGAAAGTTCCTCCAAAATAACCCGTGAAGGAATAGAGAAATCAGAACGAAACTTATCAAGTGACTCTACAGGGTAAACCATGATGAGTAAAGGAAATCAGAGAGAAAGAAAAAGATCTTACAGGAAAAAGGATGAGTCTGTTGACAACGAATGATGAAAGGGATAAACGCACAGAAGAGAGAGAGAATGGAAAACTCAAAGAGATAAATTTGAAAAAGTAGAAGACGAGGGGATTTTCTGCAACGCTTAAATACCGTGTCTTGGGAATGGGTAAAGATAATGATTACAAAAAGAGACGGTTACGTTACCAGCGGATAAAAAGATAAAAAGGGCGCGGGAATCGAAGCGGTTATAAAAATTCAAAAAGTCCGATTCTACGAACTTGGAAGGAGAAATAAATACAAAAGCAAATACTCCTAAATTTCAGGATGACCATTTAAAACCGCCATATTTCGAGAAAGAATGTTCCACACTCCTCAAATTTCGAACTGTGAAACATTGGGGGCTTCTGTTGATACCAAATTTAGTCTGCTGACATGGCTCAATTGAGTGAAGACACGTGGCAATCTGCGTGGCAATAATAAACACTTCCGAACAACACCTTGACCCACTCAGATACTCCGAGCAATAGATGCTCTCCGAGGAACCATACTGCAACGAGGAACTACTCTGCTTCCCCGATCAACTCAGACGCTCCGACCAACGAGAGTTATCTGAGGAACTTTAATACACCGAGCAACTTATGAGTATCGAGCTACTTAGGCGATCCGAGCAGCACCTCGAACAGAGCATTAATAGCAGGATAACCAACAGATTAACTGCGCGTTAAATGCTTATTATTATCATAAAGATGTATACGCCTAATGGACAGCTATGTATTGCCCTTTCACATGTACAGCCTAAGGGCTATAAATACATTGTATCATCCTCATTATAAGGGGACCGAGAATTTCTTGACTAAACTGGTAATCAAGAATTCCCAAACAGTCAGCAATAATCGAAACAATGGACGTAGGCCATTCTTATAAGGCTGAACCACTTTAAAATTTCTTTGTCTCATTTTATTTTATCTGTGATTAAATAATTAGATATAATCTAATTTTTTACATCAACAACGAGTCTTACGACTATATATATAACACACCTCTTTTGACAACTTTTAAAACCTGCTCAGTGTGTCTGATTTCCATCGAATCAGTATTACTTTCTAAATCAGTGTGTTTGATTTCCATCGAATCAGTATTACTTTTTAAAAATCGAAGAAATTTAGCACACGACCAAATAGGCGGAACCATGTCTATGATTGACGTATAAAGGTCCGTGACATGAAGTCGGAGTCCTTTCTTTTTTAAATTATTCGCAAGCTCATCTTTAATATGCATGTGTCGTGAGACATCACTATCAGGGTGAATGATCTCTTTACGAAATTGTAACCAGAAAGGATGAATATTTATTTCAACATTTTCTAATAGTGTCACCAACATTGGTGCCCTGTTAGAATTATTCAGGCGAAATGTATTCTCTACTGCCTCATCCCAACATTCTGGCAATGAAAACAAAATACGATCGTACAGGTAGTCTTGCTAGAGATCAACTCCACAATTTGTATAGTAATTAAATTGATGGATTTTCTTATTACCATACTTGTAAATCATAGTTCCCTCTATACGGATCGCACTAATGAAATATGTTTTAATGCAGTCAAATTGCACCCTCCTATACTCTTGTTTCCAATAATTAGTACAATGACTCATTTTTCTGATAAATTATATAGAAGGGTGTGAATATGAGTGGTAGAGGTAATGGATATAACTAATCCTAAATGGATTTCAATCCGATCAATTAAACACAACTAGTCCAATTTAAGTTCATTTTAATTTAATTAAACCTTAAACTACTATCAATAGTCTAATTGTGCAAGCCCTTCTATGAATTTGTGTTTACCCAAATAGCAACCATTTAAGGAATAGGTAAACACAACCATAATAAAGGTTATCATGGATTTAAAATAAAGTATAAGAAAATAGACGAAGAAAGAATTTAAATAAACATCGATAAAATGATAGGTTTATGTATGGAATCATTTAGTATGATAATTATTATGGTTTACATTGTTAAGTTCTTTACCCATCAAAGATAAACCCTGCTCTAGTTATTTAATAACATAACCTCTTGTTCAATTTTCTTAACATTCCAACCATAGCCAAATGTACATAAGTATTACCTAAAATTAGCTAGATTACTTATTATTGATATAGCCACTCGTTTGATTCACTCCTGGTATAAATTGATTCTCCCCCATGTGCTTGTGAAGCTTTCTAACAACATATAAATAGTTGCCAATTCTCATATCAAACCAACTTAAAAGACTTTAGAATTCATGAATAACCATTCTCTTTTAGAGATAAGTCATATATCAACATTACTTACCTATATCTACCACTTCTAAAAATTTATAACATACATTTAAGGGTTAATTTTAGATTATGATGTTGAGAATCCTAGGTTCAATTCTCGGACAAAATAAGCTACATGTCAACATTACTAACTTATATAAAATTTTGTTAAATTTATTAACACGAGTAAGACACACACACACTGAAACACACAAACATACACACTTAAATGTGAACTCACAGACTGAATCACATACACTAAAATACTCACACATATATTGAAACACACAAACACACGTAATGAACCATACACAAACAAATGGAGATTGTGATAAAGATGGTCGGAAATGTACCTATATTGAGAGAGTGGGAGATGGTCGAAAATGGAGTTTCACTGGAAATTAAGAGGGAGAGAGTAAGTGTTTCATCGAATGAAGAGATAAAAAGTAAGGGTTAAATGAAAGAAGGGCGATATGGTTTGATTTATAGCCAAAAGGTTGCCGCTGTTCTAAATCGTGACTTCCTCTACGACTAATTAATAACTTAAATAGGGTCAAAGTTTTGGACGGGGACCTTGTTAGTGAACAATTGAAGCTATAGAAATGGTCATGGTTTTAGACCATTACCATGTTAACAAAAAAAATTCAAAAAGGGTTTGGGGGTTGCAGTTCCAATTCGTAACAACGGTTCACTGTAAATAGTCACAGATGGGTAGCGATTTTGGATCATGAACACCATTATGACTAAAAGGGAAGGAAGTTTGGTACCATAATGGGTCACAAGTGGGTTACGATTTTGGATCTTGACCCATGTGGTCCTGGATCCTGACCGTAACTCTCATTTATATGTGATCACCCTAAACCCTGGTCACGTGGATGGTTATGGTAATTAGATAGGTGTCATGGTTTTGGACCATGGCCCATTTGCTGTGACAATTTGAAGGTCTTAGTGTAGCGAGACTCCATCATTAGTCGGATGTATTGGGGAATCATCACTAGAATTGCAATAGATGGCCGACCGGTCAAAAAATGCAACTCCGGGGAAGGGCCAAACACTAACCCTTCCCGCTAACCTCTAAATTATGAAAGATGCTACTGAAGTACCTTGGTGCACATAAAAAAATGCAGTAGAATCCGTGTCCCCCCACCTCTCCACTAACTTCTGAATCATGAAAGTACCGCAGACTATCAGGAATAACTCTAGGGAAGGGCCAAATCCCAACCCTCATACTATCTCCCAAATGGCATTAGGGAAGTAATCATCATCCCATAAATCCACCACCCGCTTAGCCTTAAGCCTGAAATGGGTGGCACCATCCTCAAAAAGTTTTCAATAAGTTATATGCAAAAAATAATAAATTAATGAAAATAAAAGTTACAGCAGTACATTTCCAATAATAAAAGCATAACGTAAAAATTACAAAAAAATAATTACACACCAGCCCACTGCTCATAATGGTATAGAGGTTAGTGGAGAGGTCTCGCAGAAAAATAGCTTAATCACTAAGTCAATGCACATGGTGAAAACGATAGGACCTCAATTTAAAAAAAATCTTCTTCCAACTAAATATGATTAATTTTTGAACATGTGCGGAATAGATATGGTTCATCTAAACAACTACATAAACTAAAAATTAATTTCTTCACAAATTAAAACTAAAGTAAAACAAATTTTAATTTTCTCAAAATTAAAATTATACTAAAAATCAAATTTGTGAATTTTTACTTTAAGCCCCAAAATCAATTTAATATTTACCCAAATTAAGTTAGCACCAAATCAAATATTCTAATTTAATCTTTTACCTAAGCATGCATCTAATGTGATTTTGCAAAAGATAAAATAAACAAACCAGTATGCCGCGATGTACGAAGAAAAACTCACAACGGGAAAAAACCTCGAACGGCCCTAGCCTTAAGTCCACTAAGTATGAAATTTTACAAGTATAAGACAAATGAGTTATATGACTTACTCAACTAGACTTGAATCCTTTCAAGCCCCTGACACGTCTTCTTGTACCAACCTCTTCTTATTTAACAATTCCAGAATCCATCGGAACCTTGGAATCCACCAATGAAGCTTTAGGGAACAACCGTCAACCACACATGGTGCCTTTCACCATGTGAGAACGCCGTAACAAAAACAAGTCTTCTTATTTTAGGGATGTAAAAGTAAACCCAAACTTCTCTTCTTTGAGGTGTAGAGAAAAACCCGGTGCCAAACACTCCAGGCAAAGATATATATGAAGAAACATGGAATAAACAAACTATGGGTGTATAAACCTTGATTTTGTTCTAAGGTTTAATACATTTTAACAAAAATCAAGGGGACTTTTTCTTGGAAGAATTTGCTCTCAAAAATCTCTCAAGGAGGTGAAAAAAATCTCAGAAGAAATCTGTCCCGAAGTTGGTTTTAAAACTATCAAAAGAGAGTGGGACAAACAAGTGGGAAAGTGGGGTAAAACTGCCAAAAAAGTTCCCGCCAGAAATCTCGTTCGAACGAGATTTTCATTCCAATGAAGTCTCATTCGAACGACCCTTCTAACGAAGTTCTAGTGGCCAAGTGGGAAAAGTCATTGGCAAAACTTGTTCGAATGACATTCTCGTTCGAACGACAATATCGAACGAATATCCAAAATGTGAAATTAAAATTTTAAGCCCCAAAACTTTTTATTCAAAGTTCTAAAATAAATTTCTGAAAATAAAATTCTTTTTAAAATAAAGTTACACCCAATAGAAAATATTCCAAGCTCCTATATATATGTAATGCATTCATACCTTAGGAAAGATTGGAACTAAGATGATAACGTGAAACGAGGCACATGTAAATTGATAATGATGTTCTCTTGATAAGTAGGCTGCAACGTCTATGACTTTAACATGTCATAGGCTTGAAGGACACATAAGAACACTATCCTATGACTTAAACGTTTTTGTCCGGAATTGAGCCAAAACTACAAAGGACTCAATTAGAAATTTGTGTCCTTACAAATCTCCCCCTTTGGCTATTCCGGGAAAAAAACCAAACCAAAATCCTAAAGGGTTGTCAAGCTCTACTAGACTGCAAAACAACCCACCCAAAATAAAAATTACATAGCTTGACTCAAAACCCAAGGATGAATATCTTTGTCGATGAAAGTTGCCATTTATAAGAATTCTTTCACACTTAAGCAAACTATCAAATGCATAGGGAATAAGAATATTAAATAAATACACCCCCTAAATTAATTCTCCCCGTTATCAAATAAATGACCTACTTAGAAAGACGTCTCCCCCTAAGATAAATTTCCCAAACTAAGATACGATTACAATAGTATTACATACCATTTCTCCCCTATCATTCTCCCCCTTTTTGTTCAGGAATAGACAAAGGATAAAAGAACTAAAAAAACAAGATGAAACATAAGGTGATAAGACCATGGAGGCATATGGCTAACAAAATCATAACTAATCCATACAAAAATAATGATACCAATTTGATACATAAGATACTAAGCATGTGATATCAACAACAATATGCAACAAGATAGATACCAATTATGAATTAGAAGCATAGATGGACTAGAAAGCAAGGCAGAAAAAATTACCATATATATGTAGACATAATGAATATCACTAATACACACACACACACACACACACACACACACACACACACACACACATATATAGGTATAAACACCACACAAGACACAAAATACATTAATCTTTTCACACTGGTACGGAAAAAATGTGTCATATGGAAACGAAAGTGTAGGGGTGTGACCTAGTAACAAATAAATTAAGACCCAATCACTTAAAACATGTTCACGGAGTTCTCATTTGATTGCAAACTTTATCATATTTAAATATAACCTCGTGTGATAATATAAATTGAACTCAATGAACAAACATACACAAATCATACAGGCCTAAAATTTTGATGATTCTACAAACCAATGGAGTCATGACAATGAAAGCGCAAGTAGGATAAACGAACATTGTACAAACCGTTGATATACCATCCAATCTTCCTCAAAATATGCATATAGTTATGGAATGACTATATCAATCAAACAAAATAGGCCTTGGCAAGTTATTCTTCTTTTAATGCCATTTTTTTAGGCCTTTAGACCACGTATTTCTTTTAGGTCCAAGCAAACGGTGGCTTACTCCCAAAGGATGTTATTTCCTTTCGGAGCCTTTCCCGTGCACATTTATACATCACTCAAATATCACGTTCAACGAATTTAACAGGCACAAGTCTTCCTAGGTAAAAAAATATGTAGATGACTAGATTGGTAGGAGAACACCTCACATGTGAAGTTCAAATTTCAAGTTAGCTCGTGCATGTGTGTATTGAGGCATATAAAAATAGAATCCATTTTAGCAACACAAATCCAACTACTCCACATAAGCATGGTAAAGAACATTTTAAGGATTGACAATCTAAACCAAAAGTTCTATCCACATGGAAGCGAAAAAGGAGGGATTCAAACACAAGTATATGCCACATAAAGTGTGTCAAGAGAAAATACACACAAAAAAACTTTTAGAGTTTTTTGGAATTTTTAAACCAAACAAACAAAAATATTTACTCAAAAGACAAACAAAAATCATTTATATTTTTCATTAAGCCTAAATTACTAAAACGTGAAACACAAATGATAAACAAAAATCATAATTCTAGCATGAGATATGTGATAAAGAAATGACTAGAGAATGATTAAACATGCATACACCTAGCAATGCTATATAATATGAAGCACAAAAAACTAGAGTATGCAAACAAAACTAACACATTCAACCTTTAAATTTAGCCAGAGAAGTTTCATGTGAAAGAAAATGAGAATCAACAAATCTAATATCTAGTGCGTCTAAAAATGACTTCCTAACTCATATAAATGTATATTTAAAATGATGGGATTTGGTAACTATTGAAATGCTAGACATAGACTTCCTAGGACTTCTTTTAAGATCAAAACAAAATGACCTAAGGTGACCTTTCCTACCATAATGCAAGCATGTGAAAACACGAGGAATGATACCTAAGGTGTGACCTTTTCTAAAGTCCTTGGATAAACTTGACCCTCTAAAACAAACAATGTTCTTAGCTTTAGCAACGAAAATATGTGAACAAGATGAGCTAGAACCATTACAACTACTACTCGAGTCTTGTAAATCATTTTTCATTTTTAAAATTTCGGACTCAAGTAATAAACTAGACTCCTCAATTTTACGGGACTCCTTCTTTAAATTTTCTATAACTCCTAGAAGGTTATCACGCTCCCCCTCAATGTGAGCAAACTTGTCCCTAAGAGTCTTTTCTCAACTATCACTTTCTTTCTTGGAGATATTTAAAATATTAAAATTGTAATTTACGTCCATGAGCTTTTCACGAAAAATATCTTTTTGAGATAATGAGGTAAGCAAAAGTTCAATTCTAGATTTAAAACATAATTTTTATTTTCAAGAAACTTAATTCTTTTTGTAAATCTCACATTTAATTCTCTTAAATTTTCATTACACTTATTAAGCCCATTAAATTCCTCTCGAATATCAAAAACTTCATTATCATTAGAAATGGATAAATTATCATTAACACGTCCCATCGAGAGATACAAAACAAAAATGAGAGTGAGTCAACAATGAACCACCTAAAAATACAAGCAGCACAAAAATTATAAAAGCCGAAAATGGATCTTTAACGCGATAAATTAGCGCTCCGTCTCTGATACCCCTTTGAAAACGATAGGACCCCAATTTAAAAAAATTATTCTTTCAATTAAATATGATTAGTTTCCGAACACGTATTTTCACAAATTAAAACTACAATAAAACAAATTTTTATTTTCTCAAAATTAAAATTATACTAAAAATCAAATTTGTGAATTTGTACTATAAGCCCAAAAATCAATTTAATATTTACCCAAATTAAGTTAGAAGAAAATCAAATATTCCAATTTTATCTTTTACCTAAGCATGCGTCTAATGTGATTTTGCAAATTATAAAATAAACAAACCATTACGCCGCGATAAACGAGGAAAAACCCACAACGGGAAAAAACCTCGGACGACCCTAGCCTTAATTCCACTAAGTACGAAATTTTACAAGTACAATAAAAATGACTTACTCAACTCGACTCGACTCCTTTCAAGCCCCTGACGCGTCTTCTTGTACCAACCTCTGCTTAGTTGACAATCCCGGAATCCACCGGAACCTTGGAATCCACCAATGAAGCTTTAGGGAACAACTATCAACCACACATGGTGCCTATCACCATGTGAGAACGCCGCAGAAAAAACAAGTCTCCTTCTTTTAGGGATGTATAAGTAAACCCAAACTTCTCTTCTTTGAGGTGTAGAGAAAAACTATGTGCCAAACACTCCAAGCAAAGATATATATGAAGAAACTTGGAATAAACAAACTATGGGTGTATAAACCTTTATTTTGTTCTAAGGATTAAGACTTTTTAACAAAAATCAAGGGAAATTTTTCTTGGAAGAATTTGCTCTCAAAAATCTCTCAAGGAGGTGAAAAAAGTCTCAAAAAAAATATGTCCCGAAGTTGGTTTTAAAACTATCAAAAGAGAGTGGGACAAATAAGTGGGAAAGTGGGGTAAAACTGCCAAAAACATTTCCTTCAGATGTCTCGTTCGAACGAGATTTTCATTCAAACGAAGTCTTGTTCGAACGACCCTTCTAATGAAGTTCCAGTTGCCAAGTGGTAAAAGTCGTTGGCAAAACTCGTTCGAACGACAATATCGAACGAACTGCCAGAATGTCATTTTTCAATTTTAAGCCCAAAAACTTTTTATCAAAGTTCTAAAATAACTTTCTGAAAATAAAATTCATTTTAAAATAAAGTTACACCCAATAGAAAATGTTCCAAGATCCTATATATATGTAATGCATTCATACCTCAGGAGAGATTGGAACTAAGTTGATGACGTGAAACGAGGCACATATAAATCGGTAATGATGTTCTTCTGATAAGTAGGACGCAACGTCTTCAACTTAAACATGTAATAGACATGAAGGATGCATAATAACACTATCCTATGACTTAAACATTTTTGTCCGATATTGAGCCAAAACTACAAAGGACTCAATTGGAAATTTATGTCCTTACACATGGTGACGTGCACTAAGGTACTTCAACAGCGTCTCCATAGAGATCTTCGCGTTGACCCAATCATCAGTCTCTCCACCGTCCCTGCAAGGCCTAATATTGGGGAGATCATCCAATAAGATATCTAATAACTCACCGAATGATTTCAAAATACCTCGTCTCATGCGAATGATTTCAATCAATTCGGCATTTCTTCAAACACCCCATCTTATGCAAACGATTTAAATCAATCTAGTGTTTCGTCAAACATACCATCTTATGCATGAAATTTTAATTAATCTCATATTTTGTCAAACACCTCGTCTCATGCAGACGATTTCAATCAATTTGGTGTTTCGTCAAATACCCGTCTCACACGGATAGTTTAAATAAATCCATTATTTTGTCAAACACCTTATTTCATGTAGACAATTTCAATTAATCTCATGTTTCATCAAACATCATATCACATGCGAACAATTTTAATCAATCTTATGTTTCATAAAACACCTCATATCATGCAGACAATCTTAATCGATCCAGTGTTTCGTCAAACACCCCACCTCTTGCGAACTAATCCAATCAATTCAGTATTTCATCAATCACCCCATTTTATGCGAACAATTTTAATCAATTCTCTATTTCATCAAACACCTCATCTCCTGGGGATGCTTTCAATCAATTTGGTGATTCCTTAAACACATTGTCTTATACGAATTTCAATTAATATGGAGTTTTATCAAACACCCCTTATCATGCAAATAATTTTTATTAATCTAATGTTTCCATCAAACACCCTATCTCATGCGGACGATTTCAATCAATCTGGTGTTCCATCAAAAACCTCATTTCATGCAAACTCTTTCAATCAATTCAATGTTCATCAAACACCTCATCTCATGAAGATGATTTTAATCAATCCGATTTTTTGTCAAGAACCCAATCTGATGAGGACGATTTCTACTTATTTAGTGTTTCATGAAAACACCTCGTCTCATACATATGCTAAATATTGTAAGGACGTATCGTAATGCACCGTCGTCCCAGTATGATGGTCGAGTAAGCACTGCAATTCTCTCTCAATAATATCAAAGGAAACTTTATTAAGATAAACTCTTGAAGGGAACATAATTTCCATCCTAAAAATAAAAATTCACCCGTAGGTGCGGAATGGGCATATTTCTTTATAACATCGTTCGTCAAAAAATGATCTCCATTGTTGAGGGGCATTGTAGACACCCCATCATCCTCTATGAATGTATCATTACTTAGCATGGCCTCTTAAATGTCCAAATGAATTTTGAGCCTCAAGATAACCAAAAATACCTCACCAAAAGGCCCGAAAGTCAAAGAGGCCCAAAAATAAATCATCTAAACAGACCCAATTTGGACCAAAACAAGCCCAAAACCAATGGGAAATGAGCTTTCAGGATCAGATCTAGGTGTACATTAACCATGGTCGATTCGTCCTATGCTCTAGACAGGTGTTATGGTCCCCAAGCGAGTGGTGTGGCTCCGAGGGGAGAGAACTTGAGCTTTGAGTTAACGGTGGATGCAAGGGTTCTTGTCTCCCAGTCTGTTGGCTCACCCCAAGGTTTAGTTATCTATTCAAGGTTAGAATTGATGACTTGCCCCTTGATATAGTTTGACACCATGTCCGGTTCTTTGTGCACGCCCCTAGTAACCATGTCCTTTGTGCGGGAAAAATGTGAGTTTTGTAAGTTGTTCCCAGTCGCCACTTTTTTCTTTATATAAAAATAAACAAAAGATTTGGTCCATCCCTTTAAGGTTAATCCTAAGGTAGGTTTTAAAGTATGAAGTTTGTCTGTAGATTCTTGTTATGTGGGTTCAGGAACAGAGTTACAAGTGGAGAAGGTGTTAGGCACCCCACTTATTAAATATGTTTCCTTATTTCTAGGATTATTATTTCTTTTTACATAAATTGATTACTTTTTAGTTATTTTAGAATTTTTTTAGAAACCTCAACATAAGTGTCCCTTAAAATATAGATGTTTTCTTGGGTTAGGAAATGATATTAGGGAGAAATTTAAGAACGTCACTTTAACCCGTGTGGGTACACAAGATTGATTCTTCATAACTCTGTGCTTGTATTCATATAATGGCGCCGTAGATATAGATGTGTGACAAGGCTCAATTTTGATATAGTTTGATATCTCATTCGTGTTTTAAGGAGAGATAGAAAAAAGGTATAGAAGATGGTAGAATCTATGCGGGACGATACATCAAAGATGTATTGTCAAGACTCGAGCTCAAGAGATGGACTTAGTATTATGCCTACGTGCTCGAGAGGTCTTGGAATCAAAGGATGTGTAGTTCACTCGTATAATTGGTATGTATGTGTTTTCACGCTTGTATTCAGGGATTTGTTTTGGAGGTACCTCCTTGAGATAGTTTGAAATCTCATTTTAGTTACTTTGGTGTAATGGATGAAAGTTGAGAGATGGGTGAATCTCAGTGGAGACAACATATCTTGAGATATATTGTCAAGGATCGAGCTCTGGAGAAAGACTCAGTATTATAACCTTGTACCCAATAGGACTTGGGATCAAAGTATACGTAGTTCGATCATACAAATGTTCCATTGTGATGTGTGTCCAATTCTAGTACCTGTCTTGGAGAGGGGGAACGGGAGTGTACCCTAAGAACACTGACATTCGCATATCATATCATGGTAGATGAGTGATCACTATCCAGAAGTCAATTTCCTTTAGAATATCTTGGAGGTTTAGTGCTTTGGATGCCATGTTTTAAACATCCATCGCTAGGGGGTAGAGGTATAAGTCGGGGGAGTTTTGAATAAGTATGGAGACATCCCTAAGAAATAATACCTTAAAAGACATATTATTCCGATCGAGGATTCATAAGTTTAACTCGGTATACTGGCTATGTACCCAAGGGGACTAAGGATCAAATCTGACGCAGTTTTAACAAACAAGGCATATTTATGGGCGTAAGAATTAGGATACTAGGTATGCAAGGTAAAATAATAGGCTCTTTATGTAGCATAGTCCTTAATATAACATTTCTGTTGTGTTGGATTGATATATTTATGTGTTAAGAAAATACGTCGATCAAATGCCGATGTTTGAAAAGTATTTGTTTGAAAATACATATTCAGGGTGCTATCACTTGGACATGCTTTGTTCACTCGGAGAGGTGGTGATAATAGCCAAATTTTAGACTTTAGCCAGCAAAGTTACGGACTAACACAACTCAATGCCACTTTCATGAGATCATTTTGAAAAATATTTTTTCATTTTGATGTATTTTAATCATGGCATTTTTTAGCATTTATTTAACATTTTAGCATCTCAGTTTAATACACAAATAAAGGTTTTGGATTAGAAACTAGGATTTTCAATATAAACGCTATAAGTTGCATACCCGATTCCCTAAATGGGGGTCGGGCTAAAGAAGATAAAAAAAGTATGTACAGTTTATCATAGTATATATATATATATATAGGGGGGGGGGGGGGAGTATTGCCCCGCAATTTATGTAAGGGTTATTTACCCTTGCGGCAATTGCTGACTTTTTTCTTTAGGGCATGCCCTCTTTTTTAGGTGTTCTTTAACTAGATAGAGCTTCGTTTAGATGGTTTGAATTTGGTGGGACTTTTAGAGTGGTTCTAATCAATTTAATTCTTAGAGACAAATTTACAGAAGTACGAACCTCTTTTTGAGACTCAAAAGGGACTTCACACAAGTACAAATTTTACTTGAGGAAAAAGCAACTTTTCTGATGTATGAGTTTCTTCGGGGCTTTCAAAATGAGCTCGGTTATCTCAGATGCTCGTAGAGAAGAAGTTGAAAAAATAAGATCAAGTTCAGGTATTGGGATGCTTTGAAATGGACCTTTATTTATAGGGGCCTCGTGCAAGCCTTTAACTGATTGTTAAAGTGTTTGCACCCTCTATTTTGGGTAATCGACATGTTTACGACTGAGAATAAATTTCCCAATATTTTTAATGATGATTTTCTAGGATAAATAAAATAATCGATTGGTTATCTAGGAATGACACCCTTAACCGACCAATTAACCATTTGGGGGGCTTTTAACCGTTCGGTTAAAGGTCCTAGAGAGCTTGTTTATTTGCTATTTTTTTGGATTATTTAATTTTTGGTTGTTCACACTTTACCCCTATATACTTTAGAACTTGGCGTTTTTTACCCCTAAAACTTTAGTCATAGGTTTAGAAAATTGGTATTTTTACGGGTTCTTTCAAGGCTCGTGATCGAGGCTTGTTTGTGATTGGAAGAAGCATCCTCAAATCTCGATAATGGATCGAAGTGTCCATAAAGGCAATCGACTAAGAGTGTGCGTTTGCAGATAATCCTCATCAAAATTGAAAGAACTCTAGAATTAGGTTTGCATTTCTTTATAAAGGAATGGGGTTTATGGGTAATAGTTTTAATGTTTATGTGGGGAGAAGTCGAATGTTTGTCGGGGGTCATGATGTTAACCAATCGATTGACCCAGGGGACTGAACATTTAACCGACCGGTTAATTGTATGAAATGTTTAACTAATCAGTTAAACATTCTATTTTCCCAAACATATAAATAGGACTAGTAGACACACTTTCTCTATTACTCTCTCTTCATCTATCTTTCCTAGTTCCAAGTTCCAGTACCTATTGAATGTATTTTACTTTCATAGGACAACTATGGACCCTTTGTAGCCTATGTTGGCGGAGAATGAGGTTTTGGAGCTGAATCCAGCCAAGGGGTCCATGGGAGTTCATGGTAGGGTGGCAGTGGAAGAAGGTGGCGTGGATCTGGGGGTGTGGTCGGAGGTGTTCATTTTAGGTCCCATGAGGCATGAGGGGTGATGCCACATGAGGAAGATAGGGAGGGTTAGATTGGCTTGGTGAGGATGCAGTTCTTGGGGAATATGTGATGGTGTATGAGGACCCACTATCAACCCATTAGGAGGACAACAAGGTGCTTTTTCGAGAGTGCGATATCCATCTTACTGTTGCAGAGGATCCTTCGAACGCTCCACGTGTAATTTTTTTTATATGTTTTTGCATGTATGTGTTATTCGCCGCATGTTTATATGGTTTTGGAAAATTTATGTTTCTTTCTTTTAACATGATACGTTAAAAAAGTGATAAATTCCAAAAAGTGATCAAATAACATCCTAACCATAATAATAATAGGAGGAATTTTTTTATGAGACAAAAAGGTGTGGCCTAAAAGAAGGATAATGGGGGGTAGGTATCGTTTTATGTGGGGAAATATGACATGGTAATGACTATAAATTTTGTAATGGTAGCGCAGTACTGATGATGACGGATGACAAAATAAGATAAAATTTCCAATAGTAGAAATTGTGGTAATAAAGTAAAAATGGTCAAGTGGCAACATGTGATGATATCTTAACGACAGTATTATGATACATGATAATATAACAATAGAAAATGTAATAGTGAGGAGCATGATATAATAATAGTATGATAATGATTAACAAGGTAATAATAATAATAATAATAACAACAACAACAACAACAACGACAACAATAATAATAATAATAATAATAATAGTGAAAATAATGATTTATTAATAATAATAATAGTAATGTGATAATAGTGATGAAAATAATGGTAAAAATAATGATATGATGGTGATGATAAAAATTAGGGTGTTAATAATAATAATAATAATAATAATAATAATAATAATAATAATAATAATAATAATAATAATAATAATAATAATAATAATAATAATAATGACAGTAAAACTAATAATGATATAATAATGATGAAAATAGTAATGTGATAATAATAATAAAAATGATCAATGATAAAATAATTATCATAGGGTGGCAATAAATATGGTAATTAGTAAGTGATTAATTTAATAACATAATATGATTATAAGGGTAAACAAATAATAATAATAATGTATTAGTGAGGAAAATAGGAAAATAATGATGTAATAATGGTAATAATATTAACGTGTTAATGATAAAAATACTAGTAAAATAATCCGATGAGAATGATGATAGTAAAAATAATGATGATAGATATCAGGGGTATATTTTATCTCAGTGATTTAGAGAGAGGAAATGAGGCGATTTTAGTCGGGGTGTGGTAAAAATAATGATAATAATACTAATACTAATAATAATGATATTTTCTGATTAGTAATTATATCGATGTCATTAATATTATTATTATAATAAGTAATAAGAGTTAGGAAAAAGGCAGGCGGCGATGGGTGTGAAATAGTCGAAGGTGTTATGACGGTTGGTTGGGTCTGTACGTCACGTGTGTACCCCTCTCTTGATGATAATATATACGATGTAAACACCAGGGAGAGAAAGATCCATAGGGATTCCCTAGTCACCTCACGACTGGTTATCCTTCTTGGTTTAACAGAAATCGAGGGTTAGGAGATTAAGTGTGGGAATATCATGACACAAACACCTGGAGGGAGAAAAGCTTCAGGGGGTTTATCGGTCACCTCATGAGTGGTTATCTTTCCTACTTAGCGACAACTGGGGCTTAGGAGATTAAGAGTGGGGATACTGTGATCTAACCACCTGGAGGGACAAAGAGTTGGGCATTTTTTTTGGTAACCTCACCACTAGTTATGCTTCCTAGTTAGCAGGAATTGTGTGGTAGGAGATTAAGTGTGGGAATAGCATGACCCAAACACCTTGAGATCGAAAGCTCTGGGGGGTTTCTTGGTCACCTGACGACTGGTTATTCTTCTTTGTTAGTGGGAATCGAGGGTTAGTAGATTAAGTATGGGAATTTCATGACCTAAAAACCTAGAGGAAGAAAACTTCGGGGGTTTTCTGGTCACGACTGGTTCTTCTTCGTGGTTAGAAGGAATCGAGGGTTATGAAATTAAGTAAGGGAATAGCGTGACCCAAACCCTTGGAAGGAGAAATCTCCATGGGGTTTTATGTTCACCTTGCGACTCTTTATTCTTCTTGGTTAGAAGGAACCAAGAGTTAGGAGATTAAATGTGGAAATTGAATGACCTAAACTCCTGGAGGGAGAAATCTCTTGGGGGGAGGGGTTCCTGGTCACCCCACAACTAGTTATCCTTCTTGGATAGCGGGAACTGAGGGTTAGGATATTAAGTGTGAAAATAACGTGACCCAAACACCTAGAGGGATAAATTTTTGGGGGTTATCTTGGTTACCTCACAACTTGTTATCCTTCCTTATTAGCGGGAACCAAGTGTTAAGAGGTTGAGTGTGGGAATAACGTGACCCAAACACCTAGAGGGAGAAATCTACAGGGGATTTCCTGGTCACCTCATGACTGTTTATTCATACTAGTTAGTGAGAACCGAGGATTAAGGGATTAAATGTTGGAATAGCATGACCCAAACACCTGGAGGGAGAAATCTTCGAGGTGGTGACCATTACTGCAGATAGCCTGCTGGCGACTCGAGGGATCATGGTTCCACATGCTCGGGGAGACTACATAGAATTCATCGCTTTGGCATATTATTTCGTAGTTGTGGATGACTTGGGTTTGGATGTGGAGGCGCAAAAAGGGTATGCTTAGTGTTTGTTATTGTTTGTGATTGGGGAGATGATACTGCTAGGGACCACTAGTGGGATCCATCTCTGGTGGTTTCGATTTGTAATGAATTTTACCGAATCTTTGGATATACATGGGGATGGTTGGTTCTAGAAGAGTTTCCTGGTCTATGCCCATCTTGTCGAGGTACCATATTGATAGTTTCATTAGATTTTATTATTTATGGGAGTTACGTGTTTACCACCTTTCTTTTATATTTAATTTATTCTATCATTTTCTACGTATATATATTATTGTGGTTTTTTATCTATACATTTATGTAGTTATGTTTTTTTTGCTTGCGTGGCCACGTATTAGAATTCTTCTTGGATTTCAAAGATGATAGAGGACATTTTTCCACTTTTCACACATTATGCTTGTGGGAATATGGGGGCAGAGTCATCTATGACTTTGGGGGCATCTAGGGAGCTGCTGAACAGGATGAATGTTGACGATGTAAGTACTTTTAGCTCTTTGTACATTGTTTATTTTCTCATGGATCGTTATTTATGTGTTTATATAGGCTCACTTTTATTTTTGGTGTTTTCTTATTTTAGGTGCCCTAGGGCTTCACTTTCCACCTGTCAGAAGCAGGGGTAGTGTGGATGAGATGTCTGAGAGGAGGTTGCTGTAGGAGGAACCTTTCGGAACCATTTTATTTTTATTTTGGTGAGACAGTGACTCTCCAGTATTTATGGGATGACCTCTTCAGCATACGATTCCCCCTCCTTACTGTCTGAGGCACACAGAGGGGTTTATTGTGGTGTACCGACAAATGTTTGTGAAGGGGTTTCCTATGAGTGACTTTTTGAGAGATAACTTTAACTATAAGAGTCTTGTGTGGTGGAGGGTGATGTTGATGTCGCTCCCAATGTCTAAGGTGGATTTATTAGGTTGGGCTAGTATATTATCATTGGAAGAGGTGCCCATGGAAAGGGGTGGGGGTCAGGCAGTTCTTGGTGGTGAGACAGAGGAAGTGGGTAGGTATTAGTT
This sequence comes from Sambucus nigra, assembly GCA_949130495.1. Lineage (NCBI taxonomy): Eukaryota > Viridiplantae > Streptophyta > Magnoliopsida > Dipsacales > Adoxaceae > Sambucus > Sambucus nigra. The sequence continues at coordinate 165,586,852 of OX422207.1, forward strand.
TCTTCCTAGTGGTTCGACCGATGGATGCGGTGTTTGACGGTGGTGCATGAGCCCAGGAGTTGGTTCTTGAGGGGGATCGAGGTTTAAGGGTTGGCTCCTTAGGCGGACTCGAGGACTCAAGGGGAAGTACCTGAGGCAGGTGATAAAGGTTGGGTTGTATCAGCATTTATCATAGTAGGGAGTGAGGGGTAGAGGGAACCTGGACCCTCAAGGAGATCTTATTTTCTCATGTCGATCGACTTCCTTGGGTTTATGGATGCTATGGGGGTGGGCTTATAGCTGGGTGATGGTGTGTATGGTACGGGTCCCTTGAGGATTGCTCAAAGGAATGGGGATACCCCTTCTTTCACGCAACCTTTTTCTTTCGAAGTATTTTTTAGTATATATTAGGTTTGGAATTTCTTTGTTTTATGCATTAATGATGTGAGATATGGACGTAATCGAGGTGAAGCTCATTTATGAAAAATGGTGATAGAATAGAATAAATATAGCACAATAACATGAGGAGAAATGGAACGAACCTAAACTTACATACTCACATATATTTTCTTTGTGTGAAGATAATAGAATTAAGGATAAAAAAAATGAAAATAATAAAATAGAGAAAAGATAGATGAGAAAACAAAGGTTCCTCGTCTTTTTAGGAGAGATAAAACTTTATCTTATTGATGCAAATCCACATTTTTCTTAACGAATTTTGGAGTGGAAGAGGGGAGTCCCCCCTTCTCGTCTATCTATGATAGGGCGAGATCCTTTGGACGTAGCTTTTTGAAAGCAGAGTGTCATAAATCTACCAAAAATATGGTGCCTTTTTGCATGTAGCCTTTAGTGAGTCTATCGATTGATGATCTTTGTCCCCGGATTCCGTATGATTGAGGGAGAGTGGTATGGGAATTGGAATGCCACCTTTTTGCCTAGAATAGGGTTCTGCTTTGTTGGGATCCTTTTAGACAATCTTCTTATTTCAATGATGTTTGTCACAATATACGGGGTAATTTGAGGGAAGAATAGTGTTTTACTATTTCTTTTTTCTGGAAAAGTGTATGGGGGTAGTTCATTTTCCCTTTTAGTCTTATATTTTTGTGCTTTCATGGTATTAGTCTTTGTGTGTAGTTTAAATAACAATGACCCTGCAAAGTCTTTAAAATGCCTTAGAGTACTATTTTATTACTTGAGTTTTAGTCCATTTAACTATTTGGGAGTGGGTTCACAATGACTATAGACATGGTTTTCCTATAACATAAGGATTTTTTTGTGTTTATGTAGATCGAACCTGAAGTAATATCTCAGGTTGCCTATGTATCTCCGATTCAAAGTCAACTAGGTGTTGCTATATGAATGTTTACGATAAAAATATAGTAGAGAATCAGGTGTACATAGTTTCTTTAAACGGAAAAAAGGTTGGGGGATTAAAGTGTTTCCGCTAAGTTCAAGCGAAAGTTTGGTGGATCAAATGGGTTTTTCATATTGGGCTGGGAATTTTTATTGGCTTCCATGGTCTTCCCTTTCCCTCGCGACCGATTATTAAGCCCTTTTCCTATTTTACTATAAGTAGGTTCATGGAAATAATTTATTGAAACAATCAATATTGAAGGGTTCAAAAAATATAACTCCATCAAGATCAAGTAAGGTAGATGCCCCAGCAGAGTTTATTTTGGTTGCTATGTAGGTTCCTCCACAATTGGGTGCAAATTTACCTCCGAGAGGCAAGACTGGTTTGAGATGTTCTTTCAGGATGAGATCACCCTCTTTAATGTTTTGCTTCTTGACTCGTTTATTAAATGCTCGGGTGATGCACTATTGATAGCCCTGGTTGTCGTATGTGACTATTAGCCTCCTTTCGTCAATGATAGCTAATTCATCGTAATAGGCTTGGACTCAGTCAATTTTTGGAAACTTGGCTTTCGAGAATGACCCTTAGCGAGGGCACCTTGATTTTAATAGGTAGGACTATTTTTATACCATAAACTAATGTGTACGTAGTGACCCCAATGGAGTTTTTCACTGTCATATGATATCCCTAAAGGGATTATGGGAGTTTTTTAGACCTGTACTTATATGTCTCGATCATCTTACTGATGATGCTTTTGATGTTTTTATTAATGTATTTGATTTCTCTGTTTCTTAAGCCTTTAGGGGATAATTTATGTCAAGTGATCCCATACTCATGTAATAGGTTTGAAACCTCCTTCTCTAAGTGAGAACCATTTTTATGCTTACTCAAGAGGAACACCGAAGAGGCAAATGATATTTCCTTGTATGAATTTGGCCACTTTCTTAGCATTTAGGAGTGCATAAGATTCGGAATCGACCCATTTAGTGAAATACTCGATGGAGACTAGGATATATTCGTTCCCGATGCAGGTCTTAGGGGTTACCTTACCTATGATGTCTACCCTCATATGGATAAAGGCCAGGGTGAGGTCATGAAGTAGAGCTCTCGGGGAGGCCCATGTTGTCGTAGAGCATAAAACTGACATTTGAGGCACCTCTAGACGTACTCAGTGTAGTCCTATTTTATGGTAATCCAGTAGTATGATTGTATGAGGATTTCTCTGGATAGGGTGTGATCACTCATTTGAGGGATATTTTCTCCATTATATATTTTATCCATAATTTACAGGCTTTGTCCTCCATGACGCATTATAAATGTATTCCATCAAACCCTCTTTTGTAGAGATGGCCCCTATAAATGATGATTTAGACAATCAATCATCTCACGGTACGTCGATCATTGGGAGAGGCACCCAATGGGTATTGGTTGTTTGTTGATCAAGTTCTATAGGTCATAGTACTATGTTATGGGTAATATTGTTATTTCCTCGATGGTGTTGACCTCAAACTAGTAAGAACGGGTATTTTTACTGGTCACTAGGAACATGATTTTGATAGTTCCATTCGACATGTTGATCATAGAATCTAGGATGGTAAGTACATCTATGAAGTTATTTTTGGCCCTTGGGAGGAAGTCGTTTTTGAGGTGTTCATTAAAAAAACTACTTTTTCTAAGTAGGCATGGTATGGTTAGAGCTTGTCATCTTAGATCTTCCATTTGCCAAGTATTTAATTGATGACTTGAATGGAATCTCCATATTCATTGAGGTTGGGTATCCCTATTTCCAGGTCGATCTCGAGTCCTGTGATGAAAGCCTCAAACTCTTCCATGTTGCTGGCGCACTCATATGTAATTTTTATAGCAATGGGGAGTCATTATGAGTCGGGAGATATAAGGAGAATTCCTATGCCTAATCCCTTTTACTGGATGCCTCGTCAAAGTATAGTTCCCAAGTTTCTCCTATCATTAAAGGTGAAGAGATCCTTGGACTTGATAATCATGTCGAACACGTAGACCTCCACTTATTTGTGTATAAGGTATTGTAGGATGGCCGTGGCTCCTCTCAGACAAGTTGCACCAACATTTTTACGATTGAAGGGAATACGTGTATAATAGTAGGTAATCAAGCGGTATTAAACTTAGTTTTCTCCGAACGATGAGGGTGCATTTTGACTTGGTTATTGTTTACGAATCTGTCTACAAAGGATTTAAGAGTGTTGCTAGTTATAGTATCTACCAATAAGTCAATGTATGGAAGAGGGAAATCATATTTGGGGAAGGCTCAATTGATATACCTATAGTGGAGACACATCCAAATTTTTTGTTAGTTTTGTTTATTGGTACGATGTTGGCTATCCACATGGGTAACTCTGCCACTTAGTTGAAACTGACACGGAGTTATTCTTCCACTTGCTCTTTTACTTTTAAGGACCACTAGGGTATGAGTTTTTGGCGCCTCTATTTTATGGCTTTAACATCACGAATAGTGGGTCTCTCATGCATGATAATAGTATGGTCAATGTAGGGCTTGTCGGAGTAGGAACCGACGAATACGTCTACAAATACAGCGAGGAGCTCGATTAGCTTTGATGTTCATTCTCATCTAGGAAGGGCCCTCTTTGTAACTGTTTCGGGATTTTGGTAGGCATGCGTCTATTTTGACTTTGGTATAGTTTTTTTATATATTTTAGGTCCGCAAGGTTATCATTATTAAGTGTGAATTGTAATCCATCGTTGGACTCATAATCATCACATGTAATACACAGAGGCAAATATTAGAAAATAACTATGTATTATGCCATAAAAGGGAGGGAGGACAACATTGATAATAGAGGAAAATTTTTCTCTATAGAGGGGTACATTAGGAGACGGGATAAGGTGGGTCTCTTAGCTAAGAGGACAAACTCAATGGGCCTCTCTATGACTGACATTAGGATGCACCCAATAGAGGTCCAATTTTCAGTAGTATAATTCCTTTGATGTTAGTGAAGACCTAAGTAGGGATCTCCATAAGTACTTTTGGAGGGACCTTCGGGCGCTTTGTAACTTTGGTATTGACTACGGGCTAAGGTAGGCAGTGTTTCTTGATTTGGGTCTTCTTTCCCTTGAGAGTGGCCTTTAGGTTTCGGGTCAGGCCTGCCACAGGATTGCGGTAAGGTTATAACTCGAAGAGGCTTTCACCAAGAGATTGTGACTTTGCACATTCCACTAATAATCCCATAGGGGTTCTTGGGACATGTCCCGAGGATCGATTTGTTGCCTCTACGAAGTGTATGTTTTAATGGTAAGTAAGGAGTAATAATAAATACTACAATTAAGTTAAAGGTAGAGAAAATTAAAATATTTTTGTCACGAGGATACCTATCATCCTATTACATAACTGAGTCTGAAATAAACAAAAATACATAATTATTCATACATTACATATATAAGATAAAACTTGTAGAAAAATATCCAGGAAACATGAGAGATGATAAATTGCGGTGTAGATATTCAAGTCAAGAATACCATCCTTGTCTACTACCACCCATACGTACATAACTGTAAATATTTTTCTAGGTAATATAAAAAAAATCCAAACATGCGGGAGGTATCTCATCTTCCTCACGTTCGTCATCCATCTGGAAGGAAAACAATTTAAGCAGACATGCCAAGTAGATAATTTTTTTTCTATACAAGCGATGAGAAAAAATTCACTGTTAGAAAGTAACTAGATTTAATATTAATTAAAATTCGGAGACAAGCTGAAATTATAGAACTATCAGGGGTATACTGGAGTCTAATGATATGTAAATGAATAATATGGTGGAGTGTAACCTAACAAGTTATGTATTAAGTTACTAGGATAAGGGTTTAGACTATAACAATAGAACAAATAAATTATTGATTAAAGGGGCTTCAAATGCTTAGACATATCATTACAATATCGTAAAAATCATATATACACTTGGATAGGAAATCCTAATTTTTTGCGAAAAATAATAATAATATAGGCTTGCCACACTTAGCTATAGTGGCACTCATACGTATGTAGGATATAAAAACTAGGCACTCAACATCGAAGTCCTACAGGCTAATTAGAACTATTGTGGTATATTAAGGTCTAATCCCAGAATCGTAAGGTATGCTACTATGGGATTTACTGATAATGGTCATAAATTGTAGGGTAATATGCAATTATTGTAGTAGGTTGCAGGGCTATACCACAATTAAGGGTTAAACGAGTTCAGTGTCTTACACTGAAGTCGTAGGCTCTAGTGGTTTATCAGGTTTAGGGATAATTGAATATGGAGAGAATCAATATATAGGATATCATAAAAACAAAGATTACATTCGACCACATCATGGTAATTTGGATTTTTCGTTAGGTAAAAAGATGGATTTTGACATTGGTTCCTATTAAGTGGTTCTTGCTTTCTTTCATGGGGATTATGTTGCGATGACCGGTTAGAGTTATTGGCTGGATTCTTGAAAGGATATTTGATAAAGTTGAGGGAGGTAGAAGGAGGAAGAATGTGTATAATAGGGCATTAGGGTCTAAGATTTCCAACTTGGTTTCATTCATGACAACATATCAAAGGTCTACTATAACTATACTGAATCAAATTGAATACGAGGCCATCCTTGGGCTTATTGTAGTGATGATATCATTGATTAGGATGGTTCCTATTAACATAGGTATTTTTAGAAGGAGTAAAGATTTGAGTTGTGTTAGTAGAGTAGTGGTGTTTTTCTATAAGGGAGGCTATTTTGACCATTTAGTTAAACTCTTGGACCTGTAAAGGAATGATGGAGGATTTGATGTTCTGGTGTAAACCTCGTTCAAAATTCTTGTACATTTTGGGTTCAGTGTCAACGTATTACGATCATATTGGGATGATTCAATGAACTTAGCCTCATACTAGGCCACAACCATGACTTAGGAAATATATGGTCATTTGATCTCTCACGGACTTTAAAAAGTACTTGTTAAAGAACATTTCTTCAAACTGCTCCTAGGTTAGTTCGTTTAAATCTCGGGAACATAGAATAGACTTCCACCAATAGTATTCTTCTCATTAGAATAGAAATGAATCCAATCTTATCGTAAGTTCAAGGCTAATGATTATCTTGATAAGTACTTTAAGTGTTTAAAGGATCCATTTTTCTGCTTCGATTGCACTGGGATTCCCAAAGAATGCTGGGAGTTTTTTCTCAGAAATTCCTTAAGAACATTCATTTTCTGATTTTCTTCTAATAATTCATTATTAACAAGGGGTGGAGGCATATTTTGTCATCGCTAGGTTAGTACAGTTAATTCTTGTAGACAACGTATAATTCTTTCATTAGATGTAGTTGGATTAGGCATTCGTGGAATAGATTGTCCTCTAGAGTTCCACTAGTAGTTGCTAAAGTATTAAACATCCTATATAAAAAATGTACCAATGCATAAATTACAAGTACATATATAGCAACAAACTTGTTATATGATATCACAATGGGTTAAATAATATTACACAGGCAACGTTAGAAAAAGAATAAATAAAATTACCTAGCCATTGAACCTATTTTATAATAAAAGAATGCTTAATTAATTCAAAAGAACTATTAGTTTATACTACTGTCGTCATTCGGGACTATGGGTTTCGTCTACTTGCACACACCTGTGTAGATTTTTTTTATCTACAGTCATATTCCAACGATAGTCTTCAAGCTAATTCAAGGAACCGTTTGATCAAACTTGAGATCTCGGTCAGTATTTGAGGGATCTGAATCATCTGGGGAAGTACTAGTACTTATGGGGGTAAAGATAATTACGGTGGGAGAAAGGGAGCCATAGTCGATTGGAAATTCAGGGGGAGTAATTGTGAATTCATTAGGTGGCGAGATGTCCCATGCGAGATAATTTACTTATTAAAGAGTGTCAGGGTCTTTAGAGAACCTCTTGGCCTCTCGAGTTACTTGAGCCTCTCCCATAAGGCGACTAATAAGAAGACTGTGTTTGATCTCAGGAGTAGCAATTACCAAGTCACGATCAATCCTCCTTATGTGTAGACAAAGTTTTGTGTAGCCAACCTCTTTAATTGCCTGTTCAAATCTTTCGTGAGTCAAATCATGAATATCAAGATAGATATCATCCTAAATATTCAACACAACAAATTTGAAATAGTATGAGTAACAAAATGTGATAAATGAAATATGCATAGTAATATTCGTATAAATCATAGGCGAAATATTCGCGTATTTGGTCCCATATAGGCAAAAAAAACCGGTGATGCTCTGATGCCATGCTGCCACATCCGCAAATTCTATGTTTTAATGGTAAGCGAGTAGTAAAAATAAATACTATAATTAAATTAAAGGCATCATATATTAAAATATTTTTATTATGAGGATTCCTAGAATCCTATTACATATTTGAGTCTAAAAAAAATGAAAATACATATTTATTCATACATGCCATATATAAGAAAAAACTTGTAGAAAAAAATTCGAGAATGACAAGAGCTCATAAGTTACGGTGTAGATATTCATGCGGGACTACCATCCTTATCTGCTACCACCCATACGTACGTAACTGAAAATATTTTTCGAGGTAATATAGAATAAAAGTCCAAACATGTGGGATTTATTTCATCTTCCACAAGTTCATCACCCATCTGGAAGGAAAATAATTTAAGCAGACGTGCCAAGTAAATAATTTTATTTCTATACAAGGTAGAGGAGAAAATGCATTGTTAGAGAGTAATTGGATTTAATATTGATAAAAATCAATAGATAGACTGAAAATCGTAGAACTGTCATGGGTATACTAGAGTCTAATGATGTGTAAATGAATAATATGGTGGAGTGTAACCAGATAAGTTGTGTAATAAGTTGCCAGGATAAGGGTTCAGACTATAACAAGATAACCCATAAATTATCAGTTATAAAGGCTTCGAATGCGTAGACAATCCATTATAATATCGTCCAAAACATATCATACCCTTGGATAGGCAATCCTAAATTATTGGGGATAATAATAATAATAATAATAATAATAATAATAATAATAATAATAATATTAATAACAATAATAAAATAACAATCATAATAATAATAATAATAATAATAATAATAATAATAATAATAATAATAATAATAATAATAATAATAATAATAATAATAATAATAATAAAGGCTTGGCACACTTAGCTAGAGTGACACTCATACCTATGTAGCAAATAAAAAATAGTCACTTAACATTGGAGTCCTATAGGCCAATTAGAACCGTCGTGGTATACCGGGGTCTAATTCCCGAGTCCTAAGGTATGCTATTAGGGGTTTCACTGATAATGGACATAAATTGTACGGTAATATGCAATTATTTTAGTAGGTTGAAGGGCGATACCACAATTAAGGGTAAAAAGAGTTCAGCGTCTTTTATTGAAGTCGTAAACTATAGCGGATTATCAGGTTTAAAGATAACTAAATATAGAGAGAATTAATATATAGGATAAACATGAACTACACAAATGAGTTTGTAAATTGAAACATGAGTTCAGAATTATCACAAATTGATAAAACAATTAGCCTGTTTGAAAGAGTAAGATCAATTTATTTAATACTAAAATTAAAATCACTTATTCACTGGGATTCACTAGATAGTCTGAAATCAAAGAGAGTATAAGTAGGTCATACAAGCCTAAAATAATGCGTATGTGATGTAGTAGGATGCAAAATTATAATACGTTTTGTGTAAAAATAACTAATAGCGTATAATATATAATTTTAAATTTTTTTAAAAATAATATTTTTCTCCATTTCTATTTGGATTTGAATTTAGTCACAGGAGAAAAAATTTATTTATTTGAACTAAGGAATTTGTGGAAAACGTTTGGGGGTGGTTTGAAATACTTGGAAAATTGGTCAGGGGTTTATGTGTAAAATTAAAACTTGAATATAAACTTCAAAACTGATTTTCTCGAGATAATACTTTCCAGGGATCCAAACAGTGTGATGTAAAATGCTATAAAAAATAAAAACTTTTGGAAAAAAAATCATATTTTTCTCATTGGAGACTTTCCCTCACGTTATGTGTCAAATAATACACGTGTTTAGTTTGACTCTCACTCTCATGCGTATAACCCCCTCATCTTCAACCTTTGATAGTTGGTCTTTATGTTGTTAAAACTTTGTCATTAAATTTGAGACATTTTAGACATACATTTGAGTTTCTTCCTGAATGAAAATTGCATAACTTTTGAGGAGTAATCCAACCATATTGCTTTCAAGGATTTTGGTGGGGGTAAATTTAACTATTAAGTTTCTATTAAAATGGCAAAATGTTGGCTAAATATAAGTGACTGAAAGCTATGATTCTTATTCTAACATCATGAGGGTTTTGTTCTATATTGAAAATGTAGAAAGAAAAGACTAGTTCGAGGGATTCTGGTCGTGTATAACTCTTGAATTTATTTTCTAAAAATTCCAGGCTCAAAAACTTCAAGCTTGGATTTAATGTATCAAAACATGTTCTTTGTTCAATTTAACCTTGCACCTAGGTTCCTGGGAACCTAAGATCAACTTACCTCAGTTTGAAACTATTTCAAAGTTAAGGAAGTATAATCCACCATTGAAGCATAATCTTTAATGAAGTATTCTAGTTTTTGAGTTATTTTAATGCATTCACACATTAACATTCATATGAAAACAGATAATTGTACTCAATATAAGTGTATAAATATAACAAACTTGAAAAATAAAACATTCATATATAAAATAACATAAATGATATAACTCTCAAAATTTTACATTGAAAAAGATCTCAAATGTTGTATGTTTTTACTGAGGTGAAGAGGGACTTTTATAGGGTTGGTGGGGATAAGTTTATTGGTTGTATTAGGAGGTGAATATCAGCTAAGTTTGCAAAAGTCCCACCATTGTATATGTGGATGTAAAATGGGTACCCATGGTACTCCACATGGAACATGTCATGTTGGAAGTCTAGTTGGTACTATGTCAGCAGGGGACCATATATAAATAAGTTTGGGTTTTGGTTTAGGTCCTTGGATAGTTTTTGTATAGAATTTAGGGCTTTTAAGTTACTTTGTAAAAGTTTAGCGGCTTATGTGCAATTATTCAAACCTAATGAATTTGTTTATGATATTCATATAAAATATAATTATTTTGGTCAAACTTTGAGTGAAATGTGGGTTATAATTGATATATGAAAGTGTAAGTTAATTTAATTATTCTTTTAGTGGTATTTTTGTAATTTGGCAAAGGCCTAATGTTTATTTGGAATTTTTACATTTTAGAGGGACTAAAGGTCTATATATAGTGGATTGTTAGATGATTGAAGGCAGTGTTTCATATGGGAGGGTTATAGAGTCTAGCACACAAAGGTAAAGTTTGATCTTAGGGATTCTGAACCGTTGTCCTTTCTCTATAGTGGTGCCTCAAGTGGTAGTACGGTGGACCAATCAAGGAAGCATTCGGTGGGGGTTAAGTTAATGTATCTTAATATGTCTTTTAGAGTGGTCGTATCAGGAAATATCTCTGATAATCCCCATTTGGGCTTTTCCTGGGAGGTTTCTCTGTCATCTGCGGTAACCCATGATACATTAAGTTCACCCTGATTGACTTTGTGGATTTTTTTATAGTCCACGGATATTCATTTTAATAAAGGATTTACATTACGAGATGTATGGATCTCTTTTTTTCATCCCACCATATCTCAAGGAGCTCTTGATAGGGTAAGTCGAATACCTATAGATGTAAGTGTCCATTCTACCCTGAATAGGATGTTTTGAGGTTAATGTTATGGCTTTGCTGTTGCGGGTGAACCTAAGACTAGATCTTACATGTGTTACATAACGGTGACATCTTCAAGGGTTCCTAATTGATTATTTTAAGTCCAAACCCAGGCATGGATCCAATCTTTCATATGATTTAAGTGTCTACATCGTGAATAACTAATTCATCCTCTATCATGTGAGAGAGTGGAATAACCCAAAATCTACTGAGGCAGATATCACTTATGTCATAATGCATGTTTATGAGAGGGGAAATGTTAGAATTGGATACAATGGCCAGTCGTTATCTCCTCGAATGGTGATTACCTTGATGTCTAATGGGAACCTGACCATCATTTGAAGTTATGAGGGTAATGCTCCCATGGGGTCAATCTTATCCCTCCCGATTAAAAGGCTGAGAATGGATGGAAGGTAGCGTATTTGAGATTTGACATAGCATTTGATATGACCTATTATACGACTGAGAGTGATAACCTGGAGGACCTCTCGACGAGTATTATCATAGATCTGAATGGCTATGGTAGACTCTGAAAATTATGAGGCGGTATATCCCATATCGATAGCCATGCGAAGGGGGCATAAGTTGATGGTGGAACCATTGTCCACTAGTACCATGGGTAAAATTTGTTTACGAACATCATAGAAATGTGTAATGAAAATCAGTGATTACGACCTTGCATGGAAAGAACTTCGTTAGAGAGGTTAATGTGTTATTTCACAGTGATGGAGCCGACGTTGGCTGACATCTCAATCGGGGTTAGTTTCGGAGGCACAAAGCTTAGGATAATAGAATAATGAGGGTAGCTCAGTTTTCCCAGGATATAGATATCGACTCCCAGATTGTTATGTTATCTAAGGTTCATCAAAGTTTATCTTGGATATTATTATTCTCCTGAGTATGAGTATAGTAGTTATTATTGGGTAACCACCCTCTCTGTCAATAGGGATCAGAGGAGAGGAGTGTCGACCTTACATGGTGAGGAAGTCGACCTTTTTATTCGGGGACAGTACAAGTGTTTCTCGAGTTCTTGTTTATCTTTCTCTAGGTGTTGTAGGATATCATTCAAGGATGTGGGTCGAGGGTAGATGGTGATGGATTTGGGTACATGACTTCGTTCCAATCCAACGTAAGGGTCTTTTTTGGGCTCCTAGGATCTTCATTCTAGGTTTTTGAGAGGGAACAAGGCATGGAGTTATCTTATATTATACAACTACATCTGACTTTAGAGTAGGGGTGAGGATTCTTTCGTCGTGATTGTGACTTGGTCGTTTGTATGGTTAGGAGTGCATGAGAGTATTTAATGGACACTAAGGACCCTGACTGAATGTCACCGTCTGATGAAGTTTCTTGGTATTCTTCATTATTGAAAAGTGGTCCTCTTGATGCTCTCTGTTGTAGGAAGGGGGCTCTGGTTCCCCTCGATCCATTTTTTTCCACAATTTTGGTATCTTTGCAGAAGATGTCCCTATAGTAGTATTTATACTCTGTGTATTATATTCCCAATAGTAAGATTTCATAGAGAAACTTGGTGAGAGTTAGCTCAAATACAATATTTTGCAGACTGTCGAATTTTCCAAAAGCATGGTCATGGGGAGATAGGTGGACTGGTTCCATTTCAATAGTGTATGAGTAACTATATGAGGGGAGGACCTTCTGGTAGGGGATGACCTCAGTGGTACGTCTAGGTATACGTTCCTATAATTGTATCCCTTATTAATGTAATGGTGGGAATAGAGAGATATCTCTAAGATGAAGAGGTAATAAACCAGCTATGAGATGAGAAAATCTAGTCCACTATTGGGATCAACAGGATCTTGCTCAAGCAAAGGTATCTTATAGTCATTATCTAATGATATGGAGTTAAATGTTGTATCTTGTATTTTTATGGGTATATCATCCCATCTAGTAGTTTGGATGCTCTAATAAATGTCGATACAAGGATTCCAGAGTTCTCCTTTCTTATTGAAAAACTAGAAGGGTTGTCATATAAATGAGAGGATGGGTTGCACATTATCTACAGTGTAACCCTTCTTCTTCATGCGACAGATCCAGTGTTCATGGTTCTCGAGTGGATCGAGATCCTCTACATTGTATCCTTACTCGATTATGAATTTGTAGTCTCGAATACTAGGGGTTTCAAAGTATGTGGGACCTTCTTCATGTATCCCATCACCTTATTATGGGTTGTAGTCCCATTGTGTCATTATTTATTAGAACTGGGGATGTGTTTCTTTAAATGATGTGGAGATGGTCTAACCAATCGGCAATACCTTATTCCGACAGGTTAATATAGTACACATGGTTGGAACTGGATGCGGGGGATCCCGAAGTGTGTTTGGGATGACCAAAGGCAGTGTTTCTTATAAGTTGTGAGAATTGTGATTTTGATCTTATTAGCTATGAAGGATCAACATCCCTCCCATTGTCTTTAAACATCATGTGGATGGTTCCCAAAGGGTATACCTATGCCTCAAGTTCTTAAGGAGAGGATCGGGCAAGTACTTCATGTTATAGGTCATACTCTGACTGAAATAGAACATGGGAAACTGCAACCCTTTAGTTCTTGTAAAGTCGTTTCCACCATTTTTTCACGAGGCTCGAGTGGGGTGTATATTCACTAGGTCTCAGATTGGACCTTTTCTTGGCCTCCCAAGTTATGTATCTTCGAATTAAGTGGGATCTTAATCTTTCTTCTTCGTCATATAACAACTAGTGATGATCTTGGAATATCCAGGTGATATGGTCGTTGTCTCGGAGTCGTAGGTTTCTCTCACTCACCTGTACTACAGGACTCGCATATCGGGGTGGCTAAATTAAGGGTTATTTTGTATGAAGTCTAGAAGCCATAGGCCTTATGCTTCTTTTTAGAGAGTGGATTGAGGGTTAGTCGAGAGTGAAGGGAATATGGGCACTACTATAGGTTTTTGAATCTGGGAGGGTAAATAGATGCGCCTCTGGGGTAGTTCCTTCCCACCCGATGCACTAAATAGGTAAAGAAAAGAGGATATTATGTGTTTCCTAGAGGTATTCATCATAAATTTCTTCCCATTCGGATGAGCGGTCAATTTCTTCTAAAAAGGGGTAATGAGTCCCAATTCCTTAGAGATCATAAATTCTGTGGCTAGGAGGAGATACATTATGCAATAGTTATTCTGTAGGACATGTATGTCCATGATTAATAAGGTCATATGGTTGATGGTGATCTTGGTTTTGATGATGATTTTTATGAAGGGCAATGGCGTGTCAACAAGGGTAGTTATATGGAAACGTTCATGTGTCTTCATTCTCAGCTTGCGATGGATGGACATTATGACGGCGGAGGAGTCGGTGTTTAGGATAAGATCTTCTAATAGGTCATTAGTACTGGGATGATATAGTAGGGGGTTATTAGTGAAATTGATCTTTGGCAAGATGAGCCTTCTAATGTCGATAAATCTGTGGATGTCATACCATAAGTCCCAATAGATGGGGTAGTATTGGGAGGGTTCCCTAGCTAGAATTGTGCATCAGTAGCAACCATAGATGGGGTAGTATTGGGAATGGGGCATGGTCCTAGTAGTAGACTGAATACAATTATAGTGATATGGGACATGGAGGCTCTGGGCGGGTTCCTGTGAGTGGAGAACTAAAATGGTGCCTTAGCAAGAGTCTTTCGTAGTCTTGACAGCTCTATTAGCAAAACTTTCCTCGATTTTACATCTTACGGGGCTGAGGGCTAAAATTTGGGTTCCAGGTGATCCCAGTATTGCTTTGTAGTTCCTTATGGATGTTTATAATCACAATATCTATTTGGTCATTCTCTAAGGGATGATTGACCAATGAACTGACTTTCTCTTTCAAGTGAGGAATGAAAAGGTCAACTGTTTTATCCCTCTTCCTATTTTAGCATTTTTAGATCTTTATAGGTGATGCCCGGTTCTTCATTATACTCATATTGCTTTAGGAAAGAATGACATACATCATCCCTTCGGGCTTTACACCCATTTACTAATTAAGGGTTTCTTCTAACAATGTAGAGAGAACATCCTTTATACTACCCCTGGTCGATATTTCGAACCTGCATCTGATATGGGTTGTTGGATAAGTGGATGAATGAAAAGCCCAGTCCTTTATCGGCTTTAAAGACTGGCCTTTTAAATTTGTTAAGTAGTCAAGTTTTTGGATAGAGATCCATCTTATTTATTTTGTGAGCTCTTTAGTGGTTTGCATCTTATTGATGGCTTGTTGAAGGAGACGCGGTTCAGATTTGACCGGCATTAGCTCATGGTTTTACTGGGGGGGGAAACCTCTTTGACTGGTGGAGGAGCCACATATTTAGTTTGAGGGGGACCTTGGAAGGTGGTTCTTAGGTACTTTGGATATTGGTGGTAATGTTAATAATAACTGTGTGTGGAAGATTGTAGTTAGAAGTAGGGTGTGCTGATGTTAGTAAGGGGAGCCGGAGCTGGAATACGAGCAGGTGGATATTAAGGGTTAGTTGGCATTGCCTTGACAACCACTGCATGTGGTGTACTAATATTGAGGATTAGGGGAGTAAGGAAGTTCTCTACCCTTACTCCATAGGTTCCTTACACGCGAACTTGGATTTGGATTAGCGCATGATCGTTGACTGCATGGATTCGGGAATCGGCTATGTTCTCAAGTTGTCTCAGAATATGATCCATTACTCATAGGATCTGGTCTTCTTCCGTAGATATGGAGCGTACGATGATGCAGACTTGAAAATTTTGGGTAGGGAGTTCACTGGTGAAGACTAGACGATCACACAATGCATGAAATCGGGTTTTCAAGGTAAAAACTTGGTGAAAATTTTCTCCTAGTAGTGATAACTGCATAAAAAGTTGGGGCACTTTTGTTCAGGATTTTGCAAAGATAAGAATAATAAATAGGTGGATAAAGACTCAAATATGCAATTACATTATATTATATAATTATTGTATCTAATTTTAATCGTGTTTCAATGGTATATTATATTTTGAGTTCATTCAGTTGGTAGTATCTTCAAAGGATGATAACTTTAATAGAGTCCCATTGGATTTAGGTGAAGGACGACGATCTCTTACTTTTGGGAATAAGGGTGAGGAATTAATAGACCGAGGTCTATTATTTTCTCAAAGAAAAATTTGGTTAGGTGAATACATGGTAAGGTACATCTTTTTTGGCGTGAACTTGTGAGTTCATATTGTTTATCCTTAAAGAAGGGGAAGACGTTCAACATAGAATCTGAGTAGTTTTGCACCAACACTGCCCGTCTGATAATTTTTGAGAAATTTCATCAGAGCGATGGACTCGTAAGTATCTTATTCTTTTTGTGAAATAGGGTGTGTTCCTAAATATTTTTCTATATGCAAATGGGTAGTGTGAACTGATTATCAAGGTATCTCTTTTCATTTCCATGGATCACAATATATGGAGCTGGTTAGATAGAGCAACCATTAAGGTATATGTGACACCACTAGTACTGAATAGCTATGAAAGCTTATTCGATATACCCTAGTACTAAATAAACTTCAAACTTTAATGTCACCAAGACCTTGTGATCAATATATAAGTTGTTTGATATATTGACAGGTGGGAAAAAAGAGAGAGGACACTCATTGGTGACTAGTCTTTTGGGGAAGTAACTTTTTAAAAGTAGGATCTCTATCCGGGGAAGTGACTTCTCTAAAGTACAAATTAATATGTAACTTTTCTAAAGTATAAACTTTATTTTTGTTAAAGTGAGTTTCCTAAAGTATGAAGTTCTTTCAATTATCCCTTTTGGGGGCCACGAGTTTGGACTTGATGAATTTCCCCTGGATGTAGTTTGACATCATATTTAGTTCTTGGTGCATGCCCCTATTAATTATGGCATTCATAAGGGAAAAAGGTCTTTGTACATTGGTCAGAGTTACCAGTTTGTTTTTTATAAAACAAACAAAAGGTTCAGTTTAGAACTTTCGATCTAATCCCAAGACAAGTTCTAAAGTCTTTAGTTTGTGCATAGAATCTTGTTGTGTGGGTTCAGGAATCAAGTTACAAGTGGGGAAGGTGTTAAGAACCCCACTTATTTTGTATGATTCTTGAATTCTATGCTTTTTATTTCTCTTTACATTCATTTATTAATTTTTAGCTATTTTAGAATTTGTTTAGAGACATTAGTGTGAGGGTCCGTTAAAATGTAGATGGGTTCTTAGGTTGGGAAACAGTATTAATGAGAGATATAAGAACGTCATTTTAAGATGTGCAAGTACATAAGATTTCTTGTGTATGACTCCGTACTTATTTTCGTATTACAGATGGACATAGATGTAGACGTGTGAGAAGGCGTAGCTTTGAGATAGTTTGATATCTCATTAGGGTTTTACGGAGAGATAGAAAAATGGATGGGAGATAGGAGAATCTCTGGGGGTACAATACATCAAGAGATGTATTATCAAGGCTCGAGATCATGAGAAGGAATCAATATTGCACCTACGTACCTAAGAGGACTTGATATCGAATCCTACATAGTTCGGTCATATAAGTGGTGTATACATGTTTGCACATGCTTGTATGAAGAGATATTTTTGGCAGGTAACTCCTTGAGATAGTTTGATATCTCGTTTTAGTTACTTAGGTGTAATGGATTAAAGTGTAGATATGGGGGCATCTCAGCGAAAACAACATAGCTTGATATATATTGTCAAGTCTTGAGCTCATGAGAAATAATCATCATTGGTCCTATGTAAATAAGAGGACATGGGATCAAAGCCTAGGTAATTCAGTCATACACGTGTTCCATCGTAATGTGTGTGCTAGTGTAGGACTTGGATTGAAGAAGGGGAATGATAATGGGCCCTAAGATCACAGATATTCTCATATCATATTATGATCGTTGGGTAATCACTAGTCGGAAGGCAATGTCCTTCAGAATAGCTTGGAGATGTAATGCTAAGGATGTTATATTTTAAACATCTGTCACTAGGGATGTAAAGGTCGAATTCGGAGGAGTTTGGATTGGGGATGGAGACGCCCGTAAGAAATAATACAACAAGAGACGTATTATTAGCCTTGGGCTTCATGATTTTAGCTAGATAAAGCGCCTACATAACCAAGGGAACTTGGGTTAAAATCCAATATAGTTCTAATAAAAGGGGAATATTTATGAGTGTAGGCAACGGGATACCGTGTATACAAGGTACAACATTACGTTATTTATGGAGCCCAGTCCTTAATACAAAATTTTCATTTTGTTGGATTGATATATTTATAGGTTAAGAAAATACATCGATCAAATGTCGATGTTTGAAAAGTATTTATAAGAAAACACATATTCACGGCGTCGTCGCTTGTATGGGCTTTGTTCTCTCAGAGAAGTAATTAGAGTTGCCAAATTTTAGACTTTGGTCTGTTAAGATTCGGGCTGATCCAGCTCGCTGGAGCTTTCTTGAGAACGTTTTTGAAAAGTATGTTTTCATGATGATGTATTTTAATAATGGCATTTTATTAGCATTTGTTTAATATATGAGAATTTTAATACAACATACAAATAGAGGTGCGGGATTAGAAACCAAGCTTTGAAATATAATTTTTGTAAATTGCATACCTGATCCGTTAAATGGGGGTCGGTATAAATCCGATAAGAATGTATGTACTATTTATCACAGTGTATGTGTATGTATATATATATATATTGGTGGGGGTAATGCCCCTCAATTTATGCAGAGGTTCTTTGCCCTTGTGGCAAAAGACGACTTTTTTTCCTTGAGGCATGTCCTCCTTTTGAGGTTTTTTTCAATCGGGTAAAGATATATTTAGAAGTGTTTTCTTTGGTGGGACTTCTGCAGAGGTTTGACTCGATCAATTTCTCAGAGGTGACTTTTCATGAGTACAAACTTCTTTTAGAGACTCAGAAGCAACTTCGCAGAAGTACGAGATTTCCCTAAGGTGAAACAAACTTTTCTAGAACTAAGAGCTTCTTTGGGCCTTTCAGAACGAGCTTGAGTATCTTGGACACTTGGGAAATAAGAAGTTGAAAAATCGAGATGAAGTTGGGTTTTTGGATGATTCGAAATGGATTACGAGTAACTTTAATTATAGGGGTTTAGGTCTGACCTTTAACCAATCAGTGAATGTTCTTGGACCCTCAACTTTGGGAAGTTGACATGTTTACAGATGAGAATGCATTTCCCAAGATTTTGTAATGATGGTTTTCTCGAATAGATAATTGATCGATTATCTCGAAGGGAGACCTTAAACGGATCAATTAAAGGTTTGGGGGAGGGGGCTTTAACCAATTAGTTAAAGGTCCTAGATGACTTGTTTGTTTATTGTGTTTTTGGATTAGTTTTATTCAAAATTTTTCCTGTAACGAAATTATTTTATTATCCGTCTTACATTTGAGTATGTCGTATACCTCTACAACCGTCGAATACTTATTCAAGATCAATCATGCGTCAAGACAGATTCGAATATCAAAGTTGTTCAACATCCAAGCCTCCGCAAGATTAATTTTGGTAAGGTTTTGTTTTTATATCTTAGCATTTCACTTAAGGTGGTGGGATATTTTTTTTTATAAAATATTTTCTACGTGTTGGAACGAAGTTTTTCGTCAAACGTATTTTTCTAAGTGTTAAGGCAAATTTTTGAAATAAAAAAATAAAGTTTTATTTGGTCATTCGAGCGACCAGTATTGTCGCTCAAGCGACCGAGAGATGTCGAGCGAAGTGTCGTTCAAGCGATATTGTCCTTTCGTTCGAGCGACTTCCAAACTCGTTTGATCGACGCGCCGCCTTAACATTTTTATAAATAGCGTGTTAAACAGTTTCATTTTTCTTTAGAAGAACTGAGAATATTAGTCCACGAAAAGTACTTTGCATACATGTTTGTCTTCTCACTTTTGAGAGTTTTAGCTTTGTTTCAATTCACAAAACATCGATCCCAATATTTATGTGAATTATTTTGAAACCCAAAAACAAAATGTTGTGAAGTTTCTCTTGTAGAGAAGATCCCTACTGCTGATCTAGGTGCCACTTGAGGGAGGTGTTGGGCTGGCATGACTGTCTGTCAAAGGGAGTACCCGTGGGTGTTCCTAGGCTGACTGAACTGCGGTTCATGTGGATTTGTCGTGAATTCTATTGCTGATTTATGTTGTGGCCTATGTGGGTTTACTGCGATTAATCTGTTGTAGATTTCACTTGTAATCATTGTGAGTATTGTTTGTGAAATAAAAGGTTTTACCCGAAAGGATTTTTTCCTAAAATTTGTGTGTCAATAATTATTTATGCTGGTTTGATTTATCCACACCTAGTTTCATATTTTAGGGATGAGTTAAATTGGATTAAAAATTGACACCAATTAAATAAGTTTAACTTGAAAATTTGCAGATTTACCAATGGGTATCAGAGCGGGTTTCGCTAAGTTATCGAGTGATCCTTGTTTTTCACAAAATTGTGTGATATTGATTTTTTTTGAAAAAATTGTTATGTGAAAAATTGTATTTTTTTTCTGATGGAGCACTATGTAATTGGATGCCCCTCTTTGATGACACGGGTCAGAGTTTTGATGATTTAAATAGTTTTAATTTGACATTTTCAAAAAGAATTAATTTTTCGAAAAAAACAAATTTGTTTAAATCCTCTATGGATATTTTGCAAACGGTTCAAAATCACAGAGATTTTTATCATGAAAATTTTATTTCTTTGGACTATGACTTTAATGATTTAAAATTGTCCAAAAAGGTGAGTGATAATAGTCCTATTTTTAGAAAAAGAATTGGAGGATTTTAAAAATTCTAGGATTTGTGTTTGTGCCAAAGAAGATAATAATATTTTAATCGATGAATTTGTGGAATGTGAAGAGACTCTCAGGGTTAAGTGTTCATATTTTAAGGGAGAACGTGATAACCGTCTAGGAATAATTGAAAATTTAGAGAAGGAGTCCTTAAAATTGGAAGAGATTTATTCTTTGCTTGAGTAGAAAATTTTGAGTTGAAAAATGATTTGACAGACTCGAGTAGTGTTGGTAGCAATCGTAGTGGCTCATCGTGTTCTCATGTTTAGAATGATAAAGCCAAGACCATAATTTATTTTAGAGGGTCAACAAATCCCAAGGACGTTAGAAAAGTTCAACCCATAGGTGTCGTTCCGATTTACACATGTTCATATTGTGGTAGGAAAGGTCACCTTGGGTGTTTTTATTTTGATCTTGGAAGAGGTCCTAGGAAGTTGAAGTCTAGAGTTTCGTTGGTTCCCGAAACCCCTATTCGACGTTTCACATCTATTTGGGTTAGAAAATCACTTTTAGAGGTGCCAGATGGTAAATTAGTTGATTCTCACATGCTTGCACATGATGGGTCACTTGCTATTTCTTATGGATAGTTACTTGCATGATTTTTTTCTCATACACTATTTGTGCTTTATGATATATAATTGCTAGTATGATGACACATGTACTTTTTGTATTAGATTTTTGTTTTTGATAAAACTTTTGAAAAATACAAAAAAGATTTTATTTTGATAATTTTTTTGGAAAAAGACAAAAGAGTTTTGTATTTTGTTTTACACCGTATATGGATGGACATTTAGGATGACCGAGTAACAATTTAATTCCATATCCATGTGACTATTTGATAGTTTTTTGATACAAGTCATCATTTCATTTTTGTGCTTTACAATGTTTGGAGTCAATGAGATGTGATTTATTGTTACTACCTACATGTTTGACTCATGAGTTCATTTAATGAATACTTTTATGGATTTGTTTGACTACTGTTCTTGTCTATCACATGTTGGTCAATGCGTTTTCATCTCAATTATGTCTTTAAAACGAACCAAATGCGATAAAACTTGATAATGAAAGTAGTGCATGTAAGAATCATTAATGTGAGTTTGTGTGATTTATTTGAAAAACGGGTAAGGGCTACGAAAGGTACTCATTTATCCTTTGCGATTAAGACACCGCTTAAATCGGACCAAGAAAAGGTGTGGCATAATAAATATTTTCCCAGGTCCAAAGATGTTTAAAAGAGCCCGAAAAAATTCAAAGGCAATAAAAAGAAAAATATGCCATAAAGTGGGCCAATTTAGTTTAGTTTCATCACCTCAGAAGAAAATAAAAATCATTATTATTTATGAGGGAGTTTGGATGGAATATAAAATGGGTTTACATGTCCTGACAAAGTCATGAAAAAAATTACATAGTTTTGAATGTTATTGGTGTGAAAAACATGTTTTACTTTGATTTGTCGATTTTATTAAGACGGTGTCATCTAAATTCACATTTTCAACACCTAAGGACGATTTTGAGATTCATTTATTACGAGTACACATATTCATTGTGCACATATGTTATGCGTGATTGCATTGATTTTCCTATTGAATTTTTTCACACCCATTCATTCCGTTTGCATGATTTGATTTTCTTAGTGTAAATTCATGGTGGATTTTTTTTTTTGTAAAATTATTTTTGCATTTTTGAATGTAAAATTTAAAAATCAAAAATAGTTTGTGGAAAGATTTTCAGTTACTACTTTGCATGAGCATAGTGTGATCCATGTTTTCTATGCATATTTTTCGTGACACTCCATGTTTATTTTATTTATTCATCTCCTTGTCTATTTTGGTCAAATAAAAAAGGGGGAGAACGAATTATGGGGGATTTATTGCATTATGGGGTAGATTTGACTTATTCTTATATCAATTCAAACTCGATGCATCACGAAGGTTTTTCCTTTGTGACATGTGTGTAGGTACAAAATTGAATATCATTATGTTGTACACCCTGATGAGAAAAGCTTAAAGATTTGAAGTTGAAGATTTTGAAGAAAAATTTTGAGACTTACATTCTTAGTACCTTCTCAGTTTTGGGTTTATAGGAGGGTATTAGATTTGGATAGGTATTTGGATTTAATAATTGAGATGATTTTATTTTGTACTGGCATAGACATAGAGGGATATTTATAAGGACATTATTTTATTATCCGACTTACATTTGTGTATGTCGTATACCGCTACAACCATCGAAGACTTATTCAAGATCAATCATACATCAAGGAGGATCCGAATATCAAAGTTCTTCAACATTTAAGCTTCCGCGAGATTAATTTTGGCAAGGTTGTGTTTTTATACCTTACCATTTCTCTTTGGGTGTTGGGATATTTTTTTACGAAATATTTTCTAATTGTTGGAGCGGATTTTTTTATCAAATTTATTTTTCTAAGTGTTAAGGAGAATATTTTTTAATAAAAACAAAGTTTTATTTGGTCGTTCGAGCAACCAGCACTGTCGTTCAAGCGACAGGGAGATGTCGCACGAAGTGTCGTTCAAGCGACACTGTCCTTTCATTCGAGCTACTTCCAAACTCGTTCGAGCGACGTGCCGCCTTAACGTTTTTATAAATAGCGTGTTAAATAGTTTCATTTTTCTTCATAAGACTTGAGAATTTTAGTCTACGAAAGCTTTTTTGGCAGAAACGTTTGTCTTCTCACTTTTGGAAGTTTTAGCTTTGTTTATGTAACACCCCTCTTAATTTAATAACGGGTGGCCAGCCCTATACCAAGATAAATAGGAATCTCAAGTGGATGATTTTTAGCATCACTGTCGCACATACTAAAAATATAATTTACTATCCAATTATGAAATAAGCGGATGCCAAAAAAAATTCAAGACATAACAAAAACTACAACCCAACATGAAACAACTACAAAACATGATAATTTATATACACGATTAAAACCAAAGATATACCGGGATATGTTGGCCTGTCACAGGCAATACAACATCCATATGATAACATAAAAGAGCTATAAACGAACAACCCTCGAGTACACATAACCGATATACAAAAAGGATCCTAATTTAGATTGACAAGAATAGGAAGCGCGTATAACAAAATCCTGTAATATTTCACAATTGCTATAGCTCCAAGGACCCTCGATAGAATAAGAATCATTGGCATCCTTGTGGAGGGACACCTAAAATTATACAATATATATAGCAAGACAAGAGATATAAACAAGTCAGAGCCCGAGGTATAAAAATAGTTTTAGCAAGTGAATTAAAATGCATAATAATTCTGAATGCACGATATCATAATTATAATGGTGTCGCACTCTCTTGGTATTTAACCTCGCCCCTCATCAATAACGCGCACCTAACGTATGTATATGAACCTCAACTAAGCTATCCATAACATTCTAAGGATAAATCCTCTTAATTGTACGCCTAAGCCTCATTCGAGTCACTATAAAAAAGCTTCTTTTTACTACGGTGCTCCAACCGTCTCAAAAATTCCTTTGGCCGTCTCAAAAGCCTTTTGTGACGCCATTTGAGATGGCAAATAGGCGTAGTATTAGACCCCCGTTTTAAAAGCTTTTTGAGACGGCAAAAACCGTCTCAAAAAGTTTTTTTGAGACGGGAAATGCACCGTCTCAAAAGGTCATTGCTTATAGGACCCTTTTAAGACGGCTAAAAAACCGTCTTTTCAAGTTATTTTTAGAGACGACAACATACATCCCCAAAGAGTTTTTTGAGACGATAGCTTAACCGTCTCAAAAAGTCCCCATTTATGGAACCCTTTTGAGACGACAAAGAAGCAATCTTTAATAATTTTGGCACCAAAATTATAATTTCATTCATTCCATGATATACTCTATATAATTATAAAAAAACCTCTTAAAAACAATATGACATATTTTGCATCCCATTTCAACATATAACATATAATTTTCCATTCGATTATAATTAAAGTTTATACAAAGAAAAAATACACAATTTAAACATTGTGTCCAACATAGATCTCTCTATAGAATTTCACTCATCTCATTAGAAAAAATACATAAACAACCATCTATCCCTAACATAAAATGATGTACGCAAAGTAAACTCGCAATCTTCAAGCATACGACCTCCAGCAAAACAACTCCAATATCTTGCCTTGTCCACAACAGGTTTTCACCTGCAATAAATTTATTAAGTGTCAGTTACCTTAAATAATGAAATAATTTTTTTAATAGTTCCTATAGATGACAATCCTTAAAAACCTTATCAAATTTGTATATCTTCGTATTATTTACTTTTAAAAATACTTAATATTTTTAAAAAAATTCGACAGAGTCTCCTTTATTTATTCATGAAAACCAACCTGTTTAAACATAAAAATTAACTCAAAAACAACGACAGAAAGCCAAAATTTTCTAAACAACTAATATAAATAAAAATACACATTACTATTCCTTTTATCGTTGGACAACATAATGAACAAAATTTAACTTGAATATGTCTCACCCCTGCTTGTGGTTGAGAGCAAGACTAAAGAGGACTTAAGCGACGAGGTCTTTGTTCGAGAGAATAGATGCAAAAGCTCCAACGTTAAAAGTCTTAAGTGTACATATAACAAGTCCTCGTGGGATAGTAAACTTCCTGCAATAAATGGGATACAAAACGCAATTAGCTATGGTTCTGAAAAAGTCAAGAAACATTAACTTGATTTAGATACTTGGACAATACTTGTTTAAAACCCAATACAAAAACTAGCTCCAAAGATGTCATGATTATATAAATATAAAATAATAACAAACACTAAAAACCTAGATAATTTAACTATTTAACACTTAGAGGTTGTTTCTAAGCATTTCCATCTGCTATACCAAAGGCTGCCCCAATTCTAACCTATTAAAATCATACTATGACCGATGGATTGAAAAATGAAATCAAAGTAGAAGTTGGAAAATTAGAAAAGAGGTGTACAAACAAAAAAAAGGGTTTTCATCCCATAATTAGAATTGAAATTTAGTTTTGAGTACTATCAAGTATTTTGCAATTTAGTTTCCGAGTTCTATTTGGAAGTACCTGTGGCGGTTTTGGCAATGTTACTTCGTTTAGGCCCAGAAGGCACGGTAGTTGGTCCAGAAGGCACGATTTCTTTTGGTTCACTTCAAATTGTGAAGATTGTCGCTCCATATTGATTGTGTTTGGTTTTTGCGGCCGAAATGGGGCGCGATTTCGACTATGCTGCATAGTTGTTCAACAAATAAAGATACGGATCAGTTCAAAATCATAGTTATACTTGGATCAAATCACAGTTATTCTTGAATCAAATCAAAGTTCAAAATCAGTTCAAAATAAATATATGGATCCTTAGAACATTTACTTTGATCATAATATTCAAGTACCAGTTCAAAATGCAGCTACCAATAGCAGTTATACTTGGATCATAATATTCAAGTAGCAAGTAGCAATACTTAGTATACCGGTTCCTATAGAATTTAAGGTAGCTGCCAATATTCAAAATACTTGGTATGCTAGTTCCTATATAATATTTAAATGCACCAACCAATATTCAAAATGAAGCTCCTATATAATTAAGGGCCGTTGTACCAGTTCATGTATCAATACCATATCAATTAAGAAATGCAGCTATCAATCCCAATGAAAAAAAAAACTATGCAATAAATTCAGTAGTCCGCTGCTATCAATACCATGCTTGGAGGTATGCATACTTAAATCCTATAGAATTAAAGGCAGGTACACCATTTCATGTATCCAATCAACTAAACTCAAGTAGAAAGTAGCAACATCAGTCCCATATCAGTTCAGTTCAGTTCATATCAGTCACATATAAGTATGTATCTGTTATCACGTAAATTCAGTAAATTCAAGTATGTAATAGTTCAATAAGGCAGACCAGTTCATGTATTTAATTAAAGGCAGGAATAGAAGTTCAGTAGCAACTATCAATTATAAATTATAAGTTTGAATTAAAGTAGCAGTTATCAATCTCAATGTATTTAGCAACATCAATCCCATATTAATTCGGTTCATATCAGTAGTATATGGATAGCTACTGGATATACAGTATATGTTATAAGTATATATATCAATCAAGTAAATTCCAGTAGCAATTAGAAACATCAGTACCATATCGGTCAAGTACACTAGTTCAATGAAGTAGACCAGTTCAAGTAGCTGGTATGCATACCAATTTAGTTCACGTAGCAATTTAGTCCACAATGTTTTGTGACTATTACTTATGGAGGGCTACCTGGTTTGCTCAATGTGTATGTATTCTAAAACTACTCAATTTCGTCATTTTACAAAAGAAAAATGTATGTATGTTATCACTGTATGCATCATTGACTGAAAATTAGAATCTTAATCTGAAAAAATAAAATAAAATAAGTCAGGTTATAACTTGTTTTCAACCTCTAAAAGTCATTTCCAGTGAACTGCTAAAGGAATTTGAACAAACAAACAAATGTTGAGCTGCTGAAATAATGGTCTCAAAATTGATGCTCGGATTGGTTCTAAAGGAATGGAAACACTGTATGTATGTTATCACGGTTTGCAGTATGAAGAGGATAATCCAATTAACCATTAATTAAAAATTCTCAATTCTTTATACAAGGAATCTAATGGATTGCATTTCTGCTTCTTTCTGGTCTTCTTTAGACCTGAGTATTATTTCAATAAATATTAGAAATAATTTGTCTCCTAATATATGGATCTTTGGTTCTTCTAATGTGGCTAGCACTGCTATTGTTTCCAAGTCTGGTCAAAATGTCACCATCTCTAATTAGATTGATGGAATCCATTCTCATTATATCTTTGCTCATGCCATGACAACCGCTACTGATAGAACACCTCTATGGTACAATATGGAAGGATATAGCCAATATATCCTCTCCTTTTATGATCATAAGGAATTTCAATTGTATCCTTGGAGCTCATGAAAAGATAGGTTGAAATCTTCCTTCCAGAGCTTCATATACTGAATTTCAAGATTTTATTGACACTTATCATCTCATTCATCCTAATATCCAAGGCTCTCTATTTAATTAGGCTAGAGGAAACTATGGATCTAACCATGTTGAGGAAAGACTTGCTAAAACTTTACGCTCCAAAGACTGGTTTGATAACTGGCCTAATTATTGTGTAGATGTATTTCCTAGATCTATATCTAATCATTAAACTCTCCTTCTATCTTACCTTGAACCAACTAATGGCCCATCCTCTTTTAGATTCAAAGATATGTGGACCTCTCATTCAAATTTCATGAATGTGATATCTTCTTCTTGGAATTCTTCTCATATATCTGGATGCCCTATGTTTAAGCTTGTCCATAACCTCAAAGCTATTAAAATAGACCTCAAAATCTAGAATAAAAACACTTTTGGTCATGTTAAATTTAATATTGATATGGTTAGGAATAATCTCAAGGAAATTCAGTAGAAAATGAGTGAAGAGGGCCTTGGTAATCATAAATTCAACAATGAGGCCAATGCTAAAATGGTCTTGAAAGCTGCTATTCAGGATTGTAATTCTTATTGGAAAGAAAAATCCAATGTTAAATCGATCACTAAAGGGGATAAGTGTACTTCATTCTTTCAAAATTATGCCAAAATCAAAAGAGCCAAGTCTTCCATACACCACATTATGGATGGTATCTCTCTCTTTTTCTCCCTCACACATTTTTTATTTTTTGTATCTGTTTATCTCCAAAAAAAATGGGCAAGGGTCCTGGTCTTTACACTGACATCGGCAAGCAAGCTAGAGATCTTCTCTACAAGGATTACCAGAGCGATCGCAAGTTGACAATCCCCACCACCTTACTGACTGGAGTTTCTATTACATCTTCAGGAACGAAGAAAGGCGAGCTATTTCTGGCTGATGTCAATACTCAGTTGAAGAACAAGAATATTACCACTGATATAAAAGTGGACACGAGTTCTAATCTGTTTACAACTATCACGATTGATGAAGATGCTCCTGGGCTGAAGACAATCCTTAGCTTCAAAGTTACTGATCAGAGATCTGGAAAGTTGGAACTTCAATACTTGCATGACTATGCGGGGATCAACACAAGCATTGGGTTGACTGCAAACCCCATAGTGAACTTTTCAGGGGTTGTGGGAACTAATGTTGCCTCTGTTGGGACTGATGTCTCATTTGACACCAAAATAGGGAACTTTATAAAATGCAACACTGGATTTAGTTTCTGTAATGAGGACCTTATTGCTTCATTGACCCTAAATGACAAGGGTGACACTTTGAATGCTTCCTACTACCATACCGTGAGCCCCTTGACCAATACAGCTGTTGGTGCGGAGGTAACCCACAGCTTCTCAACCAATGAGAACACCATCACAGTCGGCACACAGCACGCGCTGGACCCATTGACCACTGTGAAGGCACGGGTCAACAACTTTGGCAAGGCGAATGCACTTATCCAGCATGAGTGGCGCCCCAGGTCCCTTTTCACCATTTCAGGAGAAGTAGACACCAAGACCGTAGATAAGACTGCCAAGTTTGGATTGGCTTTGGCTCTAAAGCCATAGGTGAGGAGCCATATGGTGGTTCGTTTTGGTCTTTGAATCTCTATTTATATTTTGGTGGTTTTTGGACTGTAAAAATAAATTCTACATGGTTTAAGCGAGCCCATGTTGGTACTTATTTTTTTACATTCTCTACTCTTCCCGTTTTAAGCTTGTGGAGGATAGATTTGAAGAGTTTTGACTTTGAGATTTAAAAAAAAAAATCAGACCCTTCCCTCGTGTCTAACTTTATTCTCATCTTTTATTCTGATCTCTACAAAGAAAATCCTTGTGATAGAGTTAACTCTATTGATTCTAATTTTAGCAATATTCCATCTCTCATTTCTGATTCAGAAAATGAGATGTTAACCTCAATCCCCACATAATCAAAAGTTCATGATGTAGTCTTTGGTATGGATGATAGAAGTGCCCCTAGTCCCAATGGCTTCTCTGAAGTTTTTTTTTTAACCCTCTTGCTTCCAAAATCATATCTCCTTAATAAAATTCTTTAATCAAAGGTAGAAGTATTATAGATTGTATTGGAGTTATCTCTGAAGGGTTTAATATCATGGAAAACAAATTTTTTGGTGGGAATCTTAGTTTAAAGGTGGGCATCACTAAAGCATTTGACATTCTGAATTGGGATTATCTTCAGGTTTTATCAAAATTTGGTTTCAAGCAGAGGTTTATCCATTTGATACATGTTCTTCCTAAATCAACCAAGGTACCCATTCTTGTTAATGGATCTCTCATGGGTTACTTTTGTTATAGTAGTGGTGTTAGAAAAGCACATCTATTATCTCCTATATTATTCTGCATTTCTGAAGAATGTCTAAGCAAAGGGCTTTCTAATATTTTCTCTCGCGGGAAAATAAAACACATCTCTCATCCTAGAGGCTGCTCTTCCATTACTCACTCCCTATATGCTGATGATCTTATTATATTTTCAAGAGATGATAGTAAGTCTCTATCCAACCTTCTTAATTTTATTGATCTTTATGGCAAAGCGTATGGTCAATTTATGAACAAAGATAAAATTAGATTCTACTTGGGGTCTATTTCCACTCATAGAAGAAACACAGTTACTGAAATTTTAGGTATCAATGAGGGTAAAACTCCTTTTATCTACCTAGGTGTTCCCATCTTTGTTGGAACAAACAAATAAACTGTCCTAGATGAGGGCTCCCTTGCATTGTGGAACTGAAATAATGGTCCACATCAATTATATGGCCGAAAACAAACATTATTTCCTCAGGCATATGGATAACCATTGTTAGGCTTCCATTTAATCTATGGAAATAGGAAGTTTTTTAGGAAATAGGAGCAATATGCAGAAGATTGTTACAGGTGGATAATAAAACATATATAGCCATATCAAAATCATTTGCAATAGCAGTAACCCTTGGTGGAATCCTCATAGCACTAGACCAATACATACTCATTTGTGTAGGGTACAAAAAGTTGAGAGCTAAGTGGTGACTCTCAATATGGATATTCCAAAAGAAAACCTCAAAATGAGAGAACAGAAGAAGATGGAGCAGGGCATCCCTTTTTTGATTTCCAATCCATGAGTGATTGATCCAGCAGCAAGGTATTAGCATAAGGAAGCAGGGCATCCCTTTATGCCAAATGATGGAGCAGGGCATCCCCCTATATATGGAAGGTGGCATATATATGGGATGAAAAAATAAACCAAAAGAAATGGAAAGAGAAATGGAATATTTATTGAGAGGATAAAATATATGGCACATGGCATAGTTGGATGAAGTCTAGACTTAAGTATTGTTGTGAGTTTTATAATATGTAAAGATTATTAGTTACACCACGTACACATATACCATTTAAAGATTATTAGTTACACCAAGTCTTGGGAGTTGATTACTTTCGTCGTTTGGTATTGGATTTTCATAAGTGTAGGACATTCGTTGATAGAAGTGAGGTATTTTGGGTGTGAGGGACATGGTCATTAAAAACAATATGACAATTGTAGTGCCTTACTAGCTCAGATGTATACATGACTAGATATGGTAGTCCGCTAAAATTCAATCATTAGTTAGGTCCATAATTTCACATTGATCTTTTAAATAACATTTACTAATAGGTGTTCTAATTTTCATAATATAATTTTCATATATCTCTATATGTGTTTGTAAATTGATATTATTTACGTTATATCCCAAATCCACTGTCCGTTATCAAGACTTGTACATTATTCTCACCAAATTACATGTTACTGAGAGTATAGTTAGATGATCAATATACTTGTACATTATATCAATGAATGCCCTACACTTAATGTCCTACCGTTATCAAGACCATGGAAACTAAGTTATTTACTTTATAGAGGTTGGTAGATGGCCCTTAGTGGCCACCTTATCCCTAGGGAACAAATAGGGTGCTCTTTACAGTTAGGCTTCGCTTGCTAATCCACGTATCCCAACTTACTCCCACTGACACTAGCACCTATACAAGGGCATAAGTAGCTTGTTTCCCCTTGATCAATCGCATAAGTACATCACGACCCCATGATATGATCCTATAACCCAATAACAAGAGTCGTACCAAGTACATATTGAGATGTATGCCCCACTTGCATCTATTGGAAATAATAGATGGGGGGGATACAAGTGTCAATTAGCATCCCCTAACTAATTAAGAATTTTAGTTGTATGACGTGTACACTAAGGGTCCTCTGTAGCGGTTTAACTCATAAATATATGATTTGGTTGGGAATAACATGTCAAAAGGGCGACGGATATGGGATAACAATAAAAATTGTAGGAATTATTCCAGTTGTTATGGTGAAACATTTGGATTAGATAGTGTAAGATGCAATTCTTGTGCCCCTCATACTTTGTAAGGGTCCCCACTGAGGATCTCCCTCATCAAGACATTTATTGTTTGATTTTTTTAATTTTCAAATCAATTCGACGTGCCACGTGACATGTTAGAGGGGTGACATAAGGTTTTCATGTCTATGAGAGTGTTCGACACGATTACATCACCTCCGATCAAGTGCCCTTGCTTCATAAGTTCCTAACATGTTTATGGGATGTGATTAAAACTAAGAAAACGGCATTGGATTATATGATCTAGCCTTTCCTTATCCTCGTAAGTTATTCAATGTTCAAGGTATGAACTTCGGGTACTGCGATTGCATTGTGTTATGTTTCCTTAAGCTAATTTAACCTTATACAGTCTGTCCCTTTGGGGAAGAGGTGTGTTGTTAATTTAATAGTACAATCATTATTTGATCCAGCTTTAGGACTTCTGCATAATGAATTCTTTCGTACGGCCAAATATTTACTAGCATTATCTTCAAAAATCAAATTAGTTCCTTATCCAAACGTTTAGTCTATAAATGCGATGCTTTCTTGATTCAGCTAACCCGTATTTACATCATTTGAAATATCAACACCATAACAAACATGACATAGTAGCATCTAGTTAAGCATAATTCTACATTGTTAATAATAGTAGAGAAATTAATTTTGCAGAACATACTACTTTGGGCCAAGCTACTTCATCATTGTTTCAATTTTCACCCCCAAAAGCTCAGTTTAAACCCCAAACAATTATAAACAGTCAATAATTATAACTTGAATGGCATAAACAACTTGTAGAGGACATGAATTAATTGACACAAACATTAATAATTCTTACTAAAATTCATACAAACTAGTAAACAAATATTCTCGTAGATTAATCCAAACGCTATACTACAACAACCAATTGCCAATCCGGGTTTTCAATTGGCTCACCCTCAACCTCCTATCACCACTACAAATCAATCCAGTACAAAAATAAATGAAATATGTAACATCATTAAATGATAATTTATGAAAAGAGTGCATACATACCAGATGCAATAGTACACTCATCAATGGTGGTGCTAGCTTCATCAGCATTGCACTTTATACCTAATTCAAACAAAACACATTAATAAACACAAGATTAAAGTAACAAAAAATAATTATAATTATAAACACTCACGAAGATCCATATTATGATTCTTTAAAATAGCATAGTTGTCCACAGCGATATGTGCATCAGACAATCAAAGTTCAATAACTCAATTAACTACAAACATATGATCCAAGTATTTTGTGTAAATTGAAGTTAGGGTTAAGTATTATAATGGACCTCAAGTCTAAAGAGCAACATCATTCCACTTCTTGATTTCGAAACGCTTTGATTTCTAGGAAGAAGGGCATTTGAAACAAAGTGGGGTATTTTCAACAAAACATTTCTCGCAAAATATACATCTCGGGAGGGTTTCTTTTGCACTTTTATACACGGAAAATAATGTTTCCTATAAGGTTCCCTAAACATAGATAGGGGAAAGGCCATTAAAATTGTTAATGCCCGAGCATAAATTAACACATTGGATGACCTAACCCTTGTTGATAAAAAGGATTTTATTTACAAACATTCCAAAATCTATTGGATGACCTAGACCTTGTTGATAAAAATGATTTTATTTACAAAAAATCTAAAATCAATAGTTTATTCATGGCATGGTCACTGGGATATCTAGACTCAAACATTACAACCATGAGTTAACTATAAAACCAAAATTTGAAATTGCCCAATATTTTATGATTTCCAAAAATCCCATTATGAATAAGTTCACATATAAGTCAGTGCTTTAATAAATAAAATTGATATCTACAAATCCAACCCTTTTGAGAAAATGAATTGGCATTAATTCAATCAAATAGTTTAACATAACCTACCAAATCAAACTCTTTATTAAGAAACTTGAAATTTCTAGTGATCTTTTTAGTTTTAAGTAGGTTATGTAAATGGACGGGGATTTGGAATTTCAGGAAAGTCCAAAACTAGAACATTTAAATAAAATCATTTAGTGCTATACTTAATGATACCAAATAAAACATATTCGTAAACGTTAAGGGAAAAAAAATTAGAAATCCATATGCCATATTGCCAAGTATAAACTGACCTTTGGCTCTTGTGTTTTATACCTCATAGTGAAGGTGGTCAAGTTGGGTTCTTATGATATAATGCAGAAAGAATTACTATTCTATTATTATAAGTAATTTATTCTATAATAAAAACTCCAACTATCCCAATAACTAATCAATTACATCAACAAGACATCAAATTTATTTTATATTACCTTTACTTTCATTTTAATAGCACCCAAACAAGGAAATTGATAATCAATATATAACAAAACTAATTTGATATCTTCAACCATAAAATCTCACCTTAATAATTTCCAATTACCCTTAACCTCAATTTTTGAAACCCTAAGTAGCTATCAACCTACACCACCATAATCTCACCACAACCAAGAGAAAGTGGAGCACGACTTACTAGCAGTGAGCGCAGGGGGAGATAGGGCGAGCGACCGTGGAAGGGTAGAACCATAGGGCAAGCGACGGTGGTTGAGAGCGAGGGGGATGTGACGGTGGTAGAGAGCAAGGCTGATGAGTTCTTGTCCGGGTAGAGAAATAAAATGCTTTTGCTTTACTTTTTCTTTTTTGTTTTCTGGGTACGAGGTTTCATTTCTATGCAGGCGGGAGTTAAAATTGTTAAGGTGGGAAAATAAATTATTTCAGCCGTCTCTTAAGGCTGACTATTTGAGACGGCTCTTAATATGCTGTCTCATTAGCCTCACTTTATAAGACAGCTATGTTTACCCGTCTAAAATAATATTAGTTTTTTAGACGACTTTTTTTACCCGTCTCAAAATGTATGCTTTAGGGACTAAAATTTAAGCCGTCTCAAAAGCCTCCGTAGTAAAAAGCAATTTTTTTTGTAGTGAGTGGACCACTATCTCTAACATCACCGTTATTCCACTTCTTTTATCGTCACCTAAGTTTACACCCAAACTTATACACTAATATAACTCAATTATATTCTCTCGGTTTTCTAATTATTTAATTCACAAGTTATTAGCATAAGATATCCCACTTCATCATTAAAGCTAGTAATATACCTAAAATATTTCACCTATACTAAATAACTAAGGACCAAACATCTCCCCACGCCCAACGTTATGCTATGTTTCGTGCGTGGGACGTCTCGCAAAGCGAAATCCAAACAATAAACCCCCCATACACTACCACCTAACATTATCGGTCGTGGGAATCGGTTCGGCCCTCGGTCCAAAGTACACGCCCAATTACTTCCCGTCTATAGGCATAAGAGTATACTCATCCACTCTCGTGCTATAAAAGACAAAACATAATACACATCTTTATAACTTTCTCTAGTTATAACATTAAGATATCACACACAATCTATAATGCTTGTATAATATTACACGCACTTATAATACAAGATTCATCAATCTCTAGCAAGTACACATACATAGCACACATAATGTATGTACTCTAATAGTCTCTACAATGCTATCATCTTCTAAGGGATCACTCACATGTCCCAGAGTTACCAGTGGTTAGATTATCACACCGACCTAGTAGAAACCTAATCACAACGAATGGGAAGTGGCCATAGTTCCTAACCTGAGAGAAATATGAATCATACCCAAGATGTCTTACCCCTACCTCATGCACAGTAAAATAATGGACACTATGACCTGAGAATTATACTTCCCCTGCTCCTTAAGCCAGGGGATTCACCCACATCGCGCAACTTCCCATGATAGCACTAAAGGGGTATGAAGCACATAAAATATATTACATACACACATGATATATACATTCGATCACATCATATATACAAACCATCACACAATGTATATACATTCATGCCATATATATATATATATATATATATATATATGTATATATACATACATACTATCTCACTTATGCATGTACAGAAGTAATGAATCCGACTATATGTATAAAATCTCATTATACTAACCAATACATTTTTTAATACCTTCCCAATCCATTTATTATTCAATCCCTCACTTCAAACTTACTCCTCCATCACATCTATGATATGTATAATCACTCAATTTAATCGATACTAAGAACACACTATAATCCCCCTCTCACCTAAATCCCTATTCGACATTAGGTAAATTCCTACTACTCAAATAATTTAAGAAAGGACGTGGTATGTTGTACTCCCAATTATACCTCCATTATAGCCCGTAACCATCCTCAAAAGAATCCTCATTCCATAGAGGGGTTTCCAAAATAAAACAATACAATTTGGCCTTATATATATATATATATATATATATATATATATATATATTAGCCCCCAAAGAGGCCTTTATTTTATATCCAATTATGAACCCTCCAAATATCTTCTAAACATGTTTACTACACTAAAATAGAGGGTCACCAAGTACTAAAACCAATTGAAGACGGGTAAAATAAAAAAATGGAAAAATGCAGTGATCGGACCGGGCGGGGGTCCTAAAAAATGAACCAGTCTGATTCCTAAAATCTTTACAAAAATCTCTTAATGATCGGACCGATCTGGTGCCTCATAAAAATGAACCTGTCCGGTTCCTAAAATTTAACAGAAAACCTTTAATGGTCGGACTAGTTCGGTACCCCTTCAAAACGAATCGATCTGATTCTGTAAAATTTTGTTCCCACGAGATTTGTACCCCATAACCTTACTTTACACTTCATCAAATTTACCCTACACTTATAAAACCCAATTCTACCTCACTCTAACAATATCCTAATCATCAAAACCCAATACATAAAATTATCCCCACCATTTATATCATCTAAACCATAAATATAACCCTAAATACAAGATTTACTCATCAAATTTTAGGGTTTAACCATAAAATCTCAATTCAACAAAATCACCAACAAAAATTATGAGATAAATCACACACATAATTATTTAGCAAGTTTAATCACTTGCCTCAAGATTGTAGAGATTGAATCTCCCTCGAAAATCATGAATTTAAGCCGAAAATTTCCAAAGCTCCTACCCTTTCTCCTCTTCTCTTCTCTTTCTCTTCTTCCTCTCTCTCTTTGTAGGGTTTTCTCCTTTCTCACAAATGAGATAAGACTAAGTCTTCCAAGACTAAATAACCCTTATCTTTAATAATTACCAACTTTAAATGACAATAAACACTTTAAATTACTCGTTTACTCATAATCGAGTCATACTATGTCCAAAATATTTCGGAACCCAAATACAACTTTTGGGCAGTCATTTTGACTATCTCGACCCATCCCGGATCAACCATGCACTCTAATTCATCATTAGAGACTCGAAAAAATAAAAATCTAAATTCTCCCAATATA
This sequence comes from Sambucus nigra, assembly GCA_949130495.1. Lineage (NCBI taxonomy): Eukaryota > Viridiplantae > Streptophyta > Magnoliopsida > Dipsacales > Adoxaceae > Sambucus > Sambucus nigra. The sequence goes on from OX422207.1 coordinate 165,624,455, forward strand.
ATAATTTTATTTCTCCCACAGTAATTAAATTCTCAAATCTTCAAAGTATGGGGTATGACCATTTACAATTCACAAAACATCCCATCTTTATGTGAATTTTTTTGGAAATCAAGAAAATAATTTTGCGAAGTTTTTCTTGTAGATAAGATCTCTACTGCTGATCTAGGTGCCACTTGAGGGAGGTGCTGGGCTGACGTGACTGTGTGTCAAAAGGAGTACTCGTGGGTGTTCCTAGGCTGACTGAATTGCGTTTCGTTTGGAGTTGCTATGGAGTTCCATTGCTGACTTATATTGCGGTCTATGTTGGTTTAGTGTGGTTAATCCATTTGTAGATTTCACTTGTAATCATTGTGAGTTTTATTTGTGAAATAAAAGGATTTACCCGAAAGGTTTTTTTTCTTGAAATCTGTGTGTTAGCAATTATTTATATTGGTTTGATTTATCCACACGTAGTTGCATGTTTTAGGGATGAATTAAAAAGGATTAAAAATTGATGCCGATTAAATAAGGTTAACTTGGAAATTTATAAATTTAGTTTAATTAAGTATCAAACATTACTTTTTACATTACCCTATATACATTAGCTCTTTGCAGTTTTGAACTCTTGAAGTTTAGCTATAAGTTTTAAAAGCTTGTATTTTTTCTTGTTCTTTTGGGGTTTGTGCTCGGTCTTGTATATGATGGGATGAAGAATCCTCGAACCTCGATTGTAGATCAAGGGTTCCACAACATTCTGCCTATAAAAAGATGTCGTTAACTACCATTTATACTTGCATTAACTTTTCTCTTAAATGCTAGATTTCTTCCTAGAATAGCTTTCTCTCCAAAAACAATCCCCAAAACTCTGTCCTTTTACCTTCAAAACCCCTTCCAATCTTATATATAATGTTATAACCCAAAACCCTAACTTCTTACTTCTCATTCAAACCCAAAAGAAACCAAAAAAAACCTTTTATTTCTCTTATCTTTTCTTTTTCCTTTAAAGGTACTTTATCTTAATTTAACCTTAGTTCCACTCCAAAAAAGGTTGATTCCAACCCAAAATGTTGTTGAAATGAAAATGAGCACGTGTGATATTATAAGGATGATATTTCTCAGTCTTTTATTTTGAAGTCTTTGATATAAAAGTGTGGTGTTGTGATGCAACACCACCCCCAAATACTCTTTTCTCCATTCCTTCCTTTTATCTAAAGGTCATGTCTGAACTATGTTGACTTTAATTTTGCCTACGATCGGTGCGTGGATGTATTAGAGAAATCCGATCACTAAAACTTAAGTTTAACTTGTATATAACAATTTTTTTTCCTTCTTATTATCATAAATCATCTGAAAAACAAGTAAAAAAGCTTCAAAATATGATATATTCTCATGTAGGTTAGAGATTCATTAGATTGAGGGATTTTATCAACAATTTTATTATTAATGTTGGAATTTTGGTCTTTTTTTCACCATCAAGTGATTTTAGGAGTGAATCAATATTTTTCAAGTTCTTTCATGAACAAAAAATCATTCATATCTTCAGATTCGGGTTTTTTTCACTATAAAATACTTTGAAAGTTCAAAGAAAGTCTAGATCTCTCGCATCGAACCTCTATAAGAGATAAAATCCATCTTGTTTCTACATGAACTACGTGTACTTTGAATCTTTTCGTGTGAGTACATAGGCTCACTCGAATTGTCCTTTGAGTGAACAAGTCCAACTTTATACATATTTATCCTTTGACTATATCATTTACACACATCCGACACTGCACTGCACAGTTTATTTACATACTAACTATTTTCATTTTATTATTTCTTTTATACCATAACATGCTAATATACTTATTTTATATTATGTCTCCAGGGAGGCCTTTTCCTTTCATTTGTTCGTTTTGTGAAAAATGGATTGGAGACTCCATTTCTATTCGAAGAGAGAATGAGGTGATGACCACATGTCAATGACCGAAAAAGTACGCGACTCACGCACCTATCCAAATGGTGTCCTTCAATGAAATAATAAGTCAATGTGGGCCATGTTAGAAATTAAAATTGCACAATTTAGTAAGTATAATTTCTGTACATATTTTTAAAACAATTTTAATGATAGTTTTCTACATATTTTAAACCTCGTTGATATAATTTCTATACATATTTGAAAATAGTTTTTCATTAAAGAAAACTATAAATATTTTTGTTTCAAAATAACAAACGATTCTTTATAAAGAGCACAAAAAAACTCAAATAGAATAGAAGAAAAGCAAACACTTTTGATATATATACACACACACACACACACACACACACACACATATATATATACACACACTTATTCAAAAATATACCTAGGGGAGGGGGGGAGTTGAATTGGGTGTTTATTAAATTAAGCTTTCAAACGGAACCTCACTCTTTTGATATTGTCATAGTGACATTGGTGATTTGGAAAGAAGTTAAAAGGTTTATTTATAGGCTTGAGGAAAAACTATTAGTTGTATGGTAGTTTGATAATTTTGTAGAACTTTAGACTTTGAATGTTAAAAGGATTTTTTTACCAATTAGTCCCGTTTACTTAGTCTATAGTTCAATAGGTCCTACTGTCTTTTCTTTTTCTCCAACAGGTTTCGTGAAAAAATATTTTCGATCCAATAGGTCATATTTGTAAACATATAATGAATATTCACTAAATGAATAAATAGGACCTATTGAGAATTTTTTTTATAGGATCTATTAGGAAATGTGTTATAAAAATAAGACTTATTTGTTAAGCTCCCATTTTGAAAACTACATGTTATAAAATATACATATGATCACTTTGAGTCGACTAAAAGTAGTTTGAGTCTACTCAATGTCCCATACTTTTATTTCCTAAAAGTTCGAAAATGGTTCAAGGCAATTCCAATCAATTGGTACAGTTTGAGTCGACTCAAGGGAACTTGAGTCGACTCAAGGGACTTTGAGTAGACTTAAAGTGCATCTTTTGGTGCGATATGATTTATTAGATGAGTTCCTAGTTTAGTGGGAGTTTAAATGTGTTTGTAGGCCAATATTTGATCATACAATATCATTTACATCATTACAATCATTCCTCAAAAACTAAATACATTAGGATGATATTCTGGACCTTTGATAACTTATTTAGGATGATATTATGGACCCTTGATCACTTATTTTGTTGAGAAACTATTTGAAAAAATATTTTGAACCTTAATATGATTGCTCTTTTATAAAAGTATTGAAATTTGTGACTTTCTTGGAAGATGATAGAAGTTCATTAAATTTTCGAGATGAAATGCTTATTTGAAGGTGCACTACTTGAGTTGACTGGCTAATTTGTCATTGTCTTTTGATTGCACTGCTTATGAATGTCTGTCTGACTGGGTGCATTGATGAGTTAATAGTTATCATGTCTTGAAATATGTGACGTTTATATGGATATGCATTAATTGAATTGACTAGTTGGCTTGTCATGCATTGTGATCATATGCAGTGAGTTTTGATGTAATTTTAAAGTTATGTTTAACTATCTTGGTTCATGGACTTAACTTTCTTAGATATTAAGGTTATGAAAAGTACTTGCGGACGTATTTATTTGCTTGATACATGATCTCTTATTATTAACTTTTTATGCATTGCTTGTTCAGGTATGCATGTCTTATGGTCTAGTCGTGTCTTTCTTGTTATGGTATGCATGGATTATAATTGCATGTATTTCTTTATTTATTATAGGGATTCTTTGCCTGATATGAATCTTACTTGGTTACGAATTAATTTCATTACGTTGATATTCTTGGTATGATCTTATCAAGATAAATCATTATGATTGTCTTTGGTTTTGAGGTATATAGTATACTTGGATGTTCTTGATGTAAAGGTTCTCCTTATTGCTTTGGTTTTCATAGTGATACTTTAGTGGTAAATTTTCTCATCATCTATTAACATATTATTTTTATTTATTGGACATTAGAGAAAAGATAGTGAAATTTTCCCTATATTAATTGTATTTTTGTCACACAAAATCTTATACTTGAAAATACTTGTGTCTTCACAATCTCCCTCCTTTTGATGATGACAATTAAATTGATATCATTTGCAAAAATATTTGATGTATCCTCATTTCAACGAGACTTGGTTTTGAGAAAATTATATTTCTCCCCTCTTTCTTGTTTTTTCCACCTTCTTAGATATATTTTGATAGTATTTTATATTCTAAAAATATAATTATCTCCCATTTGTAATTAAGAAAAAGGAACTTGGAAAGGGTGAAAATAAATGATGGACTTTGAAAACTAGATTTATGTTGCCAAAATATCTTTGAGTAGCATGAGAATTTTCCAATATGATGTTGTCTTTCCCTTTATCATGATATGTACTTACTAAAAAGAAAGTTAGTACTGCAAATATTAAGTAATTGGAAATTGGACGTCCTACTGGGTTCAATGTGATTTCAATAATAACACCATGTTTTTTGCATGAATTTTTAAATAGCAAGTGTTGATCATTCATTAAAAGCAAATGACAAATTCAAGTTGCATTAACTGATAATTCATAATAAACAAATTACTTTAAATTAGTGTGTATGACCTAATTGTATGAGAATGAATTATGTGTGTACTTATCAAGTGACCATTTATCATCATTGATGGTAAACCTCCATTAAATTAAGATGTTTCCATGATAATCATCTCTATGGGATTGACACTTTGTTTATGTGGACATAATCTAACCAAGTTTTGAAATGATGAATTACAGTGTTGGTGTTTGACCATCATGTGAATTTTCATAAATATGATTTTTTAATAGAAACATAATTTTTAATAAAGGTGGAAAATAAGAAAAGATTATATGAAACAATGGAGTATGATAATGTAATTGTAAAAATTAATTCTTGTGAGGTAAACTTGTTAGGATAATATCAAGTGTATATAACTAATTTGGTAACATTTTCAACCTTTGTATCATGTGTTAATGATATCGAAAATTTTAAATTATGTGCGTAAATATGAAGGTTGCATTATATATATATAGATATTTCACATTTGAGGTACGAGCGACAACACTTTTAAGAGGTATATGTTATATAGGAGGATCATTTTATGTAGTATGAGCATTTTATTTGTCATTTTGTTAAATATGGGGAGAAATATCTATTATAGGGGAATTATTGAAACTGCTTTGGGATATGTTATATAGGAGGATCATTTTATTTCATTGTATTATGAACTTGATAACTTGATATTAGATTATCTTTCTTTATTTCAAATGTTTTATCTCATCCATATAATTACTTATCAGAGGATTCACAAGACGAGGGAGTTTTTCTTTGTCCATGATTGATTGCATGATTCTATTTGTGTTTCATGTGATATTAAGTATGGTCATGTTGATTCCGACTTCGATCCATTATTAAAACATCACTTTTTGCTTCATCGTTTGTTCTATGGATTGTTAAGCATTACTTTCCTACTAATATCGTTATATTTCTAGTGATGTGTGAGTCGTATGGGGGTAGTAAGATCATTTTGAGTTTTGGGGGGTTTTCCCCAGAATAGCCAAAGGGGTTGATTGAAACTGTATTTTTATAATTAATGTTAGTTATCTTATTATCGTGTCAAAACATTTGAGCCGTTTAGTCATTTAAGTCATATAGATTTGATTCAAATGAGTAAGGCGATGTCATTTATCTTATAATGAACCTTTGAAGATTGAAGATTTTACAAGACGCTAATTAAAGATTTTTGTTGCCATGCATTCACATTGAAGTGAAGACTATATCCTTTTTATTAGATGTTTTGAATTTTCTATGGCTAAACACATACAAGTGCACAAAATTTTTTGATATGTGTGAGGATGTTAAAATTAATGGAATAATTGTTTGAATTGATTTAAACAGTCTTAGATATTTTTTAAAATGTTTTGAAATTATTTTGGAAATTGGTCTTTGAATTTTGAATGAGTTAAAGCCTTTTTAAAAACTTTGGTTGACTTTAATCGTTTGCATGGATATAGTTTAGGTTTGTGAACTCGACTTTTCCATTATTTCTATACTAGTTTAAATCATGCGCATGACCAAATCTAACCATGCGAACGATGAACCTTGATTTTGGAAATCTTCTATTTAAACAACACTTTCCTTCCCATTTGAAAATATCTCAAAACCTCATAACTCAAAGAAATATATCAGTGTATTTTCGAGGTTGAGAGATTTTTTCTTTTTATTCTATTTTCAATTTCACTTCTTCCTTCCAAAATTGCTAAAACTTAGATCTACACTCGATTTATGCTTTTGAGAGAGAATTGAGTGTTTTGGTTCAAATTTCAAATAGCCAATTCAGTTCAAATCAATCTACCTTTGAATTGCATGACCATATACTTCTAGATCTAAAATTGGAGACATTCCGAATTATATGAGAACTTGGAGTGTGGCGCGACTTCGAAGGAAGAAAATGAACTTATTCCTTCATGTCATGGAGCTTATGGTGGATTCTCATTGCTTATGTAAGGAAAGTTGAAAGTTTCATAAGTAATTACATTATAGATATTCCGTGAGAGGTAGCTTCTTGTCTTTTGTAAAAAAAATTAAGAAGAATTGAGAATTGAAATGCGTCGAGGTTTTTTACCCCTCGGTGTGAGGGTTTCCTCACAAACCTTGACTTGTGATTGAAAGTGTATGTTATCTATTCATGTGAACACATTTAGCCACGCACATAACTTAGATCATATTTTAATGGGGAAAATAGTCTTAGGTCCCTCGCAAATAAATTTTAAACACTTAAAGAATTTGGGCAAATTTTAAACACTTAGGTCCACTAATTCTTTTCTTGTAGAAGTCCAACTAGTGACATAAAAAGTGGACCTAAGTGTAAATTTACCTATTTTAATCTAGTTAATATGATTAAAATTGACTTAGATGTGTTGGATCTAGTTTTATTCATCTAGATTCACCTAATTGCATTGTTATGTGAGTTAATATTACCAATTTAGTGAAATTTGTGTTTAGTAAATTGAATGTGCAAGCAAAATAGTTTGAAATCAAAAATTATTTATGAGATGCTTTCAAATCTATTCACCCCCTCTAGGTTTGTTAGAGGTGCTTCACTCACATATATAACCCACTTCTTCAACTGGTATCAGAGCTTGTCTCTATTATTTTATCATTAACGTGATTGGATGGAACCTTGTCATTTTATGTGTTTTTTTTCTAGTTGACCTAGTTTGCTTGTGCTAGTGTTTTTCTTGAGTGAAGAGTTGCAAAGTATTTTACTTCTGTGACTATGGGTACTATGATACTAGATTTTGATTTACCTTCTAGTATTCATCTGACCGTGAATTTTCGTATAATGCTAAGTCAAGGTGAAAGTTTGGATTTTAAATCTAGATTTGACAAGAGTGTGATGAAATCATTTCATTATCGAAAAGTTAATTTCGATGAAATTAAAATTTTAAATTCCTGAGTCAAAAGAATAAAGAACTGAATGCTCAACTTATCAAAATGAAATTTTTTAATCCTAGATTGGGTAATCAAATCAAACCCTACGAATAAGAAAAAAAATGTCTTTAAAGAGTTTGAAATGACTAGTCAACTTACAAGTGTAAAGTTAATATTGATGGAAAAAAGGAATGGTTAGTTGATTGAATTGATTTGTGATATTAAAAAAGATAATCAATTTTTAAGGTTACAAAATTATTATTTGAAAATATTTATAGTTTAAAATATGTTGTTTTCAAAAAACATGAAGTTTTTTAGAAAGAGAAAAATGATTTGAATATTGCACTTGAAAAAGTGAATGAAGAACTTATTGTTTGTGAAAGTTCTAAAAGTTAACTTAAAAACATATTTGGGTCTTTTCAAAATCAATTTGACTTATTCAAAAGTTCGTCTTCTCATGATGACTCATTGAGTGAATGTTCATCACATGTTTCAAAAGAAATTGAGTCCTTAATTTTGAAAGAAAATAGAAAAAAGATTTATTTCATGGTGAAGAAAGATAAGAGTGATAAGGTTAGTTGTGATAGGATTCCTTTAGAGAGTGTGGTGAAGAAAAATAGGAACAAAGCTTCAAGGATTATGTCTCTTAGTGATTCTTCGTCATGTAGCAGCGAGAATTCACACATTTATATTCCTAGATCATAAGATGATAGGTATGATGATGTGAAAGACATTCATAATACCTTTAATGATCTTTATGAATAATCTATAAGGCTAAAGGAATCAAACATCAAATTTTCATACAAAATGAGAGTTTTCAAAAGTGAATGTGAAGAAAAAGATAAAAAGATTTATGGTGTTTAATTGGAATGTTTAGAAATAACAAAGGAGGTTGAAGTGTTGAAAAAAAATGTGATTCTTTGAAATTACAAAATGCATCTACTTTGAAAGAAAATGAAGGGATAGAACCTCACAACGAAATTTTAAAAGTTGATGTTAAAAAATTACAAATTGAATTTCAACTTGCCAATCTACATGCTTTATATAACATGAGTTCTATATAGTATTTTGTTTAGTAATGCTCAATTGAAACCAAATAATCATGGCATTGGATATAATGTTGAAAGTCATAATTGAAAGGTGAAGGTTATATTTTTTACAATAAGGATAAGGAACAAACTCCTTAATTAAAAATTAAGGATGTTGTGCCTAAATTTGAGTTCGTGCATATGGTGTTTGATGCTCATTTTTTGGTAACATGAATCACGTTGTGCATTTTTTCTTTAAAAGAAAAAACTTGAAAATTTTGGTCTGAAAGCTCAACATGAGAAAAATGAGGTGAGAAATAATGTGAAGAACGTTGTGAGAAGAAATGTGAATTTTTACACTTTTTAAACGATATAAGTCCATGTAAATCAAGCTTTTAGATACTTGAGAGAGAGAGAGAGAGAGAGAAACGATACTTTCATGGGAAAAATCTAATAAGTTTTCCATTGGAATCCTATTGATAAACTTTATGGCAAACTAGATAGTTTGATGAATTTCGTAGTGCGTGATAGAGGTAAGGGCATAAGAGATTTTCCTAGATCTAAAACTAGACTATATGCTCAAATTCCAAGGACTATGAATAAGAATCCTAGGAGGAATAGGAGATATATTTCAAAAGCTCATAGCGGGATGCCTAGAAATTAACCAAGGAAGAAAGTATAAGTTGTTGTTCCATAAATGAAGTTTGTGAAGAAATAGGTTACCTTTGTTACTCGCATTGATCTGCGATATGGAAAACTCATCGTTATCTATGTAGATAGTTTGGGAGGATGACTAGATTTTTATAGGGTTCCATTCCTAGTTCGTTATTGATTTTTGCAAAAAGAAATATTTGTAGGTGAGTAATCTCCAATTGGTATCATGTTTCATGTTTTGGTGAGTACTTTTTTCATATGTGCATTTTTCCAGCATTTTCTTTCTATGCTTTGTTTCTCTACTAAACATGATTTTGTAATCTCAATGCATCATTTTTATTCAAGTTTTCAAAATGATTTTGTTTTTATTCTTGTTTTTATATGTGCTTAATTCATTGATTGATTTTGATTTGATGAACTAAAATGATGATTAAAAGGGAATTTTAAACCGTTTGATTGAAAATGTTGATTGATTCAACTGTTAGGTTAAAATTCATTTGAGAAATCATTATTGATAAATTTGTTAAAATCTATGGTATCGATTTCACACTACGTGAGCACATATTATTGGATATGATTTCATTTATGTGATTATTTATTTTAGTTCTTAATTTGATGATGATCATATTCTGGTATCCAGTTGGTGTTTCTTTGATCCACATGTGAGATTTTGTAAGTTTCTTATAATGAAGGAGTTAAAAAGGGACCATTTTCAAAAGCATTGATAAGTTCTATCACTAGAGTGGCTATAACCATTTTACAAAATTCAAATGCCTTTGGGTAGGTGCCATCTAGGCATGTAAAAATTCAATCGATGGCAAATGCCAAAATATGTTGAAAAAGAGTCATAATTCAAGATCTTGGATCGACATGAAAAACAAGAATTTCAAAAATGAAATTTGTTATTTAGATATCATTCAAAAGATTTTGTATCCATTATTTGTCAGATGAATTACACCTTGATTGATATCACAAAGTTACATAATATTAATTTCATAAGAATTTTATGCCTTGTATGCTGAATTGATTGAGATTTTGTAAGAGAAAATGTTTATAATTTCTCATAGCTTAGGCTTTAATTTGTCTTTTGGTGTATCCCATTACGAACCGACTTGTCGAACCGAACCCCAACATCTCCAAGATCAACGATGGCTCAATATCTCAAGAAGGTATAAACATTGGGTGTTCATAAATTTTCTAAATTGTATTTTCCATACTAATTTTATATATTGAGGATGTCGTTTAAAAAGGATTTAAAAATAAAAAATAAAAATTGGCCTCATTCAAACGAGATTCACCCTCGTTCGAATGAGAAAGAAGTTTCGTTAGAATGCTTTTCTAACTACCTTCGAACGAGGTTGGCTCTTCCTGGCAGAACTTTCTCGTGAAAGGCTCGTTTGATGTATACTTCGAACGTCATTGACTTTTCAATAGAACGAGATGTTGACTTGATCGAACGAAAGCTTGTTTTTTAATGACATTAATTTTGTTTGAAAAAATTTCAACGCCTCGAATTTTGTTCTAGACCTATAAATACCTGTTTTGAACTCTTCTTTCATGGGACTTTGGAAAAAATGCAAACAATATATCTTTGCCAAAGTTTTTCATATTTTATTTTACAAAACACTTTTCACTTCCCAATCTTTACATCCCCCATATGATTTGTGAAACCCTGTAGTTTCAATACCTTACATACACTTTATGGAGAGAAATCTCTATGGCTGAGTTTTGAACTGAGGTTTCACTGCTAAAGAAGGAAAAAGGCTAGAATGAGTCATTATCTATTAGAGGTTTTAAAGACGATGTGCATCCCACTTAGTTTATCTATGTTTTTATGAGTTGATTGTCTGTCAAAACTTACGATAGTGTTGAATAAAGGTTTTTCCCTTTTTAGGTATTTTTCCTTAATTACTGAGTTGATTGCATGCGTAGTTTAATTATTATGATTGGAACACTTATTGTATGGAAACCTAATTTAATTCAAGATAACATTTGGTAGAAAAAATGGATTTGTGTGTTGGGAATTTTATATATATATATGCATTAGATCACGTGAACTCTCAAATTTCTATCAGAGTCGGTTACACTAATTTATTGTGTAATCCTTTTTGGCAAATGTTTTTTTATACTATTTTTTTAAAAGATTGTTGATCTTTAAAAATCCAAAATTTAATGGATAATTTGTATAATAGAATGCCCATTTTTTATGGTTCCAATTATGCTTACTGGAAAGCTAGGATGAGGTCTATACTAAAATCAATTGATGAACGTGTCTAGTTGCTTTATGAAAGGAGGTGAACACCACCCACAAGCGTTGATAATGTTGTCATCCCTAAACTTGTTTCTTCTCGGACAGAGGAAGAATTTAAATGGAGAAATTTTGACTCATGCGGCTTGAGTGCCATCTCGAAATCCGTCACTCCTGACGAGTTCCACCGCATTATGACGTGCACCTTGTCTAAAGAAGCTTGGGATACCCTCTAGCTCACTCACGAGGGAACCCATGCTGCTAAAGCTTCTAAGATGTAAAAAATCACCACACAGTTTGAAACTATCTCAATGATTGAGTCTGAGTGTTTTTATGAGTTTTACGCACATGTGTCTGATATAGTAAACCCGAATTCCAATTTAGGTGAGAAAATTCTTAAAACACGTGTAGTTCAGAAAAAAATGAGATATAGTTTGGCTCATTTTTTCCTAAGGTTTCCGTGATAAATACGTTAGGGATACTAGATACTCTTAAGTTAGAGTGAGAGTGACCTACAATGTGCCTATGCCGATCTTTATGCTGAGTCCTTTAAAATCAAGAAACAAAACAAAGATTTAACTATTAGATTTTTAGACTTAGATAAGTACTTGATAGAGGAGAGAGAGAGTGAGTCCTTGGTGATAGAAGATTTGGGAGAGAGAATTTGTTTAGTTGAGAGAAAGAAACAGGACTTGGCCAATAAGGTGGATAGTCATATGAGAGATCTCCAAGAATCCGTGAAGACTCGTGAAATTCTTGAAGCACTTGTATCCCAACTTGAGAAAGATCTCAAACGTGCCTGGTAGGTCGATGTAACTATTGAGGATACATCGAAGAAGGTATATAAGATCTTCCTTAGCCCTACTTTAGGTTTTGGTGAGAGGCGTGGAATTGGTTATGACGATGCATCCACTTCTAATACCGCATCGGAACCGATTCCGAATTTTTTGGTTAATCCTTATGAACCTCAACCTAAATCACAAAATAAAGTCCAACCAAAGAAAATGAACCAAGGTAGGCCTAAACAAGTCTATGTCTTCACCTTTTGCTAAATAAGAGGTCACCTTAGAGAGTTTTTCTATAAACTAGGTAGAACTAGGCGTACACATACTCTCATGCACCGCTATAGTAACTTTGCCAGTCTTAGAGAGAAAATTTAGTTTCTAGTTATGAATTCACATTGCTTGATGAAATAATTTCACTCCATGTCTTTACCATTTGAGCACGCTTACAATGCTCTGACTACAACCACAAGGTTAAACAAAAGGTTACTTCCACATGTGTACCTAAGCAAGACGTCAAATCCCTTATGTTGCACGTTGATCTAAAGTTCAAAATACTTCCCAATGGTATTTTGATAATGTGTGATCTAAGCACATGACTGGGGACATTTCATTTTTTACCCACTTTGAGGATCGCAAGAAATATAAAGTCATTTTTTATGATGGGAGTAGGTCTAGTATATTAGGGCATGGATGTGTTGAGATACCCGAATTCCTTAAACTAGACAATATGTTATATGTAAGAGGGTTGAAAGCGAACTTAATTAGCATAAGACAACTATGTGATGCAAACTTTATGGTAAAGTTTGGCCGGTCCGAATGCAATGTTTATAAACAATCCGATGAGCTTTTACTATGAGGTGTGAGTATCGAATATAATTATTATGGGATTGTGGCCATGTCCTCCTTTGTGTGTAATAGTGTCACGAACTCCACTATGGGCCTTTGGTATCAATGACTAGGTCACGTGAACTTTAGAGATCTTGAGAGATTCATGAAAAAGGACCAAGCTCATGGATTACCATCACTTGGGAAACTAACTTTCTCAATTTATGGACCTTGCCAACAAGGAAAACAAATTTGAAGTACCTATTGGAAGTTGAATACCATTACCACCTCCTATGTTTTGGAGTTGAATCACATGGATATTATGGGTCCTACTCTCTCGGAGACGTTAGGTTGTAAGAGTTATATTCTCATGATGGTGGATGACTTTTCTATATATTCTATCATAGTTTTCCTTAGAGAAAGGTCAAAATCCACACCTCTTGGGAGAAAAGGGGGCTTAGATGTATTTGAGTAGAGGTAGTGAGCACCACATTCCATATGGTGAATAGGGTATATTTTCATCCGCACACACTTCACACAACTTATTTGTTATGGATGAGGAAAAATACCTACCTATCATATTTTCATGTCTTTGGGAGTACTTATTACATATTGTGAGATGGAGACCACTTACGAAAGTTAGACTCCCGGAGCAATGAGGGGATACTTATAGGATATTCATGTACTAGAAAGGCTTATAAGGTTTTTAACCTTGCAAGCTCTAAGGTTATGGAGTCAATAAATGTCAAAATTAAAGATGACGAACCACCAGTGTTTGTTGCTCCTAGACCCCAGTGTGAGGATAATGAACCCCAAGTGATAATCCCATCCTTCCTCATGCTACCACGATGGAACCCATTCCTGAATTAGGGGAGATACCATCTTGGGTTCGAAAGAGTCATAACTCTTCTTCTATACTTGGTGATCCTACTCTAGGTGTCAAGACTTGTTCTCAACTATTTGTGATACACGTCCTTAGTCGAGACCAATGATGTGAAAGAAGCACTGAAGATGAGTATTGGATATTTACCATATAAGATGAGTTGCTTTAGTTTCGTAAGAATGATTTATGGGAGTTAGTCTCCCGATGTAGAGATTCTAATGTGATAGGTACCAGATGGATTTACAAGAATAATATGAATGATAATGGTACC